>JALAZF010000101.1:10000000-10600000 GCA_022829125.1 Lathyrus tuberosus | reverse complement strand
TGTGATTAGTGGGGACCCAATTTGCAACACCAATCCTGTGTAAGATAACATATTTAACACTGAGTAGACCAGCAGACAATTTTCCCTTCAATGGCCAAACCTTCACTTGTTTTGCAGTGATCTCCTTGCACACTTGATTGTCAGTAACCTCCAACTCTTTATCTTCTTGCTCATTCCTTCTTAGGTAATTGTTGATAACCTTAGGAGAAAAATCAATACACTTACCCCTCACATACACTTTTCTGAAATCCACACTCCTTCTATTAGCAATGTCCACAGGAATGTTCACAATAAACTCCTTGACTAGCATATCATAACATTTGGAAAAACCAGATACAATTTTCATTAGCCCAACAAACTTAATCATCTCAATAACTTCCTTAATCTCAAGGGCATCTTTACCAAGTTCTCTTTCCAGGGCAAGCCTTCTCTGATAAACATATTTCCATTTTTTCACACTCTCCACAGAATGAAAGGAGATATTATCTAGTGGAGCCTTAGGAACTTTATAAGAAGATCTATTCACAACTGCCTTCTTCACATGAATGATGTACTGGACATTATCCTCAACATCACAATCAGAATCAGACTCAGTCCTGATTTTCCTCCTTTTAGAGGGAGTTGACACTTTACTCCAAGATCTTGGAGGACCTACAACTGTAGTCCTTTTCTTACTACTGACCACTTTCTCTTTTGGAGATGTGTCCATAAATTTTCCTTTTCTAGCCTTCAACCTCTTTGCTATACCCGGATGCACATTAACAATCAGCTCATTGTTAGATGGATCATCAATATTCACAATTTTCTCAGCAGTAGATGTTCCAACATCAGGTTCAACATCCTTTCCTGCATCCTCCAGAACAGAGGTAGCCAGCTTTTGAAGTTTATCTTCTGAACCATTTTTATCAGAACCAGATGTCCCAGTTTGATGTCTACCTTCTTGGTTAGCCTCAGAAGTATGAGAGACAGAAATTTGTGCAAGGGGCTTAGAGATCCCAGCAATGACAAACCCTTCATCCAGAACCCTAGAGACAATCCTATCCATACTTCTATCAACAGAGAAGACTTCTTCCTTTCCTTGATCCTCTTGAGATAGAGGAATAGTGATTCCAGGAATCCTGTTGTCTCCATACAAGAGACCAGTAACTATGCTACGAACAGAGCTATCATCATACTTTTTATTCTCAGAGGAATTAGAAGAGTTACATGCAGGAGTGCGTTTGGAGCTTCTTGCATGCAGCTTTCTGGGTTTAGTCTTCTTAGCTTCAGGTGGGGAAGTCATAGAAAGAGGAGCGACATCAAGAAACGCATCAGTATGAACATCTTCAGAGGAAACCCTAGGATTCGTAGGAGTTTGTTCAGAAACATGCTTGGACGAAGATGAGGAGCGTTGTTGAGACATTGTAGAAATCTTGCAAAGGATAGAGTTTGGAGCAAAAGGGTTTCTTTCTCTGAGAAGGAAGGTGAACGAACAGGGCAAATAAGGTGCAATACGTATGTTGCATGTGGGAACAATATGTTGAAATGATTGCCTAAGATAGGGGGCTGCTTTTTGAAAAGGAAATTAATGATATTTCCACAAAGCATTAAATGCCCCTTAAAAATTAAAAAGATTTTCCCACATGCCTTTAATTGCTATAAGTCTACACATAGTCCCAATTTTCTTCTTAAGAGTTTAAACTGACTTGCATCCATCCCCTCTGTTAAATTGTCAACCAATTTTCTTTCAGTGCTAACATGTTTCACAGTAACCACATTATCTTCCACCAGACTTCTGATCAATGTGCTCAGGATGTCATAGTGTAATGTCATGACATCTTGCTTGACATTGTACTTAGTCAACATCCAAAACTTCTTAAGAATTTTCTTGCCATATCTACTCTGAGATAAGAGAGTAAAAACATCCATCTGTTTAAGACAATAAGTTAACTTATCACCCAGGCACATCTCAGGTTCTGACTGCTTTTGCTGAACACAATGTTTAATCATCTCCTCATCACTTCTAGATTCCCTTAGGTCCAAGTGAGATAGTTCCAATGCTTTTGAAGTAGTGAGATGTTGAGACTTCTGGTGTAACATCTTACTCTTAGTTTGCTTCCCACAAGCTCTTCCTTCTTCCAACTTTAGCTTAGGTATTCCTCTGACATCTCCCAAGGAGGTGATCCTTTTCATTTCTTGTTGATGACACCGTTTACCTTTATCATCTTGAGAAACCCACAAGTAGCAATTGTCTTGAGATCTGACTCCCTTCATGGTTACTTCACCCTTTTCATTAGTAACCAAACATTCAGAGTTTGTGAAGTTGACCTTGAACCCTTGATCACACAGTTGACTGATGCTTATCAAGTTTGCAGTCAACCCTTTCACAAGCACCACATTATCAAGATTAGGAACTCCTGAACAGTTCAATTTTCCAACCCCCTTGATTTCACCCTTGGCTCCATCACCAAAATTCACATAACTAGTGGAGTAAGAATTGATGTCAGCTAACAGTTCTTCAATACCTGTCATGTGTCTAGAACATCCACTATCAAAATACCAGTCTTCTTTGGTATCACCTCTGAGAGACATCTGAGCTAACAAACTGGTAGCAGCAGCCTTGGGACCCCATTGTTTCACATTTGTAGGCTTGTTCTGATACTATCTAGGTTGAGGATCAGGCTTAGGATATCCATGCAGTCTGAAGCAAAAAGGTTTTATGTGACCAAACCTTCCACAGTAATGACATCTCCATCTCTGAAACCTTCCTATGAAGTGATTTAGATGTCTTCTCCCATGATGTTGAGGTTTTCTTCCTCCATGATGTTGAGGCATCTAATGAGGCATAACCTGCTTAGGCTCAGGAACATGAACTTTCCCATGATGTTGAGACATCGGATGAGACATGTTATGTTTATGTCCAGAGGAACTAGCATCTGCAGAGGATTTCTTCTCACTAACAAATCCTAACCCAGTAATATCACTTGCCACTTTTCCACTCTGAAGAATTTCATCCAATGTGTCAGTGCCTCTGTTCAACATTCTGAGAGATTTGGACATTTGACCAAGTTTGCATTTCAGCAAACTGCCTTCATTTTCCAGTTCAGCCTTGTCAGCCTTTAGTTGGATTATGAGTTCCTTTTGCTTCTCCCCTTCTTGACACACTTCTTCACTTTTGATACATAGGTCTTGGTAGGAAACTGCAAGTTCTTCAAAAGTTAATTCCTCATCACTTGAATCTCCATCAAAAACACATCTTCCTGTCAAGGCAGTCACATGTTTGGAAGATTCTTTCTCAATTTCACTTCCTGAATCCTCATCAGACCAGGAAACAACTAGACTCTTCTTTTGTTTCTTGAGATAAGTAGCACATTCAGTTCTAATGTGACCAAATCCCTCACATTCATGGCACTGAACTCCTTTCCCTTGAGAGGAATTCTCTTCAGACTTAGTTCTTCTACCATCACCACTAGACTTGCTGATGTCAGATGAGTTGTTCTTGACATTATATTTAGTCTTTATGTTCATCCTCTTCATCACTTTGTTGAACTGTCTTCCTAGTAGAACCATATCAGTAGATAAACTTTCATTTATTTCCTGATCACATTCCTCTCCATCTTCAGAGTTTGAGATAAAGGCTATACTTTTAGATTTCTTTTCAGATATGTCACTTATTCCTAGTTCAAATGTTTGGAGAGATCCAATAAGTTCATCCACCCTCATTTTGCTGATATCTTGAGCTTCTTCTATGGCAGTCACCTTCATAGCAAATCTCTTGGGAAGAGACCTAAGTATCTTTCTCACCAGCTTTTCTTCAGACATCTTTTCACCAAGGCCACTTGAAGCATTGGCTATTTCAAGAACATTCATATGGAAGTCATGTATGCTTTCATCTTCCTTTATCTTTAACTCTTCAAATTTGAAAGTCAGTAGCTGAAGTCTTGACATCTTCACTTTAGAGGTACCTTCATGAGTAGTCTTGAGTATGTTCCAAGCATCTTTAGCAACTTCACAATTATTCACCAATCTGAATATATTTCTGTCAATTCCATTGAACAAGGCATTCAATGCTCTAGAATTTCCAAGAGCCAGTTCATCCTCCTCCTTAGTCCATTCTTCCTCAGGTTTTAGTTTAGATGTAGCTATTCCATCTTTCCCAACAATGACAGGATGTTTCCATCCTTTTATGACAGCTTTCCAGGCCCTACTATCCAAAGATTTTAAGAAGGCCACCATGCGTGGTTTCCAATAATCATAGTTAGATCCATCCAAGATGGGTGGTCTGTTCACAAATCCTCCTTCCTTGTCTATAGAACCAGAAAGTAACTTCCCTAGATCTCACCCAGAAACAGAACATGGTGCCTGCTCTGATACCAATTGAAATTCTGGCAACAGATATGAGATGTCGAACGTGATGTCACGACACTTATATCTTAACAATAATGAACAAGGTAGAAAATGCAGAAAACAACAGTAAAGAACACAATCAATCGTTGACCCTAGTTCAGTGTAAACACACTTACATCTGGGGGCTACCAAGTCAGGAAGGAAGTCCACTATTAGTAGTATCAATTCATAGACTCTTTAGCCAACACACCATTTGACAATCTACTCACTTAATCACTGCCCAATGACACTTCTATCTAAGACACTCTCATCTATGAGACACCTCTCACTCCCCCTCAATCACAGCAGTGATAACAACTTACAATAATGAAAGTAGAAGACACACTTCAAAGACACACCTTGGTCTTGCTTAAGAGCTTCAACCAAGAACAATACACTCGTGCTTAAAAGCTTTGAGTGGACAAATTACAACTCAACTAAACTAGTCCAATTCAAACATCAAAACAGATGAATGAATGGCTCAAAAAAACAAACACAAAACACAAACTCTAAAACTTGAACACAGCTCTCACAATCCTTATTCTCCACGAGCAGCAGTTAGGGTTGATCATCTATAAATAGCAATACATTCCTTGGGCTTGGGCAATTGCAGATCCTTGATTTAATTTCCAATAAAAGCAAATTAATCTCCAAATCTTTATGCATGAAAATAGCAACTCCCTATTCTTCATAAACAAATTGCCTCCAAAAATAACACTCCAATATATTACCACTTCAGTAAATATCGCAACAATCAGATAACATAAACACACAAAAGATTGCTAAAAATAGCGCAGCAAATAAAACCTAAAACCAGAACTGGAAGTTCTGTCAACTGATGTCAGAACATCGTGTTTGACATCAAGCACACAGTCTGCAATACTAACAAACACCACCAACACTTCACCTGCAGAATGTTAGAGACAGCATGTCAAGACATCAAGTAGAACATCGTGATGCAACACATTGTTTTACCAAAATTGATGCCAATACAGAACCAACACAAATCTATGGTTGAAAGACAGAGTGGTCGAAAGCTGAAAAATTGTGAGGACTGATGATGGTGGAGAGTATGTGTCGAAAGAGTTCGGTACATTATGTGAAAAAGAAGGGATTGTGCATGAGGTAGTGCCAAACTATACTCCACAGCAAAATGGAGATGCAGAACGAAAGAACAGAACCATCATGAACGTGGTGAGAAGTATGTTGAATGGAAAGCATTTACCCAAAGAATTATGGAGAGAAGCAGTTTCGACCTCAACATATATTTTGAACAGATGTCCGACGAAGAAGCTTGAAGGAATCACACCAGAAGAATATTGGTCTGGCGTCAAGCCTAGCCTCAGTCACTTGAAGGTATTTGGATCTATAGCACATAGATATGTGCCAGATCAGTTGAGAAGAAAGCTTGATGACAAGTCGAATCAAATGATCTTGATAGGGTATCATTCGACTAGAGGTTACAAGTTGTTTGACCCAGTGAATAAGCAGGTAGTGATCAGCAGGGACGTGATCATAGATGAGCTTAAAGAATGGGATTGGACTGAGAAAGCCAAGAAGGATTCAATGAGAATCTCTTGTGAAGAACCAGCCACTGAAGTCGAAAGAGAAGTTCGACAGGAACCAGTCGCAGATGAAGCAGGTTCAAGCAGGCCTCGACGAACAAGACATATGCCTGCAAGATTGCAAGAATGTGTAATTACATCAGATGATGTGGTCGATGAAGAGGGTGAGCTGGTACATTATGCTTTCTACGCAGATGTCGAACCAGTCAATGCAGCTGAGGCATTGAAAGTGTCGCGGCCGACAAAAATATCGAGTCCCCATTATATTTTTCTAAGGGAAATAAATGATAAACCTAAAAATCCTTAATCCCAAGGGCAGAGATTCCTAAGGTTCGGGAGTCGGTTAAGTGAGGGGAAGGTGTTAGGCACCCCTCACGTCCATTGTACTCAACGGGATCCTCCTTATATTTTAGGGTATGCTTGTTTGTTTGTCTAATTTTCTATTTATTTACAAAAGAAACCTAAGTTTTTTATTAATTATACTCGCTAGGGTTTACAACCCTATGCCTACGTACCTTCAATTTTGAAGGATCAGAGTAACCGTAGTTCACCTCCCCTATTCCTACCCCCTAATCCTATTCCTAATCCCATTCCTAATCCACTGTTTATACTCTTGGATAAAAAGTTTTATCCCTTAATCTAATATTTATACTCCTAGATAAGGAGTTCTATCCCTTAACCTATTATTTATACTTCTAGACAAAGAGTTATATCCCTTAATCTATATTTATACTCCTAGACAAGGAGTTTTATCCCTTAAAAATCCCTTATCCATTATTTATACTCTCAGATGGAGAGTTTTATCCCTTAAAATCCCATATCCATTGTTTATACTCTCGGATAGAGAGTTTTATCCCAAATCCTAATTCATTTATTTATACTCTCAGATATCAAGAGTTCTATCCTAAATCCTATTCATTATTTATACTCTCGGACGAAGAGTACTATCCCTTAAATCCTTTAGAATTTTATCCCTTAATTTTTATCCCATATTCCCAAATGTTTTATCCCAAAAGCATATCCCATTTCTATCCCTTGATTTTATTTTATTTTTTTAAAATATTCCTTTAATTTATTTAGAAAAAAGAAAATTAATTTTAATAATTTATAAAAAACCATATTTTATCCCTTATCCCAAAAATCCTATTCCTTTATTTATGCTCTCGGAAATTAGAGCTCCATCCCATGTTTAAAACCCTTAAATATTCCTTTTAATTCCTTATAATATCCCTTATCCCTAAACAAAACTCCTTTAATATTTTTAATCCCAAAGAACATAAATCCATCCAATTATTATAAAAATAGTAACATTCTCAAATAAATCCCTATAAAAAAAATCCAATGTCATAGCCCTTGCTAATGTAAAAATACAATAGATTACAAATTCCAAAATTATATCATAAGTCCTTAAAAAAAATCCCAAATAACCCACTTAAATAATTTTAACAAATATGTAAAACTTTAAAAAACATTTTCCTTTATTAAATATTAATCCCAAAAAGAGTTTATTCCCTTTCTTCAAAAATTTATTAAATATTTTAATCCTTAATATAAAAAAAAATACCAGTTTAATTAATAAGAAAACATTTATTCAAAAGTGAATTTTATAAAACCCTTAACTAAAGTTTTAACGAAAATAAATATTAAATCCTAACCTTTTTGAAGATCGCAAAAATAATTAAATTGTTAACTAAATATTAATCCTAACTTTGGGGTGTATTGATAAATGTTTTTAGAGTTGATCGAAAATTAACTTGAATTTTAATTAATTTTTCTTTGATCTGAACAATAGTCGTTTTAAGATTGATTTTGGTGAATATTATTTATCTTCCATGACTTTGGTTCTTCATGTTCATGTTTGGTTGAATAATGATATGTTCAGGTCAAACGTGGAGTTTGACACTGACGGTTTAAAATATGCTTTTTTGGAGTAGGATTATATTAAAGAAAATAAATATGCTTAATTTCATTCTCTTTTTTTTTTTATAAAGGCCCCTTTTTTGAAATTTGAAATAATTAAACAAATTTTAGAAACAGTTTACACCGTAGTTAATACCCCTCACACACACAATCACAACAAACACTAATAACATGTTAAAATCCCACGATTTTATGATAACAATAATTTAATATAATTCAAACACACGAATAAAACAAGCATCGATGGCATTTTAAGACAACCCAAAATAATAATATATGAGGATGAAGGACCAACCTACGGGAGCGAGGTTTCTCCCAATGAGCTTAGATAATCCCTTTTGTTTCTCCTTGCTTTTTCCTTTGATTCCTTTTCTGTTGTATTTTTTCCCTTCTCCTTTGCATTCCTCGTGTTCTCCCTTTCCTCTCCTTTTCCCTCCTCGATTCCTCTCGAACAATTGATGAAGGCTAAGGTTTAATTGTTGTTGTTCTTCGATGTGAAGAGCAACAACTTTTGGATACTATTTTTTGTGAATTTGTGGGTGGGAAAGAATGTGGAAAACCAACTCTATTTATAGATGAAAAATTAGGTCAGACATTGAATAAAATTTTTCAGTTTAAGAAGGTTTTAATCTGACATGATTTTCCTCTATTTCTTGGAGTCCAAGCAAATGAATCTGGATGGATTTATGGCTTGGTGAGTTTAAATAAAAAAATAATATTTTAAATAAAAGAAATATCCTAATAATGATAATGAGAAAAATGATTTGATTGATTTTTATTTTTATGATTTTTTGAGATTTTTTCCATAAAAAATTGATTTTAATGAAAAAATCAAATTTTAAAAAATTTATTAAATAAAAATACGAAAATTAAAAATTAAATATTAAAAAATGATATTTTTGTGATTTTTTCCATAAAAAAAACTTAAAAAAACTTAATGGTAAAGAAAAAATAAATAAAGCATTAAAAACCATATAAAGTGGCATTTTATTTATTCGAAATAAAGTGGCATTAGAAACCATATAAAGCGGGTCAAAATTTAGGGTACGACAGCTGCCCCTATTTAATCGTCTTCGAATCAGGAGGATGATGCCGATGAGTCTTCCTCTTCTTGAGGAGGAGACGATTAAATACAAGAAGGACCCAAATTTTGACCGCAGAACCACGACAAATACGGCGTTGACCTGACTCTGGCATTAGTACTCCGTTAATATCCTGTTATCCCTTATGCGATATCCCTGAGCTGGATGCCCTTCTTCATAATGACTACCCCCAGCAGGACTCCTAATGAAGTCCTAGTCTTTGAGGAATCCCTGTGATGCTTCCTGATGGAACCCCTAACAAATCTTGACGAGGTTGTAAAGCTCGATAGAACCCCTTAGTCAATCCCTGACAATCCGTTTTGACCCTTTCGGGTGGACCTTGTCTATGATTCCTATGATCATCCGATCATATTATTGGAATCAAGTAGGACTTTAGTGATATCCTGTTTACTCTGGATGAAACCCCTGAATGGAACCCTTTGAACTCCTAATTAAAACCCCATAATGAATCCCTAAGAATCCGGTAGAACTCCTTGATACAATCCCTTGAAAATCCCTTTAATCCGGTAAGACCCCTTTTTGATATAACCCCTAGTATATAATTCCGATATAACCCCTTGGATAAAATCCGATAGAACCTCTTGATAAATCCTTTAGATAAAAATCTGATAGAACCCATCGATGAATCCCTTGGATAGGAGATTCCAGTGAAACCTTTTTTTATAAATCCCTGATGAAACCCTTTTTATGAATCCCATGTCTGTTAGATAGAATTCGGTAAAACCCATTTTCAATAAACCCTTTTGAGACAATTCTTTAGTACAACTCCTAATAATAACCCTGATATGTTTGATGGCACACCCTCCGCGGGTGAGATAAGTTACCTAAGTGAAAGGTGAAGACCTACTCACCGATAGATGATGAATCTTGAAAAATCCTTTACTGAAGTGTTGTTCTCGCGATATAGTCAAGAATTAAATCCTTAATGTTGATTATGAACCCTATGCATGTATGCATGTTTGCATATATATGAGTGCATGTATGCGTGCTTTTATGTATGATGCATTATTTGGGCTAACGCCTCTTTTTATGTAGTGCAATGTATGTCCTTGTCTGAAATAGTGCTTTCCATAACGTCCTGACTCCCTGACCCTTGAGACCTTGATAATTGTAGTAAGCCATGATACCCTTGATTCTTGTTTAATATGTAACATGCCATTAAAGAATATCCCATGTTGGTTAGATCGTAACGTATATTCCTGTCAGTGTATAAACCCTATATCCTGCTTTGGAAGAATATGATCCCTTTGATGATTCCAAAAACCGAAGTAAAATCCATTTTCCCTTTTTAAAGCTTTTATTTATACCCGATATTTCCATGCATTATTTCATAATTAATCGACACCTTGTAATCAAGCAGAATAAGTTAGGAGGCAAAGAAATATGTTTGAAAAGCAAATTTTACTGAGAATTGTCCCGAAAATGGGCAATAATACGTAAGGAGGGTAGTTCCCATAAGGAGATATTACCGTAAATCAGGAAAAGATGTAAAATGGCAATAAGAAAACAAATTTATTTATGTCCCTATTAAATGTAACACCAGCTAATATCCCTAAGTCTCCAAGATCACGACACTTCGCTTCTGAAGATGACGGCTGGAATGATCACTCTCTTCTGAATTCCTGTTACGGGGTGACTTGAGTGTTTTCACTCATATGCCTTTTGGATATCCCTAACTTTTTCCTGGACCGCTCTTTTTAGAGTCTTAGTCCACCGGGATGATATACCATTTTTTTCGACTAAGCCGCCCTTTAGGGTTTTCGACTTGTCGGGTATCATTTTTCATTCAAGTCCCTAATTTTTGTCTGGATTGCTCTTTCGAGTTTTGAATCCGCCGAGACGCCCTAGTTTTTACCTAAGTCTCCCTTTAGGATTTTCGACTTAACGGGCTTTTATCCTCTTTTTCTAGGCATAGCATTTTTTGACCGAATCGGATTTCACCGTTCGTGGTAAATCCGCTCCATCCATGGTTGTTAATATTAGTGCTCCGCCAGAGGAGGCACTCTTCGCGACATATGGCCCTTCGTAGTGTGGGGCCCATTTGTCGTGGTGGTCCTTATGGATGAGTAATATTTTCCTTAACACCAAGTCTCCCTCATTCGAGTAGGCGAGGACGAATTTTCTTATCGAACGCTCTTTTAATTCCATGTTGATAAAATTGCCTGCAGCCACACATTTCCCTTATACGAGGTTCGGCTGATCGAGTCTAGTTTGCACCCATTCTACCTTATCTAGATTAGCTTCCTTGATCCTAAATTCCGATTGATAGCCCCTACAAATATATAAGTTTCCCTCGAGATCCACGTCCAGGTCCTTCATAGGAGTTCGAAGTTTCACAATCCTTTATAACCATGACATCTTTGTCCGGGAAGTCCAACTGCATGAGTTTGATAGTCGTCAACTGGTTTATGAACGAGATGATTTGCTAGTGTACTTCCTTCAATAGCCTTTGGAGCTGGCATCCCTTGAATGCCTTTCATTTTGTCCTTTATTCCCCTCTGACTGACTATGGACCCTAATATTTTCCGGATCTGATTCCATAAGTACACCTTGTAGGATTTAGTCGTAACTCGCATTTCCTTAACTGATCCACCAACTTTTGTAAGTTAGTTATGTGATCTTCTTCTTTTTGTGACTCAGTAATCATATCATCCACATGAACCTTTATCTCCTTATACACCATATTACCATAGTCCTTTGATAAGTTACTCCTACATTCTTTAACCCAACAGGTGTTACCTTGTGACAATAAGTCAAATTGTTTCTTGACTTCTTCCCTGATCTGGAATGTTATGTCTGGTCTAGTCCTCCTCAGCTTTTGCTTGATTGGCGTGCATTCTAGTTTGAGTAGTAATTCGTGCTCGACGATGTTCGTATCACGTCCAGGCATATCCTGGTATGACCAGGCGAACACATCTGGGTACCCTTGCAATAGCTCGATCAACCTTTCCTTTATATCCTTATTCAGAGAAGCACCGACTTTGACTTCTTTCCTCAGTTCCCAGATTGATCACATCCACTGGTTTCAGATGAGGTTATATTTCCTTGTCCTCCTGCCTCCACAGTCTGGCTAACTCTTCGGGAAGCTCACACTCATCCTCATCACCCTCTTCCGCTTGGTTAATCAGTAATTCAAAGTCATTCGAGATTATTGCAATGTTATTTTTAATAGGTTCATTTTTAAATTTGCACGAGGAAGATTTTTTATTATTATCCCTTTTTGGAATGAAGTGCTGGAAACGAAAATATTGAAAGAAGGTATATTGCCATTTTGAACAAAACGGAAAATGAAAGAAAAAATATCTTGATTGAAAACAAAATGCAATTTTATTGATAGAAATAATCCAATGAAATAAAAGGTGGCCCTATAAAGCTTTGTCCACTTGCCTTGGGCATGGAAATGGACTTATTATTATTTTAAGAAAAAAGTAAATTACTTCGAAACAGAAATCAACTCAGAAATCCCGATGGTTCTCCAATTGTTGAGATTAGGCATTCCTTTCTTCCTCTTCCATTAAGGGCACATGATCCTCAATTCCGAATCCCACACTATGGAAATTGTCTTTTATCCCTTCACTAGCCGGTTTGTAACCCAGCCCGAACAAACCCTTCTCCTCAGGTGACTCTCATTGTTTGCCCCAGTTTGTTAGGTCTCCCTTATTAATCGGAATTCATCTTCCATCCCTTCCATGGCACTGACTGTTGCCCCAATGTTCCCCAGTAATGCATGATCTCCGAGATTTGGTCCTTCAGGGTCTACAATACCGACATTGTGATTTCTGGAATACCTTTTATTGTTATGTTGATCGGAGGATGACTGCCCGATCTTTCCTGTCTTTAAATTGTTCTCAATCCTCTCTCCAATGATAACCAAGTCAGCAAATCCTATTGAGACTGCCCCAATCATCCTTTTGTAGTATATTCCTTGGAGGGTATCCAAAAATATGTCCACAAGTTCACTTTCTAATAATGGAGGTTGCACACGGGAAGCTAGTTCTCTCCATCTTTGGGCGTATTCTTTGAAGGACTCATTCCCTTTTTGAGACATGTTCTGCAAATGCGTGTGGTTAGGAGCCATGTCCACGTTGTATTGGTATTGCTTCAGAAAGGCGCTCTCAAGGTCTTCCCAAGTCTTAATGTGAATCCTCTCCAATTGCACGTACCATTCCAAGGATGCTCCACTAAGACTATCTTGGAAAATGTGCATCATCAGCTTCTTATTAGTAGCATGGGCACCTATTTTTTGAGCAAACATCCTAAGGTGATTCTTAGGACAACTGACACCCTTGTATTTTTCAAAGTTCGGAGCCTTAAACTTGGGAGGTATGACCACATCGGGCACCAGACATATTTCCAAAGCATCCACTCCAAAAACATTGAGTCCCTCCACGACCTTTAACCTTTCCTCAAGTGCTTTGTACTTATCGTCAATCCCTCTCCTTTCTATAATAGTGGTTCCTTTATTTTCAAGGGGCACTTGCCTTGGGTTTTCACCCTCGTATTGGATGTTCCAATCTGCGCAATTCTCACGTGGAATAGGTATGAGAGTAGTACGAGGTGTCCCATTGGAAATAGGTGGAAAGACGGTTCCCTCGAGAGATTGGTCAACAGTTTTGTGCTTAGCAGTTTCGGTCACCTCACGTTCCAGATCATGGACAAACCCTAGTAGGGGGTTATTGTCTTCAACATGGGGGGGGGGGGGGGGGGGTAGGAGCAGGAACCTTCCTTTGACGACTTGACTCGGTTCCTCTGGCTATCAAATTATGGATGACAAGTGTTAGTTGATCAATCTGGCTTTTCATATCTTCCACGTTCTCCTTGACAATATCCATTTCTCCTCTTAGGGGAACCATATCCTTCTCCATCTGATCCATAGCTTCCTTTCGGTATGCTCGAGTGTGAGGTCGGGAAGTCAGATTGTTATGCTCAATGACCCTGAGATGAAGTTTTAAAAAAGACGAATTTTCCTTTATTCCTTTCTCCTTGTTTGAATGCATGTTGATGCATGGATGTACGAATATGCATGATGTATGCTAAATAATTTTAAAAATTTATTTGGGGGGAATTCCAAAATCCATTGTAGTTAGAGATGAATATAAAATTAGGAAAATAACCCAAAACAATAATCCCAAAATGGAAACTCCTGAACTTAAGAAGGCGTAAACTAAATTGATGCCCCCAATGCCTTATTCAAATGAGCTTTAAACTCCTCCAAGTACCCTTGCATTTCCCTATCCTCCTTGTGATGAGATAATAAGTCTTGAACAGGTACAGCTAAGTCTTTAGGCTTGGCCTTTTTCTTTTTTTTTTCTTTTTTTTTTGCCCCCATGCCCCTTGTAAGGTTTTTTCCCTCTCCTTGTAAATCCAAGTATAGTCCAAATTGTTTCAACGTAGGAGCTGGTTGAAAATCCTTGAAAAGGAAGTCACATAGAGGAGGATCATAAAGTTGTGCAAAAGCAGTTACGGTCTCTACCTTTATAGGGATCCCTAAGAGATCGAGGATTCTTCCATGCTTGTGTATAACCATTCTTTGAGCAGATTTGGCATTAAGTCTCAAAGGTCTTTGAGACTTTGTAAATCAGTACTTAGCACTCTGATGCGTAGGGTAGCCCTTTTGTTTGAATCCATCTTTCCAATGTTCCTACAACACATCGTGAAATTCCCCACAAAAATGCATATATGCAAAAAAAATGTTTTTTAAATGCTTGATGACATGGACATTTTTGTTTTTTGATTAAATGTTTTTTTTGGTTAGGGTAAGGTGAAATGCAAGCATGACCCTAACTAGGTAAGCTCCCTATAATAAGTTAGATCTATGTCTTGTCTACCTAATCCCCTCACATGTAGGATATAAAGTTTGGACAACATAACAACCCTAGCATGTACAGACTATACCCTTGTTTTACCATGAGAAGGAGCAAGCCTTCCTATGGTAATCCTTCGGGATAAGTCTCATCTGGGTAGGACCCTAGTAACAACCCTTAAGGGTTGAATACGTAGGGTCTCCATGAGTTGGTAAAGGTAGGCTAAAAGTTCTCAGAGTCTCGGACCACATCCAAATCATCCTCTATGTTAGGGGCTAGCCCTTCCATGAGGACACCTTTGGAAGGATCTATTCTGAGTGTGGCATCAATGAATTGTTGGGGATGTCACATCCCCCCGAAAACATTTCCGTTCCATGTCCTAATCTAGGGTTATACTCCAAGCTTGGGCTTTAGCTTCACACATCATATGCCCCAATCCAATGCATGATGACAACATAAAACAAAAGGATTAAATATAATAAACAAATATAATAAAATAAAAACAAATATAAAATAAAAACCTGGGAATAACAAAAAAAAAACAAAAAACAATGAACACCCAAGACAAACAAACAAAATCCTAAAGCCTAAGGTTAGGAGGGACTCTCTTTAGGGAGGAATCCCCAACAGAGTCGCCAGCTGTCGCGGCCGGCAAAAATATCGAGTCACAATCATATTTTTTTAAGGGAAATAAATGATAAACCTAAAAATCCTTAATTCCAAGGGCAGAGATTCCTAAGGTTCGGGAGTCGGTTAAGTGAGGGGAAGGTGTTAGGCACCCCTCACTTCCACTGTACTCAATGGGACACTCCTTATATTTTAGGGTATGCTTGTTTGTTTGTCTAATTTTCTATTTATTTATGAAAGAAACCTAAGTTTTTTATTAATTATACTCGCTAGGGTTTACAACCCTATGCATACGTACCTTCAATTTTGAAGGATCAGAGTAACCGTAGTTCACCTCCCCTATTCCTACCCCCTAATCCTATTCCTAATCCCATTCCTAATCCACTGTTTATACTCTTGGATAAAGAGTTTTATCCCTTAATCTAATATTTGTACTCCTAGATAAGGAGTTCTATCCCTTAATCTATTATTTATACTCCAAGACAAGGAGTTCTATCCCTTAACCTATATTTATACTCCTAGACAAGGAGTTCTATCCCTTAAAAATCCCTTATCCATTATTTATACTCTCGGATGGAGAGTTCTATCCCTTAAAATCCCCTATCCATTGTTTATACTCTCGAATAGAGAGTTTTATCCCAAATCCTAATCCATTTATTTATACTCTCGGATATTAAGAGTTCTATCCCAAATCCTATCCATTATTTATACTCTCGGACGAAGAGTACTATCCCTTAAATTCTTTAGAATTTTATCCCTTATCCCCAAATGTTTTATCCCCAAAGCGTATCCCATTTCTATCCCTTGATTTTTTTTTTTAAATATTCCTTTAATTTATTTAGAAAAAAGAAAATTAATTTTAATAATTTATAAAAAACCATATTTTATCCCTTATCCCAAAAATCTTATTCCTTTATTTATGCTATCGGAAATTAGAGCTCTATCCCATGTTTAAAACCCTTAAATATTCCTTTTAATTCCTTATAATATACCTTATCCCTAAATAAAACTCCTTTAATATTTTTAATCCCAAAGAACATAAATCCATCCAATTATTATAAAAATAGTAACATTCTCAAATAAATCCCTATAAAAAAAATCCAATGTCATAGCCCTTGCTAATGTAAAAATACAATAGATTACAAATTTCAAAATTATATCTTAAGCCCTTAAAAAAAATCCTAAATAACCCACTTAAATAATTTTAACAAATATGTAAAACTTTAAAAAACATTTTCCTTTATTAAATATTAATCCCAAAAAGAGTTTATTCCCTTTCTTCAAAAATTTGTTAAATATTTTAATCCTTAATATAAAAAAAAACCAGTTTAATTAATAAGAAAACATTTATTCAAAAGTGAATTTTATAAAACCCTTAACTAAAGTTTTAACGAAAATAAATATTAAATTCTAACCTTTTTGAAGATCGTAAAAATAATTAAATTGTTAACTAAATATTAAATCCTAAATCCTAAAAAAATAATAATTGAAATAATAATTATTTTTATTAATCCTAACTTTGGGGTGTATTGATGAATGTTTTTAGAGTTGATTGAAAATTAACTTGAATTTTAATTAATTTTTCTTTGATCTGAACAATAGTCGTTTTAAGATTGATTTTGGTGAATATTATTTATCTTCCATGACTTTGGTTCTTCATGTTCATGTTTGGTTGAATAATGACATGTTCAGGTCAAACGTGGAGTTTGACACTGACGGTTTAAAATATACTTTTTTGGAGTAGAATTATATTAAAGAAAATAAATATGCTTAATTTCATTCTCTTTTTTTTTTTTTTTATAAAGGCCCCTTTTTTTGAAATTTGAAATAATTAAACAAATTTTAGAAACGGTTTACACCGTAGTTAATACCCCTCACACACACAATCACAACAAACACTAATAACATGTTAAAATCCCACGATTTTATGATAACAATAATTTAATATACTTCAAACACACGAATAAAACAAGCATCGATGTCATTTTAAGACAACCCAAAATAATAATATATGAGGATGGAGGACCAATCTACGGGAGCGAGGTTTCTCCCGGTGAGCTTAGATAATCCCTTTTGTTTCTCCTTGCTTTTTCCTTTGATTCCTTTTCTGTTGTATTTTTTCCCTTCTCCTTTGTGTTCCTCGTGTTCTCCCTTTCCTCTCCTTTTCCCTCCTCGATTCCTCTCTAACAATTGATGGAGGGTAAGGTTTAATTATTGTTGTTCTTCGATGTGAAGAGCAACAACTTTTGGATACTATTTTTTGTGAATTTGTGGGTGGGAAAGAATGTGGAAAACCAGCTCTATTTATAGATGAAAAATTAGGTCAGACATTGAATAAAATTTTTCAGTTTAGGAAGGTTTTAATCTGACATGATTTTCCTCTATTTCTTGGAGCCCAAGCAAATGAATCTGGATGATTCATGGCTTGGATGGATTCACAACCTCTCACACTTATATCCCTTATACCCCCTTCCTACCAATTGTGCCATTTTATTTATTCGAACTAAAATGGCACTAGAAACCATATAAAGCGGGTCAAAATTTAGGGTACGACAGAAAGATTCGAAGTGGATGAAAGTAATGAATGAAGAGTTAGAGTCCATCGAAGTCAACAACACCTGGTCACTTGTCGAATTGCCTCAAGGCAAGAAGGAAATTGATGTGAAGTGGGTTTACAAGGTGAAGGTGAATCCTAGAGGAGAAGTAACTCGACACAAGGCGAGACTTGTGGCGAAAGGATTTCTTCAGAAGGAAGGAATCGACTTCAATGAGGTGTTCGCCTCTGTTGCTAGGATCGAAACAATCAGGTTGGTTGTTGGTCTAGCAAATATGAACAATTGGCACACATGTCAGATGGACGTGAAGTGTGCATTCTTTAATGGCCCATTAGATGAAGAAGTCTATGTCGCACAACCAGTTGGGTATGTGAAACGAGGCGAAGAAGGAAAGGTGTATAGGCTGCATAAATCCCTTTATGGACTTAAGCAAGCTCCAAGAGCTTGGAATAAGAAAATCGACAGCTTCTTAAGGGAGAAGAAATTTGTGAAGTGTACGACTGAGCATGGAGTGTATGTAAGGAGAAGCAATAATGAATTGCTTATATTATGCCTCTATGTCGATGATTTGTTGATAACAGGGAGTTGCAAGAAGGAGATCGAAGATTTCAAACATGACCCAAGTGAGGAGTTTGAAATGTCAGACTTGGGAAATCTCTCATATTTCCTTGGCATTGAATTCTACAAGACTAGTAGAGGTTTGATGATGCACCAAAGAAGATATGCAGGCGAAATACTCAAGAGATTTGAGATGCAAGATTGCAACCCAACTTTGACTCCAGCTGAGACTACACTACAACTGTCGAAGTATTCAGATGAAGATGATGTCGACCCAACCCAATACAGAAGACTTATTGGGTCACTCAGATACCTTTGTCATACAAGGCCTAACTTAGCATACGGTGTGGGTATGGTATTTAGATTCATGCAGAAGCCAAAGGTATCACACCTAACAGCGACGAAGAGGATACTAAGGTATCTGAAAGGGACTCTCGACTACGGCATTTTGTTTCCTGCAGTTGATGAAGGGAAAAAATGCAAGTTAGTGGGATACACCGACTCTAGTTGGTGTAGTGATGCTGAGGATAGAAAATCCACAGCTGGATATGTGTTTATGTTAGGTGGTGCACCAGTTGCTTGGAGTTCGAGAAAGGAGCCAGTAGTGGCATTGTCATTATGCGAAGCAGAATACATAGCTGCTTCTCTTTGTGCATGTCAAGCAACTTGAATGGTGAACTTGGTCGAAGAGATTACAAGGAAGAGTCATGGAGCAATTACCATGAAGATCGACAGCATGTCAGCTATCAACTTGGAGAAGAATCCAATAGCTCACGGTAGAAGCAAGCACATCGAAATGAGGTTCCATTATCTTCAAGAGCAGGTAGCTGAAGGGAAGATGAATTTGGAACACTGCAGAACTGAGAATCAGATTGCAGATATCATGACGAAGGGAGTGCAGGTCGAAGCCTTCAGAAGACTAAGAGCCATGATGAATGTAGACAGCTTAGACACAATGAATTAGGTGGTGTGTTAAGTTGTAATTCCTTGTGTCGAAGTGTCGAAGCAAGGAAGTGTCGAATTGTCGAAGTCGTAGTGTCGAAGTAGTGTGTCGAAACAGTTGTTTCACACAAATTTATTTTTCTAGATTTGATATGATTTAGATTAGATTTGATTTAGTTCAAATAGATATTTTGGGCTTTTATAGTTTTGGGCTTTGCTTGGAGTGCAAGTTACCTAAATCTATAAATAGGGAGTATCCCTTGTAGTTTTGTAATAACGAGAATTATAACAAGTAGTGAAGAATCACAGTGCTTGTATTCACAGTTGCAGAATTGCAAGTGATCAATAATAATCAGAAATCCCACAGTTCGTGGGTAACATTTTTCTCCAAACACTTCTCTTCTCTCGTTTCTTTCTTGCTGTTTGTTCTTTATCTTCTTCATTGCCATTACGAATTGTGTGGGTTGTTATCAATCTTGAGAACAAGATTGGAAGAGGAATTACCATAGGTTGTGGTGAATTTCCAACAAGAAAAACATTCATAACATTGTATTCTATCAAATACATGTTACATGTCTATGAAGAAAAAAACTTCATCCTGCCACTTTTATTCATATGATCCATTTACTTTTACTTCTTGGAATGTATTTATTATCAATTATTTCAATCATTATAGTAATGTACTTTTGTCATTATACTCAAGAATTGATGTTATTTGTGTGTGTGTTGAGTTTCTACCATTGATGATTAATTAAATATAAATTTGTGTCACACCCTAATTTTTAACCTTAAGATCCCATCACTTTAGGTCAAGCATCTCATGCATAGCTAACCTTTTTTTGTTGCTTTGTTTTGTTTGTTTTGGTTTACTTTTGAATTAGGGTTTACCCTAAAGGGTCTCAAGGATTTAGCAAGTCAAGTATTGAGGGATTCATCAGTCAAGCAATTCCTCACACATAGGAGGCGCATTCCCCTCAAAGAAACAAACACAAGATGACCTTACATTGAGCTCCTCAGGGTTTTATTGGTACCTAATCAAGAATTAGGATTTCTTCAAGACAAAGTCAATTGCACTCATGAATCTTGGTCAAGAATTGGCCACAATCCATAAGACATGATCCAAGACTCATCAAGACACTCATGGAGTCCATATGAGATGTCCAAGCATCCCAGAAGATGTGTGGGGTGGTTGAATATTAAGTTGGAGTTGCATCTATTCAAGGAAGTCAATTGCGTCTCTGGAAAGTCAAACTCAAGATTTGAGGTCAACCATGACCATGACACATCATCTTGAGTGTATTTGTGATTTTTGAATCAAAGGAAGTCAAGAGGAGGCATAAAATCAAGAAGTTTGAAGTATTAGGGTTTTGGAAGAGAAGTTTTAAGTGTGAAAATCTCAATTTATGGCCATTTTGTAACATCTATAACTTCTTCATCCTTGATCCAAATGGAGCAAATTGGCTATCAAATTGGAGAGGACACAATGTACTTCAAGTTTGAAGAAAGAAAATTGTTCAAGAGATTCATGGATTTCAAGATATAGAGGCCTAAAGTTGAGAAAAATCAAAGATGTGAAATTTTGTACTTAGAAAATTTTCTACGTATAGAATCTCCATTTCATGGACCAATCTTCCAATACATTTTTCACCATGATCCAAGCTTTATTTTAATTTTCTTTGGTCATGAAAGTTGTAGAGTGTTCTTCTATCTTTCTTTTGAGTACTAGAACTCCTCCATTGGATATATACAACTCAAGTTATGAAGTCACCAAGTTAAGGTTTTTCACTTGACAAGTTTTGACAACTTTGTAGTCCAATCTTCCAAGGCATTTTTCATCATGACACGAGCTTTGTTTCAATTTTCCTTGGACATGAAAGTTGTATATCTCTTTCCAAGCTTTCCATCCATTGCTAAAACTTCTCATTTGGACAAATATTCACCAAGTTACAATGCTTCAAAATTGGTGTCACAAATAGGTCAAAATCTTATAACTTAGAATTTCTCTAAGTCTTCTTTTGTGGCATATTAGTGGACATGATTTCAAGCCATTTTTGCTCACTCTCCAAGGCTTATTTCATTTTGATTTCCAAATTAAAGTTGTTCCATGATCTTCCTACTTTGCATTGGATCAAAAGTCACATGAAATGGAGCCAAATTGGATAAGTTATTGCCATGAAAAGTGAGCTTCGTAGGATGGTGTCAAAGCACATTTCTCTTGTCACAATTGCCATGCATACATCCAAATTCCATGCAACAATTCTATTCTCCAAATGTCACATGCAAAACCTACACTTTTCATACCAATTTTGCCAAACATTTCCCAGCATCCAAGGCCTTGTTTCGTGTGCACCTACCCCTGCAAGTTGCAATCCCAAACATTACCTCTTTTAGCTCTCACTTCTTTGACATACCAAAAGCATTTCATGACATAAACACAAAGAGATGCAAGAGCAACACTGTGAGCAGACCAGCTGATCCCTAAGCCTTTTTAGACTACTACTCTAACCACAATACAACAAGGATATCACTGCCCAATGACTTATTTCAAAGAATCCAAGTGATCCATCACTATCACAATCAACCTTTGATTTTGGCTCCAAATGATTTTCAAAATTAGCATACCTTTGGAGAGTAGAGAATAAGGATAAGAAGGAGAGAGGGAAGAGGATTAAAGGGGGAGGAGAAAAGAGAAAAACCTTAGTTTTGAGAGAACTCCGAGGAACTTCATTTCCTATCGTGAAAACCCAAAACAAATTCTACAAACTTCCTCCATATATCCCATATAACTTATCCATGGCCTAAAAGACAAGTTGTATCCACTTCAACTTGAACCACCATTTTCATCCACCATTAGAGTTCACACCATCGGGTTTGAAGGAGAAGAAGTTTTCCAGATCAGAAGATCACCCATCTCCACTCTTGGGGAACTAAGGAGGTCGAGTAACATCACAACTTGTTCCTACAACCACATTTGAGGAAGTCTCTGACCCTTTGCTTCAAGAGGTAACACCTTCTTACTCAAACTCATTATTCATGCGTTGAAATGTTTTGTTTATGATTTAAATCTGTTCATCATGTGTTTTACATTGCTTTTGAGTGATTATATGGTTTGTACACACTGAGATGTGTTTAGTTTTCAAGCATGCTATGTTGTCATACCCACGGGTTTGACCAGTTTTCATGAAGCAGTCGTTTAGTTTCAAAGCACATTGTAGTCATATTCTTACTCTTGATAAAAAAATGGAACAACTTTGCTTTTTACATGTTTTGATTCCATGTTGGAATGGTTGAGTTATGGTGTTTGTTTTTTAGTGTTGTTGGTTGTTGCGTGAGAGAAAAGAAGAAGGTCAGAAGGGATGTGTAGGCGAAGAAGATGAGCTGATGTGGAGGTCCATATTACTGACCTGGCCGTTTGATCATTGTATTGGTTTATTTACAAATCTGAGTAGTGTTAATATTGGATGTAATGGCCACCCCAGTGGCGCTGACCTTGCCTTGGCTTTGCCTTGTACCCTAGTGCCTAGGGTTCGATCATGTGTGATCACCCATTTGTTTTTTTTTATGTTTCATTCTGCTTAGCGTTTTTCATATTTATTTTATATTAACCATGATAATACTTAAGGCGCGCAGTGGTATAGTGGACATAGTTTTGAACTATGAATGAAGCAGCGTGGGTTCAAACCTTAGATATGCATTTCCTCATTTTTTTAGCAATTATTTTTATGGTTTTCTTCCCAATTTTAAGACATGATATCTCTTTGATCCTAAGGGTTTTTTAGTCCATTCTTTTTGCCACAATCTCATTTTTGCATCTATTTTTCATTTTTAAAAATAAAGTTCCAAAAATAATTTTTTTATTGGTCTTTTCATGTGTTCCAAGTTGGTGTTTCCTTTAGGGTTTTAAGTTGATTTCTTTCACCTTTTTGAAGTATCCTTTGGTTTACACTTACCAATATGAGAGGTATGGGCTGTCTTTACCTTATGGGAAACATGTTTGATAGTTGAAACTTAATCTCTCCCATTTATGTTTTGTTTTGTGGTATGTTTTGCATGTATGGCTACGTGTGGTGAACTTGAGATTTCACTTGTATCTTTGACTTGTTGAGTGACATTTTACATGGTCCTTGGGCCTATTTCTTATGTTTGTTTGTTATGTAACCTCATGAAAAGGTACACGTTGCACATTTGGTTCATGACCTTTATTTTTACATGTCACTGTATGCGGGTCTGAGATTTTGTCTTGGTATGAGTTTGGTTCTTGACTTTTGATGCTATGTTCATACTCTTGATTTGTGGTTGATGTATTGCTGCTCTTGGTGATATGTCATCCCCTTTTGATCTTTGACTTGGGTCCTTTGACTCTTATGCATTTTCACTTTAAGACTCCACTTTCTCAACACTTGTTTTACAAGTAGTTGTTCCCTCTTCTAAAGGAAGGATTACCTTGTTGACTCTTTAGTCATCTTCTAGACAGTTTAGACCCCTCATTCTTAGCTTGATCCCTTTTTCTTTTAGTCTTTTCACTCAGGATAGTTTCCTTTAGGATAGTTACCTTAGGATGTTAACTTAGACAACTTACTGTTAGTCTCCCTTTTTCTTCCATGAGAGAATTAGACATGAGTCATCCCTAGTTGAGATGTAAATCTCCTACCCCATGACATAGCTGAGAAGTTGTAGATTCTTTCCACTTGAGAGAGGTAAGTGGCATACTCGTCGATCCGATATCCGAGTTAGAGCCCTTCTCTTAATGTGAAGTAAGATCCATCTTCCAATTGTTTGTGGTGGTTTCAATTTAGTTTTCCCTTGAGATGACGACTTGTCTCTTCTCTTAAACCAATCAACAAACCCTGTTTACCCTTATTGAGGGGAACTACGAGTGCTCTGATTCTTTTAGACAAGATACGTAGGCACGAGATGCGACGTCTTGGCAAGCACACTTAGTGTGTATACCCCTAGGTATTTTCTTTTCACCCTTAGCAAACAAAACAAATAGCACAATAAAACAAGAGGTTCCTGTAGAGTACTACAGATATCTAGGATGATAGCACCTTCCCTAGGTATAACCAACCCCCGAACCTTAGATCTCTTGCATTGCTTTGCATTGTAATTAGGGATTTCGATCTTTACCATTTCCTTTGGATAAATCAAAGTTCGGTAGTGAATTAAGATTTGTGATTCAAGTTAATTAATAGCTTGATATCCGATTCTCACCACGATAGAAATGACGACTCTGCTGGGGATGTCCTCTCTAAGAGGGTTACACCTATCTTGTTTCATGTGTTATTTATTTGTATACTTGTATTTGTTGTATATTTGTATATATGTATACTTGTATATCTGTATATATTTGTTGTTGTCTGCTTGGGTTTTTCTGTTTGGCAGGGCTGTTACATTTGAGTGGTGAGATAAGTCCTAACCCGGACTTGAGAGCACACATATGATAGGATAATGGATATAGTCAAGGAGACTTCGAGGGAGTAATCCCGAAGAAGTTAACTTGAGATTCCACACTCAGTTGAGGCCCTCTTGAGGGTGGTATATGTTGAACGAGCTATCGTGAATGAATTGCCACTTTCGACCTAGGAGCCAGTGATACTGATGACCTTTAGTTACCCTGTTACCCCCACTTGGCCTTTTAGGATGTAGTGCGATGACTATGAGGGAGTAATCCTGAAATGGTTGATACGCGATACTACACTCAGACGAGACTCTCTTGAGAATATTATTGACTACCAAGTAATTGGGAAATCGATAATATCCGAAAGATGGGTTGTTAACTCTGGGAACTTTTTAGAACCCTGCTCTACAGATCATGAACCCATAGTACACACCTTTTGGGATGGGTAGACCATGGCTCCATGCTCATGATCTCTAAACCTAGGCCCTTCTTGCTGGTTGCATATATATATGTATATATGTGTTTATCTATATATGTGTGTTTTGTGCATCGCATGCATTCATCCATATATCTTTCATCATGCCATCTTCAAGGAACTCAATTTTGTTTTGCAAACCTTATAGGATGGATTTTGGGAGAAGAAGAACACAAAAGTATACCTTCAAAAGTCCTAAGTTGGAAAATTTGAGGAAGCTAGGGGAATTGATCAAGGATCATTAAGCATTCAAAGACAAGTATGGGAAGATTTTCTCCTTGATGAAGTTCAAGATGGTAGATGGGATGCTTTCCACTCTCGTGCAGTTTTATGACTTATTATACCATTGCTTCACTTTCCTCTATTACCAGTTAATGCCTACTCTAGAGGAATATTCTATCTTGGCTGGGATTCCTATCTCTTCAGGCCCCCTTACTATGGTTTGGAAGGCATACCTAGTGGGAAGGATATTGCAGAAGCCACTCACCTCAAGTTATCAGACATCAAGGACAATATGGTTACTAAAAGAGGGATTTCTGGGTTACATGCTAAGTATCCGATGGAGAAAGCTCGGTATTATGCTGGGATGAAGAACATGGGTGCTTATGAAGCTATTCTTACTCTGCTCTTGTATGAACTCTTTCTCTTTCCAAACATCGACGAATTTGTTGATATGGATGCGATCAAGATCTCCATTCTTGAGAATCCAATCCCGACTCTCCTCACTGATGCTTACCACTCCGTGCACCTAAGGAATTCTCATGGGGGAGGAATGGTAACTTGCTGTGCTACCTTGCTGTACAAGTGGTTTATTTCGCACTTGCCTCGCTCAACAACATTTAGGGATCTTAAGGATGGACTTCTTTGGTCACAGAAAATTATGTCACTCACGCATACTGATATTGAGTGGTATAATCCAACGCTTGTAGGGAAGGCTATGATTGACAACTGTGGCGATTTCCCCAACGTGCCTCTTCTTGGTACGAAAGGGTGTATAAGCTACAATCCGACCTTAGCTCGCCATCAACTCGGTTATTCTATGAAGGATAAGCCAAGTAATATCTACTTGGAGGGACTATTCATCAAAGAAAATAAGGACCCCGTGCTCAAGGAGAAGATTGTGCACGCCTGGTGTCACGTGCATAAGAAAGGAATGCCTGCTTTGGGGAAGCCTGAGTGCACTGCTTCAGAGTCTTATACCCGATGGGTGCAAGAAAGGACCGTCAATTTGAAGATGCCCTATCCCCGTCATGAGCCTATCCCCTTAGCTCCCAGAGACCCTATTTTGATCTTCATGAGCAATGAAGAAGAATTGAAGATTAATTTGGATAAAGCGGAACGAGAGAGATGCATGGAAGAACAAGTATCAAATCCTCAACTATGAGATGGGGGAGCTTCAGAAGATCCAGAAGCAAAAGGAAGAAGAGTCTGCCAAATAGAGGAAGACGCAAGGGGATTTATTTTCCCCTAGCATACCGTCAGTGCCTGCTGTCAATTTTGACACTCCTCCTACTTTGGGCGCGTGGAAACTATACATGGATAAGCTTGTTCTTGAGAAGTCGAAGATGCAAGAAGAAATCAAGAGGCTTACGAAGAAGTTGCTTGGAGGAGAGGGATCGTCTCGTCAGATGACCTAGGACCTAATTTCCTTTTATTTGTACTTTTCATTTTATGTGACTTTTGAAGGTGTAATCTTTTTTGTAATCTTAAAGTTTATCATTAATGAGATTCCCTTTTGACTTTGAAACATGTTCCCCGTCCAATATTGTTTGCTTATATAATCTTGAGTTCCTTGATTTGTGCATGTCATTCGCATTGCATTTTGCTTTTTTTGCTAACCCAATCAAGGAACTGAAAACTTGTTTTACAGACATTGTAAGATGGATTTTGGAAAGAGAGGCACTTTTCCATACACCTTCAAGGTTCCTAATGTTGAGCAACTAAAGGAACTAGGAGAACTGATTGAAGACCCATTGGTTTTCTCAAAGAGATATGGAAGGATTCTCCCACTACTGAAGCTTCAAATGGCTGATGGACTGTTAGAGACGCTGGTTCAGCTCTACCATCCCATTTATCATTGCTTAGTATTCCCTGATTACTAATTGATGCCGACTTTGGAAGAATACTCTGCTTTGATGGGTCTCCCTGTCAACGACTTCCCTCCATTCTCCGAACTAGAAGATGAACTCATTGAGAAAGATATTGCAAGAGGAACGAGCCTAAGGTTGTCTAACGTTCGAACCCACATGACTATCAAGGGAGGACTTTCTAGTTTGCCTGCTCAGTTCTTGTTTGAGAAGGCTCAGTATTTCGCTGATATGAAGAACAATGTGCTTTTTGAGTCTACCTTCGCATTGTTGGCTTATGGATTATTCCTATTTCCCAACATCGAAGACTTTGTCGACGTCAATGCTATCTAGATTTTTATGCTCAAGAATCTGGTTCCTACCCTATTGGCCGATACCTATCATGCCATTCACTCGAAGATTCTGCGAGAAGAAGGACATATTATTTGCTACGTTGCTCTCCTTTATAAGTGGTTTATTTCGCACCTACTGAGGACCGCAACCTTCTGAGATGTGAAAGATAGATCAATATGCTCCAAGAAACTCATGGAGCTTACCCGTTCAGATATTGAGTGGTACAATCCGATATATGGGGGGATTATTATGATTCACAGTTGTGGGGACTTTCCCAATGTGCCTCTTCTTGGCACAAAGGGATGCATCAGTTATAACCCCGTTCTCGCTCGCCGACAACTTGGTCACCCGATGGATAAAGAACCTGATCCTAGCAACCTGACGAGACTTTTCTTTGAAGAGGGGGAAAACCCTGAGCTTAAATCCAAAATTGCGCGTGCTTGACATTGCATAAGCAAACAAGGAAGGACTACATTAGGACACCCTAATTGCACTGTCACAGAAGCTTTCTTAGAATGGGCCCGTGAAGAAGGCATTGGAGGAGCTGACCCTTGACAAAGCAAGGATGCAAGAACAAATTGACAAGATCATGAAGGAACTCTTTGGAGGAGAAGGACCGTCATCAGATGGATTAGATTCTTAGTTCCTTTTATGTTGTATTTCTGTTTGCTTATATAATGGACCTTGGAGGTGTACCGCTTATTTTGTAAAACTTGTAAGTTGATTAATGAAATGAGTTGTTTTAAGACGTATCCACATTGTCTACAATGTTTGCAAATACATTTTTGAGTTCCTTGATTCATCTTCGCATCGTGCATTTTGCATACATCATTTGCATTGCATCTTTGCATTTCAGGTTCTCACCCTTAATTCTTCTTCAGAGAGAGAGAGAAGCTGAATCACAGATATAACACCCGAGCCGGTCACCAGAAGAGGATGGATCAACTCGAGCAGGAAAACAGAGCGCTCCGCGAAGAAGTTACAACTTTGAAAGAGAGTTTGGAGAGGCTTAACAGAATGATGGAATCACAGATATATCACATGTCTAATGATGTCTTCAATTTCTTAAATATCATATCCAAAAACATCATATCATTGTTAATTATTTCATCATAGAATTGAAAAAACTTTCAACCTTAATCAACTTTTAATATTCAATCTTTCACATAGATTTTTGAAATCATATACTTACTTCATTAAATTAATTTTTATATTTTTAATAGTATTCACCAACTATCATCAAACCATTACACTTTTTCATTTTAGCGTATTATATTATATACAAAATATTTGTTTATATTCTTGATTGTTTTGATAAACTATTACAATGAAATTTTTTCCATATACATCAATTTTAATCAATTTTATGTTATTCTTTCTCTAATAATAAAATATTTAATAACTTTTCAATTTGAAATGCTACTTACACTTGAATATATTTTTACTTGTCAAAAAATACATAATGTGTGACACCCCTTACGCTAGTGATGAGGTATTTATAAGAGCTCCTGGGTCTGGAGTTAGGGTTTCTCGGGGTCATAGCCGCCCACTTAGTCATAGTAATAGCCCGTTGAAGCCCTAATTCCTAGGGAGACACACTTAAGTTTATTGACTATGAATTCCCACTCATCGAGACATGTCTTTTCCCACCTTTCACACCAAAGGGCGGGTAAAGGGAGTTAAAGGTGAGGTTGCCCTTGATCATGGGCGACAGAAGGGTGTTACCCCTTAAGAGCGGCCATGATATCCTCTTATTTGATAGGTCTTTACAAATATATCCCTAAAAAATTCCTGAAGCACGAGGGCTTAATAAAGGACGAAGTGACTTAATTGCTCATCAATCTCTCAGGCGAGGCAATGAGTCTCTCGGGAAAGATTTTGGTAGAAACCCTCAAACAAGACTTTTAAATTAAAACTCCTATAAGGAGATTCTAAGTCCCTCACCCGAGTCATTTAAATGCAACAAGTCCCTTGGATAATACTTTAAGTTGAAACTCGTATGAGGAGATTTTAAGTCCTTCAGGTGAGACATTTAGTCTTTCAGGATAGACTTCGTTCAAGACCCTCAGGCAAGACTTTTAAGTTAAGTCTCTAAGGATATACTTTGTTCAAGTTCCTTAGGCGAAACCTTAGGTTGAAAATCATATGAGGAGATTCAAAGTCTCTCATACGAGGCGTTTATATGAGTTTGTGGGCGATAAGTCCCTCACATGAGACTTTAAGTTGAAACTTGTTCGAGGAGATTCTAAGTCCCTCATGCAAGGTATTTGGATGAGGTAACCCATTCATATTACCTTCAAGGGAGACATTATATTCCTGTGGAAATCCACCATATTCGTGATGCCTTGTGGGGCGACAAGGATCTTTTTATGGAAGTCTAGCATATTTGTGTTGCCTTGGGAGACGACAAAGATATTTTTTAGAAGTCCAACATATTCATGTTGCCTTTAGAGGCGACAAGGATCTTCCCATGGAAGTCCATCACATTTGTATTTCCTTGAAAGGTGGAAAGGATATTACCCTAGAATTCCACCGTATTTAACTCTCATGTACATAACAACAAAAAGCAAAATATTCTCCTAGATCATAGATATTCAAAAATATGTACATAGGTGGGCGTTGTTCTCCCTATTAAAATTCATAAATAAATTAAGTGTAATAATATTTTAGGCGGATGGAATTCCAAGTCCTGGGGATAAGCCACTCATCAAATTCTTGCAACTTGTAGGCTCCATGTGGCAGTTTTTGGAATATGTGATACGGTACGTCCCAGTTGGGTTGAAATTTTCCTCGTTGTGCAGGAAACATCTCTTACTTCATCGATATGATCAACAGTGCACTCAAGCCATGCATCATCTACTTTCTTCCTAAATTGAGAATTTCGTTATGAGGGTGTGTCGATCTCGATGGGAAACATATCAAACTCCCAATATACCATAGTAAAAGGGGTTTCCTTCATAGTTGAGTGAGAAGTGGTATAATATGACCACAATATTTTGTGGATTAACTCTACCAACAATACCTTAGCGTCGTCTAACTTCTTCTTGATCCCTTTTAGGACCACCTTGTTTTTCGATTCTGCTTGTCCATTGGGTTAGGGGTGAACAATAGAGACAAACTTTGTTTGCACTCCTAACTCATAGAAAAAGTTAGTACCAAGGTGTTGGAGAACTATGTTCCATTGTCGGAGATGATGACACCTAGCAACCCGAACTTACACATGATTTTCTTCTAGTAGAAATAAAAAACTCTGTGATGTAATCTTGGTGACAACCTCCGCCTCTATCCATTTTATGAAGTAGTCGACCCCTATAATCAGGAATTTAAAATTCCTTGGTGCTAGAGAAAACTGACCTAGAATATCCACCACCACCACTGGTAGAAGGCGAGCTCATGCTCAAGAGATTCTCTCCTATACATTCGGATCCACGAGACAAGTGGACTCCCAACTACAAAGGACCCTTTGTTGTCAATAAGGCCTTTTCGGGCGGAGCCCTGATCCTCACCACCATGGATAGGGAGGAGTTGTCACTTCCCGTGAACTCCGACGCAGTCAAAAAATATTATGCCTGGAAAAAAAAGATAAAGAGCCCGCTAGATTGACATCCGCAAGGACAATCTAGGCAAAAATGGGTATCCCGATGGACCAAAAAAATGAAATGTCCATGCAAAAGTTAGGGATGAAACAAAAAATATACATAAGCCCGCTAAGTTGAAAACCCGAAAGGGCGACTTAGGCAAAAATGGGTATCCCGGTGGAAAAAAAAAGAGAAAAATGTCCAGGAAAAAATTAGGGATAAAGGCATTTGATTGCAAACACTTGAGCCCATCTTCTCTACAGTTATACCTCAGATGGTAAAGGATCAATCCAATCATCGCCAATGGAAGCAAGGTGTTGGGACCTAGATCTTACAGGGGATGGTAACCAATGTTGTAATCAATGCAAAACACAAATTTCCCGTTGCCATTTACTTTTATTTTTCAATTTTTTTGAAAATTTCCTCATCAAGGATTTTTGCATCCTTGTACACATCTTATGTACAAATGTTTCTTATTTAATGAAATTCATCAATTGATTTCTCAATTATCTTTTTCAGTATTTTGTTTGCAAAATAAACAATTATTTGTGATCACATAATACTATAAAGCATTAAGAATAATAAAAAGCTAAATCAACAGAGAAAGCTTTATGTATTGCATGATTTACCGAAAATCCCTAAGGGATGATCGGTAGTCCCCATTGCAAGCTTGATACGCGGTCTGCATCATCATGGCTACCTGGAAGATTGTTTGTCTTCCATTTCCCCAGTAGAGTCGTGATTGTCCTTATTCCCCAGCGAAACTGTGTCCTCGAAGCATCCTTAACAGGTCGAAGTCATCATTCGCCAAGCAGCGGTGGTCGTTTGAGGATCGTCTGTGCCCCGTTCCTCCCCAGTAGTGGTAGTGGAAGTTTGAAGATTGTTTGTGTTATTTTATCCCTAGCTGAGAACGTCGAGTCAAAGTTTATTACATTCCCTGCCTACCCACAACATTATACCCGAACCCGCGCCGCTGCATAGCATAATATCACGCATCATGTAAGATTAAGTACACATTACATTTATCATATGTATCAAGCATATCTTCTAGTGACTGATCCATATCCCTAGCAGAATGTTCAGTCAATCCCCAACAAATAACCTCACACCACATTTTCAAATAATCCAAATTCTCAACACATACCCTTTTCAATACAAATCCACCATCAACGGCCAAAATTTGAGTTACTCTTGTATTTAATCCCCTTCCACCTCGAATACTCGAAAAGTTGTCGCAATTTGTACATTCAGGTCCAAGAAGATTAAATAGGGGTAGCTGTCGTAACCCAAAATTTGACATCTCTTTTTCCTTTTTGCATAAGCATCTGCACCCGCGTTCCCGACATATACATCATCATTTTTTATCTGTGAATTCATTGCAGATATATATTCAAATCCCCACAAAATCTCGAGGCTATGATCATATCCCCACAGAGCCATCACAACATCAATATAGGCAAAACAGAAGAATTTATATGCCTATTTATCAAAGCAAGGGGTCGAAACACAGAACCATGGCCAAAACACACCACATCAAGCCAAAAAAGTGAAACTTTGCCTGTGTTAATCAATTAACATAATACTGTTAATTTATTACACCTGCTTTATTTGCTGATTTTCAGTAGTTTCACAGCATTGCAGCTTCTACCACTCTTCTCCTTTGGTCTACATCATTCTAGCATCTTGTGGAAGGTTATAGACATGTGATTACACCAGAAAATATCAGTTACATTTGCTACACTACCTCACTATCCTTAATGCTCACCATGCACCCTCATGTCCAATCATTTGGACCACTTGATCATTGAGTTACATTGGGATTCTCCAAACCTCATTTAACTACCTCCATACCAATTTCCAAGCCTCCATTCACTCCAAGCCTATGCTCTATATAAGCAAACCCTCACATTGATGTAAAAGGCCCTTGATCATTCTCCCATTTTGCTCTGAAATTTCACTCTCCATTCTCTGAATTTTCTGCAGCAGTCTCTCTCTCAATCATTATTGTCTTCCCTAAACCTCACAAAAGCTCTACCTCTATTAAAGCTTAGTAAGCTTTGCATTGAAGCTTGTTATTCTTTGAGCTATACCTCCATTCCTCTTCATTTAACTTCTGAATTCTGCAGCAACATCATCATTTACTTCAATTCAACTTTTGGAAGTTGATCATTGAAGGAGTTTTGGTGCAAATTCGGATCCGAAGTAAATATCGCATTATCTTCGATTTTCTCGTTACGAATTGCTAGAGATTTCTAGATTTTCTGGTTTTCTAAGCTTCTCTTCATCACATTGTGATTAAAACAATTACCAAGGAAAATCTCAGCCATGTAGGTTGGTGAATCTTGCTTAATTAATCGTTTTCGATTGATTTTGCATTTTCATAATGTAGTTCTTAATTGATGCTTTGCTACTTGAATAATTGCTTTGCATGTTTGATTCTATTAGCTCTCCATTGCTATGAATTAACCTGAATTTTGCATCTACTTCCATATTATGATCCATTGTGATTACATGCGTTAAGTGAATCTAAAAAGTGTTTTTCGAAATTCTATTTCTGCTGTTCTTATAGTGGTAATCAATTAACACCTATAATGTAATCGGTTACACCCTTGCCTACTCCTCAAAACTCATTTTTGGCAATGTGTAATCGATTAACAGCAGGATGTTAATTGATTACACCTGACAACTTTTGCAAAAGTCTTGTTGTTTGAGACTGTTTTGCATATTTTTCTTGTGTAACTTCCCATGCCTACTTATATTCATGTCAATACCACTGTTTTAGGTCAGTACCTACTTGTAATAACTATTGCTTGATTAATTGCATGATTTTCCTTGATTATATTTCAATTTGGTCACATGTTTGAAGCACTTGGTGCACATTTTTTTGCTTATGTGTTAACATGATAAAGGTTTAGTAATGCATGCTAGCTTGTTCTTGTTAATGCTTTGCAATTCAATTTGATGCATTAGATTTGTTCTCCCTTGAGAAAATTTAATCTTGTTCAACATTATTTCCCACACTTGTTTTAATGATCCTTCGACTCGCTTGAAAGATTATTGGCATGATCTTCCCTTTGATTGATTAATCGAAACCTCGTTTTGATTAGTTAATTGTCCCCCGCTCTCTTCTTTAGGATCTCTTTATAGCTTTTCTCTTTTGATCCCCTGGTGAGTCGGACATCTACACAACAAATTCGAGTATTGTACAACTTGCGCTGTTACTCTGTCGGTTTCAATTTCTGCACTATGCTTTGCGTGCTAGAGAAGGAATAAGAATGAAGAACTCCTACCCTCTTTCTGCCTATTCTTGGTAGGGGATGAATGAACCTATGTCTGGAATAGTCATCTCTACCCCCATACCATAGTGTCTCTTAAGTCGATCCTTGGTCACTCATTCCTGCCCCGAGTCTTCATCTTCCTCTTTGGGTTAGTAGCCTTCTCTTGGTTCAATACCCGTTCTTTTGGTTCATCACAGTCCAACTGTTAAAACCAATCTTCCTCTTTGGGTTAGCTACCTTCTCTTGGTTCTACACCCGTTCTTTTGGCTGATCACCGTTCGTCAGTTAAAAAAAACAATTTTCTTCTTCCCCAGCGAAGTTGTAATTTTTTCTTTCTTTGATTAACCATAGTCTGTCTGTTAACATATCTAAATCCCTAGTGGAGTAAGCAACCTTTTCTTGGTTCCAATCCCCTTTTCGTTGGTTAACAACTGCCTGTTAGTCAAAAGACTAACCTCTCCTTTTTCTTCGGTTAATCACATTCCGTCTGTTAACATACCAATTTTCTTTTTAGGTTAACACCTCTCTTCGGTTAAAACACCCTTTTCGTTGGTAAATCACTGTCTGTCAGTTAAAAGACTAATTTCTTCCATTGCTTCGGTTAACCACTGCTCGTCAGTTAAAACACCGAATCCCTTGTGGATTAAACACCCCATTTTGGTTATGGCACCCTGTTCCTTGGTTAACCACCACTTGTCAGTTAAAAGACCAATTCTCCTATTCCTCATCAGAGACTAATTGTTTTTTCCTTCTCCCCAGTGGAGTCAGACCCTTTTTCTTGGTTAACCACTGTCTGTCAGTTAACATATCGAGTTCTTTTATCCCTATCAAGATCAATTCCTTTTCTTTCCCCCAGCCAGGGTCAACCTCTTTTTCCCCTAGCAGGTTCCAACTTTCCTTTCTCAGCGGGTCAAACACCGAGTCTCGGTTAAAACACCCTTGTCCATACTCTTTATCCCATATCTCACTGCTCCTTATTTTTTTATTGCTTTTAACTCTTAATTCCTCTCTCTTGGTTTTGACACCATTTATTTGCTTCACGCTCTTGGTTTTGACACCATTTCCCTTTCTTTCTCTGTCTTTGTTCTCCGAACTACGTAGGCTCTGAATTCCTCATTGCACTATGAGGATACGTAGGCACAAGATCGCGAAATCTTGGCTAGCCACCTCCCCCTTTCTTTCCCTGGTTCCATGAACTATAGAGCTCTGAATTCCTCTTTGTACTATGAGGATACATAGGCACGGTGGCCCTAATCCTCCTCGAGCACTTTCTTTTCCCTTTTTCCTTCCCTCTTTAGCGAGTAGCCTTTAAATAGATCACCCATCCGATCCTAGAACAAGCAGAATGGTTCCCGTCGAGTACGACAGATGCGTGGGGTGCTAATACCTTCCGCTCGCATAACTAACTTCCTTACCCGTTTCTCTTTCCCCTGGGTTTTATCGATATTTTCTCTTTCTTTTTGGAATAAATAAAGTTCGGTGGCGACTATGTTATACATCGAATGTGTGATCCACTCGGGTATGATCACGCTAGTATCACATGCCCCCTGGTGAACTTCTACGACTACCAGAGTGGTTTCATGGTCACCTAAACATTGTAAAATTAGGGAGGCTCTTCCTAAATTATAGATTTTTCCTGCCAAGAGAGTATACTTGGCGGTTTTCTTTCGAATTTTTTCGCCTCTCATTCATCTGGAAGGAGTTCATCCTCCAGTAGATATCTCAGTATGCGCGACATCCACCTTGAGCGAGGTGCAACCTTTAGGGTGTAACTTTCATCTGCCTCAATGCAGGGGATGCCAAAGGTCTCTTATATGATTGTCAGATTGTAACCTTCCATCTTCGTGATGGTGAATTTAGGCAAAAAGGTTTACTATGAAATTTTGTTCCTTAGGCACGCATCTTACTTCAAAATTTTAGAGCATGTTGATAAACTTCGTACCTTATGGAGATATTTTATGAGTTGTGGTACTTTTTCCTGGGATTCCCCGATGACTTGATTAGGGACCAGTTGAGAATCACTTTATGCCTTCAAACTTGAGGTACCCATTCCCAGGGTGAGAACCATATCGATGATGAGAGCTTTATAATCGGCATGGTTATTACTTTCTTTGAATATTAATTATTCAATTAGTATGTCAATAAACCTATCTAATACTATCCTGACGTCACTCCCTTTAACTTTTAAGGCACCATCGACAGACAACGTCTATTCTAAGGGAGCCTCTTTGTCTACGGCAAGCCGTATTCTGCAAAAACTATGCCGAAGCTTCAGACTTAAAGCTACCTATTGGGACATATTGGATATCATACTCTGAGAGTTTCACCTTCCAAGATACCATTCTTCCCTCCAATTCTGTCTTTTCAAGGACATATCGAACATGGTACTTGGTCTTCACTATTAGAACAAGATTTGTTTATGCCCTTAAAAAGGTTTAGATGATAATAAAGTATTTATAGAACAATAGGGTTTGCTAACATATGTTCAAGTGTGCAGAATCATAAGCTAAGAATTGATCATGAATTAATCTTGTTAAAAGAATAAGTGGAGAAGCAATACTACTTAGATTATGGCTGATTAGAATCTGAACATGTTCATCAGCATCTGAAGGTTCAGACTCTGGTATGTTGTTCAGCCATTGGTGGCAGCTCATACTATGAAGGCTCAAGGAGTGTCTGATCTGTACTATGCACGAAAGGTAACCCGTCATATCAAAGTGAAAGATTTCTAGATAGAGTTAGCAAGGGTTTGGTTTTGAAAGGCTCAAGGATGGTGATGTGACCTCTTTAGTTTGTACTGTCATTTGGTAGATACCTAGTTACTCAAAAGGTGTTGTGGACATTGCTTTTATTTAGTGAACAATGCTTCTAAGCAAATACAACTCTCCAACGTCTCTCTTGGTCTAGTTGTTCACTAAGTTTGTTGTTTTTTAAACCTCCAATGACTATTTTCTATCTATATAAAAGGAAGCTGAAGACTCAAAGGAAGGTTACAACATCACAACAAATTGAAAAATCATAGCATAACTCTAAGTTGTTATTGTAACTGTTATAGCATAAGATCTTAAGATTTCTTATCTTAGATTTATCTTAGAAATATTAGAATTGTTGAAAACCTTTGTAATTGTTGCACAACTGTTATACTTATGATTGTGTATCAAAGTATAATAGTTATCATTTCTACTAAACTGTTTATTTAAAGTAGAGGAAGTCTCTTGCCTGCGTGCTTGAGCATTGAAGTCTCTTATATGTGTACTTGAGCAGGAAGTCTTGAACCTAGGGTTTAAGCAGGAAGTCTTGAGCAGTGGCATAAACAAGTCTCATGCAAGGTTAATTGAGCAGGAAGTCTTGAGCAGTGGCTTAAGCAAGGAAGTCTCATTCTTGGTTGATTGAGCAGGAAGTCTTGAGTAGTGGCTTAAGCATTTGTAATCAGTTTGGTTATAGTGAAAAGCTCTTGTTGAGGCAAGGGGACTGAACTACTCTCAATTGAGGAGATGAGTCTGGATAATCTTTGTGTGTTGCTTGCATTTACTTCTAAGCTTTATTATTCTGCTGCTATTACACATTCTGATATCATATTCTGAACATAGTTCAGATTTTGAAGTTTTGAGTTTAGAAGTGGAACAAATTTTGGCATACACAATTCAACCCCCTTCTTGTATATTTTTCTCACCTTCATTCACGAGCACTTTATGACCTTGAAAATAGGTATGAAGCTTCCTCATCGTGACAATGTTGACCATAACTAGCTTCTTAATCTTTTGGTAATGTGCCTCGGTGCCTTTGAACACTTTTCTTATGAAATACACGAGTTGTTCTGTCATATTTGTCTTTTGGATGAGTATTGAACTCATTGCCTGATCTGTGACTGAAAGGTAGACGAGAAAAAGTGACCCATCTTTTGGATGAGTGAGGATAGTGTTGATGTGATGAAGGTCTTTACTCGTGAAAATGCCTTCTCTCATTCCCCTATCCATTTGAACTTATCCTTCTTTTTTAGGGCGACAAAGAATAAAAAATCCTCGTCACTCGCACATGAGAGGAAACATGATAAAATGGCGAGGCGAATGTTAGCTACTACACCTCTATGATGTTAGAGGGGCTTCTCATTTGAATGACCTCTTGACACTTATCTGAGTTAGTGTAGATGCCTCTTTTTGTCAACATGAAGTCTAGGGATTTCCCAACTGCACCCCGAAGGAACACTTGGCGGGATTCAAACGCATGTTGTACTTCCTGATTGATTGCAGTACCTCCTTTAGGTCTGTTGAATGACAATGTCTTTCTGTAGTCTTCACTATCATGTCATCGACGTAGACTTCCAAGTTCCTCCCTATTTAGTGGCATGGTTTAACATGAACGTTGTCTTAGGAACGTCAAAGGGATAAATATTAATTGGATTGTACCCTAAATAAGAATCCATAAAGCTCGACATGGGGTAACTTAAAGACCCATGAATTAGGAAATCAATATCTGGTGAGGGATAAGGGTCTTTGGGATAGGTCGCATCAAGGTCGATGAAGTCCACACACATGCATTACTTGTTCGATGCTTTCTTCACCATCACTAAATTGGCCAAACATGTTAGATATTTTATTTTTATGATAAAATCAGCGCTGGATAAATTATTTACCTTCTCGTTGATGACAACTCTCTTCTCTTTGCCAACTTTCCACTTTGTTTGTGACATTGTTCGTGCAGAGCATTTGATAACAACACTATGACACACCACTCTGAGATAGCTGGTATTTTAGGAGCAAGTACTGGGTGGATATAACATCCCATAACGAGTTGATGTCCAGCCTCCCATGGATAACGTTGTAGGGGGTAAAAGCGCCCACTTTGAGATAGTTGACTTCCATCGCCTTGGAATCTAATCCCACGCCACAGGTTGTCTATAAAGTTGCATGTCCCCTAACTTGATCTTGTTCTCCTAACAAACATACGCGATACCTGGAATGACTTAATGCTGCCAAGATTGAGTTGGAGTCTTTGAAAGGTGTCATAGAATAGGACGTTGACTGAGCTTCCCGGGTCTATCAAGACTCACTTGATATCCCAGTTACAATGTTGCATTGTGATGGCCATGGGGTCATTGTCAAAAGGGAGGACCCTAATGGCGTCACTACTAGAGAAGGTGATGTTAACCCCTAGAATTATCTGTTTGAATTTGGAGAGTTTTTGGGATATTACGTGCGTAGTATGAACTTGGCTGACATATTCCCTCTAGGAGGAGTTGGAACTTCCTCTACTGGAGAAACCTTCGACTATGGTGTTAACAACGAAGTCTGGATCTCTCATGACCACTTCAAGGGAAGACGGTGAAAATGGAAATGATGATTGAAGGTGTTCCATATGTTTGTTTTACCAGGGCACCACGGTGGGCACCGCTATACTTGTCAAAAAGTACAAAATGCGTGGCACCCCTATGCTAGTAAGGGTGGTCATATGCTTTAGTGATTTTTCGTGGGTTAGAGCTTGCTCATGGTGGTGAGAGACCCTCACTACTATGAAAAAGATCATTTTTACCATAGTTGGAAAAGGAATACCATCACGGTTGATCAACCGTGGTAAGGTTAGAGGTGGTAGTTGTAGTGTGCGATTTTTGTCGGTGACGCGACCACCTTATCGTGGAAATTGGGGTTTTCTACCCAATGAAGAGGAGGGGGTTACTACTTTCTGATTTCTTATTTATCCCATGAAGCTAGAAGGGAAAGGGAAATTATCTCAAACTAACCTTGCACACGAATGTTTAACTAAACAAACGCTTAAAGAGATTCGGGGAGTTCGGGGTCAGGTTATACAATGTGGAGTTGTCAATTACCCATCCTCTATGTGGTTATCCATAGGTTTTTAGTTTTAGGTTTTGCTTTGAACTTGATGGTATTTATCTGTTAATGGGTTGAGAAAGTTTCTTGGGAAATATGAGAGAGAGAGAGTGTTTTTGTTGATGTTCGGATTTTCTGATGTTTTTGGTAAGGTACTGGACCTAAGTTTTGATTGATATCAAGGTACTGGACCTAAAGTTTTTGTTTGGTATGCTCGCTAAGATTTCGCAATCTTATGCCTACGTATTCCCGTTTAAACGAAACAGGGAAATCAGAGCAATCGTAGTTCCTCCTATTCTAAGGGAGGAAAAAAGATATTTTGGTGTCTTGTTCAAAGCCCAAGATTGAAGCTAAAAGGTTGAGTATTTGTGTCTTGTTCAAAGCCCAAGATTGAGGCTAAAAGGTTTGACTGAGAGAGAATTTTTCATCTCTAAAGGGAGACATCTTGTCTGCTTATCACAACTGTTGGGTGACTGTTTATAAAGGAGGATTACTTTAACTGGGATATGTGAATCCAGCAATGCCATAATTTCCTTTATAGGGGTGTTATCCTGAAGGGGAAAACTTTAACTCAACGTAGAGCAATGCCATTTTTCCTTTAGGATTTTCTCATGCTAAGAGAGGGACACTGGCGTGGATGTAAATAATCCAGAGGCTTGCCGCTTACAGCAATTAGATGAAAGAAAGGGATTTACAAGGATAAAAGATGGACAACAACTTGGATGTCTGAATCAACAAGTGTGCCGCTTATAGCATTTATCTGGGATTAGGGTTTGTTTTAAATGTTTTTTTTGATAAGTTATAAACAGAGAAGTGACCTCCTACAGAGAGATTTTGATTTCCTCTTAAGGGATGTTGATTTTTGTGTGCCTTGATCGAAGCCCAAGGTTGAAGCTAAGAGGTTGATTGAATCCACTAGGGAAGTCCTTATACAAAGCCTAAGAGGAGGCTGGAAAAAGACTGACTCAACAAGAGAGTGTTTATCTGTGTCTTGTACAAAGCCCAAGATTGAGGCAAAAAAGAGACTGAGTCTTTGGGGATATCATTATACAAAGCCTAAGAGGAGGCTAAAAGTTTGACTCCGTCGGGGAGGATTTGTATGTGTCTTGTACAAAGCCCAAGATTGAGGCTGAAAAGAAGACTAACTCTGTGGGAAAGAAATCTTTATCTGTCTTGTACAAAGCCCAAGATCGAGGCTGAAATGGGACTTTACTGACTCGGCAGAGGGTATTTTAGGTGTCTTGTACAAAGCCCAAGATTGAGGCTGAAATGAAGTTGACTCAGCTGGAGAATATTATATGTCTTGTACAAAGCCCAAGATTAAGGATGAAAAGAGGACTGACTCTGCTTAGGAAATTCATATGGTGTCTTGTACAAAGCCCAAGATTGAGGCTGAAAAGGGTTTGACTCAACAAGAGAGTGCTTTAATTTGTCCTGTACAAAGCCCAGGATTGTGGCTGAACAAGCTGGAGAAATCATTATACAAAGCCTAAGAGGAGGCTATCTTTTGCTAGGGGAAATCATTATATCAAGCCTAAGAGGAGGCTGTAAAAAGATTGACTCAACAAGAGAGTGTTTTTATCTGTCTTGTACAAAGCCCAAGGTTGAGGCTAAAAGGGTTGACTCAACAAGAGAGTACTGAAAGGTGATTGACTCAACAAGAGAGTCCGAAAAGGTTAGCTCCGCTGGGGAGAATCATATTACAAAGCCCAAGAGGAGGCTGACTATGTTGAGGAAAGGAAGGATCATTATACAAAGCCTAAGAGGAGGCTAGCTTTGCTGGGGATTATTGAGATCCTGAGGCAGGTCCATATGGGGAATCAACTCTTGCTGAGGATTTTAGAAGAGTTGAGGTATCAGATGCCTTGAGGTTCTGATTTAGGATAGAGTTATCCTGATGATAAACTGATCCTGTTTGGGGAATTTTTAGGAGAGAGACTGGGTTTTAGAACCCATGGGTTTTAACTCTATCGGAGATTGATCCAGAATGATTGGGGTTTCTCCAATGTTTGTAGGGAACTTGAGAAATCCTTTGAGACTCAAGAGGAGATTTAGACTGTCCAAGTCTACTGGTGTGGAAGAGTTTATCTTTGTACGATGCCCAAGAGGAGGCAGATGTTTTAAGGGATGAGAATCAACCCTAAAATGGTTTGATGTGTTGACACTGGAAAAACTGCTCTAGCGAAGGATGACTAAGTTCTGTCCTATACCTTTAAGAGGTCTTCAGGGTCTTTGTATTAAGCCCAAGAGAAGGCATGAGAACTTCTAAGAAGACGGAGGGTCCTTGTACAAATCCCAAGAGGAGGTGGGGATGCTTTTAGGAAGCCTGTGGGTCCAAACTTAAGAAGAGTTCAAGAAAAGTTTCACCAAGAATAATCTTTTCTTTAATGAACAGTTCTAGGGTTTGAAGAAATTCAAGAGAGGTTTCACCGGGAATTAATCCTCTCTGGGGAAACTGAATTTCTTTGACAAGTTCTAATAGCGACAGTCTGAGAAAAGGTTTACCGAGAATACTGCCTTTCTCTTTGTTCCATATTGTTTAAGCCTAAGAGAAGGCAAGACTGTATCTGGAAATCCTATGGGGACCTAGTTTTGACTGTATCAAAGAGTGATCAACTGGCTTTACCTAGTTCTAGACCTAGTTGTCGAGGAAAACTCTAAATAGATATACTAGTATATATACCGTTGATGTATGTCAAGTATTTAAAAGGATATGAAAGAAGGACTTACAGGGGAGCAACTTCCCACAATACAGTTATATATATTAAAGCATGTAAATGAAAGCTGATAAAAACTTACAGGTGAGCAAGCTTCCATGTTGTATTGTTAATTGTTCAAAGAAATTAAAGAACGTTTTGATAACAACTGTATATTTGAATCTAAATCAAAAGAGAAGTACTTTTGAAAAGATTGTTTGGGCTTATACTCAAAGAGAGGCCCAAGGTTTAACAGTGATCGCACCATTGTTTTGAAGATCGTATCGGGACTTATACAACGACTGAGGCCCAAAAAGGTTTATTTACAAAAGGGTTGGGTCTTTCACTCTTTCAAGAGGCCCGAAGATGTTTTGAAAAAGAAATATGAGACTTACAACACGAGGGGAGGCCCAAATGATTTTGTTTTAAAAGGCGACGACTGCGCCATGATTTTGAAAATACAGTGGGACTTATACAACATCTGAGTCCCAAAATGGTTTGTATTTACAAAGAATTGGGTCTTACACTCTATCAGAGGCCCAAGAGTTTATTTTATACAAAGGATGGGGCTTACAACTCAAGGAGAGGCCCAGATGAAAACAACGATCGCACCGTTATTTTGAAAATCGCGCCGGAACTTATACAATGACTGAGGCCCAAAAAAGATATTTATTTCCAAGGGATGGATCTTACACTCTATTAGAGGCCCAGAGATGTTTGAAAATTTAAAATCGAGAGAAAACCCTGATTTTAAATAAAAATGTTATTTTTCAAAGGAAATTAAATGAAAAAATGATATAAAATACCAAATATATTCAAAAATAAGTTGTACACTTTGGGAAATATTTTGAAAAATCATGTTTAATTACATGAGAGTTTGAAATTCAATTGGTTTTGAAAGATCAAAGTGTGAATTCCATTTAAAAATGTTTAAAAACAAATAAAAATGAAATTAATCACAAAAATTCTAAATATATTAAATAAATAATATAAATGGATTTTTTTGTAAAATAAAATATTTAAACATTTTAGTGAATTTTGAGAAAAAGAATCAATTCAAAAACATAAATATTCAGAGAGAAATTAATTTTTGAATCAATTAACAAAAATAACTAAAATTCAAAAATTTGAATTATGGCGCCAAAAACACTTGGTTCTTGCCCGCACCCTCTTTTTTTTTTCAAATTTGCGTTTTCTCACTTTTCTCCATGATTTCTCAATGGTTTTGCACGATTCAAACACCAATCTTGTTCGTTTTTAAACAAGGATCACAACCATATAGATTAATTGCATTTATATTAAGTATTGAATGAGAAATCAGAAGAAAACCTCAAGAACCCTAATTTCAGCATGAACACAATGAAATTCCATACACGATTGATTCATGGAAATTAATTGAGGGTTATTACTCTATATACATGCACGAACAAGATGGTAACTCACAAATTCATTTATGATGCATGGAACATAGAGTTTGAAGGGTTCATGCTTACCTTTTGCAGCTGGTGATCGAGTTTGGTGATGGAGGTGTTACAACTAGGTTCCATTGATCTGGATAGCTTTCTTAGGTGACAAGGAGTGTGTTTGAATGCTTGGAATGGATGAAAATGATCTGGAACTGGTTGTGGTACCTCAACTACAAATCTGTCAAGAACTTGAGCAATTGGCTGGTGATTTTGTGAATTTGATGTTCCAGATGTGATTTTGTGTTATGGATCACTCATACATGATGTTTATGAGATGTGTGTGTGATTGGTTTGGTTGGAATTGCTCTCAAACTCAAAACCCGATAGTGACTTGAGTTAGAAGGCAAAATTGGAGTGAAAGGGAGATTTTGAGGAAAACATCAGTTTGGGTGCTTTGGTGTACTCAAACTGATCACAATTGAGGCCTATTTATATTGTGTCAAGTTTGTTTTACAAGAAACAGTGTGTGGCAACTGCAGCAGGCCTTTGGCCAATTGTGATCAAATGGAATCTCAAGTCTCCTCTAGCCATTGACTTGAGGTTAGAGCACAAGCCTAGGGTTCTTTGGTTCAGGGATAAGTCTTGACTGAACTTGGATAACATTGTCTTGATGAATGCCACCTCTATGCATCAGTTGAATGCTTTGAGACAAAATTGAATATTTGAAGCATCTTGAATTTTAGGGATGACATGCCTAAACATAGATTCATGGACTTGTGAGGCTGATGAATCAGTGTTTGTCCCTTGGTTGTTCCCCCTTGAGGTGTGTAGATGGATAACCATGCTTGAATTTGCCCAAATTGATCAATTCGAGCACTAAGGCACAAATCTGCCTTGCAAAAACAGTTTAAAGCAAGGCATGTTGCAGCTGTCATAACCTCTAGCTCAGGTGGAGTTTTCTCATGTTCTTGGGCTCATTAGAAAGCCCTCATATGATACAGCACATGTGTGATCATAGTTTGTCTTGAAACTATTTGGATCCAATTGAAAAAACCTCATGAACATTGATGTTCAAGGCTGGTAACTTAGGCAGATTTTCACTAAGTGTTGGAAAAGTGTCATTTTCATGTTTTCAGCCACTTTGATCACTCCATAACTAAACATCCATGAAGAATTGGAGCTTGATTTAGTTGAAGCTTTTGTAGAGTTTAGCAAGACCTACAAATCCAGCTTTGGATCACCCAAAATGGTTGCTTGGATCTCAAGTTATGGTCCTTGGAAGTTGGTACCCTAGCCTCTTTGTTCCATAACTTAGAAAAATTCTAAGTTTTTTATGGTTACCCGTTTAGCAAGTTAACTCTCTTTCTTTGATTTTTATTGATGAATGATGATTTAAATCACATATTAACATTGTTTTAGGGTTAAGGAACCTTGGTTGACCAAAAATCCAAAAAGTCAAACTTGGATTTTTGTACAATTGACCTTTTCATCAGATGAAATTTTGACTTTGTGATCCTTTTGTGAAATCAATCCTTGGGCTTGATTAAACTTCATGGATGGCCTCCAAGGGTATTTAGGAATGTCTTGGACCCTCCCCAAGGTTTGAGATCAAGGGTAGGTCAACAGTCAAGGGTAGGGTTGACTTTTTCTATCAAAAACCCTAATTTGTGATCAGATGGTTTTGAGCTCTTGTGGTTTTATGACTTGAGCTCTTTGAGTTAATCAAATCTTGTAAACATGCCAATATGATGTATTTGAGGTCTTTTAAGTTCATTTTGAAGCTTCAAGCCGCACCTCACTTCACAAGTTAACTCTAGGGTTGAATTAGGTCAAACCCCTAATTCCTGATTCTTTGATAGATGGACGTTCAAGGTGATTTTGCCATTGTGGACGGGTCCTTGAGATCCTTTTGAGCTTATAGTACCACACATTGAGGCATTGGCTCATGCCCTGATGGAAATTTTTCATCTGGGGACCCTGGTCGACCAAACCCTAATTTGGTGACACAGGCATTCCTGAGGCTTGATCCACTTGGAATGCTGCAACCTTGTGCTTGATTCTTGATGTGGGAGTCCTCTTGATCCTTTGTGGATTGATCCTTTGTCTAAGTGCTCTAAGAGGGATTAAAACCCTAATCTTTGATTGTGAGGAATGCCTAACAATCCCTGAGGAGATTGATGAGGCATGAAAGTACATCCATATTATGGTAATGATCTTAACAATGATTGGAAATCTTGGTGGTCAAATTTTGGGGTATGACAGATGCCCCTATTTAATCTTCTTGAACCCGAAGGTGTGAATGACGAAGGTATTCGGGCATTCGGGGTACAAGAGGATTAAATATCGGAATACCCAAAATTTTGATGGTGGTTATGAATGGCAGTTTGCTCATCCATCTTCTTTTGCTAAGCAATGATGCTTAGAAAAGTTAAAAACTTCCCCTCGATCCTGGTCTTCAGCCAAGAAACTGGTCTTAGTTTTCGAAACAAACTTCCCCTTGATCCTGGTTTTCAACCGCGGAATTGGTCTCAGTTTCTTTTGTCAATAAACTTCCCCTCGATCCTGGTCTTTAGCCCCGGAGCTGGTCTCAGTTTCTTTTGTCAATAAACTTTCTTGACAAGGGATGCTATTTGTATCGGTTTTCCTCAAACTTCTCGCCGAATTTTCATGGGGAGATGCCATTCGATGGGAACAAGTTTTGATGTCAGACTCGCTAGGGAACCCATTCGTCTGAGCTGTAGAGATATTCAAACTTCTCTATTGGAGATGCCATTTGTTGACTCTACTGGGGAAAACGAGTCTCTTGAGAGGTTGTTTCCTACTTGGGGATATTACATCATACTTTTCCTCGAGATCTTCTCGGAGAAATGCCATGTGATGTAATCCAATTTTGAGGTGCTGATGACTTCATTATTATTGACTCTCTTGGAGAGAAAAATCAATGTGTTGCTAAGAGTCTTTAGTTGTGAGGCTTTCTCTGGGGATCTTCCTTAATCCGGGAAAGCGAAGATATCATCTTGACTGGTGAAGAGTGACGTACGTCGAAGGTCTTTTTGTCTTTCAGAGGTTCAAGTTTTCAAAGTGGTCGGGGACCGTCTCCAATCCAAAAATAAACTGGGGAGAAATTGTTCAGACAAAACATTTCCTGATGAGGAAAAAACTGACAACTCGATCGATAAGAGGAATTTTATCACTTGGGGATAAGACTGACCAGAGTGATAGTGATGCAATATGAATATGAGTATGAATCAATAATGCATGATGTATGTATGTTTATGTTGACAAAACTGACACGACATACAGACTAGTAGATGAACATGACTGGATACTCGGCCACTGCATGGGATGAAAAATATCACTGGTTCAAGATAGCAATTCTACCTTGCTTAGGAGAAAAATAATTCCCGCGGGGAAAATGTTGGTCGGGCTTAGGAGATAAGAACTCTGCCGGGGCTGTCAGATGAAACATGGTCTCTGACACAGTTGATCCTTCATTCAGGCGCACTGGTTTAGAAGGAGTACTTTGATTCTGCACTTTGAGGTTCAATTACTTCCGGAGAAGCGATCGATGTTCTTTCGATGTTCAACAGTCAAAAGAATTGCCATCTTTATTTTAAAAGCAGAAAAAGTTTGACAAGTAAATTCATTTTTGTTTTATTTCAAGAATCGTTGATCATATTAAAAACATCATTCTGTAAAGCTAAAACAAATAAGAATTGCAAACAAAAGCACTAGGGCTCAAATTTTATTGATAGAATGGAAATCAGCCAAACGCGTGATTCCATAGAGTGTTTACAAAGTTTAGAAAATGGTAATTTAGGGAAAAGCGCTACATTGAAACATAACGACCGTTATCCTTCTACCAACTTTGAATTCTGGACATCCTGAGCTTCTGTCGAAGATGACCTTGACTGGAGTTTTCCTGATGGATGGCATTACTGTAGGGGATTTAACCTTGTCGGACGTAGTTACTCACCATTAATCCCTAACTTTTTCCTGGATTGTACTTTGAGATTTCCAATTCATCAGGATGATTTTTGATTATGTCTCTAATTTTTGCCTGGACCGTCCTTTCGGGTTTTCAATCCACCGAGACGTTTTTTATTTAGGCGAAGTATTTCTTGACTACGTCAATATTTGTGGGGTAGGAAAATTCCTCTCCATCCATGGTTGCGAGTCTCAAGGCGCCGCCTGAAAAAGCTTTCTTGACCACATATGGGCCGTCATAGTTCGGAGTCCATTTGCCCCGGGAATCAGTGAGAAATGATTGTATCTTTTTTAGCACAAGGTCTCCTTTCCTGAAGACACAGGGTCGAACCTTTTTGTCAAGCGCCTTCTTCATTCTTTGCTGATATAACTGACCATGGCATAGAGCCGTTATTCACTTTTCTTCGATCAAGTTCAGTTCATCATGTCGACTTTGACACCATTCAGCATCTGTTAACTTAGCTTCCATCAATACCCTGATTGATGGGATTTCTACTTCTATGGGAAGCACTGCTTCCATGCCATATACTAGAGAGAAAGGGGTTGCCCCTGTTGAAGTGCGAACAGATGTGCGATAACCGTGAAGAGCAAATGGTAGCATCTCGTGCCAATCTTTGTAGGTTACAACCATCTTTTGAACGATCTTCTTGATGTTCTTGTTAGCCGCTTCTACCGCTCCGTTCATCTTGGGTCGGTAGGGAGATGAGTTATGGTGTTCGATCTTGAACTCAGCGCACAACTCTTTCATCATCTTATTGTTCAAGTTAGATCCATTATCAGTAATGATCTGGCTTGGAACACCATAACGGCAGATGGGATTATTTTTTATGAAATGGACTATCACCTGTCGGGTCACATTGGCGTATGACGCTGCTTCGACCCACTTGGTGAAGTAGTCAATGGCTACTAGAATGAACCAATATACGTTTGAAGCTTTGGGTTCAATCATGCCAATTATGTCAATTCCCCATATGGAAAAAGGCCATGGGGAAGAAAGAACTTTGAGATGTGTAAGCGGTACATGGATTTTGTCTGAGTATATTTGACACTTGTGACACCTCCTCATGTACTTGTAGCAATCGGATTCCATGGTCAACTAATACTACCCTGCTCTCAGATTTTTTCTTGCCATTGTGTGTCCGTTGGCATGAGTGCCAAAGGAGCCTTCGTGAATTTCTTTCATCAACATGTCTGCTTCTAGTCTGTCTACGCATCGGAGCAAAACCATGTCAAAGTTTCTCTTATAGAGCATATCACCGCTCAGGAATAATCTGCCTGCTAGCCTTTTGAGGGTCTTTCTGTCCTTTCTGGATGCCCCAGGTGGGTACTCCTGTTTTTGACGGAAGCATTTGATATCTTGATACCAAGGTTTGTTGTCTATGACTGCTTCAATTGCGAAGATGTAAGCGGGCCACTCAAGGTGCATTATGTCAATCTTAGGTATGTCATTCCATTGACCTACACTAATCATGGAAGAGAAAGTGGCTAGTGCATCAGCTATGTGATTCTCTTCACGAGGGATGTGATAAAACTCGATTCTGTTGAAGAATGGTAACAACCTTCTCGCGTAATCTTTGTAAGGAATTAGTTTTGATTGGTATGTGTTCCAATCTCCTTTGATATGATTGATAACCAGGGCTGAGTCTCCTTATACATCCAAGTTCATGATCCTTAAGTCGATCGCTTCTTCGAGACCCATGATACAAGCTTCGTATTTGGCCTCGTTGTTTGTGCACTTGAATGTTAATCTGGTAGTGAAAGGAATATGGGTACCCTGAGGTGTTATGATGATTGCCCCAACTCCGTTTCCATAATGATTGATAGTTCCGTCAAAGATTAGCCCCCATTGGGAACCTGGTTTTGGCCCTTCACTGGGTAGCAGTTCATCGCAGTCTTTCATTTTTAGATCATGACATCTTCGTCTGGGAAGTCAAATCCGAATGATTCTTGATCGTCAATCAGTTGATGAGCAAAATGATCGACTAAAATACTTCCTTTGACGACTTTCTGAGCATGGTATTCAATGTCGTATTCTGATAACAACATCTTCCAACAGGCGATCCTTCCCGTGAGAGCAGGCTTTTCAAAGACATACTTGATTGTATCCATTTCAGAGATTAACCAAGTAGTGTGACAAATCATATACTAGAGAAGACGTTTGGCTGCCCAAGCCAGAGCGCAACAAGTTTTCTCAAACATAGTATACCGAGTCTCACAGTCGGTAAATTTCTTGCTCAAATAGTAAATGGCAGACTCTTTCCTTTTGGTTTCGTCTTGTTGGCCAAGTACACAACCCATTGAGTCTTCCAAGACTGTTAGGTAGATGATCAGTGGTCTTTCTTCCACTGGAGGTGATAGAATCGGTGGATTCAACAGGTATTCCTTAATACTGTCGAAGGCGGTTTTACAGTCTTCTGTCCATACATAGTCCTGATTTTTTTTGAGTAATTTGAAGATCGGCGCACATGTCGTGGTCATAAGGAATATAAATTTGGAAATGTAGTTCAAACGTCCCAGGAATCCCCTGACTTGTTTTTCAGTCTTTGGAGAAGGCATTTTTTGAATAGCCTTGACTTTGTCAGGATCAACCTCAATTCCTTTCTAGCTGACGATGAACCCTAAAAGTTTTCCCGAACGGACACCGAATGTGCACTTGTTGGGATTCAAGTGGAGTTTGTACTTTCTCAGACGCTCGAATAACTTTGACAGGTGGGTCACATGCTCCTCTCCTATCTTAGATTTGGCAATCATATCATCGACATATACCTCTATTTCTTTGTGTATCATGTCATGAAACAGAGTAGTCATGGCCCTTTGATAGGTTGCCCCGGCGTTCTTCAAACCGAACGGCATTACCTTGTATCAAAAAGTGCCCCATGGGGGTGATGAATGAAGTTTTCTCCATATCTTTCAGCGCCATTTTTATCTGGTGATAGCCCGAGCATCCGTCCATGAAGGAGAAAACTTTGAACTTTGTTGTACTATCTACCAACATATCAATGTGTGGTAAGGGAGAGTCGTCTACACACATTCTGACCTTTCCGTCCTTTTTCAGAACTGGTACTATGTTGGCTAACCATTGAGGATATTCTGATGTGGCGGGGAAACCCGCGTCAATCTGTTTCTGTACTTCCTCTTTGATTTTGATGGCCATGTCTGGATGAGTCCGTCTTAGTCTTTGCTTTACTGGGGGACATTCTGACCTTAATGGTAAATGATGTTCCACAATGCTGGTATCCAACCCTGGCATGTCCTGATAGTACCTAGCAAATACATCAGGAAATTCTTTGAGAAGCTTTATCAAACTTTCTTTGACAGTTGGACTGAGCAGTGCCCCAATCTTGACTTTTTTTCTCTCTTCTCCTGAACCCAAGTTGACCGTTTCCAACGGCTCTTTGTGAGGTTCAATGGACCTTTCCTCTTTTCTGAGTAATCGGGAGATCTCTTCTGGATTTTCTTCGTCATTTTCTTCTTCTGCCTCAAATACCGAGATTTCAAAGTTGGGAAAAGGCATTGGATCGTATGTTTCAATGGGGTTTAAAACAAGTAATCTGCATGACGTGATGATTCATTTTTTAGAAGAGATAGAGAGAATGCAAGAGTGTGTCCAGTGTGTTTTCTGAAAACTGCTTGGTTTTATTATCTGAGTTGTTTTTAGGATTACCATTTTCTGAAAAAGCGAAAAGAGAAAAAAACAATAAATGCGGAAATTACAGAACGACGTTATTTTATTTATGATTTTGTCGATTTTTGAAACTACAGCCCTATAAAACAAAACTCTGTCGCTTTGGGCAAAGCAACGAGGGATATTTACAGAAAGTGAGCCCTATCAAAACATCTGTTTCACCTGGGCAGGGTGAAAGGTTAAAATAAAGACGACAATTACTTAGACTTATGAACGACTTTCGGGACATTGACAACAACCCATTAGCGGCGAACTCCTCGGTGAATCACAAAGTCTGGTACCTTCCTTCATGGATTGTCTTCAGAAATGACGCTGATTTCTGGTGGAGCAGGATCATTGGAATCTGTCTCCCAGGGAGAATTGTCGTAGACAGATTCTTCTATTGTATCTTGCACAGTGTTTGCACCCTCAGGTGGATCTCCCCATCCAGTGGGCTGGATGTCTTCGGGCTTGATACGAGAGCTTTCAGGAGCAGTGTACTTGACCAAGAAGTCGTACTTTCCACTCGGTTGTCCTAAAGTATCCCACACTTCTTTGGAACTGGAGGAGTCATCCCTTTCGATAACATTGACCTTAGGAAAAACATAGCTAAGGAACTCTTGTCCTGCGCTCTTTGCAAATTCATCGTTGTACTGTATATCTTCAGAATGCCCTGAGTAATGATCCCATGATTCAGTGGGGACGCATGTATTCTTTTCAATGATGTTCAGCTGATATGCATCATTGAGCTGACTCTTTTGCCCTGAGTCTCCTGGGTACGGCTGCCAGATAGGCAGGCCATCCATTGGGCCATAATAGTTATAGTCAAAGTTGTTTTTCATCAGAGTGTCCTCCTCTAATGAGTTTGGTGGAGCACGAAATCCTTCCGGATCACAATCTCCGTATATCATTTTGACGTCTGATCTTGGTATATATCTCGGACTTTGTGCGTGATAGCAAAATGACGTAGGCACTTCTCCCTGAGACATATAACTGTCTTCTTTAAGATATGACTTCCATTCTTCATCTGTATCGGAGGAGTCACCCTCATTGATGGTATGGACTTCTTGAGACACTAGGTGAAGAAAACCTCCATTGTGGAAGAAGTCCTGGATGGGGTGAAGACTTTCATCGTTAGTAGCAGTCTAGGTACAGGTTGAGGAAAAACCAAGACCTTTCTTTGTCTTGTTGTCAGTAGGAATAACAAGTTGTCCCCATCCTTTTGCGTTGTTACTCTCGATCACTTTGAGAGCATCTTTGTACGAGGAAATCGATGTTTCCTTTTCTGATTGGTTGTCATTGCCTACCGAAAGTGCTTGGAACTGGGTTCCAACAACTTCCTCTGGTTCTACACAAATGGATGACGATAAGTTGCTCAAGATCAAGGCTTGCTCACCACAGACTATGACTAGTTGGTCATTCTTGACGAACTTCAGCTTCTGGTGAAGTGTGGAAGTGACTGCCCCAGCCTCTTGTATCCAAGGTCTTCCTAACAAACAGCTGTACGCTGCCCGGATGTCCATGACCTGGAAAGTGACTTGGAAAGTGTGAGGACCGATAGTTATGGGAAGGTCGACTTCGCCGATAACTATTTTTTTGGACCCGTCAAATGCTTTGACGATGACCTCACTGCCCCTCATCGGAGATCCTTGAAATGATAGTCGCATTAGAGTAAATTTTGGCATAGCATTCAGAGCTGATCCAGTGTCTACCAGTACGCTGGCTAATGCATCGTCTTGGCAGTTAACTGTAATGTTAAGTGCCATGTTGTGATGTTTGCCTTCTTCCGCCAGTTCCTCATCACTGAATTCTAAGTTGTTACAGGAAGTGATGTTGGAGATGATGCTGTCAAATTATCTTATTGTCACATCTTGTTCCACAAAGGCTTTCTCTAAGACTTTCTGTAGAGCTTCCCTGTGAGCTTCGGAACTGAGTAAAAGAGATAGCACAGAGATTTTTGAAGGAGTTTGCAATAGTTGATCAATAATGTTGTACTCGCTTTTTTGGATTAGCTTCAGCATCTCATCGTTGTTCTTTGAAAGGTCGGGATCACTGGATTGACCGACTGGTCGATTAGGAACTTCTGCTTGAGGTTCCTTTTCTCTGATGGGTTCTCCAACTCCTCGGTTGAAGATCTGACCGCTCCGTGTTACTCGACTGATGTGTGCAATATTCACGACGGAGGGTAATGGAGTTTCCTTTCCATTCTCAATTGTTGTTGCATTGTATTTGTAAGGGATAGCCTTATCGGATTCGTACGGTACTGGTCCCGGCAGATAGATAACTACAGGAGCCTTTTGATTTTTCTAACCATCATAGCCGACCTCAATTGGTTCAAGGTTGAGAATCCTTCCACTATTAAGAGGAACTCTTGATTCATAGAGTAAAGGGATTATGGCACATACGTCTCTGGCCACTTCTCGTTTAGGGATTAAGACAACGTTTTTGCCTTGATCAGGAAAATAGTCTGACATTGAACCAGAGCTTGAACATGGTTGAACCTCTTTGTTGTCCAACTGACTTTGAAGGGCTGCTCGCACGAGGTAGCATCCTTGGTTATTCTTTGAGCAAACTCTACAACACTCATAGTTGTGTGGTGGCACCTGGCCACATCCGCTTTGTATGCTGTGTAACCTCACTAGATCTATTTCCATTGATTGAACATCCTGACTTTGTTGCCTAGTAGGGTTCCCATTAGTCATACTGATCTGCTGTGTGTCTTCATCTAGATAGATCGGAAGCCACCAGTGGTTCAACAAGTGTTGAAGCGTTCTCTGAATAAGTGCACATCCTTGGTTATCCTCACGACATACTTTACAGTTTTGATAGTCATGTGAGGTCAGAAAACCGAGCTGGACTTGCTTAGCGTGTAACTCCACCAGACTGGTATTCATTAAACGAATATCAAAGATTTGAACCTTATTAACTTGATAATGACTTCTATCACGGTAGTCCTGAATCCATCCAAGATCCATCTGATGCTGGAGGACCTCTTGTACAAAAGAGCATCCCTGATTATTTACCGAGCATATCAGACAGGAATCGTAATCGTGTCGTGGAAGATCATGATGTTGGCTTTACCTTGAGTGCATTGCCACTAAATTGACATTCATCGCCAGAATGTTGTGGTTTTGAATGATGTTGGAATTTTTATAAGTCATGTCGACCTCACGGATTCGGTGATCTTGGATCCATCAGAGATCCATCTGTTCCTGTAGAGCTGATTACACCACAGCACATCCTTGATAGTCCTTAGAGCAGATATCACACTGGTGATAGTTGTGAGATGGTACATGACCGTATCCACTCTGTCTGCAATGCATCTTGACCAGGTTGGTTCCCAATAAGAGTACATCATGAATTTGATAGCTGTGGTTAGACTCTTCCTCTATCAATTTACTGCAGCTTTCTCGTGTTGAGGCAACGGGTTCGTCTGGACATTTGGATTTGTATCCTTGAAGGATAAGACCCCATTTCTGACAAACTTTTACACATCAGATTTGAAGCTGAGACAGTTTTCTATGTTATGCCCTGGTCCTCCTTGATGGTAAGGGCAAGTCTGATCTGCTTTGAACCAAAAATGCGGATTTTTCGGTATTGTAAGAGGAGACCTGGTTTGGACGTGCCCCATGACCAGTAAAAGTGGAAACAGTTCTGCGTACAACATTGGTATCGGATCAAACCCTGGTGGTCGCATTGTACGATTTTTATTGTTGTACGGTGGACGTACCTGCTGAAGAGGTTGTTGTGTCCTTTGTTGATATTGTTGTTGATTCAGTTGGCTTTGAGCAACCTGAGGTTGATACGTCGGAACAGGCGCAGGGTTGATAGCAGGAGTTACAGCTGCTACTGGTTGGTACCGTCGCCTTTGCTTTCCGATAGAGATATTACCAATATCTTACTCTTTTTCTTAGGGAAAGCACTACCGTATCTTTTGGTACTGCTTGATGGTCTGACATCTTTGACCATACGTCCTTCTCGGACTGCTTCTTCAAGACATACTCCCATGCTCACCATCTCAGTGAAGTCGTTGGGCGCACTGGCGACCATTCGGTCGTAGTAGAATGAGCTCAAGGTTTTCAAGAATATCTTTGTCATCTCTTTTTCCTCAAGAGGTGGACAAATATGAGCGGCAATTTCACGCCATCTCTGAGCATATTCCTTAAAGATTTCCATGTCCTTCTGCGACATTGCTCTGAGTTGACCTCTGTCTGGTGCCATGTCCACGTTATTCTTATACTGCTGAACGAAGGCAGCGCCAAGATCTCTGAAAGTGACAATCTTAGTGCAGTTTAAACCCATGTACCATTTGAGTGCGGCACTGGTTAAACTATCTTGAAAATAATGGATCAGTAGCTGTTGGTTCTCTGTCTGAGTTGACATCTTTCGAGCGTACATCACCAAATGACTTTGAGGGCAGGAGTTACCCCTGTACTTTTAAAATTCGGGCACCTTGAATTTGTGCGGAATTTTCACATTGGGGACCAAACAAAGGTCTACGGTATCCTTTCCGAATAAATCCTTACCGCAATTGGCATGCAGTTCCTTCTGCATCTCCAGGAATTATTCCTGGAACTCATTCAATTTGTCGTACATACTTTCATTTCCACCAGAAGGTATCTGTGGAATCTGTCCTTCCGGGAGAGTGTGTACCACGGGTGGTGGTATAGTCATTACGACAGTGACTCTTGGTGCTTCCCTATCCCGAAGTTTGTAACCTTTAGGAGTTGCTGTCATGCCCATTGCATCTTCGTTTTCCCGAAGTTTGTAACCTTCAGGCCCAGCGGTTCCTGCTGCAGTTTCTAGATCTTCCGTGATCGGCGGAATATATCCTTCCGGGATATAGTTGAGTGGCATACCCCAGGGACGATCTTTAGGCATGTTATACCGAGGATCATACTTTTCCACTATGGGCGTAGATGTGATCTCTGAGATCACAGTCCTTTGTTGTTGTATCTGAGTTGCTGCCAGAGATTGCATGTCATTGTGAAGTTTCCTTAGATCTTCTTTCAGAGCGTCGATTTCTTCTCTCAACTCTCTATTCTCTTCCTCGAGATCATCCATTTTCTTTTGTCAATTGGCCTGAGTATTGTACGAATGAGACAGTTTGAATCTAAAATTGAGACACAGACGCGAGATTCGTAGGTAAGAAGAATGCGTTATGTGAGAATGATGAATGATATGCAATAATTATTAAATTTGTTATTTTAATCAAAAGAAACCTCAACAATTGAATTACAAATATCACACAGTGGGGAAACTACGTTTTATTGAATTCAAAGATTGTGGAAATGGAAATACAGTAATTTACAAAGTGCTGTAAAAGGAAATGTCTAGACTTATGGATCCTGAGTCCTCTCTGAGGAGAGCTCAGGTGCTGGTTCTGGTATTTTCCTTTTCGTTGACCAGGGCTCTTGAGCCGTTGTCGGGTTGTCATTCATTTGCCAAGTGAAATGAGCGAGCAAATTCCTTTGGTCTTCTTGACTTTCTACAGCATTTTTCTCTAAAATCTCGACCAGAGCATCTTTTTCTTTTAACAGTTGCTGAGTTTTGGTACACTCTACATTAAGAATGCGGTACTTGTTCCTCCAAGATTTATTTTCCCGTTGAACTTTGTTGAGAGTAACCTGGAGCTTTTCCGTATCAGACATAAAATAAAGGGCAGATTCCTTTAATGGAAGAACTTCTTGACGAGGGTACGACATCCTCAGCTTGAGAGCTCTAGCTTGTACCCAGTGGAGATAAGGTTCCACAGAGACACAGTCTGGTTTTCCTAGAGACTCTCTTCCTTTCCCGTGAACATATTTCCAAGCATGCACTATTTCTGTCTTTAGTGCACTGTCATTTTCCCCTTCCTTGAAGAAAAGACCTTCCAGATGAGCATTACGTGGGATATGTCTCATCGGGTATCCGAATTGACGACGAACTGAAACTGGATGATAATTGATTTCTCCTTTAGCTCCTATGAGGGGTAAATTAGGGAAGTTTCCACAACGGTCAATGATTCTTATCCCGTCATAGATTCAATTGTACCAATCGATGTTAGAGTTGGTAAGTGGCATGATTCTCTGTGACCAACGTAGAGCAGCAGACTTTGGTAAATGGGAAATGAACCTTTTGTATAGCAGGGGTATACATTATGTGATCATTCCTCCACTGTACAAATTCCTTAAGTGTACAGAATAATAAGCATCTGCGAGCAGGGTCGGTATGGGGTTTCCAATCAGAAATATCTTAATGGCATTAACATCAATGAAGTTATCAATGTTGGGAAACAGAAACAACCCGTAGGTGAGCAGAACAAAGATGCTTTAGAAATCAGTCACGTTTCCTATACTGGCAAAGTACAGAGCCTTCTTTACCAAAAACTTGGCTGGTAAACCTTGGATTCCACCCTTAATGGTCATGTGAGTCCTAACTTCTAACTTGTCCAAATAGATTGCTCTTGCAATGGATTGATCCTTTGGAATTTCTTCCAGTCCAAAAAAGGGAGCTTGGTCAGTGATGGGTAAATAATTCAGGTGAGAGTACTCCTCTAATGTTGATGCCAGTTGGTAATCTGGGAATGTGAAACATTGATACATCGGATCGTAGAACTAAATCAGCGTAGACAAGATTCCTTCAATTACATGGACCCTTAACAGAGACAGTAGTCCTCTGTACTTAGCTCTGAAAGCAACAAGGTTGGTGATCATCCTTGCCAACCCTCTTAAATCCTCTAGTTTTGGAACCTTGAAGGTGTAATTGTGTGTCTTCCTTATACCGAAATCCATAACGCGATCTTTCTCTCTGATATTTGCAATCATTGTCTTAGTTTAGTTTGAAAAAGAGAGACTAGAAAAGAAGATTTTTCTTTGTTTAAAGTTTTTTAAATAAACGCATGAATGCAACACACAAAAACATAGAAAAAACATGGGTTCAAAGGTTCAGCGTCACGAGCATGGAGTCATGGCTCTACCCATTCCCAAAGGTTGTACTATGGTGAATTTTGTACTTGTCCTCAAAATCATTGACCCCCATTGGGATAACAACAGCACGCTGGTTCACCCGAGCGAGCTGCAATATCTTAGGGGTAATCTCAAATGAGGGTAGTATCGCGTGACAACTATTTCCGATAGCTTCCGCACTACAAAATAGTCACATGGTCTCAGTCTACTAAATCCTCAATTTCATGGATACCACGATCAAACAATCTGCTTTTGCAACCGAAGTCACTAGACATTGAATCTGCAAAGGGTATCTCCACTGATTCGATGGTCTACCAGGATCGCTTATTCGGGAATCACTCCCTGTAAGACCACCCGTCTATGCCATCTCTTATCTTAGGTATCACTCAAACTTTCCACATGCGGCATCACCCGCAGTCCCATTAGCAGAAAAATAAACACGGATATCAATTAGGAAAAGCGATATATATATATATATATATATATATATATATATATATATATATATTCATTCCTAAAACTAACATCCTAGACCTCTTAAGAATTCTAGTCTTAAACAAATAAAATGACTCCCCAGCAGAGTCTCCATTTCACTGTAGTGTGCGATTTTTGTCGGTGACGCGACCACCTTATCGTGGGAATTGGGGTTTTCTCCCCAATGAAGAGGAGTGGGGTGCTACTTTCTGATTTCTTATTTATCCCATGAAGCTGGAAGGGAAAGGGAAGCTATCTCAAACTAACCTTGCACGCGAATGTTTAACTGAACAAACGCTTAAAGAGATTCGGGGAGTTCGGGGTCAGGTTATACGATGGGGAGCTGTCAATTACCCATCCTATATGTGGTTATCCACAGGTTGTTAGTTTTAAGTTCTGCTTTGTACTTGATGGTGTTTATCTGTTAATGGGTTGAGAAAGTTTCTTGGGAAATATGAGAGAGAGAGAGAGAGAGAGTTTTTGTTGATGTTCGGATTTTCTGATGTTTTTGGTAAGGTACTGGACCTAAGTTTTGATTGATATGAAGGTACTGAACCTAAAGTTTTTGTTTGGTATGCTTGCTAAAATTTCGCAATCTTATGCCTACGTATTCCCGTTTAAACGAAACAGGGAAATTAGAGCAATCGTAGTTCCTCCTATTCTAAGGGAGGAAAAAAGATATTTTGGTATCGTGTTCAAAGCCCAAGATTGAAGCTAAAAGGTTGAGTATTTGTGTCTTGTTCAAAGCCCAAGATTGAGGCTAAAAGGTTTGACTGAGAGAGAATTTGTCATCTGTAATGGGATACATCTTGTTTGCTTATAACAACTGTTGGGTGACTGTTTATAAAGGAGGATTACTTTAACTGGGATATGTGAATCCAGCAATGCCATAATTTCCTTTATAGGGGCGTTATCTTGATGGGGAAAACTTTAACTCAACGTAGAGCAATGCCATTTTTCCTTTAGGAATTTCTCATGCTAAGAGAGGGACAGTGGCGTGGATGTAAATAATCCAGAGGCTTGCCACTTACATCAATTAAGTGAAAGAAAGGGATTTACCAGGATAAAATATGGATAACAACTTGGATGTCTGAATCAACAAGTGTGCCGCTTATAACAGTTATCTGGGATTAGGGTTTGTTTTAAATGTCTGTTCTGATAAGTGATAAACAGAGAAGTGACCTCCTACAGAGAGATTTTGATTTCCTCTTAAGGGATGTTGATTTTTGTGTGCCTTGATCGATGTCCAAGGTTGAAGCTAAGAGGTTGATTGACTCCACTAGGGAAGTCCTTATACAAAGCCTAAGAGGAGGCTGGAAAAAGACTGACTCAACAAGAGAATGTTTATCTGTGTCTTGTACAATGCCCAAGATTGAGGCAAAAAAGAGACTGACTCTTTGGGGATATCATTATACAAAGCCTAAGAGGAGGCTAAAAGTTTGACTCCGCCGGGGAGGGTTTGTATGTGTCTTGTACAAAGCCCAAGATTGAGGCTGAAAAGAAGACTGACTCTATGGGAAAGAAATCTTTATCTGTCTTGTACAAAGCCCAAGATGGGACTTTACTGACTCGGCAGAGGGTATTTTAGGTGTCTTGTACAAAGCCCAAGATTGAGGCTGAAATGAGTTTGACTCTGCTGGAGAGTATTATCTATCTTGTACAAAGCCCAAGATTGAGGCTGAAAAGAGGATTGACTCTGCTTAGGAAATTTATATGGTGTCTTGTATAAAGCCCAAGATTGAGGCTGAAAAGGGTTTGACTCAACAAGAGAGGGCTTTTATCTGTCCTGTACAAAGCCAAGGATTGTGGCTGAACAAGCTGGAGAAATCATTATACAAAGCCTAAGAGGAGGTTATCTTTCGCTAGGGGAAATCATTATATCAAGCCTAAGAGGAGGCTAGAAAAAGATTGACTCAACAAGAGAGTGTTTTTATCTGTCTTGTACAAAGCCCAAGATTGAGGCTAATAGGGTTGACTCAACAAGAGAGTACTGAAAGGTGATTGACTCAATAAGAGAGTCTGAAAAGGTTAACTTCACTTGGGAGAATCATTATACAAAGCCCAAGAGGAGGCTGACTATGCTGAGGAAAGGAAGGATCATTATACAAAGCCTAAGAGGAGGTTAGCTTTATTGGGGATTATTAAGATCCCGAGGCAGGTCTATTTGGGGAATCAACTCTTGCTGAGGATTATAGAAGAGTTGAGGTATCAGATGCCTTGAGGTTCTGATTTAGGATAGTGTTATCCTGATGATAAACTGATCCTGGCTGGGGAATTTTTAGAAGAGAGACTGGGTTTTAGAACCCATGGGTTTTAACTCTACCGGAGATTGATCCAGAATGATCGGGGTTTCTCCTTTGTTTGCAGGGAACTTAAGAATGTCTTTGAGACTCAAGAGGAGATTTAGACTGTCCAAGTATACTGGTGTGGAAGAGTTTATCTTTGTACGATGCCCAAGAGGAGGCAGGTGTTTTAAGGGATGAGAATCAACCCTAAAATGGTTTGATGTGTTGACACTGGAAAAACTGCTCTAGCGAAGGATGAATAAGTTATGTCCTATACCTTTAAGAGATCTTCAGGGTCCTTGTATTAAGCCCAAGAGAAGGAATGAGAACTTCTAAGAAGCCGGAGGGTCCTTCTACAAAGCCCAAGAGGAGACAGGGATGCTTTTAGGAAGCATGTGGGTCCAAACTTAAGAAAAGTTCAGGAAAAGTTTCACCGAGAATAATCTTTTTTTTAATGAATAATTCTAGGGTTTGAAGAAATTCAAGAGAGGTTTCACCGGGAATTAATCCTCTATGGGAAAACTGAATTTCTTTGACAAGTTCTAATAGTGACAGTCTGAGAAAAGGTTCACCAAGAATACTACCTTTCTCTTTTTTCCATATTGTTTAAGCCCAAGAGAAGGCAAGACTGTATCTGGAAATCCTATGGGGATCTAGTTTTGACTGTATCAAAGAGTAACCAACTGGATTTACCTAGTTCTAGACCTAGTTGCTGGGGAAAACTCTAAATAGATATACTAGTATATATATCATTGATATATGACAAGTATTTAAAAGGATATGAAAGAAGGACTTACAGGGGAGTAACTTCCCACAATACAGTTATATATATTAAAGCATGTAAATGAAAGCTGATAAAAACTTAAAGGTGAGCAAGCTTCCATGCTGTATTGTTAGTTGTTCAAAGAAATTAAATAAAGGTTTGATAACAATTGTATATTTGAATCTATATCAAAAGAGAAGTTGTTTTTGAAAATATTGTTGGGGCTTATACTTAATAAGAGGCCCAAGGTTTAACAATGATCGCACCGTTGTTTTGAAGATCGTATCGGGACTTATACAACGACTAAGGCCCAAAAAGGTTTATTTATAAAAGGGTTGGGTCTTACACTCTTTAAAGAGGCCCAAAGATGTTTTGAAAAAGAAAGATGGGACTTACAACATCTGAGGCCCAAAATGGTTTGTATTTACAAAGGATTGGGTCTTAAACTCTATTAGAGGCCTAATAGTTTATTTTATACAAAAGGATGGGGCTTACAACTCAAGGAGAGGCCCAGATGAAAACAACGATCGCACCGTTATTTTGAAAATCGCGCCGGGACTTATACAATGACTGAGGCCCAAAAAAGATTTTTATTTCCAAGGGATGGGTCTTACACTCTATTAGAGGCCCAGAGATGTTTGAAAATTTAAAATCGAGAGAAAACCCTAATTTTAAATAAAAATGTTATTTTCCAAAGGAAATTAAATGAAAAAATGATATAAAATACCAAATATATTCAAAAATAAGTTGTACACTTTGGAAAATATTTTGAAAAATCATGTTTAATTACATGAGAGTTTGAAATTCAATTGGTTTTGAAAGATCAAAGTGGGAATTCCATTTAAAAATGTTTAAAAACAAATAAAAATGAAATTAATCACAAAACTTTTAACTATATTAAATAAATAATATAAATTGGATTTTTTTTGTAAAATAAAATATTTAAACATTTTAGTGAATTTTGAGAAAAAGAATCAATTAAAAAACATAAATATTCAGAGAGAAATTAATTTTTGAATCAATTAACAAAAATACCTAAATTTCAAAATTTTGAATTATGGCGCCAAGAACACTTGGTTCTTGCCCGCGCCCTCTGTTTTTTTTTTTTCAGATTTGCATTTTCTCACTTTTCTCCATGATTTCTCAATGGTTTTGCACGATTAAAACACCAATCTTGTTCGTTTTTGAACAAGGATCACAACCATATAGATTAATTGCATTTATATTAAGTATTGAATGAGAAATCAGAAGAAAACCTCAAGAACCCTAATTTCAGCATGAACACAATGAAACTCCATACACGATTGATTCATGGCAATTGATTGAGGGTTATTACTCTATATACATGCAGGAAGAAGATGGTAACTCACAAATTCATTTATGATGCATGAAACATAGAGTTTGAAGGGTTCATGCTTACCTCTTGCAGCTGGTGATCGAGTTTGGTGATGGAGGTGTTACAGCTAGGTTCCAATGATCTGGATAGCTTCCTTAGGTGCAAAGGAGTGTGTTAGAATGCTTGGAATGGATGAAAATGATCTGGAACTGGTTGTGGTACCTCAACTGCAAATCTGTCAAGAACTTGAGCATTTGGCTGGTGATTTTGTGAATTTGATGTTCTAGACGTGATTTTGTGTTATGGATCACTCATACATGATGTTTATGAGGTTTGTGTGTGATAGGTTTGGTTGGATTTGCTCTCAAACTCAAAACCCGATAGTGACTTGAGTTAGAAGGCAAAATTGGAGTGAAAGGGAGATTTTGAGGAAAGCATAAGTTTGGGTGCTTTGGTGTACTTAAACTGATCACAATTGAGGCCTATTTATATTGTGTCAAGTTTGTTTTGCAAGCAACAGTGTGTGGCAACTGTAGTAGGCCTTTGGCCAATTGTGATCAAATGGAATCTCAAGTCTCCTCTAGCCATTGACTTGAGGTTAGAGCACATGCCTAAGGTTCTTTGGTTCAGGGATAAGTCTTGACTGAACTTGGATAACATTGTCTTGATGAATGCCACCTCTATACATCAGTTAAATGCTTTGAGACAAAGTTGAATATTTGAAGCATCTTGAATTTTAGGGATGACATGCCTAAACATAGATTCATGGACTTGTGAGGCTGATGAATCAGTGTTTGTCCCTTGGTTGTTCCCCCTTGAGGTGTGCAAATGGATAACCATGCTTGAATTTGCCTAAATTGATCAATTCGAGCACTAAGGCATAAATCTGCCTTGCAAAAATAGTTTGCAGCAAGGCAGGTTGAAGCTGTCATAACCTCTAGCTCAGGTGGAGTTTTCTCATGTTCTTGGGCTTATTAGAAAGTTCTCATATGATATAGCACATGTGTGATCATAGTTTGTCTTGAAACTATTTGGATCCAATTGAAAAAACCTCATGAGCATTGATGTTCAAGGCTGGTAACTTAGGCAGATTTTCACTAAGTGTTGGAAAAGTGTCATTTTCATGTTTTCAGCCACTTTGATCACTCCATAACTAAATATCCATGAAGAATTGGAGTTTGATGTAGTTGAAGCTTTTGTAGAGTGTAGCAAGACCTACAAATCCAACTTTGGATCACCCAAAATGGTTGCTTGGATCTCAAGTTATGGTCCTTGGAAGTTGGTACCCTAGCCACTTTGTTCCATAACTTAGAAAAATTCTAAGTTTTTTATGGTTACCCCTTTAGCAAGTTAACTCACTTTCTTTAACTTTTCTTGATGAATGATGATTCAAATCACATATTAACATTGTTTTAGGGTTAAGGAACCTTGGTTGATCAAAAATCCAAAAAGTCAAACTTGGATTTTTGTACAGTGGACTTTTTCCATCAGAAACCCTAATTTGTGATCAGATGGTTTTGAGCTCTTGTGGCTTTATGACTTGAGCTCTTTGAGTTAATCAAATCTTGTAAACATGCCAATATGATGTATTTGAGGTCTTTGAAGTTCATTTTGAAGCTTCAAGCCACACCTCACTTCACAAGTTAACTCAAGGGTTGAATTAGGTCAAAACCCTAATTCTTGATTCTTTGATAGATGGACCTTCAAGGTGATTTTGCCATTGTGTATGGGTCCTTGAGATCCTTTTGAGCTTATAGTACCACACATTGAGGCATTGGCTCATGCCCCGATGGAAATTTTTCATCTGGGGACCCTGGTCGACCAAACCCTAATTTGGTGACACAGGCAATCCTGAGGCTTGATCCACTTGGAATGCTGCAACCTTGTGCTTGATTCTTGATATGGGAGTCCTCTTGATCCTTTGTGGATGTTTGAGAGGCTAGACAAGTTGAAAATCATGTCATTTCTTGATTGATCCTTTGTCTAAGTGCTTTAAGAGGGCTCAAAACCCTAATCTTTGATTGTGAGGAATGCCTAACAATTCCCGAGGAGATTGATGAGGCATGAAATTACATCCATATTGTGGTAATGATCTTCACAATGATGGTAAATCTTGGTGGTTAAAATTTGGAGTATGACGGTAGTAAGTATGATGTGTTCCACCATGGGCATGTGACCGTAATGATAAACAAGGCATTGCGTTACATATCACAATGATCATCTTAATCAACCATGGTGAAATATATAAATGTCATGGGTTTTATTCCCAACTCTACCATGGTATATAACAACTGGCAGCCACTTTTCACCATGGTTGATTGCTTCAACCGTGGAGAAAGACATTGTTTTTTAAAATAGTTTTTAGTTATTTCCATTTATCATTTTTTAATACCTGTATTTTATACGATATTTTTTACCACAACAGAATATGAAAAAGCAAATACACATTTTTTTGTAACTAAAATACAACTTCAATATACTACCAAAATGTATTAAAACCTAATTATTATTTACATCAAATCCAAAAATATTACAAGTTCAATGTGTTCCATGCGACCTATAAAGGGCATTGAAGTAAGATGTCCGACGTGTACAAACGTCTTTAAAGTCTTCTAGTAAGAATGGTGTAGTGTCGTTAAACATCTATATAAAAAATTGAAGGAAATTGAAGATCACATGATTTGAAATAATAACAAACTTAAACATTAATATGTTATTGTGTGTGTGTGTGTGTATATATATATGGGAAATGCTAACATACACCCAAAATTGATGGGCCCCACACAAAAATACACTGCATCTATTTTCTTTCTATTTTTTTTCTTCATCTTTCTAATATGGGTCCCACCCAAAATTGGTGGGCCCCACACAAAAATACACTAAGGTGTATGTTGCTAACGCACACCTACTGAAGGTGTGAAAAACACAAGAAAGAGGGGTTTGAATTGGTTTTTCAAAATAAACTTGTTTCTTAAAAATAAATTCTTTTTAGAAACCCTTTCGTTTTAATGGTAGTGACCTATGTTGAGAATCAAGTGATGAACACGTTATGTTTATACTAGTTCACTTGAGAAACCCTCAAGTTAGTCTAGTGATAAGTGCAAAATGTACCTATTTTTGTATATATGTTTTGTTGCACTTATCAATGCTTTGTGGTAAATATCGTGCGAATAAAACCCGATTTGTTTGTAAATACGTTTACGATACTTTTTAGCGTGTATATTGCGTATCGTGTAAATATCATTGAGTTTAATTGATTTTCATTTATTTTTGCAGGTGTTCCAGCAATGGGATCTTGTCATTGTTGTATAGAGCATTGAATAAGCTTTCCAGCGCTTCAAACCGTGCGTCAATCGGAGTTACGGTTCAAAAGTTACGAATAAAACAGTGTAGAAAAATTCTGCAGACTGGTGTGTTGCGGCCCTGCGCCGCCGGGCGGTGCAGGGGCGGTCTGGACACTCCAAAATTGTGAAAAACTTACAGAATGATGGCCTTTCGCCGCCGGGCGAACCCAGAATTCCGCCGGGCGGTGCTGCGCGTGCTGAAACTCCATTAAAGCCCCAAAAACTCATTTTTTTGGTGATGGTTTTGATATTTTTAGTTTCAAATCCATCCAATAGCATTTTTTTTACTAGAATTAGGCTAGAAAACACATTGGAGCATGCATTGGGATGATCCGGAGTCGAATCCTTCATCAATCGGAGCCGATAACTCAAGAGATGTTTGGTTTTTCTCCATTTCTTCTCTATGTTTTTCTCTTTTTGTTGGGTGTTTGTATATTTACTATGAACATATGTATCTTTGTTGATCATAATATTGTATAAAGCTTGCTTTAGAAATCATTATCGATGTCTTCCTTGATCTTTTTGTATTTATGTTTGGATTTGTGTTGTGTTAGAGATAAACTTCACAAATCTTGATTAGGGATGGATATCTATTGTCTAGATGCTAGAGATAGATTTAGATGATAATCTTTATGGTGTCGGAACTTAAATGCCTTCCGTGTTTCGAGGCTTCGTGCGCGAGAGTGACGAAGAGAGTGATACGGTTGCTTCTCAACTCAGTGTGCCAGAGATGGACACTGTTGTGAGCGATATTGGATGATTTTGACGAGTATTGCAGGTGGAGTATATTTGGTCGGTAAATTTATGTTTGTGACGAGTGGAATATATACATGCTTGATAGGTTTTTTCTCTTCAAAGAATATATACTTTTTATGTTTTTATTTACTTTCCCGCATTTACCTTAAACCCATTATAAACCAAACTCATTAACAATTAAATTGTCGAACGGCAACTCAAGAATCGATCTCTGTGGACACGATAAATTCCCAGAAAAATACTTCCAAATCTTTTTGTTGCTTGCCGCTATGCCCCTCCAATAGCTAGTCCACCGCCAAGGTGATTTTGCCTCTCTCAACAAGGTCTTAATCCACTATTCATTCAAATCAGTACAATGCATGAGCCAAACTGCTGGTGACTAACACAACCTCTAAAACTCACAAGTTTTAGACTTCTCAAGTAATACAACCTCACAGGTCTTACTCAAGGAACAACCTCTAAGACACACGACTTAGACTTCTCAAGAAATACTACCACAAGGTCTTTCTCAAGGAACACAAACCTAAGTTTGAACAAGTTACGTTTACAGAAATGTGCTTCTATACAAGCAGAAAATGTAAACACGTTTTTGACCAGAATGACTTAAGAAAGATTTCAGATAGAGAGAGTTTTGCGGTAGCATTCGTGTGTGTCTTTCTTCAAGTCTTTTGCTTCCTTTTATGAGCCGTTGAAGTTTAATCATTATATCTAAGTAGGCTGGCGGATAGAAGCGTGAGGACAGATAAAACCTTTTGTGTGCTGCGCTTTCTGTCTTCGATTGTACCGTTGCACTGTTACCAAGATATCTTTGCTAGAATTAAGATACAACTGTACTATGTAGCTTTGTCTTCTTGGCTTCTCAACTTCAGAGGCTTTTCATGAGCATGAGTAAGAAGGGAAAACTTAGCTAGGTTCTTGAGTTTCTCAAGTCTTCGGATCTTCAGAGCAGCGTCTTTAGAGTCTTCGACACTTAGTCTTCAGAACCTTGTTTGCTTGGTGTGTTGTCTTCATATCTTCAGAGGCTTCTGATAGTATCTGATTGAAGCATGAGTAGAGACTTGATTAGGTCTTCAGAACCTTGATCAGAGAGCGCAACTCTTCAGCATCTGGACTTCATTCTATCAGAACCTATGTCTTCAGATCTTCAGAACTCGTTCTCCTTTTCTTTGGTATCAGCATCTGGACTTTGTTTGATCAGAGTCTTTATCTTTAGATCTTCAGAACTCGTTCTCTTACTCTTTTGTATCTGAGTCTTGTGTACTTTATATTTTCTCGTATTGAGTTATGCTTTTTAGGCGAAGTATTTTCCTTTAAGCATTGAGTTCACGACGTTTTACGGAAGAATAACCTGTTTGTTAAGTTCTCATAAATAACAACCATTAGCTGTACAAAATTGTTCATATAGAAATACAATTTGATATCATCAAAACTTAGAGATAAAGTTGCAGAACCAAATCTTGTTCTCACAATCTCCCCCTTTTTGATGATGACAAAACTATGTATTCTGATGACAAAATTTTGATATATATAATGCAGGGAAAATAACAGATTCTAAAGATAGCTTATCCTTCGTATGAAGTGCTCCCCCTGAGTTTTAGACTTGATGAATTTCTGAGCTTGGGGCTCCCCCTAATTTTACTAGATCATGAGCTCTTAGTCTTGATTCTCTTTTCAGCAGAGTTCTGATTTTCTTTTTCTTAACAAAGCTTTAATTTGGATCAGAATACCTGAAAAAGAAAAACACTCTAATAGAAATAACAGTTTTATCTGTTAGCATGTAAACAACATTTTTCAGAGATTGACTATGGAATCAAAATATCACATTATATTACTTCTCCCCCTTTTTGTCATTGATAAAAAAGATAAGTGGTGCAAGGGTGAAAAATAAGGATCTAAGGACTTAAGGACTACAAAGACATAAGAATTAGGTGCTTCCAGATGACATCTTGTCCCACATCTTCTGAAGCATGCCTTTTAGTTCAGCATTGGAAATCCTTTGTTCCTCAAGGCTTTCTCTGAACTTCTGTTGTTCTTCTCTGATTTCTCCAATGTCGTCTTCTAAACGCTGGACAGCAGGATCAGATGTAGAAACAACTGCAACATCTTGCTCGGCCTTCTCCATGGCTTCAGCTTCGTGTGCTACAGCCTTTTCAACTTCTTTCTACTTTGCAGCCAAGAACTTAAGTATCCTGATCCGCTCTTCAGCTTCTGCTCTCTCCTTTGCCCGTTGAATTCCATCTGTGATGGTTGCATCTTAGAAGCTTACAATTCTTGTAAGGACACTGCTCAACTATTTTTGGAAGTTTTGACAAGATCTTTCAAGTTCCATAGGCTTGGTACTTGTGTTAAGTTCTGCTCTTAGGTCCGCAAACTTCCTTAATGCCTGGTCATAAAATTGACTTGTGCACTCTTCAAAAGATGTTGGAGGAGGTGTGTTATATATGACTAGAGCAAGGTCAGGCTTGGCAGAAATTGTTGCAGGTGGTGCTTGCTGAGATGAAACAATCTCAGTAGGAGGATGTTGATTGTTTAATTGATCAGTAGGAGATGTCACTTCTACTGAGTCTATGAGTGATTCAGGTGTGACAATCTCTAGAGATTCAGAATTTGTATCCTCAGAGATAGACTCAATGCTGAGGGTTTGAGATTCAGAGACTTGATTCAAGGAACTTTGTTCAGTTGGCTGAATTATTGACGAGGTTATTGACGAAGTGTAGGTAGGAATAGCTTCAGTCGAGGTAGGGGTATTGATTGATGATTTGGGTGAAGATTGGATAATGGTAGTTGAAGGAGGAATTGAAAAAGATGGTGGTTTGAACTTCACATGTGGATTGGAGGTAGGAATGAAGGTGGTTTGAGATGATAATGGTGTAGTAACTGTCTCAGTGACATTCATGGACTCAATAGAATTAATAGCCGATTTATTGATTTTAAGAATAGGAGATTCTTGTCTAGAAGTTTTGGAGGTTTCAGTTTCATCCTTTTTCTTCTTCTTAGGCTCAACATCCTCTTCAGTTTGCTTCCTCTTACTTCTGGTGATGTATTTTGATTTAGGGACGACATCTTCAACTCTTGATTTTGGAACGTCATGCCCTTCTTCTCTCATTGTAGCCACATACGAAGCAATTGCTGTTGGATTATCTTCTTTGTGATAGCAGGGGTAGTTCGGTACTGAATGTTTGATCGTAGTGTCGTGAGGGATAGATATGGGTTTCACATCAACATTAGTAATCATTTTCATATGCTTAAGGTTCACAGCATTGAAAGCTTCTCCTCCTTTGCTAGTCAGATAGTCTGTGTACTTAGCTTCTTTGACTAGATACTCCACAAGGCCACTTTCAACAAAGATGTCAGACATAAGTCTTCCGAACGGAATATAGTTTACAATCTTCCTATCCGGTGAAGCTGTTGTTCTTGTCTTGCGCACCATATCTCTCAGGTAGAGGAAGAGAATGGATGAAAGACACATTTTTTCATTCTTGTGCAAGTAGTACAACATGTTCTTTTGATTTATGTTGAAGAAATCTACAACACTCTTTGGAGGTCTTGGATTGATACATCCAAGAATAGTTTTATGCCAGATTCTCAGATTGTCACGCAGATGCTTGCTTTTGTAGTCTGTAAACCCAGGTTGACAATTTTTGAAAATTGCTTTGTTGATGACAGAGTCAGATACTTCAGTTTTTCCATAAACTCTCTTTCCTTCCAAGAATTGCATCCCTAGTAGATCTGAAATAGATTTTTCAGTGATAATGATCTTTTGATTCATAACAAAAGATACAACATGAAGATCGTCTGTATCAACGTGTCTCCAGAATTCCTTTACTAGGTCATCAAAGGTTGGACCTCTAAACTTTTCAAAGTAGCTCTTCCACCCTTGAGTATTTAGTTGATCGATTAGGTTAAACCCATTATCGCGAAGATTGTCGAAGTCGACAATCAGCTCTTTCAGAACAATGAGTTCATTTGCATGCATAACACAAGTAACAGAGGAATTTCTCTGTGTTACATGGGTTGCATCGATCATGGGAAGAGATAATGGAGCCGAGGAGATTGTCGCGGTGGTCGTTGCGGTTGTAGAAGGTGTGGTAGATGAGGACGGTACCTCTTGGGAGGGTATTATTGATGCTTCAACTTCTTTGGAGAGGTGAACAGTTTCGCGTTGATTGATGTTTGTCATGATGAAAGACCAGAGAGGATGATAGCAAAGATTGAGTTTTGTTCGAGGGAGAGAGAGAGAGAGAGAGAGAGAGAGAGAGAGAGAGAGAGAGAGAGAGAGAGAGAGAGAGATAGAGAGATAGAGAGATAGAGAGAGAGAGAGAGAGAGAGAGAGAGAGAGAGAGGGATTTAGGGCTTAAGGGTTACCTTTTGAGTGAAAAGGGAATAAGAATGGTTTTTGAATTTTAAAGAGACAGACACGATACAGGGGACAAATAACAAAATGTAATTAAGTTTTGAGTCAATCCCAAGAAAATTGATGTTCGTTTGATTTTGGATAAATATAGTGATTTAGATATAGTCTAATCACGTGTAAAAAATTATTTTCTAATTAAATGACGCATCAGAACTGTCTTGGAAGAGAAGTTTATCAGAACTGAGATACATCTCATAACAGTGGTTTTGATGATTTTAAAAACATTTATTTCCTCTTACTGAACATATTTGGTTCTGAAATAATCTCATTCTGAGCAATACACCATTTTCAGATGTTTTAAAATAATTTGAAATCTATCTTCAGCTAAGGGTTTTGTAAAGATATCAGCCCATTGATGGTCTGTATCAATATATTTTAAGCATAAGGTTCCCTTCTGAACATAGTCTCTGATAAAATGGTGTTTTATTTCAATGTGTTTAGACCTAGAATGTAAAGTTAGATTTTTACTTAAACAAATAGCAGCTGTATTATCACAGAAGATATGAATGTTACTCTCATATATCTGATAGTCTTCCAGCTGATTTTTCATCCAGAGCATTTGTGTACTGCATTGAGAAGCGGAGATGTATTCTGCTTCTGCTGTAGAGAGAGCAATTGTAGATTTCCTCTTACTTGACTATGAGATTAGATTGTTTCCTAGGAACTGACAGTTTCCAGATGTGCTCTTTCTTTCCAATGTGTCTCCAGCATAGTCTGCATCATAGTAACTAGAAAGAGTATACTCTGATGTTTTCTCATACAGCAGGCTAAGGTTAGTTGTCCCTTTTAGAAACCTCAGAATTCGTTTAACAACAGTTAAATGAGATTCTCTTGGATCTGATTGGAATCTGGCACATAAATGTACACTAAATAATATATCAGGTCTGGAAGCAGTTAGATATAAGAGAGAGCCTATCATACCACGATAGAGCTTCTGACAAACCTTAGTTTCTAATTCTTCCTTTCTCATGACACGTGTTGGATGCATTGGTGTTTTAGCTATATTGCAATCCATCATGTTGAATTTCTTCAGAAGTTCTTTTGTGTACTTACTTTGATGAATGTAAGTTGCCTCCGGTTTCTGATCTTCTGAATTCCCAGAAAGAACTTTAACTCACCCATCAGACTCATTTCGAATTCTGCTTCCATTAACTTTGAAAATTCTTCACAAAGAGAGGGGTTAGCAGAACCAAAGATAATATCATCAACATAGATTTGAACAATAAGAATATCATTCTTATATGATTTACAGAAGAGAGTTGTATCAACCTTTCCTCTGGTAAAATTGTTTTCTAAGAGAAATTTGCTCAATCTATGATATCAAGCTCTGGGAGCTTGCTTTAAACCATAGAGTGACTTTTTGAGTTTAAAGAAAAAATCTGATTTTTCTAAATTTTCAAAACCAGGAGGTTGCTTGGCATAGACCTCTTCTGATATATAACCATTTAAGAATGCGCTCTTACCATCCATTTGATATAGGGTGATGTTATGATTTTCTGAAAAGGAAATTAATAACCGTATTGCTTCAAGTCTGGCGACTGGAGCAAAGGTTTCATTGTAATCAATCCCTTCTTGTTGATTGTAACCTTGAGCAACAAGTCGTGCTTTGTTTCTGACAACTTCTCCCTTCTCATTTAGCTTGTTCCTGAATACCCACTTGGTTCCAATAACATGAACATTCTTAGGTCTTGAAACTAGATCCCAAACATCATTCTTTGAGAATTGATTCAGTTCTTCTTCCATAGCCAGAACCCAGTCCTTGTCCATAAGTGCTTCTTCAACTGTAGCTGGTTCAATTAACGATACCAGTCCCAAGAGTGTTTCTTCTGATGGTCTGAAGGCTGATCTGGTTCTGACTTGAGCGTCCTTGCTACCAAGAATTAGTTCCTCAGGATGAGGTATGGACATTCTTCTCTTCTTTTGATGTGGAGTATTCGGAGTTACATCAGTGGTGTTCGGTGTAGGATCCTGCTGGTCTTCGACTTCATCTGCCTTTCCTTTAGGTTCTGAGAAGCTAATTTCTAAACCTGCAAGCTTTTCAACTAGCTCTGACTTTTCAAAGTCAGGCTTGTCATTGAATCTAACATGAATTGATTCTTCCACAATCCGGGATTCTGTGTTATAAACTCTGTAGCCTTTTGAGCGTTCAGAGTATCCTAACAGCAGGCACTTCTGTGCTTTGGAATCAAACTTGCCAAGATTCTCCTTAGTGTTTAACATAAAGCAAGTGCATCCAAATGGATGAAAATAGGAAATGTTAGGGATATTATTCTTCCACAATTCATAAGGAGTTTTATTCAGGATAGGTCTAATAGAGATTCTATTTTGAATATAACATGCTGTGTTGATTGCTTCTGCCCAAAAATGCTTAGCCATGTCAGTTTCTTGGATCATGGTGCGAGCCATTTCTTGTAAAGTTATGTTATTTCTTTCTACAACTCCATTTTATTGTGGAGTTCTAGGACAAGAAAAATCATGGGATATCCCATGTAAAATCAAAAAGGTTTTCAAAGTCTTTGTTTTCAAATTCTCCACCATGATCGCTTCTGACTTTGATGAATTTGCAATTTTTCTCATTTTGTACTTGAGTGCAGAAGGAAGCAAACACAGAATATGACTCATCCTTGTGTTTTAAGAATTTCACCCATGTCCAACGACTGTAATCATCAATGATGACTAGTCCGTATTTCTTACCATTGATCGAAGCAGTTTTCACTGGTCCAAAAAGATCAATGTGAAGAAGTTCTAACGGTTTGGAGGTGGAAACAATATTCTTTGCTTTAAAGGAGGTTTTTGAAAACTTGTCTTTCTGACATGCTTCACAAAGAGCATCTGAAGAGTACTTCAGATTTGGCAAGCCTCTGACAAGACCTAGCTTGTTCAGCTGAGAAATTCTTCTCAAGCTAACATGACCAAGGCGTCTATGCCAGACCCATTGCTCTTCATTTACAGAAAGAAGACATTTTACATTTTGATGTTTTAAATCTGATAACTTAATTTTGTAAGTATTGTTCTTCCTCTTTCCGTTAAACAGAACAGATCCATCCTTTTGACTTACAGCTTTACATGATGTTTGATTAAAAATGACGTCATAACCATTGTCACTAAGTTGACTAATTGACAATAGATTATGCATTAGACCTTCAACTAACAGAACATTTTTAATAGAGGGAAGCTTACCATTTCCAATAGTTCCGGAGCCAATGATTCTTCCTTTCTGATTTCCTCCGAAACCGACGACACCTCCGGGTTTAAGTTTCAGATTTTGGAACATATGCCTTTCTCCCGTCATGTGTCGCGAGCATCCACTGTCCAGGTACCATGATTGGTGTTTCAATGGTGCCATTAAGGATGTCTGCAACATAAACTATCTTATTCTTAGGTACCTATTTTGTGGGTCCTTTCTCATTAGTTTTTCCAGAGGTTCTGACACCTTTGGACTTCCTTCTATTAGGATAATAGTGTGGAACTTGTGCATAGTGTTTAAGTTTAGGAGCTTTCTTCAGTGTCTGTGTTTGTGTAGTGATAGATTTTGAACCTTTTTGTTCAAACATTTTCAAGATAGTGCCGGAGGGCACAAAATGTTTGGACAGAGGTATTATCTTGATACTCTTGGTCTCATCATATGGTTATGATGGTCCTAAATATCCCAGACCTCTGTTACCATTACTGCCGACTCCATAGATCATTGAAGCCATTTTGCTTCTGTCTATGCTTTTAGCGAGAAAGCGTTGAAAAGCTCTATCATACTTGACTACTTCATTAGTATTGGTTTTGTTAGAGGTGATTTCTTCTTCTAACCTAGAGATTTTAGTTTTTAATGTAGTATTTGAATTTTCAAGAGAAAGTAGTTTTTCATTTAATTCAAGGATGGTTTGTTTGCTTTTAGTAAGGTCTTCTGAAGGAACCACAAGAGTCTTTTTCAGAGCTTTGTGTTTTCTTCGAAGAGTTTGATATCTTTCCATAAGTTCATATAATCCTATTTCAAGTTCAGAGTGAGATAGGGAAGAAAGTACCTCTCTTTCGTCGTCGGAGTCTGAAGGTTCTCCTTCTGATAGAACGTCGTTGGTTTTAGCCATAAATGCTACATTAGCACGTTCTTCATCAAAATCATCTTCGGACTCTGAATCATCCCAAGTTACCATAAGACCCTTTTTAGCTTTCTTAGGTCTTTCATCTTTCTTAACCTTTGGACAGTCATTTTTGATATGTCTAGGTTACTTGCACTCAAAACACGTGAAAACTCTTCCATAAGTTCTCCTTTGACCGTATGTAGGTTCAGATCTTCTTCTTGGTTCTTTGAACTTATTTCTTCTGTACTTCCATAGTTGACTAATTTTTCTTGTTATGAGAGATATGTCATCTTCGTCTGATTCTTCTTCAGATTCTTCCATTTCCTCCTCTGCTTGATACGCATTTTTATTTTCATATTTAGCTTTCAGAGCAATGGATTTGTTTTTCTTTTGGGGTTCATCTTCTTGGAGCTCTATTTCACGACTTCTTAAGGAACTGATTAGTTCCTCAAGATTTATGCTATTCAGATCCTTTGTTAGTTTCAAGGCAGTCACCATTGGTCTCCATTTGGCAGGTAGACTTCTGATAATTTTCTTGACATGATCAGCGGTAGAGTAGCCTTTTCTAGAACTCTGAGTCCTGCAATGAGCATCTGAAATCTTGAGAACATGGTTTCCACAGATTCATCATCTCCCATCTTGAAGACCTCATATTTTTTAACTAGTGCAAGAGCCTTCGTCTCCTTGACTTGAGCATTGCCTTCGTGATTCATACGAAGAGAGTCAAAGATGGACTTTGCAGTTTCTTTGTTGGTAATTTTCTCATATTCTATGTAGGAAATTGCATTTAACAGAATCGTTCTTGCTCTGTGATGGTTTTTGTAAGTTTTCTTCTGTGCATCTGTAAATGCACTTCTATCAATCTTTTAGCTTGCAGAATCTACAGGGTGACTGTAGTCATCAACTACTAGATCCCATAGATCTAAGTCAAACGACAAAAAGTAACTTTCAATTCTATCTTTCTAATAGTCAAATTTTTCTATCTCTTTCATTTACAATAACACTTGACTCAGCATTTGGTATAAACATTGTTTTTCACACTTGGATCAGTACTGAACATTGTTAAGTGCTTGATAAAAATTCAATCTTTTTATCACCTCAGAACCAGAGCTCTGATGCCAATTGAAGGTGTGAAAAACACAAGAAATGGGGGTTTGAATTGGTTTTTCAAAATAAACTTGTTTCTTAAAAATAAATTCTTTTTAGAAACCCTTTCATTTTAATGGTAGTGACCTGTGATGAACACGTTATGTTTATACTAGTTCACTTGAGAAACCCTCAAGTTAGTCTAGTCCACCTGCCAAGGTGATTTTGCCTCTCTCAACGAGGTCTTAATCCACTATTCATTCAAATCAGTACAATGCACGAGCCAAACCGCTGGTGACTAAGACAACCTCTAAAACTCACAAGTTTTAGACTTCTCAAGTAATACAACCTCACAGGTCTTACTCAAGGAACAACCTCTAAGACACACGACTTAGACTTCTCAAGAAATACTACCACAAGGTCTTTCTCAAGGAACACAAACCTAAGTTCAAACAAGTTACATTTACAGAAATGTGCTTCTATACAAGCTGAAAATGTAAACACGTTTTTGACCAGAATGACTTAAGAATGATTTCAGATAAAGAGAGTATTGCGGTAGCGTGTGTGGCTTTCTTCAAGTCTTTTACTTCCTTTTATAGCCGCGTGGAAAGAGCCATTGAAGTGTAATCATTATATCTAAGTAGGCTGGCGGCTAGAAGCGTGAGGACAGATAAAACCTTTTGCATGCTGCGCTTTCTGTCTTCGATTGTACCGTTGCACTGTTACCAAGATATCTTCGCTAGAATTAAGGTACATCTGTACTATGTAGCTTTGTCTTCTTGGCTTATCAACTTCAGAGGCTTTTCATGAGCATGAGTAAGAAGGGAAAACTTAGATAGGTTCTTGAGTTTCTCAAGTCTTCGGATCTTCAGAGCAGCGTCTTCAGAGTCTTCGGTACTTGGTCTTCAGAACCTTGTTTGCTTGGTGCATTGTCTTCATATCTTCAGAGGCTTCTGATAGTATCTGATTGAAGCATGAGTAGAGACTTGATTAGGTCTTCAGAACCTTGATCAGAGAGCGCAAGTCTTCAGCATCTGTACTTCATTCTATCAGAACCTATGTCTTCAGATCTTCAGAACTCGTTCTCCTTTTCTTTTGTATCAGCATCTGGACTTTGTTTGATCAGAGCCTTTATCTTTAGATCTTCAAAACTCCTTCTCTTACTCTTTTGTATCAGAGTCTTGTGTACTTTATATTTTCTCGTATTGAGTTCTGCTTTTTAGGCGAAGTATTTTCCTTTAAGCATTGAGTTCGCGCCGTTTTACGGAAGCATAACCTGTTTGTTAAGTTCTCACAAATAACAACCATTAGCTGTACAAAATTGTTCATACAGAAATACAATTTGATATCAATAAAACTTAGAGATAAAGTTGCAGAACCAGATCTTGTTCTCACACCTACATGGGTGTGCATTAGCATAACCCTATATATATATATATATATATATATATATATATATATATATATATATATATATATATATATTGCAGAACCAAATCTTGTTCTTACACCTACATGGGTGTGCATTAGCATAACCCTATATATATATATAGACACACACACACACACACACACACACACACACACACACCTGATCCCAAAAATTAACAATGTCAGCAGAGCAATGTTTAACATGTGTTTAATGATAAAAAACCACACTCGTATCCTCTTTTCCGTTTCCTCATTTACAAATTTAAGCATTACATGAATATATAATCACACATGTAACTATTGATAAATGAATGTCACAATTAATCAACTTACCGAAAGCGTACAAAATATGTTTTTTTTTTAATTTCTAACTTCGTTCAACATATGGCGTCGCTCCACAACTTTGTATATTAAAAAAGATTTAAACATTATACACACTAATATTATGAAGTCAAACAAAATATTACTAAAAGTCTCGTAACTATAAACTTACGTATTCATAAGACGTTTCATCTTTGGTTCAAGTGGTTTACACTACTAGAAAATTCGCTTATAGTGACCTATTTAGAGACCTATCATAGCGTAATTACCATATTTGTACGAAGAGAGACGATGATTAATTTTCAATGACCATTGAATGATAGCATAATTAGTATTTGGTAAAACTTGGAAACTAACTATAATAGAGAAACCACAATTTCAAAATTACTCTCGAATCGATAAATGGTGCTAATTAACAATCTTTACTTTTCTAGCTTAACCTTGATGATATGAATATTTCAATCACTTTTGGAGAATCATCTGTAAATCAAATACTAAATGGATCCAAAAATCCATAAATATCTTATTTATTTTATTCTATAAAAACATGATGAACGTACCTAAATAGTTAAACAAAATTCAAAAAATAAGTGAGTCTTAACATTGAAATTATTGACGATGCGCATTTTTAAAATTGACATTTATTAGAATAGAAATTTTAGTTACGTGCACCACAACTATAGTATCCCTATGTCTAGTCACTCATGTCCAAGCATAAAATTCCTTTGTATATATATATATATATATATATATATATATATATATATATATATATATATTAATCTGCAGAAGATTAATAACATCAGGTTTAGTGATGTTGTTAGGGTTTGCGTTTTAGCTGGATATTAGGAGAGCTGTTAGTCTCATTGGTTGCAGATATCTTGGGATAGATATTCTCTGTTGCATAGAGATTTGATGCAGATTTGTAGGGAGGTTTAAAGACTGAGATTTAAGAAGATTTTGAGAGAGAAAAATCTGTCGAAGATTCAGTTTTAAATAACAAATCAGGTCAGATATTGTAGCAGGTCCAAGACCAAATCTAATTACTATATAAAGCGCATCAATCCTGAAGGAAAAGTAACGAAGAAAGAGAACTAGGACTGAGATTCGTTTTGTGTCTTCGTGTATGTGTTGTAAACCATTCTAGTGTGAATTGGTGTTGTTGTTTTGAGTTGTTCTTGATCAAAGCTGTGAAGCAGAATCAAGTTGGGTTTTTCAAAGTGTGTGATCTTTGAATTATATCACTGAAGTGATTTAGGGATTGAGTAGTGTTCTCATATCTAAGTGGTCTCTTAGGTAGAAGGTTCATTAAGTAGAGATTAAGTTTAGGAGATGTCAACTGGGTTATTGAGTCTGTAAATTAATTCTACTGATAGTGAAATTCATCCCTGGCTTGGTAGCCCCAGACGTAGGTAGTTAAAACCGAACTGGGTGAACAATTCATTGTGTTGATTTATTGTTGCTTTACATTGTCCATTGCAGAGTGCGTTGTTGTGACATCACACGTAACATCACATATCTGGTACCAGAATTTCAATTGGTATCAGAGCAGGCATCCTGCTCTGCATCTGGGTGAGTTCTAGGGCTGATACTTTATGGTAAAGATGGACAAGGAAGTTGGTGGATTTGTGAATAGACCCCCTATTTTGGATGGCTCGAATTATGATTATTGGAAACCAAGGATGATCACCTTTTTGAAATCCTTGGACAGCAGGGCTTGGAAGGCTATCATAAAAGAATGGAAAGCACCTGTTGTGTTTGAAAAAGATGATGCTGGGAAAGATAAAGAGGGCACTTCAAAGCTGAAGCCTGAAGAAGAATGGACCAAGGAAGAAGATGAGCTTGCCCTTGGTAACTCTAAAGCCCTAAATTCTATCTTCAATAGAGTTGATAAGAACATCTTTAGGTTGATCAACTCGTGTGAAGTTGCTAAGGAAGCATGGGATATTTTGAAGGCTACACATGAAGGAACATCTAGAGTTAAGATGTCAAGACTTCAGCTTCTAACATCAAAGTTTGAAAGTCTGAAGATGAAGGAAGATGAGACTATCCATGACTTCCACATGAGTATTCTTTAGCTGTCCAATGCATCCAGTGCTCTTGGAGAAAAGATGTCAGAAGAAAAGCTTGTAAGGAAAATCCTTAGGTCCCTTCCTAAGAGGTACAAGATGAAGGTGACTGCCATTGAAGAAGCACAAGACATCATCCAGATGAGGGTTGATGAGCTTATTGGATCTCTTGAAACTTTTGAGCTTGGGTTGAATGAGGAAGAACCTGAAAAGAAGCCAAAGAGTATAGCCTTGGTTTCAAATGCTCAAGAAGAGAAAGGGAATAGTGCTGAATCCCAGGAGGATCTATCTTAGGCCATTGTTATGTTGGGAAGGCAGTTCAACAAGGTGTTCAAAATAATGAACAAGAACTCCAAGCCTAATGTCAAGAACATCGCTTCTGACATCAGCAAGTCTAAGGAGAAGGATGAAGAGAGGACTGCTCAAGACAAGGGTGTTCAATGCTTTGAGTGTGAAGGTTATGGACATGTTAAGAAAGAATGTCCCATATTCCTGAAGAAGCAGAAGAAAGGCATGGCAGTTTCTTGGTCAGACTCTGGCAGTGAAAGTGAAGGAGAGCCAGCCAAACATGTCAAAGCTTTAACTGGAACAGTTGTGTCTGATGGTGATTCAAGTGATGAGGAACTGACTTTTGAGGAGTTAGCATCCACTTATCAAGAGCTTTGTCTGAAGAGTGCAGAAATCTGTAAAGAAAGTGAAAGACAGAAGAAACAGATTGTTCAGCTTGAGACTGCTAAAGCTGATTTGGAAAATGAAGTCTTATTGGTCAAAGCTCATCTTGATCATATGACCAAATCTGTTAGGATACTGAACAGTGGTACAGACACACTTGATAAGATCCTTCAGACAGAAAAGGTTGCTGGAGATAAGTCAGGCATAGGATTTGTGGTTGAGGAAAAGGTATCTGCTGAAGCAAGCACTTCAGGAATAAAGAAGGAGATGTCTCAACCAATGTCTCAACTCCACACAAAGAGACAGGATCCTAAACCTAAGCAGGTTGCTCATCCACAACCTTAAAATGTTGGGAAGAGGCATGCTCATGGTCCTCTTCAAAGGAAGGCACATGGTTCTGGAGCTAGGCAGTATATGCCTCCACAATATCATAAGAGCATGCAGGCTTCTGGGTTCAAACAGAACATGTTCCATCAGATGTCTCAACATCAGGGAAACATGTATGGCTATAGATATAATAATGTTGTGCCTTATTATTATGGAAGAAGGAAGCCTCATCACCATAGAAGACAGCCAAAAGGACAACATCCTTACCATAGAAGACAATCAAATTATGGGAGAAGAAGACAACATTATGGGTGGCAGCCATAGCAGTATCATCATCAAGGTGGCAGAAGGTTTAACCACTTCAGAGAAGACAGAGTTAGGTGCTTTTACTGTGGCAGATTTGGACACATGCAGTTTTCTTGTTTCAAGCTACATGGTTATCCCAAGTCTAACCCTCAACCCAGACAGAAGGTGAACAGGCCCAAGGTTGTTAAACAGTGGGTTACTAAAGAAGAGGTTAAGTGTCTATTGGCTCACTTTTCAGATAGACACTCTGCTAAGGATGGTTGGTACTTTGACAGTGGTTGTTCAAAGCACATGACTGGATTCAAAAACCAATTGGTGGATGTCAATTCTTGCGCCTCAATTGATGTTACGTTTGGAAATGGAGAGAAAGGGGTGGTGAAAGGTGTTGGAAAAGTGAAGTGTCATGATGGTCCTGATCTTGACAATGTACTTCTTGTCAAAGGATTGAGTGCTAATTTAATTAGCATAAGTCAGCTGTGTGACGAAGGGTGTAAGGTCAACTACACCAAAGATGAGTGTGTGGTGACAAATGAGCAGAATGAGGTAGTGATGAAGGGTATAAGATCCAGAGATAATTGCTATCAATGGGTACCTCAATTGGACAGCTTATCTGGTGATGTTAAGGTTGATGTTGTAATATCAGATTGTAACAACAAGAGTGGTCAATTAGGGTAAATTACTCTCAATATGAATCCTTTTAAATTTTTAAAAGGAAAGTTAATTTGGAGGGAGAAACTCATTGATTGGTCTTTAAGAGATTCACAAAATCAGGTGTCATATCTTAGACTATCATTCCCTATTGTTGCAATATCACGTTCCATCAAAGCTCATATCTCCCGACTGTTCGTCTCCTTCAACAAGAAGAATCATCTGTCTCTGAACCTATACTGCTTCAAGGGAACCATGTCAAAACAGATGTCTTCTCCATCAAAGAAATCTGCTTCTCAAAGCTCTTCGCGGGAAAAAGTTAGGGTTTCTTCAGACGAAGGTTCTGCAGCTGATGCTTTGAACATAGAGCCTATTTTCATGATGCTCCCAGAGTCAGGTAAATCTAGACCTTCCAAACTTCAACCCAAAAGGGCTGGAACAAAATTTAATAATGATGAGACAAAGAAGCTTGTTACTAGTGTTCTATTTAGTGATAAAACAACATCTAGGTCATCCACTTCTCAAACTGTTGAAGAAAAGGTAGATGTTGACAAAAGCTTAGGTCAAATTGTCGATAAGATCTTTGAGAAAGGGCTTCCTATAAAAGGTATATCTAGACCACTGAGGCAAATGCCTGCTGAACATTCTGAAAGGGAAAAGAGTGACATGCAAAGTGTAGCTACAAATCTTCATCGACTGGCTATGTCTGTCATAGAAGATGCTGAAGTAGGTGGTGAAGAAGAAGGTGTTCAGGAGGAAGCTGATGTTGAAACAAATGTCAGAACATCGACTGATAGAGATGTTGAAACTGGCCCAGGTGAAGAAAAGAATGAGGATGTGATCAATGTGGTTGATTTATCTGATGATGAAGTCATTGGAAATGTTGTTCCAAGTATTGCTAAGAGACTGAAGACAAGGAAAGGAAAGACTGTTGAATCCTCTCCAAAGAAGTCTTCTGAAGGCAAGAAGAAAACTGTTGTTGTTGGTCCTACAAAACCTTGGAGCAAGGTTGCTACATCCTAAAAAAAGAGGAAGATCAGGGAAGATTCTTATTCTGACTTTGATGTTGAGGATGATGCTCATGACATCACACCTGTCAGAAGAACAATTTTGAAGAGAATCTCTGACAAAGTCCTTGAAGTACCAGCTGACAACATTTCCTTTCATTATGCCAGCAGTGCATCAATGTGGAAATTTATATGTCAGAGAAGACTAGCCCTAGAAAGGGAGCTTGGGAAAGAAGCTTTAGAGATGAAGGATATTATGGAGCTGATTAATGAGGCTGGGTTGGTGAAGACTATGACCAAATTTCCTAAGTGCTATGAGGGTCTTGTCAAAGAATTTGTTGTCAACATTTCAGGAAAAATTGTTGATAAAAAGAGCATTGATTTCATGAAAGTCTATGTGAGAGGAAAGTGCATTAATTTCTCTCCTAGTACTATCAACAAGTATCTGGGAAGAGATGATGAAGAGTATAGTGAACTTGAGATGACTGATAATGAAATATGTAACGAGATTACAACTGGTCAGGTAAAGGTTTGGCCATTGAAAGGGAAGTTGAAGGCTAGTAAACTTAGCATCAAGTATGCCATTCTTCACAGAATTGGAGCAGCCAACTGGGTGCCAACAAACCACAAGACAACTATAGCTGTTGGATTGGCTAGGTTTATCTATGATGTTGGGAAGAAGATCAAGTTTGACTATGGAAGCTACATCTTTGAGCAAGTGGTGAAACATGCTGAAACAAATCCTATCAAGCTACCCATAGCATTCCCATCACTTGTTTGTGGAATCATCTTGGAGCAACATCCTGAAACTTTAATAAGTTCAGATATAGCTTGCAAGAGGGAGTCAGCCTTGTCCTTGCATCCTAAGTTATTTGCTGGACATCATGTTCCAGACATTGTTGTAACATCAGATGCTAGGGGCAAAAAGAGTACCAAGGCTGAATTACTTGAAGAACTGAAGGCCACGTGCAAAGATCTTGATGAGGTCATTAGTACCAACACCGCAAGAAAGATGAAGATAGAACTGCTGATAAAATCCTTGGAACAAGGTGAAGATGATGTGAGTGCCAACGTTGAAGATTCAGGTTCAGAGGAAGATGAGGAGAATGGTGGAGATGGTGCCAGGTCTGATGAAGACTAGTTTCCTTGCTGCCTTTTCTAGCTAGTAGTTTAGTTTTTTTGCACTGTAATATGTAATTTGAATATTGTACCTGTTTATGCACTATTTATGTTTTTATGTTCAATGATTTGTCTTGTCTTGCATGCTGACTTTAGACTGACAATGAGAGCTAGTTTAGGACTAACTGGTTATTAGAAGGACTTCAAGTTGAGGTTTGTCCAATTGTGGCTAAAAAGGGGGAGAGAGTTAGCCCATGCCAAGTAGTGCTGCCAGTTGTGATGCTGAAATGCAGATATTGAGGGGGAGTTTGCTCTATGTTGAACAGTTGCTGGTTTGCTGATTCGTGCGTTGAGGGGGAGCTTGCCCAATGTGCTGAAGTATGTAGCAGAGTATTGGAGTGTGTGCAGCATGCTGAAAGCATTTTGAAGCTGTTTGAAGAAGTGCAGCTAGGAGGATTATACTAATTTTTAAAAATTTTCCGCTGCTGAAGTCTCTGATGTTACAGAGATTGTTTTAGCCAAAATTAACCAAAAGGGGAGATTGTTGGTTCTTGGATTGGCTAGAATTTTGGTAAAACAAAGTTGTACAATGTTGATGTCACATGGGTGATGTCTTAACATTGAGTCTTAACGTTGGTTTATGTTAAGTGTTTAGCTTGTTAGAGTTGTGAAGTCTGATTTCACATGCGATGTTGTGACATCAGGTCTGCAGAAGATTAATAACATCAGGTTTAGTGATGTTGTTAGGGTTTGTGTTTTAGCTGGATATTGGGAGAGCTGTTAGTCTCATTGGTTGCGGATATCTTGGGATAGATATTTTCTGTTGCATAGAGATTTGATGCAGATTTGTAGGGAGGTTTAAAGACTGAGATTTAAGAAGATTTTGAGAGAGAAAAATCTGTCAAAGATTCAGTTTTAAATAACAAATCAGGTCAGATATTGTAGCAGGTCCAAGACCAAATCCAATTGCTATATAAAGCGCATCAATCCTAAAGGAAAAGTAACGAAGAAAGAGAACTAAAGACTGAGATTCGTTTTGTGTCTTCGTGTATGTGTTGTAAACCATTCTAGTGTGAATTGGTGTTGTTGTTTTGAGTTGTTCTTGATCAAAGCTGTGAAGCAGAATCAAGTTGGATTTTTCAAAGTGTGTGATCTTTGAATTATATCACTGAAGTGATTTAGGGATTGAGTAGTGTTCTCATATCTAATTGGTCTCTTAGGTAGAAGGTTCATTAAGTAGAGATTAAGTTTAGGAGATGTCAACTGGGTTGTTGAGTCTGTAAATTAATTCTACTGATAGTGAAATTCATCCCTGGCTTGGTAGCCCCCAGACGTAGGTAGTTAAAACCGAACTGGGTGAACAATTCATTGTGTTGATTTATTGTTGCTTTACATTGTCCATTGCGGAGTGTGTTGTTGTGACATCACACATAACATCACATATCTGGTACCCGAATTTCATATATATATATATATATATATATATATATATATATATATATATATATATATATATATCTCGACCATGTTCTGATTGAAGAAGAATTAAATCTTTAACATCCATAATGTGACATACCATTGTCTAATTGAATCTTCAGAAGAAACCAAAATCACTTCACGGGTATTAGTATGAGCATCCGAACAACTTCCTTTTGTTCCTGCACCACCTAAAACAACTCTTTCAAGCAATTAATCATCATCTTCATTTGTACACAGTTGGACTGTATCACCCAATCTCCGCATTATAAAAATAACAACAACACAAAACATATTCAACACTATATACTTCATCAACACAAAACAAATTCAACACTATATATCCTACATATACTACATTTCAGATAAAACACTAAAATCATTTTTATTCCGATAAACCACTATTTTCACATACTACAACGAGCTCAGCCATCTCTTTCCTACGAATTTCTCGCTCCTATGCTAATGCATTTTCAAACTTCTTAATGTACATCTCCTTTAACTCTACTAACTCTCTCTCTCTCTCTCTCTCTCTCTCTCTCTCTCTCTTTTACAATTTGCATTCACTTTCTAACTTCTTATCAACAATCTTGTCTATTTTTGTCTTTTGTAATTCTTTGCTCTTTTGTGATGTACCAAAGAATAATCTCAGGCCGATGTCTTATCCAACACCACACACACGTCCACAATGCTCCTTTGTTTCGATTGCTTCTACTAATATATCGTGTCGTGGTTGTGGAATAAAGGAACACTGACTAGCCATATCAATCAACGAATCCTACACAACATGATAAATCGATTTAAATTACATATAACAAATCATATGAACAACAAATTCTACATTTAATATTCTAATAGACAAACAAAAATCTACTTACAATTTTCTCAGCGACTGCTCGTGAGGCATCTGAAGAGAGCTCTCAAGTTGGTCTTTGTCGAGTCCTCTTCCACTTCTCATGTTGTGATGGTGGAGATGAGTTATGATCACAATTCATGGAGTCATTATCTCCCATTCGTTGTTTTTTCATTAAAAATTGTTCATCAAGTTTTCTGTAACCCTCACAAGACAATCTATGGGGGTATTTATTTATTTTTGCCTTGTTTAGCTTTCCTGATTCAGTTTTAATCTGTTATAAGCATATATGGTGAAAATATTAATTTGCATGGTTGTATCTATAAAGCATAAGCATAAAATTATCAGAAAATAAGATTACCACTAACCAAGAAATCATCAGGACTACGAGACTTGACAAACTTTTCCCAAGCATTCTTGTCAATAAAATTACATTTCATGGTTGGATGTTAAAGATCAGGCTTAGGTTTCGTAATGTAGTCATGCGTGAGCTGTGAGTAAAATCTCTTCCAATGCTCATCAGCATAAGTGATCCACTTTTTCTTCAAATTATTATCATCAGTAAACTCAAAAGTCAACTACAGTTACATCAATAAGTATGTATTAATAATTATAAAAAAAACACTATCGAATCATGTAAGTTAAAGTTAATACCTTAACGTTGTCCATATGCTTTCTTTCACATCTTGTGATACTAGGGTCCAATCATATATCAAAATATTCACTTTGATACGTTAAAGGAATACAATATAACTCTTAAAAAGCGAAGAATTCAAAACATAACATGTCCAAGTTACGACATTAAACTCGATCGACAATTTGTTACTCGAGTTACGGACTTTTATTAATTTATTCATCATCGTAGCACCTCTTTGTTTTATTTTATTTTTTCCCTCTATAGTTTGAGATTCATTTGTACGAGTTTCATTTGTACGAGTTTCGTTTGTATGAGTTTCTTCGCTAGATGAATTGTCCATCAATTTCAAAATAACAACAAAAGAAAATCAACACCATAACATTAAATCAACCTTAACAACAACATATACTATCCTCAAACATTCATGCAACAACATAACTAAACATTCTCACCAATAATAAAAAATAAACCTCTAGTGTAGAATAGGCTCTATTCACCAACAACAACAAATAAGTTTGTTCATTGGTTTGTTCTTAACAACAACAATAACATAAACAACAACAACAACAAAAACAACAACAACAACAACAACAGCAACAACAACAACAGCAACAACAACAACAACAACAGCAGCAGCAGCAGCAGTAACAACAACAACAACAACAACAACACCACCACCAACAACAACAGCAACCACAACAACAACAACAGCAACAACACCACCACCAACAACAACAACAACACCACCACCAACAACAACAGCAACAACAACAACAACAACAGCAACACCACCAACAACAGCACCACCACCAACAACAGCAGCAGCAGCAGCAACAACAACTTCAACAACAACAACAACAACAATAAGAACAACAACATAAACAACACCATAGGCACTAAACATATTATTCTCCTTGATTAATATAGTAAGAATAATCACCTTGAAGAGATTTTTGAAGACATGTCAAGAACCTAGCTATTATCTTCGACTAAAACCACTTTTATCAAATCCAAATATTTCACCTAACCCTATAATAATATTCTCATGCACCATTTTCTTATACCTAAGTCTTTCTTACCTAAATCTATGTTCGTTGGTTTGTTCCTTAACAACTACAACAACAACAACATAAACATTCAATAACAACAACATAAACAACAACAACAATGATAACATTCAACAACAACAACATAATCATTCAACAACATCATTGTAGCGGGGAAATTTGTGAGTATAAGCTATTGATTAACTTAACTCAAAAAATGCAAGAGTCGTCACCGCGCTTTTATTTATTCAACAAAGGAAAAGGAAAAAAGAGCGAATAAATCCTAAGAAGTCTAAAAAAGCAAAAGCTAAAAAGACAAAGAGAAATGGGTAAGGGTGGTTGGTTATGTAAAGGGAAGGTTTTACGTACCCAATACATCTATAGTACTCTATAGGAGCCCATTGATGTATTCATGTTTTTTTGGTCTGAAAATGGTTTGCTTGAAAAAGATTGGGAGGGATGAAGAGAGAGATATTTTTTAAGATTTTTGTGTTTGGAGAGACTTATCGCCTCATGCCTACGTACCCACGATGTGCAATGTAGGATCAAAACCTCATAGTTCGTGGTACAAAGAATGAAATTTGCTTGTTTTGGTTGATTTTAAGTGTAAAGACAAGTCGTCATTTCCAAGCGAATAATTCCACTTAAAGGAATGAATCATGTCTAAACTTATGAAAAAGTTTTAAAGGAAAAGTGCATTAGAAAAATGGTCCAAGTGGACAAAAGAAAAATGACATAAACATAAACATGAATATGATATATGAGCAATAAAAATAAAGAGAGGTAGGGAGCAAGAAGGAAACATAAAAAACAGTTAGAAGTTAGTAATTAGTAGCACAAGGCTCTAGTGCCATAAGCCTTCACCAAGTATTTCGTTTCGCGTTTTAAACTATAGTGATTAAACAATGCACTTAGGCCAAGGTTAATGAACTTGACAGAAGATTGGTAGAACCAAAGCCTCTACAACGCCAAGTTTCAAAGGTTATGGACCTAATGCAAAAAATTAATCAACATTGGGTTGACGCGACCAATCAAGGTCCGGACCGCGAAAGTTCAAATTCCGAATTAGATAAAGAGGGACAAATGTTGCGCTATGTTAAGCAATCACCGAGTAATTTATGGAGTAATTACCCTACAATGAGGCAGGTCAATAGATCTTTGTGCTAATGCATGCTAGATGAACGATATGTAAATCGTCATCCGAAAGCAATACCGCACGAAAGGAAAATGGGTAACGATCTAGTCTTGATCAAGAATTTGACAAAGAAATTCTAAGATCCATAAGACTTTCATCAATCAAAATAAAAAAGTAAATAGATGAAGAGAAAGCCAAATTGAATTACACTTTCAAGATTCTTTCATCTTCAAGTTCAATCACTTTTAATTGATAAGTTTAAGTGTGAAAACATATCACTAATTCAAAGCACCTCAAATGAATTCAACAATTCATTAAAAGATAGATTTGAACTAATGAATGTTTAATTACTTTAACCATATCCAAATTCCATTGAAATTAAAGAGAAATTAATTTCAACAATGCATATCAAGGCTAAAACAAGAAGAAAGGGGAAGAAAGAGGAAGAAAAACCAAAACAGCCCCAAAAACAAGGCAAAATATGCATTCTGTTTTGAAGTAACCGGTTACTCACCGGATGATAACCGGTTACTTAGTTCAAAACAAGCGCAGTTTTTCAAAATTAACACAGAGTAACTGGTTACTCACCAGAGGGTAACCGGTTACTCTGCACCAGAATGCAGAAAAATGTGCAAAATTCAGCATGATCCACTTTCAAAACTTTTTACAAACACCTTATGATCATGGAACTGAAATTGCACGAAATTTAAAGTAAAATAAAAGCAAAAACCAGCAATTAAACACAATTACAAGATCCAAAGGATCAAGTAACAAAGATCTCCAAAGATCTACATTATGGAAGATGAAGATGAAGCTTCAACAATGGTGAAAGATGAATTACCACTTCAAATCTGAAAATTCCTTCAAATTGCTTCAAGATCCAAACACCAAAGCCTTGATCTATGAGAATTGATGAAGAAAACAAGTTTAGATGAAGGTTTAGCTCAAAGTTGAACAAGATTCAATGTGAATTCTTGTTAACTTTCAAAAGAAGAAATGTGAGCTTTGAGTGAATTTTGTGGTTGGGGAGAGAATTTGCAAGAGGTTTATTGGTTATCAAAAGCTTGTATGAATGAGTGAAATAAGGTCTCTATTTATAGAGTTTAGGCTTGGAAATTTGGTGGTTTGGAAATGAAAATTAGGATTGGAATTCAAATTTGGAGGGAAATTATCAAAAGAGTGGTGATTACTGATGGTACATGGTGGGGAATGATCAAAATGATGTAGGGGAATTAAAATGAGGTGATCTAGAATATTCCACATATGATCAAAATGATAAAATTGGTGCCAATTGCTGAATTTGAATTTGCTGCCATTTTTTTCAAATTTTCACGAGGGTAACCGGTTACTCACCACAGGGTAACCGGTTACTCAGTGTAAATTTTGAAAAAAATGCCCTTTTTAACTGTGGTTCGACTCGATTCTTTTGCTCGTCAAAGAAGGCATGGAAATAAACACATGATCCTTGGAGTCTCTTGAATAATAATCAATTAAGACTTGGAAACTCTTGATTAGATAATTTTTGAATTAATTGCATATCAACTTTGACTTTGTTCAGATGAAATTCATTCAAGCTGTGGGACTGATTTTGGGTGTTTTTAACCTGTTCTTCCCCTGAAAATGTTAGTGAAAGAAAACAAAATATTTTTGGATTTTAATTAATGGTTAGTAAACTTAAACAAATTAAGCAATAAAATAACTAAACAAACACACACACACTCAAAGATCCCTGCAAGGCACAATCCTATAAAAGAGGGGACCAATGTGTGATCTTGTTTGTATGCATGAATGCACATGACAAGCAGAGAATCTTAGGGGCAAAAATTAGGGTATTACAGCTGCCCCTATTTAAGTTTCTTCTATTCGGAGATATGAAGATGTGAGTCTTTGTCTCAACGAGATAGAAGAGACTTAAATATAACAACAACCCAATTTTTGGCCCTAAGAGACCATAAAATGATATGATCATGCAAATGGTATGTAGACACAAAACCTCCGTGGGGAGAAATGCCACGGGAGACCAATAAAAACTGGGGAGCAAAGAGAAAAGACTCCACCGGGGGAAAACAAAAGAGGGAAAACACATCCCAATAGGGAGGGAAATAAATCTCCGCTAGGGAATAGAAAGAAGTAAGATTCCACTGAGGAAAGTTACCAACACCAGAAATGAAAGAGGGATAACTCGTCCTAACAAGGAGAGAAAAATCTCTGCTGGGGAACAGATCGTCTACCATCAGACATCCGATAATAGCAAGATCAAAAGGAAAGATTTCGAACCACCAACCGAGTGGACGGAGGTGATAAACCAAAAGAAAGATTACCAACCATCAACCAAGTGACACTTACAACAAGGTAATCAACCAAGGGTATGAGAAAGATTACCTACTACCAACGAAGGGTAGGACGACAAAGGTAATAATCTCAAAGGGGATGAGAAATATCACCTACTACCAACACATAGCAGGACGACAAAGGTGATAATCTCAAACAAAGAAATGGGAGATTACCAGCTATCAAACAAGTAATAGCTACAATGAGGTAATCAAACCCGGCTATATTACCTACTACCAACACAGGGCAGGACGACAAAGGTAATAAGCCAGCTATATCACCTACTACCAACAAAATGGGTAGGACGACAAAGGCGACAAGCTAAAAGGAGTCGAGAAATATCACCTACTACCAACACAGGGCAGGACGACAAAGGTGATAAACTCGAACAAAGAAAGGAGAGATTACCATCTATCAAACAAGTGATAGCTACAACGTGGTAATCAAACCCGGCTATATTACCTACTACCAACACAGGGCAGGGCGACAAAGGTAATAAGGCAACTATATCACCTACTACCAACAAAACGGGTAGGACGACAAAGTCGATAAGCTTCCATTGCCAAAGCAAGGGACCAAAATTCAATCTGGGAATAAACCAGAGAGAAATGGTCAAACAAGACTCATCCCGAGGAGGAAATATCTCAACTGGGGATTAATTCCATCCAGACAAATGAACTGGGGAGGAAGGCTAAAACAAAATATCTTCCACGAGGCATAAACTCAGTGGGAAAGTAACGAAGATAGGCGTTTTCTGCTTACGGCTCAACACTCTAAATGGAGAGAAGACACACACGCTCTGCAGGGACAAAAACACCAGAGAGCAAAGAAACACCAACACATATGCAAAATGCGCAATGCAACAACAATATGATATGCACAACAAGAGGATGTGCATGCAATGTGTATGAATATACTGATAAAACAGACATAAGGATAAGCAGAGGGCGAATAAATGTCATAACACCACGGAATACTCGGCTAATCTCAACAAGATGGAGATATCATTAGCAACTCCGCTAGGGATTTAGCTGAAGAAATCCTGCAAGAGATAAACAAAAGCCATCAAAGGAAAATAAATCCTACTACAAGGCTCAAATCTTGCTGGAGAAAAGAAGATACTCTTTGGGGCAACCCAAATATCAATCTTCTAACATCAATGATCCATAAAGAGGATAAAACATAAACTCTGCCCCGAGGATGGAAGGAAAGCTGTTGGGGAATCGTAACATCCCAAATCTTTATGACTCTTCCTGGGGATCATAAAGGATTCATAGGAACTTCTATTTCAATAAGATGAAGAGATCTGCTGCAGAAAAAATAATGAATCCGCTGAGGATAGTAGACATATAAACATTTATGCAACATCCAATTGAAAATAAGGCAAATCTGTTGGAGATATAAGAACACTCTCAGGGGATTTAACCAAATCTGAGCAAAGCATCCTGAGCTTGCTGAGGAAAGTAGCAAAAGGTCAAGCTGTGGGGGATTTTAGATCAATACTCATCATAAATGAGAGAAAACCCAACAGGTGACTAAGGAGGTATCATCAGCGACTTCATTAGGGAACATCCGAAATAATGATGCACGGTCTTCACTAGGAGGATAAATTTTTGGAAAAACAATCCGGAGAGAAGTACATCCCGGACTTGCTGGGGAAAAACCAAACAGCATTGGCCCTTATGAATTCAACACATCATAACACAACTTTGAAGCAACCTATCATCGTGTCGACAACTGGTTATGTGAACAAAACTCTGCCGAGGAAACATCAACCAACTCTACTGGGGAAATATCAAAAAGCTCTACTGGGGAACTGTCAACAAATTCTGCTAGAAGAGTGAGAACAAACCCTACTGAGGGAAACATCCATCCTACCATCCTTGGAATAACCGTTGACATTCCTTTAAGCGTTCATAAATCAAAGGAAAATATTTTTATAATTTTCAAAAAATTTTAAATCAATTATTTACATTTTGTTTCAAAAATCATCATAAAAAATAAATGAAATTTTGCAAACAGAAACAAGATAAGAATTGCAAATAAAGGGACAAATGCCCAAATTTTATTAATAGAATGGTAGTCCACAAATGGCGTAACTCCATAGATCATTACAAAGTTTGAAAAATGGTAAATACATGGAAAGGGTTACATTGAAATACAATGACCACTATTCTCCCTAACAACTTTAAATTCCACTGTGCTCGGAGCTTCAGTTGAGGATGATTGAAGCAGAATCCTTGATAAACAATGTTGCTTTCAGCGATCAAGACTGGCCAGATGCAGTTACTTGCTATAATCCCTAACTTTTTCCTAGATTGCCCTCTCGGGTTTTCAATCTACCGGGATGATTATTTTTGTCTCTAATTTTTTCCTGGACCGCCCTTTCGGGTTTTCAGCCCACCGAGACCTTCATTTTTGCCTAAGCCGCCCTTTCGGGTTTTCAACTTAGCGAGCTGTTCTTTTTTTATTTTTTTATTTTTAGGCGAAGTATTTCTTGACTGTATCAGCATTCACAGGACGAGTGGACTCTTCACCATCCATAGTTGTAATAAGTAATGCACCACCAGAGAAGGCTCTCTTGACAACATATGGGCCTTCATAATTGGGAGTCCACTTCCCCTAGAATCATTGGTAAAAGTCGAGATCTTTTTTAGCACGAGGCCGTATTCTCTGAACACACGAGGTCGAACCTTCTTATCAAAAGCTTTCTTTATTCTCTGTTGATACAATTGGCCATGACACAAGGCCGTCATTCTCTTCTCTTCAATCAAATTCAACTGATTATATCTACTCTGACACCATTCAGCCTCAGACAATTCAGCTTCCATCAAAACTCTCATAGAAGGGATTTCAACTTCCACCGGGAGTACTGCTTCCATACCATAAACAAGAGAGATAGGGGTTGCCCCTGTTGAAGTGCGGACGGATGTACGATACCCATGCAAAGCAAAAGGGAGCATCTAATGCCAATCCTTATAAGTAATAACCATCTTCTGAACAATCTTCTTGATATTCTTATTAGCAGCTTCAACAGCTTCATTCATCTTAGGTCTGTAAGGAGAAGAATTATGATGCTCAATCTTAAACTCATCGCATAATTCATTCATCATCTTGTTGTTCATATTTGACCCATTATCAGTGATAATCTTGCTCGGAACACTATACCGATAGATGATTTGGTTCTTGATAAACCGGACCACTACTTTCTTGGTCACATTGGCATATGATGCCGCTTCAACCCACTTGGTAAAATAGTCAATAGCCACCAATATGAAGCGGTGTCCGTTCGACGTTTAGGCTCAATCATTCCAATCATATCAATGCCCCACAAGGAGAAATGCCATGGAGAAGAGATAAAATTGAGAGGAGTCGGGGGCACATGAATTTTATCAGCATAAACTTGGCACTTATGGCACTTCTTCACAAATTTGTAGCAGTCAGATTCTATTGTCAGCCAATAGTAACCTGCCCTTAACATCTTCTTAGCCATTGCATGCCCATTGGCATGGGTACCAAAAGATCCTTCATGAATTTCATTCATCAACATGTCTGCTTCATGTCTATCCACGCATCTGAGCAAGACCATATCATAATTTCTCTTATACAGCACATCATCATTCAAGAAGAAGCTACCAGCCAATCTTCTCAAAGTCTTCTTGTCTTTCTTGGATGCCCCAAGTGGGTACTCTTGATTCTGAAGAAAGCATTTGATATCATAATACCACAGTTTATCATCAATAAATTCTTCAACCGCAAATACATGAGTTGGCCTATCAAGCCGCATAACATTGATTTTGGGCACATCATTCCACCAATTCACCACAATCATGGAGGATATGATGGCTAAAGCATCCACCATTCGATTTGCTACTCTGGGTACATGGTGAAACTCAACCTTATTGAATAAAGTTAACAACCTTCTTGCATAATCTCGATAAGGAATAAAATTAGGTTGACGTGTCTCCCATTCTCCTTTAATCTGATTAATCACTAGGGTTGAATCTCCGTTTACATCAAGAATCTTGATTCTTAAATCAATAGCTTCTTCCAAGCCCATAATACACACTTCATACTCAGCCGCATTATTTGTGCAAGTGAACATCAATCTTGCAGTGAAAGGAATATGAGAACCATGAGGAGTAACAATTATCGCTCCAATACCATTGCCATACTCATTAACAGCTCCGCTAAAAATCAAACCCCAACGGGATCCAGGCTCAGGCCCTTCATCAGGTAATGGTTCTTCACAATCATTAACCTTTAGATACATCACATCCTCGTCAGGAAAATCAAACCTGATAGGTTGATAATCATCAATTGGCTGGTGTACCAAATGGTCAGCCAAAACACTTCCTTTTACCGCTTTTTGAGTTCGTACTCGATATCATATCCTGACAGCAACATTTGCCAACGAGCAATCCTCCGAGTTAAAGCAGGCTTTTCAAAGACGTACTTGATTGGATCCATTTTGGATATCAACCAAGTTGTATGATTCACCATATACTAGCGGAGACGCTTGGCAGCCCAAGCTAAAGCACAACATGTCTTTTCAAGCATTGAATACCGAGACTCACTATCAGTGAACTTCTTACTCAAATAATAAATGGCAAACTCTTTTCGACCAGATTCATTTTGTTGTCCCAGAACACAACCCATAGACTCTTCTAGCACAGTCAAGTACATGATTAAAGGTCTTCCTTCCACTGGAGGAGACAAAATCAGAGGTTCAAGCAGATACTCTTTAATTCTTTAAAAAGCTTTCTGACAATCCTCTGTCTATACACAACCTTGATCTTTATGGAGAAGCTTGAAAATAGGTGCACATGTGGCAGTCATATTGGATATAAATCGGGAGATGTAATTCAAACGTCCCAAGAATCCTCTTACTTATTTTTCTGTTCTAGGCACAGGCATTTCCTGAATAGCTTTAACTTTACCAGGATCAACTTCAATGCCTTTTTGGCTGACAATAAAACCCAATAATTTTCCAGAACGGACACCAAAAGTGCATTTATTAGGATTCAAACGGAGCTTAAACTTTCTCAAACAATGAAATAACTTTAATAAGTACATGATATGATCTTCTTCAGTCTTCGACTTACAAATCATATCATCCACATAAACCTCAATTTCTTTATGCATCATATCATGGAACAAAGTAGTCATAGCTCTCTGGTACGTTGCACCAACATTTTTCAAACCGAAGGGCATCACTCTGTAACATAATGTTCCCCAGGGTGTAATGAATGTTGTTTTTTCCATATCCTCGGGTGCCATCTTTATCTGATTATAACCGGAAAATCCATCCATAAAAGAAAAGACATTGAACTTAGCAGTATTATCTACCAACATGTCAATGTGTAGCATTGGAAAATCATCTTTCGGACTGGCTTTATTCAAATCTCTATAGTCAACGCACATTCGGACTTTTCCGTCTTTCTTTGGAACAGGCACAATATTGGCCACCCATTGAGGATATTCAGAAGTCACAAGAAAACAACATCAATCTGCTTTTGAACCTCCTCTTTGATCTTCACAGCCATGTCGGGATGTGTCCTTCTCAATTTCTGTTTCACAGGTGGACATTTAGGCTTTAGCGACAATCTATGCTCCACAATATCAGTGTCAAGACCAGGAATGTCTTGATAAGACCAAGCAAACACATCAACATATTCTTTAAGAAGCTCCACAATTCTCTTCTTATCATCTGACTGAAGCAATGCCCCATTCTTGACTTCTTTTATATCATCATCTGAACCCAAATTAACTAATTCCACCGGCTCTTCATGAGGCTGAATGGCTTTTTCCTCATGCTCAAGCAACCAAGAAATTTCATCTGGAATCTCCTCAATACCTTCTTCAGCCCCAAACACAGGGAACTCAAAGTTGGGAAGGGCATAGGGTCATTATTTTCAATGTGTTTAACAATCAATCTGCACAATGATTTATGTTTGATTTTAGAATATGAACAAGAAGTGCAAGCATTATGCAGATAAAAGTGATCATCACATTATTATTATTATTATTATTATTATTATTATTATTATTATTATTTGGTTTTTTTATGTTACCATTTTTCAGAAATAAAGCAAGAAGGGAAAACATAATATGGATAAACAAAATAACATTTTATTGATGATGATAAAATTTGAAACAAAGCCCTTACAAATTCACTTTCACCTTGGGCAGAGTGAAAGGATTTTTTTGAAAGAAACAAAAACAAATTACTTTAAAATATGAACAACAGCGGGAACATCAACAACTATCCAATTCTGGAAGATCTGTCCGTGTGTAACGAAATTCAGAAGTTCTTCTTCTTCATCATCCATAATGATGGCAGCAGTAGAGTGATCTTTGTTGATGAATCCGACGCTATGAAATACCTCATTAATACGCTTCAAATCTCTTCTAACTGTACTAGGCGTAAAGCCTAAACCAGTTTTTCCCAGGTTATCAACCACATCAATAACTCGGCCCCAACCATCAAACCGACCAGTCTATAATACATGCAAAGCAACTTTCAAAGAAGACATGGGTAACTCATTCTTCTTAACAACTTTATCATCAACAGAAAGAGCTTGAAATGGAGTCCCAACAGTTTCGTCAGCGTCAACATATGAAAAGGATGAAAGATGGCTCACCAGCATCGCTTGCTCGCCTCCAACAATTACTAGCTTATTATTCTTAACAAATTTCAACTTTTGATGAAGAGTTGAAGTCACTGCCCCAGCCTCATGAATCCAGGGTCAGCCAAGCAGACAACTAAAAGCAAGACGAATATCCATTACTTGAAAAGTAATCTGGAAGAAACACAATCCTATTTTGATTGGAAGATCAACCTCTCCAATTACAGTCTTTCGGGATCCATCAAAAGCTTTAACAACAACCCCATTATACCTCATGGGAGGACCTTGGTACGAAAACCTCGACAAAGTAACTTTTGGCAACACATTTAGGGAAGAACCTGTATCAACCAACACATTGGAAAGTGCATCCTCTTGACAGTTCATAGAGATATGTAAAGCCAAATTGTGATTTCTCCCCTCCTCGGGTAACTCTTCATTACAAAAGCTCAAATTATTACACGTTGTGAGTTTGGCAACAATTTCATCAAACTGATTAACAGTCACATCATACTCAACATATGCTTGTTCCAATACTTTCTGCAAAGATTGCCAATGAGCTTCCAAATTCATTAGTAAGGACATCACTGAAATCTTGGACGGGGTATGCAAGAGTTGATCTACAACACTATATTCACTCTTCTTGATCAATTTCAATACTTCATCCTCATAAGCCTTCGAACCACTGGACTGACCAGAAGCATCTACATTACTCTCATCTTGATGTTGTTTTCCAGGAACAACATTCTCCACAATCTTTGGAGGCTCAGGAGCAAAAACTCGACCACTCTGGGTCACTCTACTAACATCAGCGATGCTTACCACCGAGGACAAAAAAGGAATGGGCACTTCCTTACCATCTTCTACCATGGTAGCATTGTACTTATACAAAACAGCTTTGTCAGATTCATAGGGTACCGGACCGGGCAACCGAATAACCAAGGGCGTAATAGCGGTCTTCCGACTATCATAAGTAGGGCTGACAATGAACCAAAACAACTCGAGAATAGTTCGAAATTCGATTCGAAAATTAAATCGGCGAACTAGGTTCATGAACCAAATGAGCTGAATATGAGCTAAAAACTAAGTTCGTTAACTAAATGATCTGAACTTGAACTATACATAGTTCGACTCGTTAGGTTCATGAGTCAATTCGATTATATATGAGATAGATTATATTGTCTTTAAGAGTAGGTTTAAAGATTTGTTCTAAATCTTAGTCTCATATTTTCTTTTAATCTAATGGTTTTAATTGATAATTTATATTCTCAAGTGAGTAAAATATTTCTAAGAATAATTATACAAATAAAATTAACATCGTATAAATTCCAATCTTATAACTTTTATTTTATTTCTATATTTTTTATTTAAAAAATATTAATTTAAAATATCAAATATATATATAAAAAATAGACTTTAAAAAATTACGTTTAAGTCTGTGAAATAAGCGAGTTGAACCTAACAAGATAAACCTAACGAGTTGAACCGAGATATTCGTGAACTTCTAACAAGTCGAGTTTGACCTAAAAAAAAAGTTCGTGATAAACTCGAACTCGAACTCGAACTCGGCCAATTCTTAACGAGTCGAGTTTGAGCTAAAAAAAAAGTTCGTGATGAACTCGAACTCGGCTAATTCTTAACGAGTAGAACTGAGCTAAGGCCAGTTCGACTCGACTCGACTCATTTCCAGCCCTAATCATAAGAGATAACAACTCGTTCAGGAATATTAAAGCGCGGCGCAATAACATTCACCTCATTCTGATATTCATCTCTCTTAGCAGTGACCTCAATCAAATTCTGATCCATCATCCTTTGAATATCCCTCTTTACTATCACACAACCACGCAGATTCACGGAGCAGATGCAACAAGCTGCATAGTCATGATCAATATCATGGTATTCACTCAAAAGTGCATGCATTTCTGCAAGAGATCTCTGAATCCAATGGATATAAATTTTTTTGAATGTACCAGGACAACCATAAACCATATTTACAGATGCCTTGCCATGATTGGGCAACGAATTTGATTGTACATTAGGGTTGGAATCTTCGAAAAACAAAATACCACTCCTAGCCAACCTTTGAACTTCCATCTTCAATGGATAATAGTTCTCAGTATCATGACCCGCTCCTCCCTGATGGAAAGCGCAATGAGCTTCAGGCCTATACCACCATGGAAAATCTTTTGGAACAGCAGGTGGTGCACGGGTCTGAACAAGATTCTTTTGAATTAAACAAGGAAGCAAATCTGTATATGTCATCGGAATCGGATCAAAATCCTTCTGAAAACGGCCCCGTTAATTGTTCTGTTGATTAGAACACTATTGATGAGCAGGAGCTGCCGGAACAACAGGAGTCGAATTGATAACAAGAGTAACAGATGCAACATGTTGCTGACACTGATTATTCTTACTATAACTCTTTTTGCATCCTCCATAGGAAATAGCAATGGTCTCACCCTCTTTCTTCTTGGCAAGTCCTCCCCCATATTTCTTGGAATTACCAGCAGAATTACCATCTTTTGACAATCGTCCCTCACAGACACCTTTTTCTAATCTCATCCCCATATTAACCATCTCAGTGAAGTCACTCGAGGCACTAGAAATCATACGCTCATAATAGAAAGGACTCAGAGTTTTTAGAAAAATCTTGGTCATCTCTTTTTCTTCCAAATGGGGATTAATCTAAGCAGCAATCTCGCGTCACCTTTGCGCGTATTCTTTGAACGTCTCCTTATCTTTCTGAGCCATTGCTCGAAGCTGGTCACGATCAGGAGCCATATCCACATTATACTTATACTGTTTCACAAACGCCTCACCCAAATCTTTGAAAATGCGAATTCGAGTACTGTTGAGTCCCATATACCATTTCAAAGCTGCACCAGACAAACTGTCTTGAAAGTAGTGAATAAGAAGCTGATTATTATCGGTCTGAGTCGACATCTTATGAGCATACATAGTCAAGTGACTCAACGGACAAGAGTTTCCCTTATACTTTTCAAAGTCAAGAACCTTGAACTTATGCGAGATCTTCACATTAGGAACCAAGCATAACTCATGAGCATTCTTTCCAAATAGTTCTTTACCTCTCAGAGCTTTGATTTCTTTCTGCATTTCAGCAAACTGGTCTTGAATCTCTTCCATTCTATCATAAGCACTGACATTTTCACTTGGAGCAGTATGGAAAATCTGCTTTTCCCCAAAAGGAACGGTATGAACCACCGGCGGTGGCACAGTTATCACAGGATGAACAGTAGGAACAACTGGAACTTCAGGAGGTGGTGGTTGATAACCTTCAAGAACAAAGTTACGAGGCATGCCCCAGGGGAAACCAGGAGGCATGGAGTATTGAGGAACACTAGCAGGCGCCACAGAGATGGGCGTAGATACGATCTCAAAAATGACTGTCCTTTGCACAGAAGTTGAAAGAAAAGGAGGAGGTGGTGGTGGCTGATTCTGAGCAGCCACCAGAGCTTCCATCATAGCAGTGAGTCTCTCCAAACTATCCTTCAAATTTTTCACTTCCTCACGAAGCTCACGGTTCTCTTGTTGCAACTGATCCATCTTCTTCTTCATATTAGCTCGAGTATTATATTGGTATGACAACTTGGAAGAATGAAGACCAAAGGTAAACATAAGACACATGAAAAGGCAAGAAACAATGCAAAATAATGCTTGATGTGCAAGATGCAAATGCAAAGTTTCAAGGAATTATAAGGCATATTGCAAACATTGTTATTTGAAATATCAAAATCTCATTCATTAATGATGGAAAAGATTACATCTCGGAAGTACAGATTCAAGAATCCTAAAACAATAGAGAATAAAGAAAACTAGAATCCTAGAGAATCTCATGAGAAGAATTCCCAGCCTTCTCTTCCAGCTTCTTGAGGTGAGCCTGCATCTGAGTCTTCTCAATCAACAACTGATCGACGATCAACTTCCAAGGAGATTCTGAACTCTTCGGAATATCAGAAACTGGCTGAATGCGAGAGGAAAATAAATCCTCTTACGCCTTTCTCTTCTTGTTGGAAACTTCATTTTCATTCTTCTTCTTGAAGTGCTCTTGAAGTCTTGCATTCTCTAACACAACAATCTGATACTTGTTCTTCCAAGCATCTCTCTCTTGTTGCATCTCGGCCAAAGCAATCTGAAGTTTCTCTGTATCTTCCATAAAGTAGAGGATAGGCTTCTTAGCAGTTAGAGACAAAGGTTCCTGACGCGTATAAGGCATCTTCAAAGTAATAACTCTATTTTTAACCCATTGGAGGTAAGGTTCCGAAGAGACACAATTCGAATTTCCCAAACTTTCCTTTCCCTTTCTACGAATGTTGCGCCAAGCTTCCACAATCTCTATCTTGAGAGTAACCTGAGATTCATCTTCTTTGAAAAAGAGACCCGCCAAATGGATGTTCTTCGGTACCTCTCGCAAAGGATATCCCAACTGACGACGAGCCAATACCGGATTGTAACTGATTCCTCCCTTTGTACCAAGAAGAGGTACGTTGGGAAAGTCACCACAACTATCAATAATCATTGCTCCAGAAGGAACACGGCTACACCAATCAATATCAGAATGAGTGAGAGACATGATCTTTCGCGACCAATATAAAACATCCTTGAGGTTCTAGAAAGCAGTAGAATTTAGCAAGTAGAAATAAACCACTTGTAGAGCAAAGGCGCACAACAGATAATCATCCCTTCATCATGGAAATTCCTGAGGTGAACAGAATGGCAAACATCGGCAAGTAAAGTAGGAACTGGATTCCTAATCAAGAAAATCTGAATAGCATTGATGTCGACAAAGTTCTCAACATTTGGGAAGAGGAACAGTCCACAAATAAGCAAGGCAAGAATAACCTCAAAAGCAACTGTGTTCTTCACACTAGCAAAGTGATGAGCTCTATCCATCAAGAACTTAGCGGGTAACCCAAGAATCTTTCCTTTGGTATCCATGCGAGCCTTAATCTCAAAAACCTTCAAGTGAGTAACCTTCGTAATAGCGTGATGCTCAGGAGCGGGATCCAAACCGGAGAAAATTCGACCATGAACAGGCAAACCAAGCAAGAGAGAATACTCCTCTAGTGTAGGTACCAAATGCTAATCAGGAAAGGTGAAACAATGAAGCAAAGGGTCATAGAACTGAACCAAAGTTGCAAGCAATCCTTCAGCCATATCAACCTCCAAGAGAGATAAAAGTCTTCCATATCTGGACTCGAACTTCTTGGTATCAGCAACCAAAGATCCTAGCTCTCTCAAACCCCCTAAATTAGGACTCTTGAAAGTGTACTTCTTTGTACTTCTCCTTCCAAAATCCATAACAAAATTACCTACAATGTTTGCAATGACACCTTTAAGTTCCTTGAAACCTTCCAAAAGAATGCTCATGAATGCATGAGTGCATGAATGCAACAACCACAAACAAGATCACACAAAGCACACGGGTCAAGGTTCAAGTCACGAACATGAAGGTAAGAACCAATCCCACAAAGGTATGTACTAAGGTTTTGTCTTCATTGTACCTGCAGAAAATAGTGTTCTAACAGAGTGACCAGGGTCCACAATCTACTATCAGACACACCAGCGCACCGATTTGCTCGGAGGTTGGTTGTTATCCTCAAGAGAATCTAACCTGAGTGTCGCATCGCGTGACAGCTAAGTCGGATTTGCATCCTCATAGCTTCCGCGCTACAATCCTAAAAAGGCTAAGATGGGTTAAGGGTCACTACGGTCCTCAGCGTTATAGGCTTCTATGGAAAAAGTAATGCCTTCAACGTCCCTCGATCGGCATCAGTAATTCCAAATAGGCAACCACCGAGTGGATAGATTCTCAAGTTCTGGTTTTTCGGGATTCGACTCCCTCAAAGCCCCCTTGACTATACCATCCTCCTATCTCAAAGTACACTCAGGTCCGGGTATAAGACCTATCTCACACACAGAGGAACTCCCAAACAGAACAAACAAGTAACAAGAAAATCAGACAAAAAGCAGTAAATAAATCAAAGTAGGCTAAACCCCTCAAGGGAGTGGTCCCCAGCAGAGTCGCCACTTTTCTGTAGCGGGGAAATTTGTGAGTATAAGCTATTGATTAACTTAACTCAAAAAATGCAAGAGTCGCCACCGCGCTTTTATTTATTCCACAAAGGAAAAGGAAAAAAGAGCGAATAAATCCTAAGAAGTCTAAAAAAGCAAAAGCTAAAAAGACAAAGAGAAATAGGTAAGGGGGGTTGGTTATGTAAAGGGAATGTTTTACGCACCCAATACATCTATAGTACTCTATAGGAGCCCTTTGATGTATTCATACTTTTTTGGTCTGAAAATGGTTTACTTGAAAAATATTGGGAGGGATGAGGAGAGAACTATTTTTTAAAATTTTTGTGTTTGGAGAGACTTATCGCCTCATGCCTACGTACCCACGATGTGCAATGTAGGATCAAAACCTCGTAGTTCGTGGTACAAAGAATGAAATTTGTTTGTTTTGGTTGATTTTAAGTGTAAAGACAAGTCGTCATTTCCAAGAAAATACTTCCGCTTAAAGGAATGAATCATGTCTAAACTTATAAAAAAGTTTTAAAGGAAAAGTGCATAAGGCACAAAAAAAAGATTGATGAGTTTGGTGTTCTTTAAAGTCTTTTTGAAATGGTCAAAATATGATTAACATGAATTGACATTTATTAAAGAAAAGAAAGTTTAAAAAAAATCGCTTGACTGAAGGCAAGGTTTTATTATGAAAGCGGTTTTAAGTTTGAAAACAAGAAAATTTTGAAAAAGGGAGGAGATTTTGAAAATTGAAGAAGGGGTGGAGAAGAAGTGACTATCCTAGTGCATAAAAATAAAAGCTAAGGATAAGAAAGATCTAACCACATGGAGACACTCTTCAAAGCATAATAAGAAAAAAATTCCATCCTCTTGAGCCAATAAGCAAGCCAAATAAAGGCTAGGATACCAAACTCCATAATGGTCCAAAGCATAAGGGAGAGAATCCTAATTCTAGGTCCATAAGTCCATAATCAAGCCAAGAAGATCCTCCAAAGTAAGGGATAGTGGTCATAGTCCAACAATTAAGAGCACAAGTCTTTTAGTGGTTTAATCCTTTATTAATGTTTTTGAGTCCAAATGGACAAAAGAAAAACAAAAGCACAAGATAATATGGTCCAAGTGGACAAAAGAAAAATGACATAAACATAAACATGAATATGATATACGAGCAATAAAAATAAATAGAGGTAGAGAGTAAGAAGTAAACATAAAAAAAGTTAGAAGTTAGTAATTAGTAGCACAAGGCTCTAGTGCCATAAGCCTTCACCGAGTATTCCGTTTCGCGTTTTGAACTATAGTGATTAAACAATGCACTTAGACCAAGGTTAATGAACTTTACAGAAGATTGGTAGAACCAAAGCCTCTACAACGCCAAGTTTCAAAGGTTATGGACCTAATACAAAAAATTAATCAACATTGGGTTGACGCGACCAATCAAGGTCCGGACCACGAAAGTTCAAATTCCGAATTGGATAAAGAGGGACAAATGTTGAGCTATGTTAAGCAATCGTCGAGTAATTTATGGAGTAATTACCCTACAATGAGGCCGATCAATGGATCTTTGTGCTAATTCATGCTAGATGAACGATATGTAAATCGTCATCTGAAAGCAATACCGCACGAAAGGAAAATAGGTAACGATCTAGTATTGATCAAGAATTTGACAAAGAAATTCTAAGATCCATAAGACTTTCATCGATCAAAATAAAAAAAGGAAATAGATGAAGAGAAAGCCAAATTGAATTACACTTTCAAGATCCTTTCATCTTCAAGTTCAATCACTTTTAATTGATAAGTTTAAGTGTGAAAACATATCACTAATTCAAAGCACCTCAAATGAATTCAACAATTCATTAAAAGATAGATTTGAACTAATGAATGTTTAATTACTTTAACCATATCCAAAGTCCATTGAAATTGAAGAGAAATTAATCTCAACAATGCATTTCAAGGCTAAAACAAGAAGAAAGGGGAAGAAGGAGGAAGAAAAACCAAAACAGCTCCAAAAACAAGGCAAAATATACATTCTGTTTTGAAGTAACCAGTTACTCACCAGATGATAACTAGTTACTTAGTTTAAAACAAGCGCAAATTTTCAAAATTAACACAGAGTAACCGGTTACTCACCAGAGGGTAACCGGTTACTCTGCACCAGAATGCAGAAAAATGTGCAAAATTCAGCATGATCCACTTTCAGAACTTTTTACCAACACCTTATGATCATGGAACTGAAATTGCACGAAATTTAAAGTAAAATAAAAGCAAAAACCAACAATTAAACACAATTACAAGATCCAAAGGATCAAGTAACAAAGATCTCCAAAGATCTAAATTATGGAAGATGAAGATGAAGCTTCAACAATGGTGAAAGATGAATTACCACTTCAAATCTGAAAATTCCTTCAAATTGCTTCAAGATCCAAACACCAAAGCCTTGATCTATGAGAATTGATGAAGAAAACAAGTTTAGATGAAGGTTTAGCTCAAAGTTGAACAAGATTCAATGTGAATTCTTGTTAACTATCAAAAGAAGAAATGTGAGCTTTGAGTGAATTTTGTGGTTGAGGAGAGAATTTGCAAGAGATTTATTGGCTATCAAAAGCTTGTATGAATGAGTGAAATAAGGTCTCTATTTATAGAGTTTAGGCTTGGAAATTTGGTGGTTTGGAAATGAAAATTAGGATTGGAATTCAAATTTGGAGGGAAATTATCAAAAGAGTGGTGATTAGTGATGGTACATGGTGGGGAATGATCAAAATGATGTAGGGGAATTAAAATGAGGTGATATAGAATATTCCATATATGATCAAAATGATAAAATTGGTGCCAATTGCTGAATTTGAATTTGCTGCCATTTTTTTCAAAATTTCACGAGGGCAACCGGTTACTCACCACAGGGTAACCGGTTACTCAGTGTAAATTTTGAAAAAAATGTCCTTTTTAAGTGCACTGCTGTGGCTCAGCTCGATTCTTTTGCTCATCAAAGAAGGCATGGGAATAAACACACGATCCTTGGAGTCTCTTGAATAATAATCAATTAAAACTTGGAAACTCTTGATCAGATAATTTTTGAATTAATTGCATATCAACTTTGACTTTGTTCAGATGAAATTCATTCGAGCTATGGGACTGATTTTTGGTATTTTTAACCTGTTCTTCCCCTGAAAAAGTTAGTGAAAGAAAACAAAATATTTTTGGATTTTAATTAATGGTTAGTAAACATATACAAATTAAGCAATAAAACAACTAAACAAACACACACACACACACACTCAAAGATCCATGCAAGGCACAATCCTATAAAAGAGGGGACCAATGTGTGATCTTGTTTGTATGCATGAATGCACATGACAAGCAGAGAATCTTAGGGGCAAAAAAAAAGGTATTACAATCTCCATAAACATAAACAACAACATAAACATTCAACGACAACAACAACAAAATAAACCACAACAACATTCAAGATCGATATATTTTACTATACATGCATGTTAGAGAAAATTTTACGTACTGGAAGCATGATTAAGAAGTAAAAGAGATAAATATTGAGAGTTTAGTCCTTCTTTCTTGAAAGTTTCTTCGTGTTCCTCTTTCATTTTTCTCGCGTTTTTCGTTGTTTTCCATGTTAAGCCAATACCGACAATGATGGTGTTTTATTCATGTTCCTCCTTCTTCGTAAAGAAATAATGTTGAATGAGTTGATGATTAAATGATATTATGAATGTATGTTTTGTTTCGTAACAGAGATGAAAAAATGGTTAGGGTTCAAATGGTTTCTCAGCACTAAATGTGTGTATTGTTTCGTAAGACAAAGACAACTGAATAGACATGACAAGCTAAACTACGTTTCCTGTTTCTGAATAAACCATTTCACCACGGTTGATTAAACCAACTGTGGTGATAACAAATATATATATATATATATATATATCTATATATATATATATATATATATATATATATATATATATATATATATATATATGTGTGTGTGTGTGTGTGTGTGTGTATAAAATTAAATTCTATAAAAAGCGCCAATTTATAACCACTTAAAAATTTAATAATAAAAGGGAAAATATATCACAACATTTGCTTTAATCATCCGTAGTGACATCTGAATTATATTCAGATTAAAAATAAATAAAAAGATTGGCGCCACTATAAAAATAAAAATAAAAAGAGATAAATCATATCACCACTGTTGGATTAATCAACCGTAGTGAAATCCTATTTATATTTAATTTAAAAATAAAAAAAAGGCGACACTATAATATCAAAGAAATCACAAATTTGCTAGCGCTGAGATTCGAACCAATGAACGTTAGGAACTTTCAGCACGGTTTCTCTAACCAACTGTAGTAATATGAATATTTTTAATTAAAAATATATTAAAATGAATGCGCCTGATTTTAGAGATGTCACTATGGTCCTTAAAAGAACCGTGGTAAAATGGGTGTCGTAGTATATACTATTTGTAGTAGTGCCTGTTCGGTGGTGTTTTAGTTATGGAGATAATAAATTCACATGAGATGATAAGCTCTATATTCTTTAGGTATTCTATGTATGTTATGAGTTATACTTTCTGATGTTGGTGATGGCGTATTTATTGGAGCTCCTGGGTCTGGATTTAGGGTTTCTCGGGAATGATAACCGCCCACTTAGTCAGAGTAATGGTCAAATAAATCTATACTTCCTAGGGAGACACGCTTAAGTATATTGACTATGAATTCTCACTAATTGAGACTTGTCTTTTCATACATTTCCCATGACAAGGTGAGTGGGAGGAGTTAAAGGCGAGGTTACCCTCGATCGCGGCTGGCAGAAATGTGTCGCTCCTTACGAGTGACCATAATATCCTTGCCCTTGACAGTATTTACAAGTATATCACTACACAATCTCTCAAGCACGAGGGCTTGATCGAGGTGGAGTGTGGATGCCCATTTAATGTGATCAACGATGAAGATGATGAAGAAGGTCATGCTTTTGTACAATGTTAAGAAATGAAAGTTCACATGTTAATAAGTGAGTAAAACACCCTTTACTAAATTTAACATATAAATTAATCAAGTTGTAACGAAGATTTGGCTAGTGCAAAACAATAACTTTTGTTGTTTATATTGGGGTCAATTTGAGGGAGAAGAAGAAGAAGAGAGAGAAAAGAGAGAAAAACTACAAATTAAATTATGAAAATTATGATTTGTATTGAGTGAAGTTGTTGCTAGAATTTACATCATACAATGCCTTTATATAGGCAACTAAAGCCTAGATCTAAAACTATACAAAACGGCCCAAGCCCAAAATATACAAGTTATATTTTGGATTCAACACAACAGCTTAAATGTTGTATTCGACTATATCGAATACAACTGACTCCTACACCTTCGACTAGTTACTTAGCTTTTGAAAGAACATCAAATTACAACTTCTAATACACCCCTTATTTCATGTTCTCGAGACTTCTCATCCCGATTCTTCTCTCCAACTCATCAAACCTGACTTTCTTCAGGGGTGTAGTGAGTATGTGAGCTAGTTGCCATTTTGTCTTGCAATGGTCAAGTTTAAGCTTTCCTTTGTTAACTTGATCCCTAAGAAAATGATACCTCCTATGTTACATTATCTTTAGATCTTCAAGCAACATCTTTATCCATGCTGATTGACATGCTGCATATGATGCAACCACATACTCAGCTTCACATGATGACAAATCTATAATGCTTTGCTTCTTTGAGCTCTAAGAGATTGAAGTGCCTTCGATCATGAATATGTAGCCCACAATACTCTTCTTCTCGTCTTAATCTCCACTGAAATCTGAATCAATGTAGCTATATACTTCTGCATTTGTGATGGTATTCTCCTATTTTGGCATCAGCATACTATGATCAAACATACCTTTGATGTATCTCAACAATCTCTTGACTGCAGTGAGATGTCATTCTTCAGATTTCTCCATGAATCTGTTCAATAATCTGACACTTTGACATATATCTTACCTGATATTGCAAATATATTTCAAGGATCCAATGATTTATTTGTATAGTGTCGCACTTACAAATTCATCATCTGTCTTCTTCTTCAACTTTGCTCTAGTTTCTAATCGCGTAGTAGCTGCATTACAGTTTCTCATTTTGAACCTCTTCAAGATATCTTAGGCATACTTCTTTTGGTACATAAACACTCATTCACATGTGTCTTTGAACTCCATCCCTAAGAAATATGAAAAGATTTCAAACTCTTGCATCAGCTTCGACTTGACTCTTCTTATCTCCCCTACATCTACACCTATAATCAACAAGTCATCTACAAACAGGTATATGGTGATTCGACCGACCCTGTCTACATCATTAAAATACAATCCATGTTCAGAGACACACTTTATGAAACCTGCTTCGATCATGAAGCTGTCTATTATCTTATTCCAAGCTCTTGGGGGCTTACTTCAAACCATAGACAACCTTCCTCAATTCGTACACCTTCGACTCATGCCCTTTGATTTCGAATCCTGGTGGTTGACTTACATAGACTTCTTTCAAAGGTCCGTTCTAAAATGTTGATTTTACATCCAACAGATGTATCTTTCACCCTTTGTATGTTGCTATCGACATAACAACTTTGATTATCTCCAACTTTGCAACAAGTATGTAGACTTTGTTGAAACCAATGCCAGGTTTTCTCATAAAATCTCTTGCCACTAGTGTTGTCTTATGCTTAGCAATTTCACAGTTTGGCCTTCGTTTCAGCTTGTAAACCCACTTTGCTTATCGACATGCAATTTGAACTTCTTGAACTGTGTGAACACCTCACTCTTCCTTTCAATAAGGTAAATCCACATATATATTGTGAATTCATCTATGAAGGTTAGGAAGTAGTAGTTACCTCCATTTGACCTTACTTCAAAAGGTCTGCACACATAAGAGTGAATTAACTCTATCTTTTCCTTCGACCTCATGAGCAAGTCATGTTTGAATGTTTTCCTAGCCTAATTTGCTTTGCAGTATTCCTCACATACCTAAATTGGTTCCTTCACTTGAGGTAAGCCATACACCATCTTATTCTGGTTGAGCATACCTAAACTTCTGAAGTTTAGATGTCCATACATGTGATGCCATAGCAAGTTCTTGTCTTATTTTGTAGTCGAAGCAAGACACTTGTGATCAACTAGGTTGATCTCTACTTTAAAGGTCTTGATGTCTATCAATAGTGCCTTTAGAATCAACCTTCCATCACCATGATACACCTCATCTTATTCTTTTCTAGCTTCATGTTGTACCCTTTTGCAAGTAATTAACCTACACATATCAAGTTACTTGTCATCGAAGGTACATATAATGCATCAGTGATGCTGGTTTTTTATACCATCCTTCCTGACAATAGAGATATCTCCTTTTCCACTTAATGTGATGTGCCTACCATCTGCAAACTTTATCAGTTGAGAAAGTGATTCATCTAGTTTGGTGAACTAGTTTTTATTACCAGTCATGTGATTACTGCATTCTGAGTCCAGGTACCACATGTTAGTTTGCTCAGTGTTCGACTGAGTGTTAGCTATGAGTACCACATCATCAGAATTAATATCTTGAGCATGTGCATAATGCACTTCAGCACTATCTTTTGCTTGTGCTTCCTTCTTTGTTCGACAGTCTCGAACATAGTGGCCCAATCCTTTATATTTGTAACAGTGTACCTCATTCATATCAACTTTCTTCCTAGAATACTTGTTGCCCATGCCTTTCTTGATCGAATCAGGTTGATTCTTTGAGTTCTTGCTTGACTTTTCATCATCAACAAGATTCTTTCCCTGCTTCTCCTTCTCTTTCCTAAAATTTTTGATGAATCTTGCTTGTAGTGCTTGTTTAGCCAGCTTCTCCCTTTCTAAGTTCCTTTGTTTCAGCCACATCTCATGATTCTCTAATGAAGCTTGAAGTTATTACAACTTCATCTCAGCTAGGTTCTTGGTCTCTTCAATTGACACTACAATGTAATTAAAATTTGCAGTCATAAATCTCAACACTTTCTCAATTTATGCAAATCATTGATGATTCACCACACATCCTCATCTAGTTTGTTAACAACAATACACATGAAAGGTATTTTGAGACCGATTCATCTTTCTTCATCTGAGTCATTTCGGATTTCTTTCTCAACATCTGCAACTTCTCCCTTTTCAGTTTTTCATCTCCGCCGTACTAGTTCTTTACCTTGTCCCCCGCTCCTTTGGTCGTTTCTTCTTTAGTTATCTTCTCGAACACGTTAGGATCCACATATTGGTGAATCAAGAACAAACCTTTTCCATCTTTCTTTCTTCGTTCCTTATGCGCAGCTTGCTGAGCATCATTCGCATTCTCTTCCAATGTAGGTACTCCATCGTTCACGATTTCAACCACATCTTGAAATCTGAAGATGACTTTCATCTGCGCTAGCCATCATTTGTAGTTCTCCCCTTTGAAAATGGTAGATTCGCTGGAAATTACGTTGATGTTGTTATTCTGTTTGCTAATATAGATTCTCTCTGAATTGCAACCCGAGCTCCTTGATACCAATTTGTTGGAACAAAGGGTTTTCAAGAAATGACTAAAGAAGAAGAAGCGGAGAGAAAAGAGAGAAAATTGAGAAATACTATAAACTGAATTATGCAAATTATGATTTATATTGAGTGAAGTTATTGTTAGAATTTATATCATTCAACACCTTTATATAGACAACTAAAACTCATGCACAAAACTATAAAAAACGACCCAAACCCAAAATATACAAGTTATATTTTGACTTTAACACAACAGTTTAAATCTTGTATTCGACTCTGTCGAATACAACTGACTCCTACACTTTCAACTAACTACTTCGACGTAAGCGAATGCTAACTTTCGAAACAATATCAAACTACAACTTCTAATATTTTATCAATACATGAATATAATAATGTTAAAGATTAATTTTTTTTTTTTTTTTGTTTTCCTTTTCAATTTTCTTTCCTCTTTTCCTCCACGGCACCATTTAACAAAAGTATGACACAAGGAATCACCTCACACCATATATTTTGAAGTTTGAAGTTATGCATTTTGTGTGTGGCACGAGTATACTACCTAATTTGTATCTTTCGGTGTAGGCGACACCTAATGTAGTGACTAACTTGCATACGCAAATGAACGAGTGATGGTAGCCACGCTAGCTAGAAACAACAGAACCTCTTTACCTGAGCAACGGCCAAAAAAACATGTGATAAGAAAGAGACAAATCAACTCATATCATTATCACCTTGGATGTTTGTAAAAAGATGATAATAATAAATGGGGATAAATATGTTTTTGTCCTTATAAAATTATAAAATTTAGTTTTTGGTCTCTATTAAAAAAATAACGTATTGTTGTTCTTACAAAATAATTATGCTCGTAATTTTAGTTTTTACTGTTAAACCAATATGTATTTTTGAATAATTATTTTGCAGATATGTTTAGAACCTTATAAAAAGTTCCTCGAAAAAAAAAAACTCAAAATTTAATTTATAAATCGAGAATTTCATTACTTTTATTATTATTTTTTGAAATTTAAAAAATTCATATTTAATTCTTCTTATTTTAAAAAATTATATAATTTGGTAAAAAAATATTTTATAGTAATCTAAACACGTATGAAAAAAATTATTCAAAAATTTAAAAATTTAAGGGTATTAAAATAGTTTTCAAAATTTTAAAAAATAACAAGGACTAAAACTGCTTACATAAATTTTTTGTAGGAATTAAAATATGTTTTTTTAATAAAAACAAAAAATAAAGTGTGTGATATTTATAAGGACCAAAAATACATTTAACCATAATAATAACTATTAGCATTATGTCACTAAGTAATGTATTATGTCACTAAGGAATGTCGACTATAAGAATCAATTCTTCTCATAATGTTAGATTAAATACTATCTTCCTATTCAAATTGTTAATATCAAAATTTATTTAATAATTTATTTATAATTTTTTAGGTATTTTTCTATCTTTAACTATTTAACTCCTTACACATAATTTATAAATTTCCTCCAAACACGTTCAAATTACATAAATCTATTTTTCAATATTCTTTTTTTATATTAAATTTGGTATTGTAATCCTCTCTTTAATATTATCATTTCTAATTTTATCATGTTTAATTTTGTCAGACATTTAACACAACATCCTCATATATGTTACACTTATTTTATTATCGTGATAATTTGTAGTCGCCTAACATTTAATTCCGTAAAACATCGTAAATTTCACCGCAGTCCGATATAATTTTTTCTTCGGCTTAAACGACACCTTTGTGTCATATAAAACTCCTGAAACATTATTCTTTCATTTCAACTAGCTACCGTGCTTAAATTCAATAGTTTACACCCACTTCTAATTCTTCATAGTTTTGTACTATTAATCCAATATACTGAAATTGTGTGACTTGCATGATAATATTTTCTCCAATTAATTTTACTTATGTGTTAGAAACACTTATCATTTTGCTACAATTGCATTCTATATATTTCATCCTACTTTCGTTTAGGTGAAATCTATATGTTTCAAAAATTTGTCTCCAAATTTTCAATTTCTCATTTAAATCATCTTTTAACCTTCTAAATATGTATATTATCTTTAAAAAAAAAACATGCAGCGGATCTTAACTAAACTAAAATATTAGGAAGACACGTTACTAGTACCAATTGCAATATTGAAATTAAAAATCACCATCTTATATATATATTTTGTAAAATAACATGTTTAAATAGTAAAAATATAGGTATCAAGTGTTGAGCCATTGACTTTTAAGTGAAAAACAAACTTCTTTACAATTATGTTAACTAACTCACATTACAAATTAAATTCAACAATAAATATTTATATATTTATTTTAGATTTATAATTTATAAAAAGTAATTTGGAGGTCTCTATTTTTTGGAAATCCTAGATTGTGGGTCACTTTGCCCGTACCCAAAGCTGACCATATATATATATATATATCTTATGAGAATGACATTTTCATGTAAGAACATGAAAATAAATCTGAATCATTAAATTTTAAAATAAATAGCGTAGAATATGTGTGATTTTTGTTTTTGTTTCTCTTTCATTATTAAAATAAATGATGGAGAAAAGAGAAAAAAACTGACACATAATCTCTACTATTTATTTTAAAATCTAATAGTTCAGATTCATTCACATTTCTTACATAAAAATAATATTATCATATTATACGTTCCATATATATATATTCTCATATTCTCATATTTGAAATTGAATGAAGTTTTAAAATTCAAATATGTCTTCTTCTAAAGAAACACTTCAAATTTATGATTAGTTATGACTTGACAATCATTATAATTATTCATGAGGTTTGCTAATTTAATTAACAAGGTTTGTTAATATACGTAATTTATTATAAAAATAAGTGGTTATTGAGGAATGTTGACTCTGCTATGAAGTTGAATTATACACCGAGAGATCGCATATTAACTTTAGTTTTCGATATGACATTTTTGGTAGATAGTTTGTATGCATCTTTGTAAGTGTTTTTTTTTAGCCATGAGATCTACTATTATTATAGTGAATCTCCAAAATCCAACTCACCATTAAAAAAAAGAAAAAGTAAATGACTTATTTTAACGACATATAATTAGTTGCCTTATATCTACCAGGCTACTAGTTATAGAAGTCGCTAGTTTACACCTACTAAAAATTTGATTTTTTTTTTTAAGATTTCAACATAATATAAATTATACAAGTTTTTTAATATTATTGACACTTGTTCATATATATATATATATATATATATATATATATATATATATATATATAATTTGTAGAAATAAATATGATGTATTTCTTATTTCATTTTAGTGGTGAAATATTCTTTCTTTTTTATCAAAAGGTCAAGGGTTTTAATTTAAATGGATATTAAAAATAATATTCATATGATAACAAATATAATAAAATAAGTAGTTTCAGCTTGATAATACACTAATTTTAAATTTGATGTTAAGCTAAAAAAATGGGCATGGATTCACTAACTTTACTTAATCGTGAAGGCTGATCAGATCCTGTGATGAGCCACCAAGAACGTCTGTGATGTTGGGTGTGAGAAAAGGAGGGGGTGTACCTGCAAGGCACTCCGGCGCTCAAGTAAGAAAAGGTCAGAGAAAATGGCAAGTACAAAGTGTGTTCTTAGGATAAAAATTAGATATCTGACCTTCTCGAATGAGAGGGTTTATATAATACCCCCAGCGCGTGGCCAACGGTCCCTATTTTCGGGGCGAAATAACTGTTTCCCGAAGAATAGGTAACTACCAAAAACTAGTCGTTATGTCGGGCAGGGTGCTCAAAACTAGATGTTATGTCGGGCAAAGGCGTAGTTCCGGGCATATGCCCATGACTGTCCCTGGATAATGAAGTCGTGCATGACGGGCAAGAATACCGGGGAGAGGCAAATGGCCCTGGGGGTCCATTCGTCCATATGTGCCCGGTTGGGGGACAGAAAGGTAAATTCAGCCCCTTCTTGACTGGACTTAGGCAATTGGGCCGTTCTGGGAGCAGAAGTGGATTGGGCCATGTCTAGCCATTGGTCCAGTCCGGAACAGGAGCCCCCCAAGTCGTTGCTCCCGAACATGGGAGTGATGACTTAAGGATAACCCGTAGCTCCGGGGAATTGTGACGGAGTCATCGTTTGGTGACATCGGGGAGTTGTCTCGTGGTGCCCGAGAGTTCCATTGCTCGCAAGATTTACAACGTTCGGGGAGACCAACAGGTAGAAGAAACTGAAGCGATGGGGCGCCACGTGTGCCTCGAGCCCTATGCTGTATTAAATAGGCAATGATGGCTAGTCTAGGGCCATTCTGACCTATCCAAGCGTGCTCCTGCACGTGCTCTCAACTGTATATAAGGAGAGAGGGTCTGATCATTTGCACTTTCATTTCTCTCTCTTCTTATTCGTCTTCCTCAGAAAACTTAGCTCACCGCCGCCGTCGACCGTCGTTTCAGCCACCGTGAAAAGCTTCGAGCACTTCTCCACAACCTCTTTGACCACGTAAGTCATCTAATTCCTTGCTTTCTTCCAGCTTTTTCATCTTCGTTTAGAATGCATGCGGTTAGGTTAGTTTTAGGCGAGATATTGGTGCCTCTCCGACGTCTGTTGGTGGTGGGCGGTGGCTAGGCCATCTTTCGTGGCTGATGTGGCTGTCAGAGCCCCTTAGAGAGCTAACAGTATGACCGTTTCCGGCGCTATTGCGACGATGGCGCATGTGTAACCGGGGTGGCTACCCAGTTTTCCGGCGTTCTGATGAAGTTTCTGATGAGTGTATGAAGTTTCTGATGAAGTTTCTGGTGGATCTTCAAAAGGAAACTGGGTAGTGGTTCGAGGAAGTTCCTCGTTGTATGAGGGTTTTGCCCCGAGCATCTCCTCGTGGGAGACTCTTGTGTTTTTGTTTATTTTAGGGCTTAGGTCGGGGACGCTGTCCTCGGCCCTCCACACGCCCTTTCACTTGACTAGCGGTGGAAGGGTGGATTTAATTTTACGTTCTAATTCACTTTTGTCCTCTGCGTTTTAGGTGATCGAGATGGCGACAGAGCCCAAAAGAGAGATTTTAACAGACTCGTCCGAGGAGAGCTCCTCGGAGAGTAGCGACACAGAAGTTTCAACTGCCCCCAGCGAAGTCGGGGAGGAGCTTGAGCAAGATCTCGCGGAGGAATGGTCGGTGGCAGAGCCTGCCGAGCATGAATCTGCCTTCGCGTCTTTCACAGGAGATGTTTTCATGGACGTAGGGCCGGAGGGGGAGTGGAAGGTCCATTTGTCCTCCCAGGATGATCGGATTTGTGCTAATTACGGGGAGAGATTCTCCATGTATGAGTACGCCTTTAAGGAGCTAGGGTTGAGGTTGCCCTTCACAGACTTACAGCAATTCATCTTTGTACACCTGGATTTGGCCCCGTCACAATTGCATCCTAACTCGATGCTCGAAGTAGAAGTGTTCGGAAGTGAGGGGGACTGGTCGAACGACCGGGGAATTTCCGGGTGAGAAAGCGGAGCTCAGGTCGCATTTGAGGCCTGAGTTCGCGGCGTGAACCTTCCATCGCGAGCTGGGTATTCTGCCTATTGTGGTACTTTGACAACGACGGTGCTCGGTTGAGTGACCGCTGTCGGACAAGGGCCTGGCTCGTTCTTGAGCGGGGTCCTGCCTTAGCTGACATGCACCGCTTGTACCTAGGCGTGCATCGTGGTTGAGACGTGACATTCGACATTTTGATGAAGCAAACCGACAGTTAAGGCCTTAGCTATAGTATTGTTTTAGATTTTCGGCGTTCCATGGTCGAGCGAGTTCTTCCCCGTTGAGATGTTCTAGGTAGTAGACCCTATTCTCCGTTTTTGCTCGGACGCCATAGGGTCTTTCCCAGTTAGCAGCGAGTTTGCCTTCGCGAGAGTCTTTATGGTTTCTTCTCAGGACAAGGCTGCCCACTTCAAACTCTCGCGTATGACTTTGGCGTTGTGCCGGATGGCAATTTTTTATTTTAATGAGGCTTCACAGAGGACTGCCCTTGATCGGACTTCCTCGACGAGGTCGAGTTCCTCCCTTAGTGCCTCGTCGTTCATTTCCTTGTCTAGGGGTTGTTCGGTCTGCCTGGAGGGTACGTGAACTTCAATGGGAATTACGGCTTTGGTCCCGTAGGCCAGGCGGAAAGGGGTTTCCCCGGTTGAAGAGTGTAGAGTCGTGCGGTATGCCCACAGGACGCTGTGCAGCTCCTCGACCCAAGCTTTCTTAGTTTCATCCAGCCTTCGCTTGAGGCCTCGAAGGATGACTCGGTTTTCCACTTCGGCTTGCCCGTTAGTCTGGGGATGTTCGACGTATGCGAAGTGTTGTTTCGTGCTCAGCTGGGCTACGAAATCTTGGAACTTCCTGTCCGTGAACTGTGTCCCGATGTCCGTGACTATTGCCTGGGAAATGCCAAAATGTGCGAGGATGTTTCGTTTGTAGAAACGCAGTATGTTAAGGGCTGTTATTTTAGCTAGGGCTTTTGCTTCTATCCATTTCGTGAAGTAATCAACGCCTACTATTAAGTATGTTCTGGTTTGATCCTACTACGAATGGCCCCAGGATGTCTAGGTGCATGTCCCCGTGTCGTTGGCATTTATCGCACTTCTTCACGTGTTCTTTAGCATCTTGCTGCATGGTTGGCCAGTAGTACCCTGCCCGAAGGGCTTTCCGGGCGATGGATCTTCCACCGAGATGTTGGGCGTTGATTCCTTTGTGGATTTCGCACAGGACGTGGGCGACCATCTCCTCCTCGATGCACTTGAGTAGTGGGATGGAGAACCCTCGCCTTTAGAGTTTGTCTTCGACTAGGACATAGGAGCAGGCCCTGTGCCTGACTGTGCTGGCTTCTTTGGGATCGGACGGAAGTTCGTCCCTAGCGAGGTAGTTATATACGGGGGTCATCCAGCAGTTGCTGTCGCCAATTACATGTACGTCAAGGGTCGGGGATACTTTCTCGATACTAGGTCGAGGAAGTACCTCCTGGATGACGGACTTGCTTCCGCCCTTTTTCTTCGTGCTTGCTAGTTTAGACAATACGTCTGCTCTGACGTTATGTTCGCGGGGAACATGCTTCACCTCCACTGCAACGAACTTCGTCATCTTTTCTTTGACCAAGGCTAAGTATTCGGACAGGCTGTCGTTTTTGGCCTGGTACTCTCCTCGAACCTGGAGGGCCACGAGTTATGAGTCTGTGCAGATGACGATCTCCTCTGCCCCAAGATCTTCGGCCAGGCGTAAGCCGACGAGGAAGGCTTCGTACTCGGCCTGGTTGTTGGACGTGGAGAAAGATAAGGTGAGCGATACCTTTACGATGATTCCCTCGTCGTTCTCCAATATGATGCCCGCCCCGCTCCCTGCCGAGCTAGATGCCCCGTCTACGAAAATGGTCCACTTACGTGCCCCACAGGTGGGGGAATCCGCGAACGTCATTTCAGCGACGAAGTCAGCCAAAGCCTGGGCTTTGAGGGCTTTTCTGCTTTCATACTGAATGCCAAATTCGGACAGCTCTAGCGACCATTTAAGCATTCTTCCAGCCATGTCTGGTCGTTCTAGCAGTTGCTTTACGGGTTGGTCTGTCCGTACCATGACCGTGTGGGCCAGGAAGTAGGGTCTCAGTCTTCTAGCGGCGTTGATGAGGGCCATCGCCACCTTCTCTATCTGCTGGTATCTCATCTCTAGCCCCTGCAATGCTTTGCTGGTGAAGTATATGGGCTTTTGCCCGTCAGGTGTTTTGCGGATAAGAGCGGCGCTCACGGCCTCAGTTGCTACGGCGAGATACAGGTATAGAGTTTCGCAGTTGTCTGGCCGAGAGAGGACTGGTGGCTCAGACAGTTCCCGTTTTAGATGGAGGAGAGTCTGGTCGTATTCCTCCGTCCATTCGAACGCTGCCTCCTTGCGGAGGAGTTTGAAGACTGGCAGGGTGTGTTGTTCGAACTTCAAGGACGCGAGCATCCCATTGAGGGACTGGATGGATTTCTTCGAATTGGGCGTTGGAAATTCAGATAATGCCCGACACTTGTCGGGGTTGGCCTCGATTCCTCGTTCTGTCAGGTAGAAGCCGAGGAACATGCCTTCCCGGACTCCGAACGTGCACTTCTCTGGGTTGAAGTGCATCTGGTATTTCCTGGCCTGTTCGAAGACCTTCCTAAAATGGGCCGTATGATCGGTTTCCTAGTGGGATTTCACGATCATGTCGTCCATGTAGACTTCAAGCATGTCGCCTATTTCTCCCCGGAAGACCTTGTTCATCATCCTCTGATAGGTCGCGCCGGCGTTCTTCAGGCCGAAAGGCATTACGTTGTAGTAATAGTTGCCCGATTCGGTCATGAAGGTCGCGTATTTTTTATCACTCATTGCCATTAGTATTTGATTATAGCCCGAGTAGGTGTCCATGAATGATAATAGTTTAAAACCGGCGGAGTTATCAACAAGTTTATCAATATTGGGGAGGGGGTAGGCATCCTTCGGGCATGCCTTATTAAGATCATTATAATCAACGCACATTCGCCATTAGCCATTAGATTTTTCCACTAGTACAATGTTGGACATCCAAGTGGTGTACTTGGCTTCCGATATAAATTTTGCCTCGAAGAGGTCTTTTACAGCTTGTTATGCAGCCTCTGTTTTCTCCTGAGACTGCTTCCTCTTACGTTGTGCTACTGCTTTGACGGCTGGGTCGATCGTGAGTTGATGGCAGGCGAAGGATGGGTCCAAGCCGAGCATCTCCGTGGCACTCCAGGCGAACAAGTATGCGTTCTCACGAAGGCAGGCTTTGAGTTGCTTCCTTGCGATGTCGGGGAGACCGGTCCCTATCTTTACTGCCCGCTGAAGGTCGTCGGCGAGCAGGACGAGCTCGAAGTCACCATCCGGGATAGGGCGCGTCGGATGAGAGTTGTTGTTGGTCGAGGTAGATGAGCTGCTCGGGCTGGCCTGATCTTCCTTCTGGTCATCTTCGGCGAAGCGGCTGTCAAGATCGACGGAGTCGACGCGAGGTAGTGGCTTGGCTTCCTTCGAGCTGCTGGGCAAGGCTGGCTTGTTGGACGTCTTCGACTTGGATGTGATGGCGTTGAGTCCCTTGGTGGCCGCCTTGAAGCATCGTCGTGCAGCTTCGATATCCCCATGCAACGTGGCAACCATACCTTTCGAAGTGTAGTACTTCATTTTGAGGTGGACGGTGGAAGGCACAGCTACCAGTTCGGCTAGAGTTAGTCGTCCAAATATGCACTGATAGAGAGATAGGCAGTCGATTACCAAGAACTGCACTTTAACAGATTTGGCTGTCTCCGCAGACCCAAAGGTCACGATCAGCTCTACGTACCCCCAGGGTTTCGTGACTGACCCATTGAAACGCTGGAGGTCGGAACCCACATAGGGGGTGAGGTGTGATTCGTCCAATTGAAGGGTCGAGAAAAGCTGCGAGTACATAATATTGACTGAGCTGCCTTGGTCGACGAGAATCCTGCAAACATCAAAATTGGCCATCTGGGCGTGGATGAGCAGTGGGATACTTGAGTTTGGGGACCCTCCGAAGAGCTCTTCCCTGTAGAAGGATATGGGGACTGATCCCCTCTGGGACTTATCGAGCGTTGTCACCTTGCTGAAGCTCGTGCTTATCAGGTGCTCAAACTTTCTCTTTATAGAGCCCACGATGGTTTTACTGAAGCCCCCTCCGGAGATGACCATCGCGGAGGGGAAGGTCTCCCATGGGCTGTGGATCGCGAATTACGTGGGAGCGCTGATCTCGTCTGGTACGTAGAAATCCTCCGGCCATGAAATGGACATGGCGACTTGGAGTTTGACTTCTTCACAGGAAGGCACCTCTTCCTCTACCTTCTTCGACTCCTGGGCGTCTTGCAGGGGAGCGTCTTTCTTTTTTGTAAACTGCTTCAGGTGGCCATCCCTGGTCAATATTTCTATAGCATCCTTCAAGTGGATACAGTCTTCAGTGGTGTGGCCATGACTCTTATGGAAACGGAAGTACTTTGATTTGTCGGCGTTGGGCTTAGCCGGTATCTGCTTGGGGAACCGGACTCCCGCCTGTTTAAACTCCGAGTTGGCGCAATCGGAGAGAATCTTTTCCCTGGAGACAGTCAGGGGAGTGTAGCCGTGGAACCTGCCGGAGGGTCCCTTGTTGTCCCTGGATTCACGGGGACGATCTTCGCGCCTTCTTTCCCCCCGACGAAATGTCGAGGTCTCGTCGCCTTTAGAGGCCCGGGCATTCTCCCGGTGACGGGAGGTGATAAGTGCAAAATGTAACTATTTTTGTATATAAGTTTTGTTGCACTTATGGATACTTTTTGGTTAATATCGTTCAAATAAACCCCGATTTGTTTATAAATACGTTTACTTTACATTTTAGTGTATACTTGTGTTTTTGATTCATTTATGTAACGATTAATAATTTTCCATTCATTTTGTATGTAATTAAGCATTGTTGGAGCAATGAGTAATAAAAGCTCCAGGATGTACCATTTGGATTAATAAAAGGAAGAAGGCACAGAAAGAAAGCCATTGTATAGAAGCTGGAAGCCAAAATAAAGAAGTGCAATCAGCCTGATTTCGCTGGGCGAAGCTAGTGTCGCTGGGCGATACTACCTTTCGTCGGGCGAGTTGCACCAGAAGAATTGCTGACTGTCATGCTCTGCCGGGCGAAGATTCCTTCCGCCGGGCGATTCTGCCTTTCACTGGGAGAAGCAGGGGCGTAAGGAAATAAGGAAATTCCAGTAACATTCCAAGTTTTTGAGCTTTCGCTGGGCGATGCTTTTGCCGCCGGGCGAAACTAGATATTTGTTGCCAGGCTGTCCAAGTACGCAGCTCGTGTGAGAGTAATAAAGTGCTTCGCCGGGCGAAGAAATTTTTCCGTCGGGCGGTGCGTCTGAGACAGAATTTTATATTTAGTTCATTTTACTTCATTTTTGTTAGGTTATGTTGTTTGGGGGTGAATTTTGCTCTCCCAACTTCATGAACCTCATTCTTTGGTAGAGATAGCTAGAAAACAACATGGAAGCTTGCACACGGATGAACCGGGGTGGATTGATTGTCGATCGGCTTTGACAATCTGCGAGATGTTTGGTTCATTTCTCTTCCTATTTGTGCTTTTCTTCTTTGTTGGGTTGTGTATATGTATTTACTATGATCTCATGTATATTTATCGCCCATGGCGTTGTATGAAATCTGCTTTACAAATCTTTATTGGTGATTGTCTCTGATTTTTGCTTTATGCCCGGAGTTTGTGTTGTGTTAGAGGTAAACATCGCGAACTTTGATTAGGGATGATTATCTGTTAGTTTCTAGATGCTAGAGATAGATTTAGAGCTAACAATCTTCTATAGGCATCGGAACTTAATGCCATCCGTGTCTTGAGTCGGGTACGAGAGTGTCGATGATGGTAGCACGGTTGCTCTCTCAGCTCAGTGTGTCAGAGATGAACACTGTTGTGAGCGATGCTGGGTGATATTGAGGAGTATTATTGGTTGAGTATAACTGGTCGGTAAGTTTAAGTTTGTGAGGAGTGAATTATGTGCATGCCAGATAAGTTTATTCTCTCTGAAGAATGAATTCTTTTTATGTTGATATTTACTTTTCTGTTTTCTTCTTTGAAACCATTATAATCCAAACTCATAAACGCGAGAGACTGTCGAACGAAATTCTTTCCCTCAAACCGATCTCTGTGGACACGACATAAATCCCGGAGGGAATTCTTCCGAAAATAAATATTTTTGCTGCTTGCCACTATTCCACAATCAACAAAATGGCGCCGTTGCCGGGGATTGATTTTGATATTGAATCGCATTGCAACAGTTTCTTTGTTTTTGAGTTTAGTATATATCGTATATATTGTCTATTTCCATTATGTTTGTTCAAGTGTTGTATACATTTTGTTCCCGTAACGTTTGTTTAAGTGTTTGGTTAGTGCACTTGCTTTTGGTTTGCGCGGTGAGGCATTATCATGGCATGAAGGAAGGAAGTTGCTAGCTAAGCATTATAAAGGCGTCGAGCTTACGACGTAAAACAAGCATGTTGTATTATTTTCTTTTGTTATGGTTTAGCTTAGGTAGTGTGGTGAACTTTCATTAAACAAGTTGTACTCTGATTTTTCGTGAAATTCTCAAATCTTCACTTTACAACTTGTTTAATCCAATTTCACCCAGTCTTTTAGTTTATTTATATTAATAGTTTTTGTGTTTCTCAATGAGCTTGTCTTGAGTTATTTGAGGATGCATTTTGTGATTTTCCAAGTTTGATCGTTTCAACCTGCGGATGTATGGTAATGATTTTGTTAAGTTTTGTACAAGTCCAAGGTATGTGTTTATCGCTTTCTAGACTTTAGCATATTCATGATACTTAGGCTTTTTTACAAACTTCCATGCCATTAATTCTTTTGCATACTTGTTCTTTTATGAGTCACTTTAGTTCCCACCTTTTTGTGAGGTAGCTTTCCATTGTTCATATATGCGCGGAGTACCAACATTCTTGTTTTAACTGGATTTTATTATGCTTAATCTGTTGTTTGTGTTGCTTATATGAATGCATGAAAAGGATCAAGGCATTTTGTTTCATTTTGAGCACAACTACTTATCCAAATAGTCATTCACCTTGTGAGCGTGTGATCATTCGTAACCCCTTTGAGCTTTTTGATCCATGTTTTATTTGAACTTAATGCTTGTCTATGAGTGTTTAGTTCACTTATTTTTGAATGGATTTTGTTTTTTTTTAACCCTCAACTTTGTGTTGTTGTATGAATTGTTGCCTTTCCTTAGAAAGTAGGGAGTATTCGCATGATGATGTGGTTGAATTCAAGTTGGGGAGAGAATGATTGTTTACTCATTGGTTGGTTTCTATGAGGATGAAAAATGTTAGTTCTGGTAATTGGCTACAATTTTGGTAAAACAATGTTGCTGTCATGTGATGGTTAATCAAGATGTTGAAACAAGGTGTTATTACTTACTGCATTCAACATGTCGGATAAAGATGTCCCATCCTGGATCATAGGACATCGCATCTGTTATTGGTTTGAAAGGAAGATTTTGTTAGTTGTTATTTGTTACTGAATATTATGTGAATATTTAGTTATCCTATGTGGCATCCAAAGTAATATGAGTTGAGTTTTGTGTTGGTTTTCGGATTTGCACTACTTTCTAAATATGGAGACATATTAGGAAACATTTGATTGAAGACCTATTATTTAGCAGGAGGTTCTGCTGATTTGTAGCAGCTGATATGCTGTGATTTGAAGCCCAAATCCAGTTGGGATGTAGGTTATAAATAGGAGTGTTTGTAACCTGATTCGATAACAATTCCAAGATGTAAAATTATTAGGGTTTCGTTCTTGTGAACCACTATCTAGGAGAGTTGGTATGTGTGAACCACTCGGATTGTGAGATGGTCACTGTACTCCTCGAAGTTTTTAAGCAAGAGTGAGTGTTGTTCTTGGAGGAAGCTGTTAAGCAACTCTGAGTATTATTCTTAGTCATGTGTGTCATGTCTAGGTATTGTTATTGAAGTGTGTCTTCTATTTTTTTGTGATTGAAGAGCTGTTGGAAATCAAGCTGTTGATGTAGAAGTGGAGGTGTTGACTGCTAGACATCATTGCGATGATTGGAAGTGAGATGGAGTCTCTTAACTAGGGAGGACTTAGGTAGAAGGGTCATTGGGTAGTTATTAAATTAGGAGATTGTCAACTTGGTTGTTGAGTCTGTAATTTGATACTGCTAAGAGTGGACTTCCTTCCTGGCTTGGTATGCCCCCAGATGTAGATTGTTAGATCGAACTGGGTGAACAAATTCTGGTGTGTTCTTATGTTTTTCTGTACTGGTTTTATTTGTTTATATACCTTGCCATGTGTATTCATGTCAGACTAGATGTCGAATGTCATGTTATAGGACATCTGAATTCTGCAAATGTACCAGAATTTCAATTGGTATCAGAGCTGGCATCCTGTTCTGTTTCTGGGTGAGATCCTAGGGAAGATACTTTCTGGTCATGGGCAAGGTAGGTGGTACCTACTGAAAAGTTGCTTGAACTTGGAGAAGCTCATTTTGTTGTTTGAATGGTCCCTAGAAGTGGAGGATGGACTGTTCATGACAGGGTGTGTTTTGGACCTATCTTTTGTTATCAGGCTTGTAGCTTTGGTGGTGAGCTGTTGTGTAGTTTGATTTATTTTCAAACCTATTGTGTTGGCACTTGGATCATGGTGTGCAAGGATTATTGAGTCGTGCCTGAAGGTTGTTGAGGATTTTTTGTGTGTTCCGCTACATGGTATCTGATGTAACCCTGGTTGTCTCTGGTGGTGAGACTTTAGGAATGTACTTTCTTGGAAAGACGTTAAGGTTTGGCCTCCTCAGCAGGTTATTCTATGTTGTTGCAGTTTATACAAGACAGCTTCAACCGTTTGGTTAGAGATGCCAAAGATAACTCCACTCATAAAGGTATTGAAGACCAATTTGTCCAGAACATTGATTCCTTCTTTCTCTTGATGGTGAATGAAGAGGGTGGAGCCAAAGCAAAAGAGTATCACTGTCAAATCTTTCATGCGGGAGTGAAGATCTTGATAAGTTATCTCTTAAACTTATTTATGGTGACCTAGTTAGTAGATTCTTCCTGGTTATGGTGTCCAATGTAGTTCTGGTATATCTAAGGATGAATTCAATTTGGAAGGAGGTTTCAAATTTGCTGAGGGAAATAGGATCTGTTCAGAGAAGGTCTTACTTACTTGAGCCAAGTGTAGCATCCTTGATATCTCAACCCTCTGCAAAAGAAGAAACGGGCTTGGATAGGCTACTTTGGTGGTGTTTACTTGGTGCTGGTATCTGGTAGGGTTTTTATACAAGGATTTAAGATCAATTGTTGTTTGTGAAGTTCAAAAATATTTGATTGATTATCCTTGTGACTCAAGTTGGGTGATGTTCAACACGATGTTTGGAACATTTCATCATCAGAGTTTGTGCAGAATCATGGAAGTGGTACTGCATAAGCTTTAGCATCAATTGTTACTTCTTGGGAGTTGGCCTGAGAATTTGCTTCAGTCTTGTGTGACAGGAGTTGTGTATTTCTGGAAAGTTTCCTGGCAAGAAGATGGTCTGGATATTGTTGATGCTGAAGATGGAGATGAAAGACTTATGACTACTTGGATTGGTTTAGGTGCAGTCCAGAATGCTCATCATAGAGTTAAGATAGGTGGCATTATCTGAACTCTGTGAAAACTGCTTTACTCAAGGAAAGGTGGCATCCTTGGTACAACTATGAGGTGTAGTTCCTAACTATTCCTTCTGAAGTTTCAGACAGTGACAGGTTTGAAGACTTTGGAGAAGCACTGGCAGATTTTCATCAATGTGTGAGATTGGTTGGAATTACTGCCAAATCAACAGATTTGGAGGAGTTGGTGTTTTTGGGACCAAAGGATTATGGTTCCCTGGTATCTGCATGAGAAGTTTGAAAATAAGATTCTTGAGACGTAGAGTATGCAGGTTCATGCATGTGTGTATGATCTGGTTTTGTATGGTTGTCATGATGGTTTGTCATGAAGAAGGATCAGCAGATGCCTGATGTTTGCAAAAGAAGAATGTTAGACCAATTGTCCTACCTTGTGCGAGAAAGTAGTCCTATCTGACTAACAATAGATACTTTGATGGGAGCTTCTTGAAGGACTTCTATGCACAATGAGTCCTTTGAATGGTGATGGAAGCTGATGTCCTAAATGATGTTGTAACATCATGACTGTTGATATATTTGGAATATGATTGAGACTGTGCATGTGGAGTTGGATGCTCAAGCATTTTTTTCAGATGAGGTGATTTGATCAGTAAGGTTTGTTCTTGAAGAGATTAGATCTTAGTAAAGCTCGTAAGTAAGCTGAGAATTCGTGGAGTTTGTGAGCAGTATCAGTGTTCTCTAGGAGTGAGAGCACGATATGTGAATGTGCTCAGCAATTATGTGAAGATCTGGTGCTCAAATGTTACTCTTCATCTAGAGCATTGGTTATCCATGACAGGGGGAGTACTTGTCTATGGATGTTGCTGCAAAGGTGCACATATTGTGAAGCTTGCATGCTTATGGAGATTGGTTGCCTCTTATGGGGATATAATGTCAGATAACATGCTATGACATTAGGCTGCTGGATGGTATTTTGATGTGTGTAGCTAATTGTTTGAATCATGTGCGCACATGCCTCTGAGGATGAGTATGAAGGACAGTTTTGTTTGTGTCTGGGAGAATTTATTTTTCTCTGTAGATTTTGGAGATGTCACACTTGTCTTGGTGTGTGTTATTAACTCTAAGTAAGAGGAGTTTACTTAGAGTTCAGTGGAAGGCAGTGGGTTTATGCTTAAGGATGATTGAAACTGATTGCTCTTGTGTTGAAGAGGAGTTAGTTGAAATTGTCAGGAGGTTCTGGAAGAAGGGTGATGAGTTGAAGACTCAAGGAGTTCTATTCTTCTTGAAGGTGGATGAGTGCTTATTTCTGGGTATCCACACACTATATGATCATCGGATATCATGTAGTAATTTTGGAGTGGCTCTTGCTGAAGAAGTATCTGTTGAGATAGATAGGGGGAGAGTAGAAAGTAGAGAGTGTTGCAGTGGAGTATTTTGTGTGCCATGGTGGTAGCATTCTGAAGTAGATGTTCGGTGATGATGTGATGCTCTGTGTTGTTTTATTTTCTGGTTCTTTGTTCCTTGGCTTAAAAGGGGAAGCTTGGAGATTCTGTTTTGGAATGTGGTGTTTTTCTTAGTGCAGCTGGATTCTGTCAAGACTGATGTCTTAACATCTGTTGACAGAACATTCTATTCAGAATGTTATGGTTTTTGTCTCCTGAGATCACAAGCCTCTACCTGATTTATGTACTGTTGTGAGGGTCAAGCAGTAGGTGAATGTGTTCAGCTTGATTTATGTACTGTTGTGAGGGTCAAGCAGTAGGTGAATGTGTTCAGCTGGTGTGTTGAACAGAGGGTGCGCTCTTGAAGACATGAAAATGAGTCTCATGTTCTCCATTCATTTAAGGTGTCCTTATTGCAAAGGAGTACTGGTTGTCTTAGATTGAGAAAAGTTGATCAGTTTGGCATCATGTGAGTATTGGTACAAGGGATAATTGTGTTCAACTTGTGAGTTGAACAAAGAGTGAGCTCTTGAAGACATGAAGATGCGTCTTATGTTTTCCATTCATCAAGGTACAAAGAAGCACATGTTATCCTTGATAGGGGGAGAGTGTTACAAGTTTGAGCAGCTGGACTTGTGATGTTAAGGGGGAGATTGGTAGTTCTGCAGCTTTTGGTGTTGGCATTAATTTTGGTGAAACTGATTGTGATTGATAAAAAGATGTTCTGACTTCTGTTATCTGCTGCTACATCTTATGTGTTTTGGCCAGAAGCAAATTAGGGATTTGCATACATGAGAATTAAGTGTGCTGGGAGGTGTCTTGCGCAGTTGTAAACTTTATTGCATATGGAAACAGAATTTTATTGCACTGCTGAAAGCATACAAGATTAGAAAAAGCAACAAACAAAGAGTCTAAAGATTATCCCAACCCCCTGAATCAAGTAATGTTTTCCAATCTTCATCTCATTCATCATCAGAAGCATGAAGTTGCACTGGAGGTCTTTTGATGGTTTTCATCCTTGTCTCTGATGTCTTTCTTGTTCTTGTTGCTCCTGAAGTTGCCCCAACTGTAGATAGTGTTTTGTTCTTCAACTTCTGTGGATCTGGTTTTTTGACCTCTTGCATGTGATTCTTTCCTGTATCTTTGTTAGACTGACTCATGGTTCTATCTGTGGCATGTTGTTAGAAGCAAGGAGGCTTGGTTTTTATACTACATAAAGAGTCTTTGTTTGTATCGCCTGACCAGTCAAAGTGGTCTTTGGTTTGGGAACTTGTTTTCCTTGGGACCTTGTCAAATTGGATGTCAGAACTTCGTGTTTGGTGCCTTGGTAGGTTAAGAGGTTGTCCAATTGTGGCTAAAAAGGGGGAGAGTTAGCCTAGGTATTGTCTAGTTGTCTGATGTGATTCTAGTTTGTGCAGCTGTCATGCTGTTTTGAGTTTGTCTTTGGTAGGCTAACTATGCTGCTGATGCTGGTTGTGTAATGAATGTTGGTAGCTGTTTGGGGTTTGGTGTTTATCCGCTGCAAATCTTTCTGATGTTGGCTGTGATTGTTTTAGCCAAAATTAGCCAAAGGAGGAGATTTTTAGTTCTGGTAATTGGCTACAATTTTGGTAAAACAATGTTGCTGTCATGTGATGGTTAATCAAGATGTTGAAACAAGGTGTTATTACTTACTGCATTCAACATGTCGGATAAAGATGTCCCATCCTGGATCATAGGACATCGCGTCTGTTATTGGTTTGAAAGGAAGATTCTGTTAGTTGTTATTTGTTACTGAATATTATGTGAATATTTAGTTATCCTATGTGGCATCCAAAGTAATCTGAGTTGAGTTTTGTGTTGGTTTTCAGATTTGCACTACTTTCTAAATATGGAGACATATTAGGAAACATTTGATTGAAGACCTATTATTTAGCAGGAGGTTCTGCTGATTTGTAGCAGCTGGTATGCTGTGATTTGAAGCCCAAATCCAGTTGGGATGTAGGTTATAAATAGGAGTGTTTGTAACTTGATTCGATAACGATTCCAAGATGTAAAATTATTAGGATTTCGTTCTTGTGAACCACTATCTAGGAGAGTTGGTATGTGTGAACCACTCGGATTGTGAGATGGTCACTGTACTTCTCGAAGCTTTTAAGCAAGAGTGAGTGTTGTTCTTGAAGGAAGCTGTTAAGCAACTCTGAGTATTATTCTTAGTCATGTGTGTCATGTCTAGGTATTGTTATTGAAGTGTGTCTTCTATTTTTCTGTGATTGAAGAGCTGTTGGAAATCAAGCTGTTGATGCAGAAGTGGATGTGTTGACTCCTAGACATCATTGCGATGATTGGAAGTGAGATGAAGTCTCTTACCTAGGGAGGACTTAGGTAGAAGGGTCATTGGGTAGTTATTAAATTAGGAGATTGTCAACTTGGTTGTTGAGTCTGTAATTTGATACTGCTAAGAGTGGACTTCCTTCCTGGCTTGGTATGCCCCCAGATGTAGATTGTTAGATCGAACTGGGTGAACAAATTCTGGTGTGTTCTTATGTTTTTTTGTACTGGTTTTATTTGTTTATATACCTTGCCATGTGTATTCATGTCAGAACAGATGTTGAATGTCATGTTATAGGACATCTGAATTCTGTACATGTACCAGAATTTCAAAAAAGAAAAGAAAAAAGAGAAAAATATGACAAAGAAAAGAAACCAAAAATGTTAAAAAGAAAGAAAAAGAAAATCCTTGAGAAAGGAAACAAAAAGAGTTCAAATAATTGTGCTAAATAAGTATTGTGTTTTGTGTAACACTTGGGATTTTGGAAGAAGTTGATTGGAATTTTGTGTTTGAGTTTTTGTGAGTTGATCACCCCCTTAGGTTTAGGCAAGTTTTTGTTTCAATTACCTTTAGAAATTGGCCCTTGTTTGTTTACCCGACCACGCTACAACCTTGAAAGTCCTTGTGATTCTTGCCTTTGTATGTTCAATGTGAATTTTTGGATGGTTGCATAATTTAGTCTATTGTTTGCATGATTTTTGTGTGAGTGATAAATACCTTATTTTATGTTTTTCATCTACCGATGATGGTTTTTGCTAGGTGTGATTCACTTTGGAACTTTTGTTGTTTTAGGATGTTTGGCATGATTTTTGTATTTTGCTTTTGTTTCGTGACTATGTTATCGACATAGTTTAATGGTAAGTATTTACTTTGTGTGCACCGTTTTTCATTTGAACCATACATTTGTTTCCATTTTTTAAAACCTGTTGATTCGTGATTCTTTGGTTATTGCTTTTGTGTTTTTAAGTTTGCTTGATTCTTGTTTGCGGACAAACAAGTTTAAGTTGGGGAGAGTTTGATACGTGCAAAATGTAACTATTTTTGTATATAAATTTTGTTGCACTTATCGATACTTTTTGGTTAATATCGTTCGAATAAACCCCGGTTTGTTTATAAATACGTTTACTTTACATTTTAGCGTATACTTGTGTTTTTGATTCATTTATGTAACGATTAATAGTTTTCCATTCATTTTGTAGGTAATTAAACATTGTTGGAGAAATGAGTGATAAAAGCTCCAGGATGTACCATTTGGATCAATAAAAGGAAGAAGGCAAAGAAAGAAAGTCATTGTATAGAAGTTGGAAGCCAAAATAAAGAAGTGCAGTCAGCCTGATTTCGCTGGGCGAAGCTAGTGTCGCTGGGAGATACTACCTTTCGTCGGGCGAGTTACACCAGAAGAATTGCTGACTGTCATTTCTCTTCTTCTTTGTGTTTTTCTTCTTTGTTGGGTTGTGTATATGTATTTACTATGATCTCATGTATATTTGTCGCCCATGGCGTTGTATGAAATCTGCTTTACAAATCTTTATTGGTGATTGTCTCTGATTTTTGCTTCATGCCCGGAGTTTGTGTTGTGTTAGAGATAAACATCGCAAACTTTGATTATGGATGATTATCTGTTAGTTTCTAGATGCTAGAGATAGATTTAGAGCTAACAATCTTCTATAGGCATCGGAACTTAATGCCATCCGTGTCTTTAGTTGGGTACGAGAGTGTCGACGATGGTAGCACGGTTGCTCTCTCAGCTCATTGTGTTAGAGATGAACACTGTTGTGAGCGATGTTGGGTGATATTGAGGAGTTTTGTAGGTTGAGTATAAATGGTCGGTAGGTTTAAGTTTGTGAGGAGTAAATTATGTGCATGCCAGATAAGTTTCTTCTCTCTGAAGAATGAATTCTTTTTATGTTGATATTTACTTTTCTGTTTTCTTCTTTGAAACCATTATAATCCAAACTCATAAACGCGAGAGACTGTCGAACGAAATTCTTTCCCTCAAACCGATCTCTGTGGACACGACATAAATCCTGGAGGGAATTCTTCCGAAAATAAATATTTTTGCTGCTTGCCACTATTCCACAATCAACAAATTGGCGCCGTTGCCGGGGATTGATTTTGATATTGAATCGCATTGCAACAGTTTCTTTGTTTTTGAGTTTAGTATATATCGTATATATTGTCTATTTCCATTATGTTTGTTCAAGTGTTGTATACATTTTGTTCCCGTAACGTTTGTTTAAGTGTTTGGTTAGTGCACTTGCTTTTGGTTTGCGCGGTGAGGCATTATCATGGCATGAAGGAAGGAAGTTGCTAGCTAAGCATTATAAAGGCGTCGAGCTTACGACGTAAAACAAGCATGTTGTATTATTTTCTTTTGTTATGGTTTAGCTTAGGTAGTGTGGTGAACTTTCATTAAACAAGTTGTACTCTGATTTTTCGTGAAATTCTCAAATCTTCACTTTACAACTTGTTTAATCCAATTTCACCCAGTCTTTTAGTTTATTTATATTAATAGTTTTTGTGTTTCTCAATGAGCTTGTGTCATACCCCAAATTTTGACCACTAAGATTTCGCATCATTATGCAAATCATCAATACAATATGGATGTACCTTTGTACCTCATTAGTCTCCCCAAAGGTGGGTGAGCATTCACTACAAACAGGATTTAGGGTTTCAAGCCCTCTCAGAGCTCTTAGACAAAGGATCAATCAAGGAATGACATGATCTTTAACTTGTCTAGCCTCTCAAATATCCACAATGGATCAAGAGGACTCCCACTTCAAGGATTAAGCACAAGGCTGCTCCCTTCTAGGTGGATCAAGCCTCAGGATCGCCAGTGTCACCAAATTAGGGTTTGGTCGACTAGGGCCTCCAGATGGAAATTTTCCTCTGGGCATGAGCCAATGCTTCAAGGCATAACCTAATACGCTCCATGGAACATCATAAACCCCATCATCAAGTCAATTTAGCCTCAGGGGATGCATTTACCAGAAATCAAGAATTAGGGTTTCTTGACCTAATTCACCCCTAAGTTGACTTTTGGGACAAACCATGAGCCAAGACCTCAAGAGAGGATTTGAGGATCCCTAACACACCACACTGATCCATTTGCAACAATGGATTGATCCAAGAAGCTTGAGCAACAAGTTTCAATTTCATCTGAACCACAGTTAGGGTTTCGCAGGAATTCATCTACTAAAAAAGTCAACTGTGCACAAAAGTCAAACTTTGACTTTTTGAGATTTTTCATAAAAATGGTTTTTTAACCCTAAAATGATGTTAATGTGTGATTAGAATCATCATTCATCAAGAAAAATCAAAGAAAGTGGGATAACTTGTAAAAGGGGTAACCATAAAAACTTAGAAAATTTTCTAAGTTATGAAATAAAGTGGCAAGGGTACCAACTTTTGAGGATCATAACTCCTAAACCACAAAGCCATTTTTTCCCATCCAAAGATGGATTTGTAGCCCTCATGGCCCTCTACAAAAGTGTCAACTACACTTCATCCCAATTCATCATGGATTTTGAGTTATGGTTGGATCAAAAGGGCTAAAAACCTAAAATTGACATTTTTCAGCACTTAGCCAAAATCTGCCTTGTAATTTCAGCACAATGTCCCAACTTCAAGGCTGTTTTTCTCCATGATCCAAGTTGAACCAGGTCTAGGGCCAAACATCAAAGTTGAAGTACGTCATCTAAGCTTTCCAGAAAGTCCTAGAACGTCCATGTAGCATACTCGAGCAGGGAGTTATGGATTTTACAAGAAGGCTTGCCGCAACTGAGTTTTTCAGGGCAGATTTGCACATTTTTTGTGCCACACGAATTTTCAAGCCTTGTCATCATTTTGGACACATCTAAGGATCAAATCCAAGTGGGATGATCTGATCCATGGGCCTCCTAAGTCCAAGGAACCTAAAATAGCATGCAAAAGCCTAGAAATCCCTAAAAGAGGGACAAAACTCCAATTTTGGTTTGGAGCATTTAATGGATGCTTAGAGGTGGCATGAACTGAGCTTCCTCTAACTGAATTCAGTCAAGATTCCTCCAACAACTAGGGAACCAGGAGCCTGTGCTCTAACCTCTAGTCAATGGCTAGAGGAGACTTGGATTTTCATTGGCCAACATTGGCCAAACCTCTGCTGCAGCCACCATTCACTATTGCTTGCAAAACAAACTTGCTCTACTATAAATAGAGCTCATTTGTGCTCAGTTTGAGTACACCAAAGCCATCAAACAGATGCTTTCCTTAAATTCTCTCTTTCACTCCAAAATGCCTTCTTTAGTAAGGAAATTCCGAGTTTTTGAGTTAGAGAGCATTTCCATCATAGCTCATGATCCTAACACCTCATAAACATCATATGTAGGTGATCCAAACTCTCACAAGTGACCTATAACACCAACATCACAAAGCCACCTCTCAAAACCTCAAAATGGCACTTTTTTGCATTTTTTAAGCCATGTCTTGATTCAGTCACTTTCCAAACCAAATAAAACCTCAAACACACTCCAAATATCATCCTTAAACTGTCCCAAATGGTGCCACACATCTGGAACACCATTTGAGAGAGTTGGCATTTTGGCCACTTTTGACCATTTTGCGAGAAAGTGCTCAAACTTGCTCCAAAGGTTTTCAGCTGATTCCAACCATCCTAAAAGCTTCTAAGAGGTCATTTGAGGGTGTCCAAAGCATCAAATCATTTCTGGAACAAAGCACTTGGTAGGTTGCCCAAAATCTCCAAAAAAGAGGTAAAATTCACAACTTGAATTCTTTGAATCATGCTTTCCTTTGTTGTCCACATACATGCATCATATTGAACAATTCTTGAAGCAAAAATGCAATCCTTAATGTGTATGTTGTGATCCTCCCACTGTTTGCATTTTAACATGTTTATATGTGGAATTTTGGTTGTTTTAAAATCATGTCCAGTTTTGGTTTTTTTTTATTGGTGTGTTCTGTACATTAAGTTTTAGTGTGCATGAGTAACACCATTGGATTCCTTGCGAAAAATCGGTCAAGATAAGTTTTTACGGATTTCAATTCCGATGAAAATTGAGAGAGTTACGCGCGTCGGAAATTTGACGCGAAACGACGTCGAATTAACGATAGCGGTTCTGGTTTTTTGCTTTGTGTATTCTGTACATTGATTTTGCATGTGCGTGAATAATACCATTGGATTCCTTGCGAAAAATCGGTCAAGATAGGTTTTTACGAATTTCAATTCCGATAAAAATCGAGAGAGTTACGCGTGTTGGAAATTTGACGTGAAATGGCGCCGAAAACACGTGCAGTTCTGGTTTTTTAATTTCTGTGTTTTGTACGTTGAGTTTCAGTGTACATGTGCGATACCATTGGATTTCTCGCGAAAAATCGGTCAAGATAGACTCTTTCGGATCTTAATTCGGTTAAAAATCGAGAGAGTTACGCGCGTCGGAAGTTTGGCGCGAAACGATATTTTCAATTGGTAGCAGTTCTGGTTTTTTAATTGCTGCGTTTTGTATGTTGAGTTTCCGTGTGCGTGAGTAATACCATTGGATTCCTTGCGAAAAATCGGTCAAGATTGGCTCTTTCGGATCTTAATTCGGTTAAAAATCGAGAGAGTTACGCGTGTTGGAAATTCAACGCGGAACGATGTTTCGAATTAAGTGCAGTTCTGGTTTTTCGATTTGCGTGTTTTGTACGTTGAGTTCCAGTGTGTATGTGTGGTACCATTGGATTCCTTGCGAAAAATCGGTCGAGATAGGAACTTCCAAATTTTGATTCCGATAAAAATTGAGAGAGTTATGAGTGTTTGAAATTTGATAAAAAAACGTGTTGAAAATTAAAGTTTCGGTACTAGTTTTTACCCCATAAGAAATGTCGGAGATGATATTGTGACATCTTTCCTCTTTTTCGTATTTTTTATTTTCAAAACTCAACCAATTCTTTTACATAGCAAAAAATCATCATTTTCCAATTCATACCCCATAATATTTTAATCCACAAAAAATCACAAAAAAAGTATTATTTTTAATATATTTAAAAATAGTGTATTAAATTGTTTCAAATGCTTTTAAAATGATTTTTTTTTCTTGATTTTTTTAAAACCAAAATGATTTTAAATATTTATGCGGATAAAATATTTTTTTCATAAACCTTAATCATTATTTAATGATTTTTATTTGATATTTTTATCATTTTTTACTTAATTTTTCTTGGAAAAATGCCTTAAAAAATAAATTTGGGGTTTTCTTTGATTTTCACCCTAACAAATCTTTTTCAAACATTTTGGGCCTCTATTAGAGTGTAAGACCCAATCCCCTTTTAACCAAAACAATTTTGGGCCTCACTTATTGTATAAGTCCCTCTGCGTTAAAAAAAAACTTCGGCGCAATCACCATTTTCAAACAAAAAACTACTGGGCTTCTCTTTGAGCTGTAAGTCCCATTTCTTTTCATTTTTTAAATACTTGGGCCTCTAATAGAGTGTAAGACCCAACTCTTTTTTAACGAAAATATTTTGGGCCTCAGTTATTGTATAAGTCCCGATACGTTAAAAATCTCGGCGCAATCGCCATTTTCAAACTGAAAATATTTTGGGCCTCTCCCCATTTTTTGAACAAAAATACACTTTGAGCCTCTAATAGAGTGTAAGACCCAACCCCTCTTTTTTATATTTTCTCATTTTTCATATTATTTTTTAATGATTTGGAAAATTAATAACTCCCTCAATTTTGATTATTTTTTATTGGTTCTTTTTCTGAAAAATCACAAAAATAGTAAAATATTTTATTCTACAAAAAAAATCAATTTTATATTATTTATTTAATATAGTTGGTATTTTTGCGAATAAATTCATTTTTAATTGTTTTTAAACATTTTAAAAGTGAAAATTCATCTTGAAAATCAAAACTAAATAAGTTTTAAATCATCTTGTGATTAAAACCTCATTTTTCAAACCTTAACCAAAAATCACAAGTGGTTTATTTAAACTTATTTGATTTTTTGTCATTTTTTATTAATTTTCTTTGAAAAATTACTTTTAAAAAGTGAAAATTAGGGTTTCTTTGATCATACTCAAATGTTTCAAGACTCTTTGGGCCTCTAATAGAGTGTAAGACCCAATCCCTTTGTAAATACCAAAATCTTGGGCCTCAGTCACTTGTATAAGTCCCTCGGTGTTTCCAAAAACTCGGCGCGATCGTCGCCCTTTTCAAAATTAACCATTGGGCCTACCCTCGAGTAGTAAGACCCATTTCTTTTCTTAAAACTCACTTGGGCCTCTAATAGAGTGTAAGACCCATCCCTTTGTACAGAAAAACTTTCTTGGGCCTCAGTCACTTGTATAAGTCCCTCTGTACAAATTCAACAGTGCGATCACTGGTAAAACTTTTTGGGCCTCTCCTTAAGCTGTAAGCACCAACCATTTTATTTAAAAGCGCTTTCTCCTTTGATTTTAAATATACTGTTGTTTTCAATCTTTCTTTATTGAACAACTAACCAAACAGCATGGAAGCTCTACAACCGAGTAAGTGTTTACCCGCTTTCATTTACCGCTTTCATATGTATATAACTGTATTGTGGGGCTGTTTCACTGTAAGTCTCCTTTCACAAACTCATATATATATAACCGTATTGTGGGGTTGTTTCACTGTAAGTCTTCTTTCATAAACTCATATCGACTGTGTAATAATAGTATAGATATTAGAGTTTCCCTGGCAATTACATCTAGAACTAGGCAAACTCAGTCTCTTCCCGCCCGACATTCTCCCGGATATTGCACCAGACCTTTTATAACAATTATCTTAGATAACTAGGTCTAGGAAATTTCCCCCTTGAACATTTCAATATACAAAAGGCAATTGTTTCTCTGTGAAACCCCTTTTGGAACTGTTCACCCGCCTTCTCTTGGGCGTTGTACAAGGACCCACAGGCTTCCTAAAAGCATCCCCGCCTCCTCTTGGGCGTTGTACAAGGACCCGTCGGCTTCTTAGAAGTATTCACAACCTCCTCTTAGGCTTCGTATAAATGATTTCTTCCTCCGGGAATGATAGCCTCCTCTTGGGCTTCGTACAAATTGTCCCTCGGCTTCTTAAAAGTTTCCAGCCTCCTCTTGGGCTTCGTACAAATTGTCCCGACGACCTCCTAGAGGTATAGGAACAGAAATTAGTCATCTTAATAGAACAGTCTTTCAAAGAGTCTAGATCTTTCTACCGTGAACGTACTACTACTGTTTCTTTAAGCATAGTACAAAAGATAAAACTCTAGACTTGGACAGTCTAATTTCCTTGAGTCTCGGAGACATTCTCAAGTAAGGAAACACCCGTAGACTTGGACAGTCTCAAATACCCTTTGGATTTCCCATTTCCTTAAAGAACAGGAAATAACCCTGATCCTCTGATCAATCCCAAAGCACAACCTTACCTTTAATCAGTCTCTTTATAAGAACTGATTTTCTCTTAACCAACATACTGGACCTGTCACTCAACTGAAACAGAACCTGTAGCCTCCATCTCGGGCTTCGTACGAGATACAAAGACTCTCTTGTTGAGTCAAACCTTTTAGCCTCCATCTCGGGCTTCGTACGAGATACAAAGACTCTCTTGTTGAGTCAAACCATTAGCCTCCATCTCGGGCTCCGTACGAGATACAAAGACTCTCTTGTTGAGTCAAACCTTGTAGCCTCCATCTCGGGCTTCGTAGGAGATACAAGGACTCTCTGGTTGAGTCAAACCCTTTAGCCTCTCTCTCGGGTTTCGTACGAGATACAAAGACTCTCTTGTTGAGTCAAACCTTGTAGCCTCCATCTCGGGCTACGTACGAGATACTAAAAGACTCTCTTGTTGAGTCAAACATTTTTAGCCTCCATCTCGGGCTTCGTACGAGATACAAAAAACACTCTCTTGTTGAGTATAAAAGACTCTCTTGTTGAGTCAAACTTCCAACCTCCATCTCGGGCTTCGTACGAGATACAAAAAAACTCTCTTGTTGAGTATAAAAGACTCTCTTGTTGAGTCAAACTTTTAGCGTCCATCTCGGGCTTCGTACGAGATACAAAAACACTCTCTTGTTGAGTATAAAAGACTCTCTTGTTGAGTCAAACCCTTTCAGTCTCCATCTCGGGCTTCGTACGAGATAAAAAATCACTCTCTTGTTGAGTATAAAAGATTCTCCTGTTGAGTCAACCCTTTTAGCCTCTCTCTCTCGGGCTTCGTACGAGACACATAAAAACTCCCTCTTGTTGGGCCAATAGCCTCCTCTTAGGCTTTGTATAAGAAAACCCAGGTTGAGCCAATCAACCTTTTAGCATCAAAGCTGTGCCTCGTTCATAGTATACAAACATCAACAACTCCTTCCCCTTCATCTAATCGCTGTAAGCGGCAAGCCTCTGGATTATTTACATCCATGCCACTGTCCCTCTTTTAGCATGAGAAATTCCTAAGGAAAGATGGCATTGCTCTACACTGAGTTAAAGTTTTCTCCTTCAGGTTGTAACTCCCCTATAAAGGAAATTATGGCATTGCCGGATTCACATATCCCGGTTAAAGTAATTCTCCTTTATAAACAGTTGTGACAAACAGACCCTCTTTAGAGATGACAAATTCTCTCTAAAGACAACACCTTTTAGCTTCACATCTTGGGCTTTGAACAAGATACAAACCACATTTCGCTTCACGTCTTGGGCTTTGAACAAGACACCAAAACACCCATTTCCTCCCATAGAATAGGAGGAACTACGAACGCTCTGATTTCCGTGTTTTCGTAAACGGGAATACGTAGGCATAAGATTGAAAGAAAAATCTTAGCGAGCACACTAATCCAAAAACCTAAAGTCCCCTACCTCCACCTAATCTGACAAATTCCCCATGAATAGTCCCAGTTTTCCACCTTAATAAAGTAAGAAGAAAGAAAGACCCCATTACCATATAGCATCCGTAACCTAACAGACCGCTGTTTAAACTCAGTATGCAAGCAGGGTTAATTGGAGACATCTATTTCCCTTCCTTAGTCAGCTCACAATAGGATAAAAAATGAATCGACCTGTAGTAAACCCCAAAGAGCGACAACGTTTAAGAACCGCGTCCAAAATCTCTCGCTACAGAAAAATGGCGCCCACCGTGGGGCACAACATTCTTTCTTAACGTTTAAGGTGAAAACCTTGGACAAATCTTTTTCATGGCGGTGGCCACCACAGAAAAGTGGCGCCCACCGTGGGGCTTTCTCGTTCTTTCTTACAACTTTAATCCTTTGACCAGTCATTCTCATGGCGGTGGCCACCACAGAAAAGTGGTGCCCACCGTGGGGCATTTCTTTGGAAACTCAAGGTGAAAGCCTTGGACAAAACCTTCACTGGGAATTTCACTGGGGATGAGACTTTTTGTTGGCCTCACTAGGATCTTAGGTCAAAAACCTTTAAATTGGGAAGGAACCACAGAATGGCGACTCCGTCGGGGAGCCATTTTCTGTCAGGAACATAGGATTCATAGCTCTTTAAAGTCTAGGACATTAGGACAAATATATATACTGCTTTTCCTAATTGACATATGTGTTTATTTTTCTGCTAATGGGAATGCGTGTGATGCCGCATGTGGAAAGATTGAGTATACACTTAAGATAGGTGATGGCGATGAGGTCGACCATCAACCTCAGTGGAGGCTTCCCAATGCAACCCATTCCCTCTCACAGGCAATGGGTCGATTGTGGTGTCTGAGAAGCTGGGGAGCAAATTGGTGGTGCGGAAACTATCGGAAGGTTCTTCGAAAAAACATCACCTAGCACGGTTCCCGGCCCGCTGGTGTTTTCTCGACAAGAACTGATGATTTTGAGAGACAGGTACAAAAATCACTAGTATAAACCTTTGGGATGGGTAGAGCCTTGACTTCCTAACAACGACCCTTTGACCCCATGTTTTTTCTATGTTTTGGTGTGCTGCATTCATGCATTCATTTTAAAAAACATTAAAACATTAAAAAAATCTTCTCTTCTAGTCTCTCTTTTTCAAATTAAACTAAGACAATGATTGCAAATGTCAGAGAAAAAGATTGCGCTCATGGATTTTGGTAGAGGGAGAACTCATAAGTACACCTTCAAGGTACCAAAACTTGAGGATTTGAGAAGGTTAGCGAGGATGATCACTAACCCTGAGGCTTTTAGAGCCAAGTACGGAGGTCTGCTACCTCTGTTAAGAATCCATGTGATTGAAGGAATCATGGATGCACTCGTTCAGTTTTACGATCCGGTCTATCACTGTTTCACATTCCCAGATTACCAGCTAGCACCAACGCTGGAGGAGTACTCTCACCTGGCTGATCTACACATTACTGATCAAGCTCCATTTTCTGGACTGGAAGAAATTCCAAGGGGTCAGACCATTGCAAGAGCAATTTATTTGGACGAGTCAGAAGTCAGGACTCACATGACCACTAAGGATGGCATCCAAGGTTTGCCAGCCCAGTTCTTAACAAAGAAAGCTCTGTACTTTGCTAGTATAGGGAACATGACTGCTTTCAAAAGCATCTTTGTTTTACTCACCTACGGGTTATTTCTGTTTCCCAACATTGATAACTTCGTCGATATCAACGCCGTTAAGGTTTTTCTCATTGGAAACCCTGTGCCGACCTTCCTCGCAGACGCGTATCATTCTGTACACTTAGGGAATTTATACAGCGGAGGGGAGATCACATGTTGTGTACCCCTGCTATACAAATGGTTTATCTCCCATTTGCCTAAGTCTGCCGCTTTTTGGGATCATAAGAGTGCCTTACGCTGGTCGCAGAAAATCATGTCTCTCACCAACTCTGACATAGATTGGTGCAATAGAATTTATGACAGGATCAGGATAATTGATCGTTGTGGAAACTTCCCCAATGTACAACTTATAGGAACTAAGGGAGGAATCAACTACCATCCGGTATTGGTTCTTCATCAATTTAGATACCCAATGAGGCATGTCCCGCGTAATGTTCATCTGGAAGGTCTTTTCTTCAAAGAAGGAGAAAATGACAGGGCACTAAAGATGGAAATAGTGCACGCTTGGAAACATGTTCATAAGAAAGGACAAGAGTCTCTAGGAAAACCGGACTGTGTCTCGGTGGAGCCTTATCTCCACTGGGTACAAACTTGAGCTCTCAAGCTAAAGATGCCTTATCCTCGTCACAGAGTTCTTCCGCCAAGGGAATCTGTCATGTACTTCATGACGAAAACTTAAAAGCTTCAGGTTACTCTCAACAAAGTTCAACAGGAGAGGAGGTCTTGGAAGAACAAGTACCGCATTCTCAACGTGGAGTGTACCAAAATACAGCAACTGCTGAAAGATAAGGATGCTCTGATCGAAATTTTAGAGCAACATGCTGTGGATAATTAGGATGACCAAAGGAATTTGCTCGCCCCTTTCACTTGGAAAAGGAATGACAACTTGACAACGACTCAAGAGCCCCGGTCAAAGAAAAGGAAAGTACCAGAATCAGCACCCGGTTTCTCCTCAGAGAGGACTCGGGACCCATTAGCCTAGGTTTCTGTTTCCGCACCTTGTAATTTACTGTATTTCCATTTCCGCAATCCTTTTAATTCAATAAAAAGGGGTTTCCCCACTGTTTGATATTTGCAATATAATTGTCGAAGTTTATTTTGATTAAACCAAGAAAACAATTAATATAATCATTGCATTCATCATTCCCACGTCACGTATTCTTCTTACCTACGAATCTCACGTTTGTGTCTCGGTTCTAGTGTCAAACTGTCTCATTCGTACAATACTCAGGCCAATCGTCAGAAAAGGATGGATGATCTTGAGGAAGAGAACAGAGAGTTGAAAGAAGAGATCGACGCTCTAAGAGAAGATATGAGAAAGCTTCGTAACGACATGCAAACCATGGCAGAAGCTCAGCTACAAAGAACCGTGATCTCAGAGATCACCTCAATGCCCATAGTGGAGAAGTATGATCATAGGCATCAAATGCCGAAAGATCGTCCCTGGGGCATGCCTGTCAACTATATCCCGGGAGGATATGTTCCGCCGATCACTGAAGATCAGGGAATCATAGCAAGAGCCGCTGGGCCTGAAGGTTACAAACTTCAGGAAAGCGAAGATGCCAGGGGCATACCAACAACTCCTGAAGGTTACAAACTTCGGGAGACACCAAGATTTTCTACCGTAGTAACGGTACCACCCCCTGTGGTGCACACTATCCCGGAAGGACAGATTCCGCAGATACCTTCTGGTGGAAACGAAAGCATGTTCAAAAGAATGAACGAGTTCCAGGAACAGTTCCTGGGAATGCAAAAGGAATTGCAAGCTATTCGCGGTCAGGATCTATTTGGGAAGGACGCCGTGGACCTCTGCTTGGTCCCCAATGTGAAAGTTCCGCAAAGTTCCAAGTGCCCGACTTTGAAAAATACAAGGATAACTCTTGCCCTCATAGTCATCTGGTGATGTACGCTCGGCAAATGTCAGCTCAGACGGAGAATCAGGACCTACTGATTAACTACTTTCAGGATAGTTTAACCGGTGCCGCACTCAAATGGTACATGGGGTTAAACCGTGCCGCGATCGGCACTTTCAGAGATCTCGGCACTGCCTTCGTCCAACAGTACAAATATAGTTTGGACATGGTACCCGATAGAGATCAACTCAGATCAATGTCACAAAAGGACAAGGAAACCTTTAAGGAATACGCTCAGAGATGGTGTGAAATTTCCGCTCAAATTTGTCCACCTCTTGAGGAAAAAGAGATGACAAAGATCTTCTTAAAGACCTTGAGCTCATTTTACTACGACAGAATGGTTTCCAGTGCGCCCAGCGACTTCACCGAGATGGTGGGCATGGGGGTTCGTCTTGAGGAAGCCGTCCGGGAAGGACGTTTAGTAAAAGACGCTGGATCATCAAGTAGTACAAAACGATACGGTAGTGCTCTCCCTAAGAAAAAAGAGCAGGATATTGGGAATATCTCTCTAGGAAAGCAAAAGCAACGATATCAACCAGTAGCAGCTGTAACTCCTGCTATCAACCCGGCGCCTGTTTCTACGTATCAACCTCAGGTTGCGCAGAGCCAACCTAATCAACAACAGTTTTAGCAAAGGACACAACAACCTCTTCAGCAGGCTCGTCCTCCATACAACAACAATCGTACAACGCAGCCACAAGGATTCGATCCTATACCGGTGTTGTACGCCGAACTATTTCCGTTACTACTGGCTAAGGGGCATGTCCAGACTAAGTCTCCTCTTACAGTACCGAAAAATCCGTCTTTTTGGTTCAAAGCGGATCAGACTTGCCCTTATCATCAAGGAGGTCCAGGGCATAACATAGAGAACTGTCCCAATTTCAAATCTGACGTGCAAAAGCTTGTTAGAAGCGGGGTCTTATCTTTCAAATATACGAATCCAAATGTTCTCACGAACCCGCTGCCTCAACACGAGAAAGCTGCAGTCAACCTGATAGAGGGAGAGTCTAACAACGTCTATCAAATTCACGATGTACTCTTGTTAAGGACCAATCTGGTCAAGATGCATTGTAGACAAAGTGGATATGGCCATGTGCCACCTCATAATTATCATCAGTGTGATATCTTCTCTAAAGACAATCAGGGATGTTCTGTGGTGCAATCTGCTCTACAGGAACAGTTGGATCTTGGATGGATCCAACAACACCGAGTTCGTGGAGTTAACATGGTGTACACGAATTCCAACGTCATTCAGAACCACGACGTCCGTGCGATGAATGTCAACCTGGTGGAAATGCACTCAAGGCAAAGCCAATATCATAATCTGCCATGACACGATTACAGTTCTTGTCTAACTTGCTCGGTAAACGAACAGGGATGCTCTTTTGTACAAAAGGCCTTCCAGCGTCAGATGGATCTTGGATGGATCCAGGACTACCATGATAGGAATCCCCATCAGATCACCATGATTCAAATCTTCAATATTCGTCTGATGAATACCAGCCTGGTGGAGTTACACGCAGAACAGGTCCGTCTCAGATTCTTGGTATCACATGATTATCAGAACTGCAAAGCGGGTTGCGAAAACGATCAAGGTTGTGCCCTTGTCCAGGAAACACTTCAGCACTTGTTGAACCACTGGTGGCTTCCAATCTATATGGATGAAGACACTCGACAAATTAGTATCAATAACAGGAATCCCACTCGGCGTCAAAGTCAAGATGTCCGGTCGGTGGAAACTGACCTAGTAAGGCTACACTGTATTCAGAGCGGACGTGGCCAGGTGCCACTACACAACTATGAGCGGTGTGGAGTTTGTTCAGTGAACAATCAAGGATGCTACCTCGTGCGGGCAGCCCCTCAAAGTCAGTTGGACCACAAAGAGATTCAACCATGGTCAAGTTCTGGATCAGTCAACTATCTCGCTGATCAAATCGAGGACGTTGTCATAATCTCCGATCATCAGAGGGCTAGGGATGTTTGTGTAATCATCCCTCTACTTGACGAATCAAGAGTTCCCAACCAGGAACGGATTGAAATTACTTATGATGGTCAGAAAAATCAGAAGGCTCCCATAGTCATCTATCTGCTAGGACCACTACCGTATGAATTAACTAAGGTTATCCCTTACAAATACGGTGCAACAATAGTTGAGAATGGAAAGGAAATTCCGTTACCCTCCGTCGTGAATATTGCAGACATCAGTCGAGTAACATGGAGCGGTCGAATCTTCAACAAAGGAGTTGGAGAACTCAGCAAAGAAAAGGAACCTCACACAGAAGTTCCCAATCCACCAGTCGGTCAATTCAGTAATCCCGACCTTTCAAAAAACAATGATGAGATGCTAAAGCTCATCCAAAGGAGCGAATACAACATTACTGATCAACTGTTACAAACTCCTTCAAAGATCTCAGTGCTATCACTTTTACTCAGTTCAGAAGTGCACAGGGAGGCTCGACAGAAAGTCTTTGAGCAAGCCTTTGTGGAACAGGATGTAACAATCAGACAGTTCGATAGTATTGTCTCTAACATCACTTCCTGCAACAATTTGGGATTTAGTGATGAGGAATTACCTAAAGAGGGTCGCCGTCATAACATGGCGCTCAATATCACAGTTAACTGCCAGGACGATGCTTTAGCCAGCGTACTGGTAGACACAGGGTCAGCCCTGAATGTTATGTCAAAGTCCACTTTGATGCAATTATCATTCAAAGGCCCTCCGATGAGAACCAGCGAGGTCGTCGTCAAAGCATTTGACGGATCCAGAAAAACGGTTATCGGCGAAGTCGATCTTCCCATAACTATTGGTCCTCACACTTTCCAAGTCACTTTCCAGGTCATGGACATCCGGGCAACATACAGTTGTTTATTAGGAAGACCTTGGATACATCAGGCTGGGGTGGTCACTTCAACCCTCCACCAAAAGCTAAAGTTCGTCCAGAACGGCCAACTCATCACAGTCTGTGGGGAACAGGCCTTGCTCGTCAGCAATTTATCGTCATCCACTTATGTGGAACCAGAAGGGATAATCGGAACCCAGTTCCAAGCGCTTTCGCTACACAAGGACGATCAATTTGAGGGGGGAACTTCCATTTCCTCGTACAAAGATGCTATCAAAGCAGTCGAAAGTACCAATACAACAGGATAAGGACAGCTTGTCATTCCTATTGACAATAAAACAAAGAAGGGTCTTGGTTTTTCTGCAACCTGTACCCAGACAACTGCCAGCGATGAAAGTCTTCATCCCATTCAGAATTTCTTCCACAGTGGAGGCTTCCTTCAACCAGTGACTCAAGAGGTACATACCATTAATAAAGATGATTCATCTGATATGGAGGAAGAATGGAAGTCCTATCTCAACGAGTACGGTTATATGTCTCAGGAAGAGGTGCCTATGCCCTTTTGCTTTCCTACACAGAGTCCGAGATTTATACCCAGGTCAGATGTTGAAATGATCTACGGAGATTGTGATCCGGAAGGATGTCGTGCTCCGCCAAATTCATTAGAGGAAGACACTCTGATGAAAGACAACTTTGACCATAACTATTATGGCCCGATGGATGGCCTGCCAATGTGGCAGCCTTACCCCGGAGACTTGGGGCAAGAAAATCAGCTGAACCATGAAAATTAGCTGAGCATCATTGAAAGGAATACCTGTGTCCCCACCATGTCATGGGATCAACACTCGGGTCATCCTGAAACTACTCAACATGACGATGAATTCGCAACGTTTGCAGGACTAGAATTCATCAACTATGTTTTCCCTGAGGTCAACGTCATCGAGAGAGATGACCCCTCCAGTTCCAAAGAAGTGTGGGACACCTTGGGACAATCGAGTGGAAAATTCGACTTTATGGTCAAGTACACCGCTCCCGAAAGCTCTCGTATTAGGCTCGAAGATATCCAGCCAACTGGATGGGGAGATACAGCTGAGAGCACAAATACTCTGCAAAATGCAAAAGAGGAATCCTCCTACGACAACTCTGCTTGGGAGACAGATTCAAATGATCCTGCTCCACCAGAAATCAACGTTATTTCTGAAGACAAATCAAGGAAGGTGCCAGACTTTGTGATTCACCGAGGAGTTTGCCGCCAATGGGTTGTTGTCGATGTTCCGAAGATCGTCCATAAGTCAAAGTAATTGTCGTCTTTAACCTTTCACCCTGCCCAGGTGAAACAGATGTTTTGATAGGGCTCGCTTTCTGTAAATTTTCCCTCTTCGCTTCGCCCAAAGCGACAGAGTTTTGTTTTATAGGGTTGTAGTTTCAAGAATCGACTGATCATAAATAAAATAATGTCGTTATGTAATTTCCGCATTAATTGTTGTTTTCTCTTTTTACTTTTCTCAGAAAATGGTAATCCTAAAAAAAAACAACTCGATAAATAAAAACAAGCAGTAAAAGAAATACACTGCACACACTCTTGCATTCTCTCTATCTCTTCTAAACACAAATCATCACGTCATGCAGATTTCTTGTTTTAAACCCCGTTGAAACATACGATCCGATGCCTTCTCCCGACTTTGAGTTCCCAGTATTTGGGGCTGAAGAAGAAGTTGACGACGAAATTCCAAAAGAGATCTCCCGATTACTCAGACAAGAGGAAAGGTCCATTGAACCTCACAAAGAGCCGTTGGAAACGGTAAACTTGGGTTCAGAAAAAGAGAGAAAAGAAGTCAAGATTGGGGCACTACTCGGTCCAACTGTCAAAGAAAGTTTGATAAAGCTTCTCAAAGAATTCCCCGATGTATTCGCTTGGTCCTATCAGGACATGCCTGGGTTGGATACCAGCATCATGGAACATCACTTACCGTTGAGATCGGAATGTCCGCCAGTAAAGCAGAGGTTGAGACGCACTCATCCGGACATGGCCATCAAAATCAAAGAAGAAGTACAGAAACAGATTGACGCGGGTTTCCTCGCTACATCTGAATATCCTCAATGGTTAGCTAATATCGTACCCGTTCCGAAAAAGGACAAAAAGGTCAGAATGTGTGTCGATTATAGGGATCTGAACAAGGCTAGTCAAAATGACGACTTTCCTTTACCACACATTGACATGCTGGTAGACAGTACAGCAAAGTTCAAAATTTTCTCCTTCATGGATGGATTCTCGGGCTATAATCAAATCAAAATGGCGCCGAAAGATATGGAGAAAACTTCATTTATCACCCCGTGGGGTACCTTTTGCTACAAGGTAATGCTGTTCGGTTTGAAGAATGTCGGGGCAACCTATCAAAGGGCCATGACTACTCTGTTTTATGACATGATACACAAAGAAATCGAGGTATATGTCGATGATATGATTGCTAAATCTAGAATAGAAGAGGAGCATGTGACCCACCTGTCAAAACTATTCGAGCGGTTGAGAAAGTACAAACTCCGCTTGAATCCCAACAAATGCACCTTCGGTGTTCGTTCAGGGAAACTCTTAGGGTTCATCGTCAGCCAGAAAGGAATTGAGGTTGATCCTGACAAGGTCAAGGCCATTCAAGAAATGCCTTCTCCAAAGACCAAAAAACAAGTCAGAGGATTCTTGGGACGTTTGAACTACATCTCCAGATTTATATTCCTCATAACCGTGACATGCGCGCCGATCTTCAAACTGCTCAAGAAGATACAATCATTTCTCACTGATTCGCGAGGCAAGTGGACTCCGAATTATGACGGCCCCTAAGTGGTCAAGAAAGCTTTCTCAGGCGGTGCCTTGAGACTTGCAACCATGGATGGAGAGGAATTTTCCGACCCCACGAATGTTGACGTAGTCAAGAAATACTTCGCCTAAAAAAAAAATGTCTCGGTGGATTGAAAACCCGAAAGGGCGGTCCAGGCAAAAATTAGAGACACGATAAAAAATCATCCCGGTGGATTGGAAATCTCAAAGTACAATCCAGGAAAAAGTTAGGGATTAATGGCAAGTAACTACGTCTGATCAGTTCAGCTCCTCAGCAGTCATGCCATCCATCAGAGACTCCAGTCAAGGTCATCTTCGACAGAAGCTCAGGATGTCCCGAATTCAAAGTTGGTAGAAGGATAGTGGTCGTTATGTTTCAACGTAGCCCTTTTCCCTGTAAATTACCATTTTCTAACTTTGTAAATACTCTTTGGAATCACGCGTTTGGCTTATTTCCATCCTATCAATAAAATTTGAGCCCTTGTGCTTTTGTTTGTAATTCTTACTTGTTTTAGCTTTACAGAATGACGTTTTAACATGGTCAACGATTCTTGAAATAAAACAAAAATGAATTTACTTGATAAAATTTTTTCTGCATTTTTAAAATAGAGATGGCAATTTCTTTTGACTGTTAAACATCGAAAGAACATCAATCGCGTCTCCAAAGGTGTTCGAACCTCAAAGTGCAGAATCAAAGTACTCCTTCTAGACCATTATGCCTGAATGAAGGATCAACTGTGTCAGAGACCATGTTTCGTCTGACATCCTCGGCCGAGTTCTCATCTCCTAAGCCCGACCAGCATGGTTCCCCGCAGGGACTATCTCTCCTAAGCAAGGCAGAATTGCTATCTTGAACCAGCGATATTTCTACATGCCCCACTGTGGCCGAGTATCCAGTCGTGTTCATCCTTTAGTCTATATGTTGCGTCAGTTTTGTCAGCATATACATACATACATCATGCATTATTGATTTGCATTCACATTCATATTGCATCACTATCACTCTAGTCGGTCTTATCCCCTAGTGATAAAAGTCCTCTCAATCGAGTTGTCAGCCTTTTCCTCGTCAGGAAGTGTTGCGTCCGGACAATCTCTCCTCCAGTTTATTTCTGGATTAGAATTGGCCCTTGACCACTTTGATAACTTGAACCTCTGAGAAACAAGAAAACTTTCAATAAATGTCACTCTTCGCCATTGAAGATGATATCCTTGCTTTCCCGGATTAAGGAAAATCCCTAGAGAAAGCCTCTTAATCAAGAGATTCGGCGGTACGACACTTTTTCTCCAAAAAAACCACTGATGAAAAGGTCATCAGCACCTCAAGATTGGATCCCATCATATGGCATTTCTCCGAGAAGATCTCGAGAAAAGTGTGATGTAAGACCCCAAAAAGAAGCAGTCTCTCAGGAAACTCGCTTTTCCCTAGTAGAAACAAATGGCATCTCCAACAGAGAAGTTTGTGTACCTCTACAATTCAGACGATTGGGTTCCCCAGCAAGTCTGACGTCAAAACTTTTTCCGTCAAATGGCATCTCTCCAAGAAAATTCGGCGAGAAGTTTAAAGAAAATCCGCTACAAACAGTGTTCCTTGTCAATAAAGTTTATTGACAAAAGAAACTAAGACCAGTTCCTTGGTAGGAAACCAGGATCGAGGGGAAGTTTAAGTCAGAAACTAAGACCAGTTCCTTGGTAGAAAACCAGGATCGAGGGGAAGTTTACTTCAGAAACTGAGAACAGTTCCTTGGTAGGAAACCAGGATCGATGGGAAATTTAAATCAGAAACTAAGACCAGTTCCTTGGTAGGAAACCAGGATCGAGGGGAAGTTTACTTCAGAAACTGAGACCAGTTCCTTGGTAGGAAACCAGGATCGAGGGGAAGTATATTTCAGAAACTAAGACCAGTTCCTTGGTGGGAAACCAGGATCGAGGGGAAGTTTATTTCAGAAACCGAGACCAAATCCTTGGTAGGAAACCAGGACCGAGGGGAGGTTTATTTCAAAAGAAAACTGAGACCAACTCCTTGGCTAAAGACCACGATCGAGGGGAAGTTTACCTTTTCTAAGCATCATCGCTTAGCTAAAGTAGATGAATGCGTAAGCTACCATTCATAACCACCATCAAAATTTCGGGTATTCCGATATTTAATCCTCTTGCACCCCGAATGCCCGAATACCTTCGTCATTCACACCTTCGTGTCCAAGAAGATTAAATAGGGGCATCTGTCATACCCCAAATTTTGACCACTAAGATTTCCCATCATTTTGCAAATCATCAGTACAATATGGATGTACCTTTGTACCTCATTAGTCTCCCCAAAGGTGGGTGAGCATTCACTACAAACAGGATTTAGGGTTTCAAGCCCTCGCAGAGCTCTTAGACAAAGGATCAATCAAGGAATGACATGATCTTCAAATTGTCTAGCCTCTCAAATATCCACAATGGATCAAGAGGACTCCCACTTCAAGGATTAAGCACAAGGCTACTCCCTTCTAGGTGGATCAAGCCTCAGGATCGCCAGTGTCACCAAATTAGGGTTTGGTCGACTAGGGCCTCCAGATGGAAATTTTCCTCTGGGCATGAGCCAATTCTTCAAGGCATAACCTAATACGCTCCATGGAACATCATAAACCCCATCATCAAGTCAATTTAGCCTCAGGGGATGCATTTACCAGAAATCAGGAATTAGGGTTTCTTGACCTAATTCACCCCTAAGTTGACTTTTGGGACAAACCATGAGCCAAGAACTCAAGAGAGGATTTGAGGATCCCTAACACACCACGCTGATCCATTTGCAATAATGGATTGATCCAAGAAGCTTGAGCAACAAGTTTCAATTTCATCTGAACCACAGTTAAGGTTTCGCGGGAAAAGTCAACTGTACCTTTGACTTTTGACCCAGGCATGCTCCCAAACCTTGGGACACGATTAAATACACCGAATAACACCCATGGAACATGTCCATCAAGTTTGATTTAGGTCAAGGACATGATTTCCTGAAGAATTGCACAGTTTGGAATTCATCTGCTAAAAAGTCAACTGTGCACAAAAGTCAAACTTTGACTTTTTGAGATTTTTCATAAAAATGGTTTTTTAACCCTAAAATGATGTTAATGTGTGATTGGAATCATCATTCATCTAGAAAAATCAAAGAAAGTGGGATAACTTGTAAAAGGGGTAACCATAAAAACTTAGAAAATTTTCTAAGTTATGAAATAAAGTGGCAAGGGTACCAACTTTGGAGGATCATAACTCCTAAACCACAAAGCCATTTTTTCCCATCCAAAGATGGATTTTTCGCCCTCATGGCCCTCTACAAAAGTGTCAACTACACTTCATCCCAATTCATCATGGATTTTGAGTTATGGTTGGATCAAAATGGCTAAAAGCCTAAAATTGACATTTTTCAGCACTTAGCCAAAATCTGCCTTGTAATTTCAGCACAATGTCCCAACTTCAAGGCTGTTTTTCTCCATGATACAAGTTGAACCAGGTCTAGGGCCAAACATCAAAGTTGAAGTACGTCATCTAAGCTTTCCAGAAAGTCCTAGAACGTCCATGTAGCATACTCGAGCAGGGAGTTATGGATTTTACAAGAAAACTTGCTGCAGCTGAATTTTTCAGGGCAGATTTGCAAATTTTTGGTGCCACACGAATTTTCAAGCCTTGTCATCATTTTGGACACATCTAAGGATCAAATCCAAGTGGGATAATCTGATCCATGAGCCTCCCAAGTCCAAGGAACCAAAAATAGCATGCCAAAGCCTATAAATCCCTAAAAGAGGGACAAAACTCCAATTTTAGTTTGGAGCATTTAATGGATGCTTAGAGGTGGCATGAGCTGAGCTTCCTCTATCTGAATTCAGTCAAGATTCCTCCAACAACTAGGGAACCAACAACCTGTGCTCTAACCTCTAGTCAATGGCTAGAGGAGACTTGGATTTTCATTGGCCAACATTGGCCAAACCTCTGCTGCAGCCACCATTCACTATTGCTTGCAAAACAAACTTACTCTACTATAAATAGAGCTCATTTGTGCTCAGTTTGAGTACACCAAAGCCATCAAACAGATGCTTTCCTCAAATTCTCTCTTTCACTCCAAAATGCCTTCTTTAGTAAGGAAATTCTGTGTTTTTGAGTTAGAGAGCATTTCCATCACAGCTCATGATCCTAACACTTCATAAACATCATATGTAGGTGATCCAAACTCTCACAAGTGACCTATAACACCAACATCACAAAGTCACCTCTCAAAACCTCAAAATGGCACTTTTTTGCATTTTTCAAGCCATGTCTTGATTCAGTCACTTTCCAAACCAGATAAAACCTCAAACACACTCCAAATATCATCCTTGAACTATCCCAAATGGTGCCACACATCTGGAACACCATTTGAGAGAGTTGGCATTTTGGCCACTTTTGACCATTTTGCGAGAAAGTGCTCAAACTTGCTCCAAAGGTTTTCAGCTGATTCCAACCATCCTAAAAGCTTCTAAGAGGTCATTTGAGGGTGTCCAAAGCATCAAATCATTTCTGGAACAAAGCACTTGGTAGGTTGCCCAAAATCTCCAAAAAAGAGGTAAAATTCACAACTTGAATTCTTTGAATCATGCTTTCCTTTGTTGTCCACATACATGCATCATATTGAACAATTCTTGAAGCAAAAATGTAGTCCTTAATGTGTATGTTGTGATCCTCCCACTGTTTGCATTTTAACATGTTTAGATGTGGAATTTTGGTTGTTTTAAAATCATGTCCAGTTCTGGTTTTTTTTATTGGTGTGTTCTGTACATTAAGTTTTAGTGTGCATGAGTAACACCATTGGATTCCTTGCGAAAAATCGGTCAAGATAGGTTTTTACAGATTTCAATTTCGATGAAAATTGAGAGAGTTACGCGCGTTGGAAATTTGACGCGAAACGACGTCGAATTAACGATAGCGGTTCTGGTTTTTTGCTTTGTGTATTCTGTATATTGAGTTTCCATGTGAGTGAATAATACCATTGGATTCCTTGCGAAAAATCGGTCAAGATAGGTTTTTACGGATTTCAATTCCGATAAAAATCGAGAGAGTTACGCGTGTTGGAAATTTGACGCGAAACGACGCCGAAAACACGTGCAGTTCTGGTTTTTTAATTTCTACATTTTGTACGTTGAGTTTCAGTGTACATGTGCAATACCATTGGATTCCTCGTGAAAAATTGATCAAGATAGACTCTTTTGGATCTTAATTCGGTTAAAAATCGAGAGAGTTACGCGCGTCGGAAGTTTGGCGCGAAACGGTGTTTTCAATTGGTAGCAGTTCTGGTTTTTTAATTGCTGCGTTTTGTATGTTGAGTTTCCGTGTGCGTGAGTAATACCATTGGATTCCTTACGAAAAATCGGTCAAGATAGGCTCTTCTGGATCTTAATTCAGTTAAAAATCGGGAAAGTTACGCGTGTTGGAAATTCGACGCGGAACGATGTTTCGAATTAAGTGCAGTTCTGGTTTTTCAATTTGCGGGTTTTGTACGTCGAGTTTCAGTGTGTATGTGTGGTACCATTGGATTCCTTGCGAAAAATCGGTCAAGATAGGTACTTCCGGATTTTGATTCCGATAAAAATTGAGAGAGTTATGAGTGTTTGAAATTTGATAAAAAAACGTGTTGAAAATTAAAGTTTCGGTACTAGTTTTTACCCCATAAGATATGTCGGAGATGATATTGTGACATCTTTCCTCTTTTTCTTATTTTTTATTTTTAAAACTCAACCAATTCTTTTACATAGCAAAAAATCATCATTTTTCAATTCATACCCCATAATATTTTAATCCACAAAAAATCACAAAAAAAGTATTATTTTTAATATATTTAAAAATAGTGTTTTAAATTGTTTTAAATGCTTTTAAAATGATTTCTTTTTCTTGATTTTTTTAAAATCAAAATGATTTTAAATATTTATGTGGATAAAATATTTTTTCATAAACCTTAATCATTATTTAATAATTTTTATTTGATATTTTTATCATTTTTTACTTAATCTTTCTTGGAAAAATGCCTTAAAAAATGAAATTGGGGTTTTCTTTGATTTTCACCCTAACAAATCTTTTTCAAACGTTTTGGGCCTCTATTAGAGTGTAAGACTCAATCTCCTTTTAACCAAAACAATTTTGGGCCTCACTTATTGTATAAGTCCCTCTGCGTTAAAAGAAAACATCGGCGCGATCGCCATTTTCATACAAAAAGACTACTGGGCTTCTCTTTGAGTTGTAAGTCCCATTTCTTTTCATTTTTTAAACACTTGGGCCTCTAATAGAGTGTAAGACCCAACTCTTTTTTAACGAAAATATTTTGGGCCTCAGTTATTGTATAAGTCCCGATACGTTAAAAATTTCGGCGCAATCGCCATTTTCAAACTGAAAATATTTTGGGCCTCTCCCCGAGTTGTAAGCTCCATTTTTTGAACAAAAATACACTTTGAGCCTCTAATAGAGTGTAAGACCCAACCCCTCTTTTTATATTTTCTCATTTTTCATATTATTTTTTAATGATTTGGAAAATTAATAACTCCCTCAATTTTGATTATTTTTTATTGGTTCTTTTTCTGAAAAATCACAAAAGTAGTAAAATATTTTATTCTACAAAAAAATCAAATTTATATTATTTATATAATATAGTTGGTATTTTTGTGAATAAATTCATTTTTAATTGTTTTTAAACATTTTAAAAGTGAATATTCATCTTGAAAATCAAAACTAAATAAGTTTTAAATCATCTTGTGATTAAAACCTCATTTTTCAAACCTTAACCAAAAATCACAAGTGGTTTATTTAAACTTATTTGATTTTTTCTCATTTTTTATTAATTTTCTTTGAAAAATTACTTTTAAAAAGTGAAAATTAGGGTTTCTTTGATCATACTCAAATGTTTCAAGACTATTTGGGCCTCTAATAGAGTGTAAGACCCAATCCCTTTGTAAATACCAAAATCTTGGGCCTCAGTCACTTGTATAAGTCCCACGGTGTTTCCAAAAACTCGGCGCAATCGTCGCCCTTTTCAAAATTAACCATTGGGCCTACCCTCGAGTAGTAAGACCCATTTCTTTTCTTAAAACTCACTTGGGCCTCTAATAGAGTGTAAGACCCATCCCTTTGTACAGAAAACCTTTCTTGGGCCTCAGTCACTTGTATAAGTCCCTATGTACAAATTCAACAGTGCGATCACTGGTAAAACTTTTTGGGCCTCTCCTTGAGCTGTAAGCCCCAACCATTTTATTTCAAAGCGCTTTCTCCTTTGATTTTGAATATACTGTTGTTTTCAATCTTTCTTTGTTGAACAACTAACCAAACAGCATGGAAGCTCTACAACCGAGTAAGTGTTTACCCGCTTTCATTTACCGCTTTCATATGTATATAACTGTATTGTGGGGCTGTTTCACTGTAAGTCTCCTTTCACAAACTCATATATATAACTGTATTGTGGGGCTGTTTCGCTGTAAGTCTTCTTTCATAAACTCATATCAACTGTGTAATAATAGTATAGATATTAGAGTTTCCCTGGCAATTACGTCTAGAACTAGGCAAACTCTGTCTCTTCCCGCCCGACGTTCTCCCGGATATTGCACCAGACCTTTTATAACAATTATCTTAGATAACTAGGTCTAGGAAATTTCCCCCTTGAACAGTTCAATATACAAAAGGCAATCGTTTCTCTGTGAAACCCCTTTTGGAACTGTTCGCCCGTCTTCTCTTGGGCGTTGTACAAGGACCCACAGGCTTCCTAATAGCATCCCCGCCTCCTCTTGGGCGTTGTACAAGGACCCGTCGACTTCTTAGAAGTATTCACAACCTCCTCTTAGGCTTCGTATAAATGATTTCTTCCACCGAGAATGATAGCCTCCTCTTGGGCTTCGTACAAATTGTCCCTCGGCTTCTTAAAAGTTTCCAGCCTCCTCTTGGGCTTCGTACAAATTGTCCCGACGACCTCCTAGAGGTATAAGAACAGAAATTACTCATCTTAATAGAACAGTCTTTCAAAGAGTCTAGATCTTTCTACCGTGAACGTACTACTACTGTAGACTTGGAAACACCCGTAGACTTGGACAGTCTCAAATACCCTTTGGATTTCCCATTTCCTTAAATAATAGGAAATAACCCTGATCCTCTGATCAATCCCAAAGCACAGCCTTACCTTTAATCAGTCTCTTTATAAGAACCGATTTTCTCTTAACCAACATACTGGACCTGTCACTCAACTGAAACAAAACCTGTAGCCTCCATCTCGGGCTTCGTACGAGATACAAAGACTCTCTTGTTGAGTCAAACCTTTTAGCCTCTCTCTCAGGCTTCGTACGAGATACAAAGACTCTCTTGTTGAGTCAAACCTTGTAGCCTCCATCTCGGGCTTCGTACGAGATACTAAAAGACTCTCTTGTTGAGTCAAACATTTTTAGCCTCCATCTCGGGCTTCGTACGAGATACAAAAAACACTCTCTTGTTGAGTATAAAAGACTCTCTTGTTGAGTCAAACTTTCAGCCTCAATCTCGGGCTTCGTGCGAGATACAAAAACACTCTCTTGTTGAGTATAAAAGACTCTCTTGTTGAGTCAAACTTTTAGCCTCCATCTCGGGCTTCGTACGAGATACAAAAACACTCTCTTGTTGAGTATAAAAGACTCTCTTGTTGAGTCAAACCCTTTCAGCCTCCATCTCGGGCTTCGTACGAGATACAAAATCATTCTCTTGTTAAGTATAAAAGATTCTCCTGTTGAGTCAACCCTTTTAGCCTCTCTCTTGGGCTTCGTACGAGACACATAGAAACTCCCTCTTGTTGGGCCAATAGCCTCCTCTTAGGCTTTGTATAAGAAAACCCAGGTTGAGTCAATCAACCTTTTAGCATCAAAGTTGTGCCTCGTTCACAGTATACAAACATCAAGAACTCCTTCCCCTTCATCTAATCGCTGTAAGCGGCAAGCCTCTGGATTATTTACATCCACGCCACTGTCCCTCTTTTAGCATGAGAAATTCCTAAGGAAAGATGGCATTGCTCTACACTGAGTTAAAGTCTTCTCCTTCAGGTTGTAACTCCCTTATAAAGGAAATTATGGCATTGCCGGATTCACATATCCCGGTTAAAGTAATTCTCCTTTATAAACAGTTGTGACAAACAGACCCTCTTTAGAGATGACAAATTCTCTCTAAAGACAACACCTTTTAGCTTCACATCTTGGGCTTTGAACAAGATACAAATAGACCCTTCAGCTTCATATCTTGGGCTTTGAACAAGATACAAACCACATTTCGCTTCACGTCTTGGGCTTTGAACAAGACACCAAAACACCCATTTCCTCCCATAGAATAGGAGGAACTACGAACGCTCTGATTTCCCTGTTTTGGTAAACGGGGATACGTAGGCATAAGATTGAAAGAAAAATCTTAGCGAGCACACTAATCCAAAAACCTAAAGTCCCCTACCTCCACCTAATCTGACAAATTGCCCATGAATAGTCCCAGTTTTCCACCTTAATAAAGTAAGAAGAAAGAAAGGCCCCATTACCATATAGCATCCGTAACCTAACAGACCGCTGTTTAAACTCAGTATGCAAGCAGGGTTAATTGGAGACATCTATTTCCCTTCCTTAGTCATCTCACAATAGGATAAAAAATGAATCAACCTGTAGTAAACCACAAAGAGCGACAACGCTTAAGAACCGCGTCCAAAATCACTCGCTACAGCTTGTCTTGAGTTATTTGAGGATGCATTTTGTGATTTTCCAAGTTTGATCGTTTCAACCTGCGGATGTATGGTAATGATTTTGTTAAGTTTTGTACATGTCCAAGGTATGTGTTTATCACTTTCTAGACTTTAGCATATTCATGATACTTAGGCTTTTTTACAAACTTCCATGCCATTCATTCTTTTGTATACTTGTTCTTTTATGAATCACTTTAGTTCCCACCTTTTTGTGAGGTAGCTTTCCATTGTTCATATATGCGCGGAGTACCAACATTCTTGTTTTAACTGGATTTTATTATGCTTAATCTGTTGTTTGTGTTGCTTATATGAATGCATGAAAAGGGTCAAGGCATTTTGTTTCATTTTGAGCACAACTACCTATCCAAATAGTCATTCACCTTGTGAGCGTGTGATCATTCGTAACCCCTTTGAGCTTTTTGATCCATGTTTTATTTGAACTTAATGCTTGTCTATGAGTGTTTAGTTCACTTATTTTTGAATGGATTTTGTTTTTTTTTTAACCCTCAACTTTGTGTTGTTGTATGAATTTTTGCGTTGCCTTAGAAAGTAGGGAGTATTCGCATGATGATGTGGTTGAATTCAAGTTGGGGAGAGAATGATTGTTTACTCATTGGTTGGTTTCTATGAGGATGAAAAAGAAAAGAAAAATGAGAAAAATATGACAAAGAAAAGAAAATAAAAATGTTAAAAAGAAAGAAAAAGAAAATCCTTGAGAAAGGAAACAAAAAGAGTTCAAATAATTGTGCTAAATAAGTATTGTGTTTTGTGTAACACTTGGGATTTTGGAAGAAGTTGTTTGGAATTTTGTGTTTGAGTCTTTGTGAGTTGATCACCCCCTTAGGTTTAGGCAAGTTTTTGTTTCAATTACCTTTAGAAATTGGCCCTTGTTTGTTTACCCGACCACGCTACAACCTTGAAAGTCGTTGTGATTCTTTCCTTTGTATGTTCAATGTGAATTTTTGGATGGTTGCATAATTTAGTCTATTGTTTGCATGATTTTTGTGTGAGTGATAATGTTGCGGTGAAAATCGGATAACAAATTATTAATTAATTTGCATCATATTTCTTTTACAACCGACTTTGATTTATCCAAAGGAAAGGTTCAAGATCGTTAGAAAAACCTAAAGGGGAAGAGATCTAAGGTTCGGGGGTTGGTTACGCCTAGGGAAGGTATTAGCACCCTAAACGTCCGTAGTACTCTACGGGAACCTCTTGTTTTAATGTTATCTTATGTTTGCTAAAGGTTCTATGCTAAAGGTTAAAACCCTAAGGGTTAGTATCTAAGTATACTCGATAAAGCATCGCACTTTACGCCTACGTATCCTCGGGTGTAGAATCAGAGTATGCGTAGTTCTACTTCTACTGAATGATTGACTGTGGTCAATATTCAGAGGGGAAATGAGTACAAGCTCATTGTAGAGTTTAGGAACTCTCTAGATCTAGTTGAAATGGACCTATGTTGAAGTTTAGTCAGTAGGGAAAGTGATAAATTCATTATGATGAATATCACTAAGAGTTGAAGAACTCTTCCTAAAGCTAGTTATAATTTCTATGGCTCTGATGAGGCCAAGAAATGAAATTTCTTCCTAAGAGGTTACTTAGGCTAAGATGGGAGGTCAATGACTTATGAGTCAACATTTATCACCTTTCTTTGGAATAGGGGAAAAAAAATTGATAAATCAAATAGATAAGACATGATACAAGCTAAAACATGATATAATATGAGATAAAACAACATAAGCATGAGGATTGCAATATGTTTATGACAAAAGATATGGATAGGATGAACATGATTAAAAGAACATTTCAAATATGCTTCAATCTTTAGGAAGACAAACATATAGAAATGATATACAAGAAAACATCAATATGCTTCAATCTTTAGGAAGACAAACATATAGAATGATATGAAGGATGATATAGCATTCACATACAAGTCAAGTATATGGCCAATCAACATGAATAGATTAACTTAAGAATTAAACAAGTCAATTTAGTGAAATAACATTTCAAGATTAACAAAGGTGCTTATAAATGATTAAACCAAACTTGATAATCAATTGACAACACAATTAAAATTAACAATTAGAACACATATGGTGATTAAAATTAAAAGTCAATAATTAACAACACAATTAGAAATACACATTGATATTAAAAATTAAAGGTTAACAATTAATAACACAATGAAAATTAACATCGTAACACAAAACATCAAAGATTAAATCCATCATGGAGGAAAAAAGAATAAACAAAATGTCAAGATTAGAAATAAGTGAACCTAGATAACTTAAAGGTAAACAACTAAACATTCTAATCTAATTAGATAATCCTAATAGAACTAAACTTAATTAAAAACAAAATCTAATAATTAACTCTAATTAAATAATTAAGTTCTAAATGAAAACTAATTAATCTAAATAACAAACTTAACTAAAAAAACTCACTAATTAATTCTAGCTAAACTAAACAATAAATTGAGTTCAAATTTAACTAAAACTAACTAATTAATGTAATGCTAAAAACTAAATTAATGAGTTAGAATTAAAACTAAGTGAAGGGTGCCAAAAGAAAGACTAAGCATGGGCCAAGGCTGATTGGTGAGCCCAAGCCAAAGTGGGGCGCTGGGTACATAGCCGGGTCATGGATTTTGACCCGGTTCGGTTACATTAAGGGAAAAAGGGAAGAACCAAACCCTAACTACACAGCTGTGAAAACACGCCCAATTCCTTCTACTCAGTGCCCTGTTCTCATTCTCTTTCTCGCGATCCGTCCCCTGCCTTCCCCATCGCTACTCACTTTCTTCCTCTCCAATCCGATTCCAGCTCATCTTCCCTCGCCGTTATCTTCTATCTCAGACGGAATTGTGACAAACTATCTCTCTCATGAGATCGCGACGTCCGTCTTGGTTCGTTCCAGGTTCGTCATCTCAGGCTCAAAGGGTTTGATTTCAAAAAAACGTTTCCATCTTCATTTCTAATTCTTTTCCTGGGTTTGACTTTGGGATTGAAGGTTGAGATGGGTATTCGATTGAGCGTGGTTTTCAGTTGTTGTTGATGAGAAAGAAAAAAAAGTTAGGTGTTAATTGTGAAGAAGACGAAGGGAAGGTGGCTGTGAGATTTGGGGGAAGAATAGAGGGAGATGGACTGAGTTGATTTATTGAAAGTATGTTGAGGGTGTTTGGATTAGCAGAATGAGCTCTACAAGAAAATATGAGAAAACGATGAAAGAGGTCTCGAGGTTACCTAACTGGAGCAAAGTCCGATGCGATTTGGCAACAATGGATGACCATGTAAGTGCTTCTGATCTCCTCTGATTTCTACTTTTCTGATGTTGTTCTTCTGGTGGTCTGACTTGTTTCTTCCCTATTTCTCATTTCTTTGAAGAAGGATTTTGAGTCGTTAACCCATGGTGTTCTACAGGTGATGATGAATGATGCAGGTTCTTTTCGGATTGATAGTGAAGAGAACCGATGCGGTTTTGTGCGTAATTGGAAGAAGCCAAGTTGAGATTGGTGAAGAAAATGTCTAGAAGAGGTTCAAGGTAGTTGAAGGTTGTAGAAAGATTTGGAATAAAGTTAAAGGTTGAAGAAGATAGATATGTATGGTATTGCAAATCGATTTAAGGCGGTGCCGTGGAGATTTTCGTTTTCGGTGAGGTATGGTTTTGTTTTTTTTGGTTTTTTACAACTCTGTTTTAGCGTCCTTGAAAATTCTTCTGGTTTTTTCGATATGGAAAATTTGTCTTTGAACTTGCAAACTGGTTTTTGATGTTAGGATTCTATTTGAATTTGGTTATGGTTTTGAATATGAATTCCTGGTTTAGGTTGAACTGAGTAAACTGAGATGGTTGTTTGAAGGTTGTCATCAGAAGCTGAAAGTGTCTTAGTTGGTTTTGTTGTGAAAACTTGCTCTGGGCTGGTTTAGTTTTTACACAGGTTTTGTGCTGCCTTCTCCTCCCTCTGTTCTCGTTTTTCTTATACAGGTCCTCTTCTTCTTTTCAATTAAAAAAAATGACCGTTGTATGTACGATTCGCAAGCTGTAGCAGGTTTACGTTGGAGAAAGTTTTGCTTCACCTTTCAAAAATGCTTTTGGAAATTGTTTTTCTTCTTTTGTAACAGGTCCTTGTACGGTTGCAGCAGGTTGTGTAGCAGCAAAGATTTTGACAAGTTGGGGAAGGATTGAGACGGTGGGACCTGAGGTCTTACTTACTCAGCAAGTTCGTGTAGGATTTCACTTCTTGTAACTAAAACGTAAAGTACAGAAGTGGGCTTTACAAAATATTGAGATCTCACTTTTTGTAAACTGAATTGCACTTGAGGAAAAAAAAATATTCCGTTGAGATTTTATTGGGAATGAATGAGTGTGTTGTGTTTTGGCTAAATGTTGTATTGTAAACTTGGGCTGATCTTAAGATGGAAAAAAAAAAGAAAGAACTTGAACTTGAAATTAAATTGGCTTTTGAAATTGAACCTTGATCATGGAAATTGAATTTGAAAGGAAATGGAAATTGAACTTTGGTTATGAAATTGGAAATTGGAAAATGGAAATTAATCTTTTCTTAATTTTGAATTAATAGTATGATAGATAATAACAAAAATAAACTAAAATAGATTTAAAATTAGTTAGAAAAAGAAAATAAACTAAATGGATAATTAATCTAATTAATTAAAACTAATTATTAAATAAAATTAAAATTAATTTAAATTAACAAGAAAAACAACTTAAATGTAAATGAAATGGAAATAGGTCACATTGAATATAAAGTAAAATAAAGACAGATTAAAATGAATATTAAGTTAAAATAGAAACCAATAAATAAAACATCAACTAGCAGAAAAAAAAAAGAAAATGAGGGTAAAATTTGGGGTGCAACAGTTGCCCCTATTTAAATATCTTCGCCTGATGACATGAGAGATGAAAATCCTCATGGAATCAAAAGTGAAAGATATTTAAATACAGATAACCGAAAATTTTGCCCTCAGATGCACAGATGTGCAATGCAACAAACATGATGCCAAGATGCCAAAGAAGATGCAAAGATGCAGACACAACAAGGCGCCAAAGGATAGACAAGAAGCAAACACAAGATGAGCTTCACTGGGGAAGGACGAAGGTTAATATCCACGAGGAAAACTCACTGGGGAAACAGGCTAACCAACGAAAGAGACTCACTGGGGAGACTCCAAAGAAACACTGGGAAAAGACCAACAGACAAAACTCGACTGGGGAAAGATCCAGGGAGATAGACTACTGGGGACAAAAACAAACCCACACTCTTCCTGGGCACAAAACCAGAAAGAAAAACATGATTACTAGGGATTAGCCAAAAAGACAGACAACCAAGCAAAGACTTCCTGGGGATTCTTATACTGAAGAGTTCAAGATGGGATCTTCAAGAAAAGCCAGAAAGACAGAGACAAACTCTTCGCAACAGATAGGAGTCTTAAAGTTGAATAAAATTTATTCCAAGAAACTTAGCTTAAAGCAACTTCAGAAAAGAAACAAGATAAGGAGGTGTTCAATGTCCGACACGATTCGAACAAGAACAGTTTTAAAACAAAAGACGATGCTTGACACGATTCAAGCAAGGTCCCAATTCAAGTTCGACGCGATTCGAACAAGAACGGTTTTAAAACAAAGGGGGTCAGTATCCGACACGGTTCGAACAAAGACTCTGTTCAGGTTTGACACGATTCAAACAAGAACAGCTCTAAAATTCCTTTAAGGTTAAACTTCTTAGGGAATAGAAAAAGATTTTAAAGATTCAAATCTGGCGCGCAAGGGTTAAGACCGAACAAGCACGACACAAAGCAAACCGGGAATGTCTTTACTTCACTGGGGAAATAAAGACAGGCACAACAAAAGACCATAAGCAGAACAAAGCACAAGGATGCAAAATCTGGCACTCAAGGGTGGTGACCGAATGTAAGCCTAGCTTAGGTGAAGATTTTGGATATACCGGGAATGTTTTTACTTCACGGGGGAAGTAAAGGTTCACATCGTTAAAGGGTAGACGATAAAGGATAATCGAATCGAAGGTTTATATCACCAAAGGAAGAAAACTGACATCGTCAAAGGATTGACGGAAAAAACACAGGACGGCACCATCAAAGGGTTGATGGTACGAAAACTGACATCGTCAAAGGATTGACAGAAAAAGCAGTTGATTGACATCATCAAAAGGTTGATGGAAAAACTGACATCGTCAAAGGGTTGACGGAAAAAACAGTTGATTGACATCATCAAAGGGTTGACGGAAAAAGCAGTTGGATGGCGTCATCAAAGGGTTGATGGAGAAAGCAACTATTGGTAACTGTAGAAGTATGAATAAAACCAAAGATGGATAAGCTTCTCATGGGAGAGATTGCCACTAATTGCTGGGTATAAATTCCAAAGATATGTTGGTTTTACAAAATTGCTGGAGAAATAACTTTGTCTTCAATGGGGATTTGTAAAAGAATCTTCTTGTGAGACACGGTGCACAATAAATGCACCATCAAAAGGTAGGTTCGGAAACCACACCTGCTAGGGACCAAAGTTCAATCTAGGAACAAGCTAGAAAGAAACGGCCAAACCAGACTCCAATTGAGGAAAGAACTCAAATGGGATTTATCTTATCCAAATGTGGAAAAAGATAACTGAAGCAACCATCATCCATGAGGATATAACTCCGTGGGGAATTCAGAAAAGATGGGCACTTTATGCCTAAGGGCTGACAACTCTATTGGAGAGAAAAGACAAACCCAGCCACTTGGGGAGGAAAACCGCCAAAGTGAACCAAAACAGGTAAACACAAAAAAAGAAGCAGAAAATGCTAGGAAATGCTATGCATATGAGTGCTTATGCCATGCTTATGCTTATGCTGACAAAACAGGCAAGCGAAACTAGACTGGAGATGAAATAAAATGTCTCGGCAAAGGGGACCCAGCCAAACTCAATAGATTGGACCAATATTGGGGGTGAAGAAGAATCAACAACTTCACTAGTGAAAAGAGTATTCCAATTGAGGTATAACATCATAAGGATTGCCATCGCGAGCTTGATCTCTTTGTTGGAGGAGAATCCATGGAGCAATTTGTCAAGATTAGCTGAAGTAACAGCTTACCGGAAAGCTGAGCAAAGGATATCACAAGAACAGAGTAATCCTGCATTCTGACTTATATGATGATCATCTTTGAATTTTATCTGCCCCAAGCTAAGACGATAACAAGAGGATTTTATAGAAGAATTGGCATACAGAGTGTTTCAATATCTTCAACTCTTGGAGAGATCTCGGCATAACTGCCCTAGATTAGGGGGTGAATAACCGAAAGAATTTTACAGAAGGATTGAAATACCAGATACTTCAATATCTTCCAACTTGAATAATCAAAAGAATTTTACGGAAGAAATGAAATACTAGATGATTCAGTATCTTCCAACTTGAATAATCAAAAGAATTTTACGGAAGACTCGAAATACCAGATACTTCAATATCTTCCAATTTGAATAGTTAAAAGAATTTTAGGGAAGAAATGGAATACCAGATGATTCAATATCTTCCAACTTGAATAATCTAAAGAATTTTACGGAAGAAATGAAATACCAGATGATTCAATATCTTCCAACTTGAATAGTTAAAAGAATTTTACGGAAGACTCGAAATACCAGATACTTCAATATCTTCCAACTTGAATAGTTAAAAGAATTTTACGGAAGAAATGGAATACCAGATGATTCAATATCTTCCAACTTGAATAATCTAAAGAATTTTACGGAAGAAATGAAATACCAGATGATTCAATATCTTCCAACTTGAATAGTTAAAAGAATTTTACGGAAGAAATGGAATACCAGATGATTCAATATCTTCCAACTTGAATAGTTAAAAGAATTTTACGGAAGAAATGGAATACCAGATGATTCAATATCTTCCAACTTTTGAATCTTGACGTAGCTGTTTCTGTTCAGTTACACTTGAGATACTCAAACTGTAGTAGAAATTACTGGGGAACGGATTTGCCCCTGCTGATGGGTTACTGTAGACAAAACTCGTCATAAGATGATCTCAAGAATATTTGCCCCAATATCTTGAATTTGCAGAATTCTGCCTCTGATTTGTCAACTCACACTTGGTTGCCCCTGACTGAGTCAAATTTCCTTTATCAAGTTCAATTCCTTGACTGACCGCATTTGTTGGGATTCCTTGATATCGAATGGTATTGCAAACAAGTGTTGTTCATTAAAATTGGCAAAATTTAATGCAAAGGCTTAATGCAAAGTTTGAAAATGAAGCCTTTTGATGGAAGCACACGCTGATTGATTAAATCAAGAACAAAGGTGGATCTGATTATTTATGAAATGACAGAAGAAGTGATCAACACACGCAGAAAAGCAAAGATTATTAGGAGTCAGGTTACCCAACCTTGCTGTAGCATGCCTTTCAAAACAACCTTACCTCAATTAGGTCTTTTAGGGTTGTAATGTGGTATGGTTCATGGTTTAAACAAAAGATAAAGGCTCAAATCCTAAGCTCAGCTAAATCAAGATATACGTTCAACTCTCCAAAAGTAGGAAGTCACTTAATTTGAAAGCTGACTGGCGCCTTATGTGAAGCGCTCGTGTTTGAATGCATAACTGAGTTAAACTGAGAACTACCCTGCCCCAAGGTTTACGATTTAAGGGTTTTTTCTGTGTAAGAAAAGAAAGCTCATAGTTCTAGGCTCGAAAGGGTTAACAAGGGATGAATTAAAACAATGCCTTACATCCTCGGCGAGGTTAATTTGAAGGCATACCACAGCAATTATGAACATGAGGTTTTCATCATCCTCCCTAATCTTCGCTTTAACAAAAGTTTGAAAAAGGAGTGAAAAAATATATCTTTTTGCTTTTATGAAAATAAAAGTAAAATGAGTGAAACGAATGGATTTAACCAAAAGATGCATAAATATTTCATTAATCTTGCCAATTTGAAAGTACAACACTGCTTATAAGCAAACAGATTCAAATATGCAAAGAAAATACAACAAAACGCTAAATAGCCAAAAGATTGCCAGCTTCGGGGAACTGGAATTTCCTTATTGACTTGCCAAACTGAGATAGTCATCTTCAAAACCGATTGTCGAAATCCGTCTGAGAATTATCTTCACATCCACTCTCGACAATTTCTTCCTCTTCAGGGTCTGATGAATTTGCTTGATTAGGTAAAGGATTGTTGATTTGAATTCCTTGAGGTGTGAATGAGATCACCTCAGAATCAAGCAGCGTCTGAACCTTGCTTCTGAGTACCTTACAGTCTTCGGTTGAATGCCCCTGTGCCCCAACGTGGTAGTCACATTGGGCGTTGACATCAAAGCCTGGTGGGTATGGAGGGATCACTGGATCTATCCCTTTTGGCACTATCAATCCCCCTTGGATTAAATCTGGCAGGAACTGATTGTATGCTATTGGCAACGGAGTGAAATTCCTCTCTGGCTTCCTTGGCCTTTGTCGTGCATGCTGACGTGGCTGACAGCGGTAAAACCGTTGATACAGGAGAGGTCTTCGGTTTGTAGAAGAATATTGCCCACGTGGAGATATGGGTGTCTGATGCAAAGACCCAAAAGGTTGCTGACGCTGAACACTTGAGTTGTAGAAGTGCTGAGGTATTTGGGATTCCCACATAGAATTACTTTCCTTCTCCCATTCTTCTTGAGAACCGTGAACTGATTTATTCTCACTGGCCGGAGTATTCGAGATGCCTCGGATCTTTCCTTTCTGGAGACCACTCTCAATGCGTTCTCCAGTTTTTACCAATTCAGAAAAGTTTGACGTCACAGTGCTAAACAACTTTTCTCGGTATATACCTTGCAAAGTATCCACGAACCAGTCAACCAATTCCTTGTCCGAAAGTGGTGGTTGAACACGAGCAGCTACTTCTCTCCACCTCTGAGCATACTTTCCGAAGGACTCATTTTCTTCTTGAGATAAGTCTAGCAAATGTAGGCGGCTGGGAGCCAAATCAAGATTGTAGTTATATTGCTTCACAAAAGCACTGGCTAGGTCTGACCATGATTGGACATGACTACTCTCTAGCTGCATATACCAATGCAGTGATGCTCCACTTAGACTGTTTTGGAAACAATGAATCCTGAGTTTGTCATTGAGGACATGTGAAGTCATCCCTCTGCAAAACATCACCAAATGCTGCTTTGGACAGCTATCCCCTTTATACTTCTCAAACTTCGGCGTTTTGAACTTAGGAGGTATCACAAGGTCAGGTACCAAACACATGTTTAAGGCATTTAGATCAGCAGTGTCACAGCCTGCAATGGCATCAAACTTCTTTTCCAAGGCACGACATTTCTCCATTAGCTCAATGTCTCGTGGATTCTGAGTTTTCCTTACAGGGACCACCTCTTGGGAATCTGACTTGGAGAATGCAAAACTGCGATATTCCGTAGCATCAATAGAAGAAGAATGTCCGTCTCGGACAATGGCATGTTCTTGTATAAACTGGTTCCTAACAGGAATCTGCACAGGTTGTGCTTGGGCAACATTGTTCATACCCTGAATATTGACACCTCCTTTTGCCAAGGCTGCCATAACCTGATCCAACTGGCTTCTTAACAAGTCAAAATCTGCTCTGGTCACAAACTGGTTCTGCTCCTCTGAATTCATGATCCCTTAAAAGCTTCTTCAAGTCCAATGCTGGTTTCAGGAAGATTAGCTGGGTTACAGACAAAGGACAGAGGAGACTCAAGACCGAGAAATGCAAATGCAACGCGAAAGCGAAATGCAATGCTAATGCAAGCCAAATGGTTTCAAGGAACTCAAAGGTGAGCTGCAAACATTTTGGAAAATTGAAAAGTTTTGTTTTAAAATCTAAGATCCCGATTGATCTTCGCAGAGATGTCTGAGTTCATTGAAACCAAATGGTTATCATGAGATGTATGCAATGCACAAAACACGGGCACACAAAACACAAACATGCACACACAACAGCACACAAGTCCTAGGTTTAGGGGTTACAAGCATGGAGCTAAGGTCTACCCATCCCAAAAGGTATGTACTACTGGTTTTCACCTGCCGAACTAGGTTCTAAAGAGTTCCCAGAGTCTACAATCCATCTTTCAGATTTTAAGGATTTCCCAGATGACTTGGTAATCGATAAAATTCTCAAGAGGATCTCGTCTGAGTGTAGTATCGCGTGACAACCAATTCAGAAATAGACTCCATCATGGTCTCCGCACTACATCCTAAAAGGCCAAGTGGGGTTTGGTAACTACGGTTCTCAATATCCCGGGCTCCTAGGTCGAGAGTAGCACGCTTTCACGAATGGGATCGTTCAACATAACTAGACTCTCGAGAGGGCCTCAACTGAGTGATGGTGTTCTCAATTCAACTTTTTCAGGAATCAACTCCCTCAAAGCCTCATTGAATATACCATCATCCTATCATAAGTGTACGCTCAAATTCGGGTATGTGATTTATCTCACTCATAGATATCAACCCAAATCAGACAGGATAATCAAAACATAGAACAGATATGACAGGTATATAAGCAAATATGACATACATAGGCATATACAAGCAAACAAGCAAAACATGAATAACATAAAAACAAGATAGGCTTAACCCTCTTAAGAGAGGACCAGCAATAGGTCTAACTCTCCTGTATCCCCAGCAGAGTCGCCATTTCTGTTGCGGTGAAAATTGGATAACAAATTATTAACTAATTTGCATCATATTTCTTTTACAACCGACTTTGATTTATCCAAAGGAAAGGTTCAAGATCGTTAGAAAAACCTAAAGGGGAAGAGATCTAAGGTTCGGGGGTTGGTTACGCCTAGGGAAGGTATTAGCACCCTAAACGTCCGTAGTACTCTACGGGAACCTCTTGTTTTAATGTTATCTTATGTTTGCTAAAGGTTCTATGCTAAAGGTTAAAACCCTAAGGGTTAGTATCTAAGTATACTCGATAAAGCATCGCACTTTACGCCTACGTATCCTCGGGTGTAGAATCAGAGTATGCGTAGTTCTACTTCTACTGAATGATTGACTGTGGTCAATATTCAGAGGGAAAATGAGTACAAGCTCATTGTAGAGTTTAGGAACTCTCTAGATCTAGTTGAAATGGACCTATGTTGAAGTTTAGTCAGTAGGGAAAGTGATAAATTCATTATGATGAATATCACTAAGAGTTGAAGAACTCTTCCTAAAGCTAGTTATAATTTCTATGGCTCTGATGAGGCCAAGAAATGAAATTTCTTCCTAAGAGGTTACTTAGGTTAAGATGGGAGGTCAATGACTTATGAGTCAACATTTATCACCTTTCTTTGGAATAGGGGGAAAACAATTGATAAATCAAATAGATAAGACATGATACAAGCTAAAACATGATATAATATGAGATAAAACAGCATAAGCATGAGGATTGCAATATGTTTATGACAAAAGATATGGATAGGATGAACATGATTAAAAGAACATTTCAAATATGCTTCAATCTTTAGGAAGACAAACATATAGAAATGATATACAAGAAAACATCAATATGCTTCAATCTTTAGGAAGACAAACATATAGAATGATATGAAGGATGATATAGCATTCACATACAAGTCAAGTATATGGCCAATCAACATGAATAGATTAACTTAAGAATTAAACAAGTCAATTTAGTGAAATAACATTTCAAGATTAACAAAGGTGCTTATAAATGATTAAACCAAACTTGATAATCAATTGACAACACAATTAAAATTAACAATTAGAACACATATGGTGATTAAAATTAAAAGTCAATAATTAACAACACAATTAGAAATACACATTGATATTAAAAATTAAAGGTTAACAATTAATAACACAATGAAAATTAACATCGTAACACAAAACATCAAAGATTAAATCCATCATGGAGGAAAAAAGAATAAACAAAATGTCAAGATTAGAAATAAGTGAACCTAGATAACTTAAAGGTAAACAACTAAACATTCTAATCTAATTAGATAATCCTAATAGAACGAAACTTAATTAAAAACAAAATCTAATAATTAACTCTAATTAAATAATTAAGTTCTAAATGAAAACTAATTAATCTAAATAACAAACTTAACTAAAAAAACTCACTAATTAATTCTAGCTAAACTAAACAATAAATTGAGTTCAAATTTAACTAAAACTAACTAATTAATGTAATGCTAAAAACTAAATTAATGAGTTAGAATTAAAACTAAGTGAAGGGTGCCAAAAGAAAGACTAAGCATGGGCCAAGGCTGATTGGTGAGCCCAAGCCAAAGTGGGGCGCTGGGTACATAGCCGGGTCATGGATTTTGACCCGATTCGGTTACATTAAGGGAAAAAGGGAAGAACCAAACCCTAACTACACAGCTGTGAAAACACGCTCAATTCCTTCTACTCAGTGCCCTGTTCTCATTCTCTTTCTCGCGATCCGTCCCCTGCCTTCCCCATCGCTACTCACTTTCTTCCTCTCCAATCCGATTCCAGCTCATCTTCCCTCGCCGTTATCTTCTATCTCAGACGGAATTGTGACAAACTATCTCTGTCACGAGATCGTGACGTCCGTCTTGGTTCGTTCCAGGTTCGTCATCTCAGGCTCAAAGGGTTTGATTTCAAAAAAACGTTTCCATCTTCATTTCTAATTCTTTTCCTGGGTTTGACTTTGGGATTGAAGGTTGAGATGGGTATTCGATTGAGTGTGGTTTTCAGTTGTTGTTGATGAGAAAGAAAAAAAAGCTAGGTGTTAATTATGAAGAAGACGAAGGGAAGGTGGCTGTGAGATTTGGGGGAAGAATAGAGGGAGATGGACTGAGTTGATTAATTGAAAGTATGTTGAGGGTGTTTGGATTAACAGAATGAGCTCTACAAGATAATATGAGAAAACAATGAAAGAGGTCTCGAGGTTACCTGACTGGAGCAAAGTCCGATGCGATTTGGCGACAATGGATGACCATGTAAGTGCTTCTGATCTCCTCTGATTTCTACTTTTCTGATGTTGTTCTTCTGGTGGTCTGACTTGTTTCTTCCCTATTTCTCATTTCTTTGAAGAAGGATTTTGAGTCGTTAACCCATGGTGTTCTACAGGTGATGATGAATGATGCAGGTTCTTTTTGGATTGATAGTGAAGAGAACCGATGCGGTTTTGTGCGCAATTGGAAGAAGCCAAGTTGAGATTGGTGAAGAAAATGTCTAGAAGAGGTTCAAGGTAGTTGAAGGTTGTAGAAAGAATTGGAATAAAGTTAAAGGTTGAAGAAGATGGATATGTATGGTATTGCAAATCGATTTAAGGCGGTGCCGTGGAGATTTTCGTTTTCGGTGAGGTATGGTTTTGTTTTTTTTGGTTTTTTACAACTCTGTTTTAGCGTCCTTGAAAATTCTTCTGGTTTTTTCGATATGGAAAATTTGTCTTTGAACTTTAAAACTGGTTTTTGATGTTAGGATTCTATTTGAATTTGGTTATGGTTTTGAATATGAATTCCTGGTTTAGGTTGAACTGAGTAAACTGAGATGGTTGTTTGAAGGTTGTCATCAGAAGCTGAAAGTGTCTTAGTTGGTTTTGTTGTGAAAACTTGCTCTGGGCTGGTTTGGTTTTTACACAGGTTTTGTGCTGCCTTCTCCTCCCTCTGTTCTCATTTTTCTTATATAGGTCCTCTTCTTCTTTTCAATTAAAAAAAATGACCGTTGTATGTACGATTCGCAGGCTATAGCAGGTTTACGTTGGAGAAAGTTTTGCTTCACCTTTCAAAAATGCTTTTGGCAATTGTTTTTCTTCTTTTGTAACACGTCCTTGTACGGTTGCAGCAGGATGTGTAGCACCAAATATTTTGACAAGTTGGGGAGGGATTGAGACGGTGGGACCTGAGGTCTTACTTACTCAGCAAGTTGGTGTAGGATTTCACTTCTTGTAACTAAAACGTAAAGTACAGAAGTGGGCTTTACAAAATATTGAGATCTCACTTTTTGTAAACTGAATTGCACTTGAGAAAAAAAAAATATTCCGTTGAGATTTTATTGGGAATGAATGAATGTGTTGTGTTTTGGCTAAATGTTGTATTGTAAACTTGGGCTGATCTTAAGATGGAAAAAAAAAAAGAAAGAACTTGAACTTGAAATTAAATTGGCTTTTGAAATTGAACCTTGATCATGGAAATTGAATTTGAAAGGAAATGGAAATTGAACTTTGGTTATGAAATTGGAAATTGGAAAATGGAAATTAATCTTTTCTTAATTTTGAATTAATAGTATGATAGATAATAACAAAAATAAACTAAAATAGATTTAAAATTAGTTAGAAAAAGAAAATAAACTAAATGGATAATTAATCTAATTAATTAAAACTAATTATTAAATAAAATTAAAATTAATTTAAATTAACAAGAAAAACAACTTAAATGTAAATGAAATGAAAATAGGTCACATTGAATATAAAGTAAAATAAAGACAGATTAAAATGAATATTAAGTTAAAATAGAAACCAATAAATAAAACATCAACTAGCAGAAAAAAAAAAGAAAATGAGGGTAAAATTTGGGGTGCAACAGATAAATACCTTATTTTGTGTTTTTCATCTACCGATGATGGTTTTTGCTAGGTGTGATTCACTTTGGAACTTTTGTTGTTTTAGGATGTTTGACATGATTTTTGTATTTTGCTTTTGTTTCGTGACTATGTTATCGACGTAGTTTAGTGGTAAGTATTTACTTTGTGTGCACCGTTTTTCATTTGAACCATACATTTGTTTCCGTTTTTCAAAACCTGTTGATTCGTGATTCTTTGGTTATTGCTTTTGTGTTTTTAAGTTTGCTTGATTCTTGTTTGCGGACAAACAAGTTTAAGTTGGGGAGAGTTTGATAAGTGAAAAATGTAACTATTTTTGTATATAAGTTTTGTTGCACTTATCGATACTTTTTGGTTAATATCGTTCGAATAAACCCCAGTTTGTTTATAAATACGTTTACTTTACATTTTAGTGTATACTTGTGTTTTTGATTCATTTATGTAACGATTAATAGTTTTCCATTCATTTTGTAGGTAATTAAACATTGTTGGAGCAATGAGTGATAAAAGCTCCAGGATGTACCATTTGGATCAATAAAAGGAAGAAGGCAAAGAAAGAAAGTCATTGTATAGAAGCTGGAAGCCAAAATAAAGAAGTGCAATCAGCCTGATTTCGCTGGGCGAAGCTAGTGTCGCTGGGCGATACTACCTTTCGTCGGGCGAGTTACACCAGAAGAATTGCTGACTGTCATTTCTCTTCTTCTTTGTGTTTTTCTTCTTTGTTGGGTTGTGTATATGTATTTACTATGATCTCATGTATATTTGTCGCCCATGGCATTGTATGAAATCTGCTTTACAAATCTTTATTGGTGATTGTCTCTGATTTTTGCTTTATGCCCGGAGTTTGTGTTGTGTTAGAGATAAACATCGCGAACTTTGATTAGGGATGATTATCTGTTAGTTTCTAGATGCTAGAGATAGATTTAGAGCTAACAATCTTCTATAGGCATCGAAACTTAATGTCATCCGTGTCTTGAGTCGGGTACGAGAGTGTCGACGATGCTAGCACGTTTGCTCTCTCAGCTCAGTGTGTCAGAGATGAACACTGTTGTGAGCGATGCTGGGTGATATTGAGGAGTATTGTAGGTTGAGTATAACTGGTCGGTAAGTTTAAGTTTGTGAGGAGTGAATTATGTGCATGCCAGATAAGTTTCTTCTCTCTGAAGAATGAATTCTTTTTATGTTGATATTTACTTTTCTGTTTTCTTCTTTGAAACCATTATAATCCAAACTCATCAACGCGAGAGACTGTCGAACGAAGTTCTTTCCCTCAAACCGATCTCTGTGGACACGACATAAATCCCGGAGGGAATTCTTCCGAAAATAAATATTTTTGCTGCTTGCCACTATTCCACAATCAACAAAATGGCGCCGTTGCCGGGGATTGATTTTGATATTGAATCGCATTGCGACAGTTTCTTTGTTTTTGAGTTTTGTATATATCGTATATATTGTCTATTTCCATTATGTTTGTTCAAGTGTTGTATACATTTTGTTCCCGTAACGTTTGTTTAAGTGTTTGGTTAGTGCACTTGCTTTTGGTTTGCGCGGTGAGGCATCATCATGGCATGAAGGAAGGAAGTTGCTAGCTAAGCATTATAAAGGCGTCGAGCTTACGACGTAAAACAAGCATGTTGTATTATTTTATTTTGTTGTGGTTTAGCTTAGGTAGTGTGGTGAACTTTCATTAAACAAGTTGTACTCTGATTTTTCGTGAAATTCTCAAATCTTCACTTTACAACTTGTTTAATCCAATTTCACCTAGTCTTTTAGTTTATTTATATTAATAGTTTTTGTGTTTCTCAATGAGCTTGTCTTGAGTTATTTGAGGATGCATTTTGTGATTTTCCAAGTTTGATAGTTTCAATCTGCGGATGTATGGTAATGATTTTGTTAAGTTTTGTACACGTCCAAGGTATGTGTTTATTGCTTTCTAGACTTTAGCATATTCATGATACTTAGGATTTTTTACAAACTTCCATGCCATTCATTCTTTTGTATACTTGTTCTTTTATGAATCACTTTAGTTCCCACCTTTTTGTGAGGTAGTTTTCCATTGTTCATATATGCGCGAAGTACCAACATTCTTGTTTTAACTGGATTTTATTATGCTTAATCTGTTGTTTGTGTTGCTTATATGAATGCATGAAAAGGATCAAGGCATTTTGTTTCATTTTGAGCACAACTACCTATCCAAATAGTCATTCACCTTGTGAGCGTGTGATCATTCGTAACCCCTTTGAGCTTTTTAATCCATGTTTTATTTGAACTTTATGCTTGTCTATGAGTGTTTAGTTCACTTATTTTTGAATGGATTTTTTTTTTTGAACCGTCAACTTTGTGTTGTTGTATGAATTTTTGCCTTGCCTTAGAAAGTAGGGAGTATTCGCATGATGATGTAGTTGAATTCAAGTTGGGGAGAGAATGATTGTTTACTCATTGGTTGGTTTCTATGAGGATGAAAAAGAAAAGAAAAAAGAGAAAAATATAACAAAGAAAAGAAAACAAAAATGTTAAAAAGAAAGAAAAAGAAAATCCTTGAGAAAGGAAACAAAAAGAGTTCAAATAATTGTGCTAAATAAGTATTGTGTTTTGTGTAACACTTGGGATTTTGGAAGAAGTTGATTGGAATTTTGTGTTTGAGTCTTTGTGAGTTGATCACCCCCTTAGGTTTAGGCAAGTTTTTGTTTCAATTACCTTTAGAAATTGGCCCTTGTTTGTTTACCCGGCCACGCTACAACCTTGAAAGTCCTTGTGATTCCTGCCTTTGTATGTTCAATGTGAATTTTTGGATGGTTGCATAATTTAGTCTATTGTGTACATGATTTTTGTGTGAGTGATAAATACCTTATTTTGTGTTTTTCATCTACCGATGATGGTTTTTGCTAGGTGTGATTCACTTTGGAACTTTTGTTGTTTTAGGATGTTTGGCATGATTTTTGTATTTTGCTTTTGTTCGTGACTATGTTATCGACGTAGTTTAGTGGTAAGTATTTACTTTGAGTGCACCGTTTTTCATTTGAACCATACATTTGTTTCTGTTTTTCAAAACCTGTTGATTCGTGATTCTTTGGTTATTGCTTTTGTGTTTTTAAGTTTGCTTGATTCTTGTTTGCGGACAAACAAGTTTAAGTTGGGGAGAGTTTGATAAGTGAAAAATGTAACTATTTTTGTATATAAGTTTTGTTGCACTTATCGATACTTTTTGGTTAATATCGTTCGAATAAACCCCGGTTTGTTTATAAATACGTTTACTTTACATTTTAGTGTATACTTGTGTTTTTGATTCATTTATGTAACGATTAATAGTTTTCCATTCATTTTGTAGGTAATTAAACATTGTTGGAGCAATGAGTGATAAAAGCTCCAGGATGTACCATTTGGATCAATAAAAGGAAGAAGGCAAAGAAAGAAAGTCATTGTATAGAAGCTGGAAGCCAAAATAAAGAAGTGCAGTCAGCCTGATTTCACTGGGCGAAGCTAGTGTCGCTGGGCGATACTACCTTTCGTCGGGCGAGTTACACCAGAAGAATTGTTGACTGTCATTTCTCTTCTTCTTTGTGTTTTTCTTCTTTGTTGGGTTGTGTATATGTATTTACTATGATCTCATGTATATTTGTCACCCATGGCGTTGTATGAAATCTGCTTTACAAATCTTTATTGGTGATTGTCTCTGATTTTTGCTTTATGCCCGGAGTTTGTGTTGTGTTAGAGATAAACATCGCGAACTTTGATTAGGGATGATTATCTGTTAGTTTCTAGATGCTAGAGATATATTTAGAGCTAACAATCTTCTATAGGCGTCGAAACTTAATGTCATCTGTGTCTTGAGTCGGGTGCGTGAGTCTCGACGATGGTAGCACGGTTGCTCTCTCAGCTCAGTGTGTCAGAGATGAACACTGTTGTGAGCGATGCTGGGTGATATTGAGGAGTATTGTAGGTTGAGTATAACTGGTCGGTAAGTTTAAGTTTGTGAGGAATGAATTATGTGCATGTCGGATAAGTTTCTTCTCTCTGAAGAATGAATTCTTTTTATGTTGATATTTACTTTTCTGTTTTCTTGTTTGAAACCATTATAATACAAACTCGTAAAAGCGAGAGGCTGTCGAACGACATTCTTTCCCTCAAACCGATCTCTGTGGACACGACATAAATCCCGGAGGGAATTCTTCCGAAAATAAATATTTTTGCTATTTGCCGCTATTCCGCAACCAACAGGAGGCCCGGGCGGAATTGGCCGCTTCCTTTTCTTCGTACTAAATGTACGACTGCACCTTGAGGAGGAAGGCATCCAGGCTTCTTGGAGGTGCGAGGCCGACAGCTTTAGAAAACTCTGAGTGCGGGCGGAGTCCCTGTTCGAGCGGAAATTTTTTCATGTCGTCGGTAGTGGGGACTTGCACAGCTTCTTTGTTAAACCTCTCGATATATGCCTGGAGAGGTTCATCCTTCCCTTGGATTATGGCCCCAAGGGAGGTTTCAGACTTGGGATGGCGGCGTGATGCCGTAAAGTGCCTAGAAAATATTCTACCCAGCTGATTCCACGTGGTGATGAACTCCTCGGGCAATTGTTTGTTCCAGGTCATTGCCCCTTTCCGGAGCGTGGTCGAGAACATGAGGCACTTGATGGCGTCCCAGACGCCACGATAATCCAACAGCGCATCAATTTTTTCGATGTGCTCATTGAGGTCAGTCGTTCCATCGTAGGTGCCCAAAGCTGGGGGCTTCTCCAAGCCTTTGGGGAGGTGGGTAGCCAATATCTCTTGGGACAATAGGCCGTGGGGCTCATCGTCATTACTGGAACTGGCCCGGGAAGGGGAGCGGACGACTTGCTCGTAACGGCGACTTCTTCGGGGTGAAGGTGTACGGGCCCGACCCTTTGGTCCGACCGAGGGTGAACGTTGATCTCGTCGGGTTCTCTTGTGGCCCGGGGAAGATTGGTATCGCGGGGAAACGTGATCGCGCTTCCGAACAGCATGGGACTCTGGCTCTTGGCGCCACCTATGGTCAGTTTCCCGTCAGGTTCGTGGACTATTCGATCGTCGTTGATTCTTCCTCAGCGGGGGGGGGGGGGGGGGGGGGGCGATCTCAGACCGGCAGATTCTTCCAATGCCCCAATCCTCTTGTTTTGTTGGAAGATCAATAGGTTAGTCTTGTTGATCGCTTCGAGGAGGGCCACCACGGCCGGGTCGGCGTTGGGTGGAACTGGAACGGGCTGGAAGGCCAGTGTAGACTGGTCATCAACACGGTCAGCAGGGGAGGGAGATGCGGTTGCCCCGTCCCTCAGGTGATGGGCGTCTCCTCCGAGGAGGGATGAGGAACCGTCAGCATCGGTTTTGTTGACGGGGTGGACAGAAAGATGGTGAGCACCCTTGACGTGATCTTGAGAGGCCATGATTGTAATCTTGGACGAGGAAAGTGTTTTGGTCTTAGAAACTGAGGTGGATGTTAAGACGGGGAAAACAAGATTCCCACAGACGGTGCCACTGAATTTGAAGGCTGATCAGATCCTGTGATGGGCCACCAAGAACGTCTGTGATGCTGGCTGTGAGAAGAGGAGGGGGTGTACCTGCAAGGCACTCCGACGCTCAAGTAAGAAAAGGTCAGAGAAAAGGGCAAGTACAAAGTGTGTTCTTAGGATGAAAATTAGATACCTGACCCTCTCGAATGATAGGGTTTATATAACGCCCCCAGCGCGTGGCCAACGGTCCCTATTTTCGGGGCGAAATAACAGTTTCCCGAAGAATAGTTAACTGCCAAAAACTAGCCATTACGTTGGGACAGGGTGCCCAAAACTAGCCGTTATGTCGGGCAAAGGTGTAGTTCTGGGCATATGCCCATGATTGTCCCTGGATAATGAAGCCGTGCGTGACAGGCAAGAATATCGGGGAGGGGAAAATGGCCCTGGGGGTCCATCCGTTCATATGTGCCCGGTTGGGGGACAGAAAGGTAAATTCTGCCCCTTCTTGACTAGACTTAGGCAATTGGCCCGTTCTGGGAGCAGAAGTGGATTGTGCCATGTCTAGCCATTGATACAGTCCGGCTAGATAATACACTAATTTTAAAATTGATGTTAAGCTAAAAAATGGGCATGGATTGACTAACTTTACTGATAGTATAACTTCGTGATTTCGGTCAAAATAAAAGGATGATATTAAAATAGATTATTTGTTGAGAGAAAGATTGATTTAATGAAATATGAAGATAAAGTTATAGAAGTTACAAATCTCCAAAGTTATCCAAACCCTTTCAAAAAAAATAACAGTCTAAAATATTTGATGGTAGGTTAGTAACAACTGAGTAACTATTATTAATATATTTAAAAAAAAATTGAGGGTACCAATGCCCACCTCTGCTCCTACCAAGCTCCGCCACTGTTTAGTGCTAACTTTTACGAGTACATTTAAAATTAAAATAAAAAGGTTGAAGTTTAGGGTTGAATCTTGACGCAAATTTATTGTAATGGAAAAAACTATTACTAAAAATAATTCCATTTTACCTCGGATATGAACTAGATTGTACCTCGGTTATCCAGGTGAGGTAACGAAGGGCGACATGCAATGTTTCCACTTTACCCCTCAATTTTTTAAATACTCAAGGGGAAAAACATTGAATCTGGAGTGGGTTCGATCCACAACTATTGCATATTTTTATTTTTAAAAGATGTCACTTTACCTCTCGATTATATCTATAACTGAGGAAATATTGGGTATCACCTGTTTCTGATATAAAATCAATAAAAGGATTAGATTTCACAAATCTTGAAAACAGATTTTTTCAAGATTACATTATCAGAGATTACATTATCAGAGATTATGTTAGAAAACAAATCTTGAACCAGATTTTTTCTGCACTTGCAATTCATTACATAAATCTTTGGCAACATAAATACACTCTCACCAACCACATATTAAATAAATCTATTTTTTCTACTCTTGCAATTTATGACAGTGATACTTTTACTTTGTAAAATCTCATGGCGCTCTGATTAAATGTATAGGGTTTCACAACAAATTTTGAGTTTCTCAACAATGAGTTTCTTGTGGATTCACTGTTGAGAAACAATTGTGACTTGTGTTGAGAGGGTTTACAATTTTTTCGTTCAAAAATAATAATTGAGAGAGAGTTTGCAGTTTTTCCGCTTAAAAACTGTAATTGAGAGAGGGTTTGCAATTTTTCCGTTCAAAAATTGCAGTTTGGAAGGTTTGTAATTTTCTCCTTAAAATTTGCAATTTAATGAGAGAGTTTGTAATTTTTTTTTCTAAATTTGAAGTTGAATAATGAATTTGTGAATTTAGTTTTTGATTTTTTTTGTGTGGGTATGCTTCTATGTACGTAGAAATTTATTTATTTTTGTTATTTTCCTAACATCCACTACTATCAAATTTTAATATTCATAATACTTTTATAATGAGGTTTTTAGATTTCACAAGGATCACTAATGGCAGTGTCTTGAGCGTTGATACTCATTAAATGAACGATAAAGATTTGTTTAAGGATGGTGAGAAACACGCTCATATTTTACCTCAATAAAATATGTTCTAATAAAATATTTTACCTCGGTTATTTATAAAAACCGGGGTAAAATGTGTTATTTTTTAAAAAAATAAAAAAATACAATGAAATATATTCCATTCCAATTGTCACATACCTCTCAGTTTCTACTAAAAATCGAGGAGAATTTTTTTTAATTACATTGTTTACACATAATATTAAAATAAATTATTTAAACAAATCCAGATTTTGACAAAAGATTCTTGGAGAACAACAAATCTTTTCAAATTTCTGATAAGTTATCTGTTCCTATTAAGAGGATTTTTTTTTGCACTTGCAATCAATCATAGAGAGATTTCATTATCTTGGGCAAATATTTTCATGACAAACTCTTTCACATGAAAGAAAACAAGATGATTTTGTTTAGGAGTAAATTTCTCAATGTTTTCTTTGATTTACAACTTAGGAAGAACATTGAAGATTTTTTCTGTATTACACTTCATCCCAAAGAATGATATGTACAAGTTTAATGCAACTACATATAAGTTAGGTTTATGGTCAAATCTGATTAACGAGTGGTTTTATAGTAAAATATGATAATCCAATCCCTCGGTTATTAAATATAACCGAAGGAATATATCATTAATTAATAAAATAAAATAAAAAGAAAAACACCACTTTTAAAGAAATAAAAACATAAACTGATGTTGTTGGGGATTCGAAGCATATCCTGAATTATTTTTCCTCTCGGTTATATTTAGAAACTGAGGGAATATATGGTATTTATTATAAAAAAAATTAAAAATGACGCGCATTGACATTTTACCTTGGTTTTTGGAGGTGAAAGTTTTGTCATGAACGTTACTTGATACCCCTTCATGCATATTTTGGATAACTCAAATATATGCAATCCTAATCCTTTTCTTTTACGGGGGTTTCCACAAAATCTCTCTAAAAATTCTATCATAGACCTTCTCCAAGTTAATAAAAACTAAGTGCAAGCCTTGTTGGTCCATCTGATACTACTCAATCACACGTCGTAATATATATATATATATATATATATTTATATTGCTTCTATGGTCGACCTCCCATACCTAAAACAAAATTTATTCTCACTTATTTGTTTCTATTTTCTTAGTCTCTATTCAATCAACTGTCTCATAACTTCATGGTATGATTTGTAAGTTTAATCCCCCTATAACATATACAATTTTGTATACCCCCTTATTCTTATAGACTATAACTAAAATGTTTCTTCTTCTTTCACTCAACATTTGTTTTAACCTCATATTTCGTTAAAGAGTTTGGTGAGCCACTCAATACCTCTATCTTCAAGAATTTACCACACTTAAATAGGTACGTTTTCTAGCCAACCGCTTTATTGATAGTCATCATTTTTTTACGCTTCTTTTACCTATTGTTTTTGAATCCGCTGCTAGTAATTACAGTTTCGATATTTTTCTCTAATGTCGAGTCCGCTAGACATTAGAGAAATGTGTCTTCCACTTATCCTTTGTATCATTTTCCTAAACCAAAACTTTGTCTTCTTCATCCTTAACACATTTCACTTGATTCAAATCTCTTTTTTCTTTCTATTCCCTTAATAAACCTATATATAACCTTTTTTTCCTTCTTAATTTCTAAAAATTGATATAATTCGTCGAAAATTTGAATTCTTAATTCACTCACCGTCTTTTTAGTCTCGTTCTTAACTTTCGTATATATATTTTTTTAATTTCTCCATTTTCACACCTAGATCTTTCTTATTTTTCCCATGTTTATAAAAAATGATAATAAAATTTAACAAATAACTAAATATATGTTGATAATAATAGTCAAATGTGAGTTGGAGTCCCACATTGATTATAAATGTGGACACTTGATCATTTATAATTGGGAGAACCCACACACCTATCACCTTTTTAGGTGGATATGTGGTGTCTCTCTCTCTTGTGTGTTGCTCTTAATCCAGTGTTGATGCTCCTCATCATGACCCAACAAATGGTATTATGAGCCTTTGGTTCGAGTAGAGAGACTAACTTATTTGTATCGAAATGAGGGGGAGCATTGTAGAATCACAGTTGAGGGAAAGTGTTGAGAATAATAGTCAGGTGTGAGTTGGAATCCCACTTTCCACATTGGTTATAAATGTGGAGACTTGAGCATTTATAAGTGGAAGAACCCCACACACCTACCACTTTAAGATTTTAGATAGATATGTAGTGTCTCTCTCACTTATGTATTACTCTTAGTCCAATATAATGCTCTTCCTCATGACTAAACAATATACACGCCTTTTATCAAGATATACACTACAAGAAAATCCTTCTACAATCTCATGATGTTGTGAAGTGGAATTCACGTAGCAAAATAATATTGTTGCGACGTGAATTACACGTCACAAACATATTTTAATAATTGAATAACATTTTAGATGGTTAGCTTTTTAAATATTTTTTTAAAAGTTGCGTCGTGTTAAACACGTCGCAACATATATTTAAAAATAATTCAAACATTCCGTTAGAGATTGCACATGTGGGGAGATTTGAATTAAAAAAATGTTGTGACATGAATATCACGTCGCAACCCACTTTTCAGAAAACGTAAGAATCTTCCCTGCACGAAGTGAAGTCTTTGTTGTTAAATATGTAATTCATTGTTTTAGAAAGATTAGATTTTATTTAGATAGATCAGATTTGATTTAGAAAGATTAGATTAGATATTTTTGGGCTTTTATAGTTTGGGTTTTAGCTTGAGATGCAAGTTAACCTAAATCTATAAAATGGGAGGAACCATTATCATTGTAATAATCAAGTTTGATAATTCACAGTTTGTAGTTGCAAGTGAATATTGAAAGTTTCCACAGTTTGTGGACAGAAAGAATTCTGCAGTTTTTCATCTCCTTCTCCAACGCTACTATTTCTCTTTTCTCTTTCTTTCTTTCATTCTTTCTCAATTTTTCTTTTCGTCGCCATTGCGTGTAATTGTTAACAGTCTTGAGATCAAGATTGAATATGAGAATTGTCCATAGGTTGTGGTGAATTTCCAACATCTGGTATCTAGAGCTCCGGTTGCGATTCAAGGAAGGAAAATCGTGATGGCGATGAATCATCCGAACGGGAACTTTTCGGTGAGCCTTCCGATTCTCAAGAAAGATAATTATGAGAATTGGTGCAAGAAGATTAAGGTGGTTTTATGTTATCAAGATCTTTGGGATCTTGTGAAGGAAAGAGTATCACTGCTTGCAGAGAATGTAACAGATCAAGAAAAGGCTGCACACAAAGAGTTGAAGAAGAAAGATTATAAAGCTCTCTTTATAATCCATCAATGTGTTGATCAAGATAATTTTGAAAAGGTCAGTGATGCAGAATCAGCAAAAGAAGCCTGAGAGATTCTTGAAAAGTCATTTGGAGGCGTAGAGAAGGTGAAAGGGGTGAGGTTACAAACTCACAAAAGGACTTATGAATTGCTTCAGATGGATGACAATGAAAGCATATCGAATTTCTTCACTAGGGTTACAAAGCTGGTGAATCAAATAAAGGTATGTGAAGAAGTATACTTGGCATCAAGATCAGTTGTGTCAAAGATCTTGAAGTCATTGGCTCCAAAATTCATCCACGTGATAGTATCCATAAAAGAGTCGAAAGACTTGTCGGTATTGACGAAGGAAGAGCTTCAAGGGACACTTGAGTCTCATGAACAAAGGATGGCTGAAAGAGCTGCAGGAAAGTCAAAGAGTGATATGGCTTTGCAGGCGCAGTCAGAAAAGGAAAGGAAAGGCAAAGGAAGCTGGAATGGCAACAAAGGTAGAGAAGGCTACACCAATTTGACTGGTCGAAATCAGTAGGAAGGAAACTGGTTGAATCAGAGATAACCCTCGAACCAAGGCAACCAAAGAGGTGGTGATGCAGGTAGAGGAAGAGGTGGTGGCCGAAAGCCTGACAAAAGTTACATTTAGTGTTTCAATTGTCAGAAGTATGGTCACTATTTTAGTGATTGTCCAGAAAAGAAGAAGAATCAAGAAACTGATGCAAAGCTGGCGAAATATGAAGAAGAAGAAGAGATGTTGCTGATGGTCACAACAAGAGACGAAGAGAGATTCTAGGACCAGTGGTATTTGGACTCAGGATGCTCATCACATATGACTGGAAGGAAAGATTGGTTTGTCAACATGAAGCCCTCGTCGAAGAACACGGTGAAGTATGAAAATGGAAACACTCTAGCAGCTGAAGGTGTTGGTGATGTTATGATTATGAGGAAAGATGGCAAGAGGTCAATAATTTCCAATGTGTTGTACATACCAGGCATGAAGAGTAATTTGCTAGGTATAGGACAACTTGTCGAAAAGAACTATAAGGTAGTTGTCGAAGACAAGATGATGAGAGTCCTCGACGCAGGTGGTAGGTTGATCTTGAAGGCTCCAATGTCTCAGAATATGACCTTCAAGATTGAACTCAATGTGATGGAGCACAAGTGACTAACAACTGTAGCCAGTAGAGATGAGTGGTTATGGCATTTTCGACTAGGTCATCTCAACTTCAATGACATCAGAGAGCTAAAGACAAGAAATATGGTTTCAGGATTACCCGAAATCGACATTCCAAGTGAAGTCTGTGAAGAGTTTGTTCAGACGAAACAACACAAGAATAGCTTCAGCAAGGATGCAGGAAGGAAGTCAAAGGTAATTCTGAAAGTCATATACTCTGATGTATGTGGTCCAATCCAGGTGGATTCGATCGCAGCCAATAGATACTTTGTCATGTTCATAGATGATTACAGTCGAAAGTTGTGGACTTACCTCATCAAGAAGAAAAGTGATGTGATCAAGGTATTTGACAGATTCAAATCTATGGTCGAAAGACAGAGTGGTCGAAAGCTGAAAATTCTGAGGACTGATGGTGGTGGAGAGTATGTGTCGAAAGAGTTCGATGCATTATGTGAAAAGGAAGGGATTGTGCATGAGGTGGTGCCACCCTACACTCCACAACAAAAAGGAATTGCAGAAAGAAAGAACAGTACCATCATGAACATGGTGAGAAGTATGTTGAATGGAAAGCATCTACCCAAAGAATTATGGGGAGAAGCGGTTTTGACAGCAACATACATATTAAATAGATGTCCAATGAAGAAGCTTGAAGGAATCACACCAGAAGAATGTTGGTATGAAGTCAAGCCAAGCCTCAGTCACTTAAAGGTGTTTAGATCTATAGCACATAGACATGTGCCAGATCAGTTGAGAAGGAAGCTTGATGACAAGTCGAATCAGATGATCTTGATAGGATGTCATTTGACTAGAGGTTACAAGCTGTTCAACCCAGTGAGCAAGCAGGTAGTGATCAGCAGGGACGTGATCATAGATGAGCTTAAATAATGGGATTGGACTGAGAATGTCAAGAAGGATTCAGTGAGATTCTATTATGAAGAACCAGCCATTGAAGTCGAAAGAGAAGTTCGACATGAACAAGTCATAGATGAAGTAGGTCCAAGCTGACCTCGACGAACAAGACACATGCCTGCAAGGTTGCAAGAATGTGTAATTACATCAGATGATGTTGTTGATGAAAAGGGTGAGCTGGTACACTATGCTTTCTACGCAGATGTCGAACCAGTCAATGCAGCTGAGGCATTGAAAGATTCGAAGTGGGTGAAAGTAATGAATGAGGAGTTAGATTCCATCGAAGTCAACAACACCTGATCACTCATCGAATTGCCTCAAGGCAAAAGGGCAATTGATGTGATGTGGGTTTATAAGGTGAAAGTGAATCCTAAAGGAGAAGTGACTCGACACAAGGCGAGACTTCTGGTGAAAGGATTTTTTCAGAAGGAAGAAATCGACTTCGACGAAGTGTTTGCACCTGTTGCTAGGATCAAAACAATCAAGATGGTTGTTGGTCTAGCAAAACATGAAAAATTGGCACACATGTCAGATGGACGTGAAGTGTACATTCCTTAATGGCCCCTTAGACGAAGAAGTTTATATCGCACAACCAGCTGGGTTTGTGAAACGAGGCGAAGAAATAAAGTTGTGCAAGTTGCATAAAGCCCTGTATGGACTTAAGCAAGCTCCAAGAGCTTGGAATAAGAAAATCGACAGCTTCATAAGGAAGGAGGAACTTGTGAAATGTACGACTGAGCATGGAGTGTATGTAAGGAGAAGCAATAGTGAATTGCTTATTCTATGCCTCTATGTCGATGACCTGTTGATAACAGGAAGTTGTAAGGAGATCGAAGATTTCAAACATGACCTAAGTGAGGAGTTTGAAATGTCAGACTTGGGAAATCTCTCATATTTCCTTGGCATCGAATTCTACAAGACTAGTAGAGGTTTGATGATGTACCAAAGAAGATATGCAGGCGAAATACTCAAGAGATTTGAGATGCAAGATTGCAGCGCAACTTCGACTCTAGCTGAGACTAGATTGCAACTGTCGAAAGAGTCAGATGAAGATGATGTCGACCCAACCCAATATAGAAGTCTTATGGGGTCACTAAGATACCTTTGTCAAATAAGGTCTGACTTAGCATACAGGGTGGGTATGGTAAGTAGATTCATGCAGAAGCCAAAGGTATCACATCTAGCAGCGACGAAGAGGATACTGAGGTATCTGAAAGGAACTCTCGACTACGACATTTTGTTTCCTGCACCTGATGAAGGAAAAGAATGCAAGTTAATGGGATACACTGACTCTAGTTGGTGTAGTGATGCCGAGGATCGAAAATCCACAGCTGGCTATGTGTTTATGTTAGGTGGTGCACCAGTTGCTTGGAGTTCGAGAAAGGAGCCAGTAGTGGCATTGTCATCATGCGAAGCAGAGTACATAGTTGATTCTCTTTGTGCATGTCAACCAACATGGATGGTGAACCTGGTCGAAGAGATTACAGGGAAGAGTCATGGAGCAATTACCATGAAGATCGACAGCATGTCAGCTATCAACTTGGCGAAGAATCCAATAGCATACGGTCAAAGAAAGCACATCAAAACGAGGTTCCATTATCTTCAAGAGTAGGTAGCAGAAGGGAAGATAAACTTGAAAAACTGCAGAATTGAGAATCAGATTGCAAATATCATTACAAAGGGAGTGCAGGTCGAAGTTTTCAAGAAGCTAAGGTCTATGATGAATGTAGACAGTTTAGACACAATGAATTTGGTGGTGTGTTAAATATGTAATTCATTGTTTTAGAAAGATCAGATTTGATTTAGATATATCAGATTTGATTTAGAAAGATTAGATTAGATATTTTTGGGAGTTTATAGTTTGGGCTTTAGCTTGAGATGCAATTTAACCTAAATCTATAAATAGGGAGGAACCCTTATCATTGTAATAATCAAGTTTGATAATTCACAGTTTGCAGTTGCAAGTGAATATTGAAAGTTTCCACAGTTTGTGGGCAGAAAGAATTCTGCAGTTTTTCATCTTCTTCTCCAACGCTACTATTTCTCTTTTCTCTTTCTTTCTTTCTCAATTTTTCTTTTCGTTTCCATTGCGTGTGATTGTTAACAATCTTGAGATCAAGATTGAATAGGAATTCTCAAAAGGTTTTGGGTTAATTCCAACATTTGTCAAAGCAATATGACCGTTGTGTCAGTCAAAGCTACCGACGTGTAATTCCCATTGCAAGGTAGCATATATTTTTACTTTGCCATGTGAAATACACGTCGTTAGGTTGCGACGTGATTTCTACTTCGCAAACATCAATATATATTTTCCAATTCCGTTTCTCTCACACAGAGCCCTCATTTCTAATCTTCATCGTTAATTAACTCTCATTCTCATTTCTTTTTTCCCAATTTCTCCCTCACTCTCATTCTCATATTTCTTCCTCTTCAACTTACTGTCAAATTTTCTCATCTTCATTCTTACTCTTTTAATTTAAATTATTTATCTTTTATCTCTTCAAATTTATCAAGGTAAACAAATATTCATATTATGTTTTCTTTATTTAGTTTTCTGTAAATTGAATTATATTTTGATATTAATATATTTTTTTATTTGTCATTTTTAATTTAGGTTATTAAGAGAAGAAGTTGCTCCACAAAATATATATTGTTGATTCATTGAGATATTTTGGCAATTATATATATATATATATATATATAATTTTTTCAGAATTATTTTTTGTTTTCTATTTTTGATAATATATTATTTTTACAGAATATATATATATTGTTCTGGACTGAACCAGCGCCTGCCCATCAGCCGGGCATGCCCAACCCATCATCATGCTTAGTGGCCCACCTCTCACAGTCCTTCTCCTCCCCCGCGGAAGATGGGACAAGATGACTCTCGGAGCCCTTCCCCCCAACCTGCGGGACACCGCCCGTGCCTGGAACGACCCCAGCCTGTGGTCGCCCAGAAGAGGAACAACGACGCTTCCCTGTCCAAAAGAGAAGCAAAGCTGACGGCGAAAAACCGAAGAGCCGTCCAAGGAGTCCCTCCCGACGACTCAGGCGCGACGATCACTGCCCTTCGCAGTCACTAGTTAGGAGTGAAGAAGACGACCAGCGTACCCCCTGTCCAAAGAGATTATGGATACGCCCATACCCATCGGGATGAAGAAGCCCCCACCTCTGGGGACGTACGATGGTACTGCTGACCCGGACGACCACGTCGAGAGCTTCGAGGCCATGCTCGACTATAGGAATGTCTGGGGAGCTATTAAGCGCAGGCTCTTCCTGACCACCCTCTGAAAAGGTGCCATGGCGTGGTACAAAAGCCTCGCACCGGAGTCCATCACTGCTTGGAAGCAACTGAAGAAGTAGTTCTCCAGGCATTTTACCGCATCTCGACACCACCCGAAGACGGTGGCCTCCCTCGAAGCCATCCTTCAAGGGAGAGACGAATCTCTTCGAGATTACATCGAGAGATTCAACCGGGAAACTGTCGAGGTAGCCACTACCGACGACATGAAGAAGTTCATGATCGAATGAGGATTACGACCTCGCACTGAGTTTGCCAAGGCTATGGCCATCCAGAAGCCCTGCAACTTGGAAGAGCTCCTCTACCAGGCCCAAGTGTACATTCAGTACGAGGAGACTGAGGCTGCCCACTGTGCCCGCGACTCGCGGCACCAAGAAGGCCCCCGAAACTCTAGGCATGAAGACTCTACCGCTCCCCGACGAGGGGGAGATAGGAGGAGAGAAGGTCTTCCCAGGGACTCTCGCGAATCGAGAGGTCCAGCTGGCCGGTTCACGGAGTACACACCACTCACTGCTCCCCGCGAGCAAATTCTGTCCGAGTGCGCCAACTCGGAATTACAGAAAGGAGGGGTCCACTTTCCGAAGCCGACACCCCCCAAAGGCAACGTTGACAAGTCCAAATACTGCAGGTTCCATAGGAGCCATGGGCATGTCACCGAGGACTGCATCCAACACAAGGATGCGATAAAAATTCTGATCAAAGAGGGGCACCTCAAGCAGTACATGAGGAGGAATGACCCCCTAGACAGGATACCCGGGAAACATAAAAGGTCGAGGAGACGGCCTCTTCCACCAGAGAGGGCGGACTGCAGGTCGCCCTGAGCATCACCAGACCGGAGGATTTCTACCTCCGCAACGAGACCAAGATCCCCGCGATCACCCCTAGCCCGTGGAAGAGTCTTCCCCCCGAGGACCCTGTGACCGCTCGCAACCCGTGGGAAAGTTTTCCCACTGTAATGGTTATATCCGGCGGGGGCTTCAACAAGGTCTCTGTCGGGTCAATCAAGCGGAAGTTCGACGAGCTGGAGTCCGCGAGCTCGACACAGACTGCCACATTTGAGAAGGTGCAAGGGAAGTCGAACCCCATCAACTTCTACCTCGAGGAGCTGCCAGGTGGCGCGCCTAACTCCACCATCCCTCTCCTGATCCTGGCGCAGATGGCGAACTTTGACGTTCGCAGAATCCTGGTCGACCATGGGAGTTTGGTGGACATCATGTACGCCCACCTCTTCGAGAGCCTTAAACTCGATGAAAGGCATCTGACCCCCTACATAGGCTCAGATCTCCAGGGTTTCAACGGTACGACGACCAAGCCATGGGGTTATATCAAGCTGATGGTCACCTTCGGGAGTGATGACACTGCCCGATAAGTCAAGACCCTTTTCCTAGTAGTGGTCTGTCCTTCTCTGTACCAGTGCATCCTGGGGATAACAACTCTGGCCGAGCTCACGGCGGTACCATCTACAGTACATCTGAAGATGAAGTACTACACCATCCGAGGTCGGGTCGTCACCATCTACGGGGATATCGAAGCTGCAAGGACGTGCTTTGAAGCTGCAACCAAGGGCCTGAGCTCGATCAACATCAAGCCCAAGACCTAAGAGAAGTCAACCCCAGACGCAATGCAGAAGTCACTCCCGCGCGTCAACGCGGTGGACCTCGACAGTCGTTTCCCCGGCGAGCATGAAGAAGAGGGAGCAGCGGACAATGACCTCCCAGCTAAAGCCAATGGGCAGCCTCTCCACCCAACACGCCCTATCCCAGGCGGAGACTTTGAGCTCGTCGTCCTCAGAGACAATCTAGATAGGAGGGTGAAGATTGACACCGGGATCCCCGACCTGGCGAAGAAGAGTTGAAGGCATGTCTCTAGGAGAACGCAGATTTGTTAGCGTGGAGCGCGTCCGAGATGCCCGGCCTCGACCCAGAGGTGGCCTGCCACCAGCTTACTGTAGATCCAGCTGCTAGGGATATAGTGCAACGTAGGCGTAGGCAGTCTCCCGAGAAAGCGGAGGCTGCTGAAAAAGCTGTAAAAGACCTCTTAGAGACAAATTTCATTTCTGAGGCCAGGTACACAACCTGGCTGTCCAACATTGTACTTGTCAAGAAAAATAATGGAAAATGGAGGATGTGTGTTGACTATATTGATCTTAACCAGGCATACCCGAAAGATTCTTATCCATTACCTAACATCGACCAGCTGGTCGACAATTCTGTAGGTTTCAAACTATTATGCTTCATGGACGCCTACTCGGGGTACAATCAAATCCCCATGGCCAAGGCCGACAAGCAGCATACCACCTTCATGATTGAGTCGGGCAATTACTACTACAACATGATGCCCTTCGGTCTGAAGAACGCCGGCACGACCTCCCAGCGGATGATGAACAAAGTCTTCTGGGGAGAGATCGGCGACATGCTCGAGGTCTACATGGACGACATAATCGGCAAATCAGCAGAAGAAGTTGACCACGCTGCCCATCTCAAGAAGGTCTTCGACACGACAAGGAAATGTAGGATGAGGTTCAACCCCGACAAATGCACCTTCGGCGTCAGAGCGGGCAAGTTCCTCGGTTCCTACCTCACAGAGCGAGGAATCGAGGCAAACCCCGACAAGTGCTGGGCATTCTCGGAGATCCCGACACCGAACTCGAAGAAGTCTATACAATCGCTGAACGGGATGTTGACCTTGCTGTCCCGCTTCGTGGCCAAGTCGGCACAGTACGCACTCCTATTTTTCAAGCTTCTACGCCAGAAAGCCACGTTCGAATGGACCGAGGAATGCGAGTAGACGCTCTTCCACCTCAAACAAGTCCTTTCGCAACCCCTGGTTCTCTCGCGACCTGAGGGCGGGGAGACATTATTCCTATACCTCTCTGTCACGAGCAAAGCAGTCAGTGCAGTCATAATCTGGGAAACCACCGATGGGCAGAAGCCGATTTACTTCACCAGCAAAGCTCTCCAAGGTCCAGAACTTAGGAACCAGCAGATCGAAAAGGTCACTCTGGCCCTCGTCACCGCGGCCAGGATAGTGCGACACTATTTCTTGGCCCACACGATCGTGGTGAGGACCGAGCAACCCGTGAGACAACTCCTCGGCCGACCAGACATGGCGGGGAGGATGCTCAGATGGTCGCTCGAACTCGCCGAGTTCGACATCTAATATGAGGGGAGAAAGGCCCTGAAAGCTCAGGTGCTGGCCGAATTCGTGGCAGAAATGACCCTCCCAGAGCCTTCGTCCAACGAATCCTAAAAGTGGACGATCTACGTCGACGGGGCATCCAGCTTGACAGGTAGCGGAGCGGGCATCATCCTGGAAAATGGGGAAGGTATCTGGATCGAAGTCTCCCTCAAACTGTCTTTCCCGACATCAAACAATCAGACCGAATACGAGGCTTTCCTTGCCGGGTTACGCTTAGCTGAGGACCTCGGCGCCAAAGAGGTCAAAATATTCACTGACTCCCAGCTCGTGGCCTCCTAGGTACGGGGAGAGTACCAAGCCAAGAACGACAGCCTCATCGAATACTTGGCTTTGGTGAAAGAAACGATGAAAAAGTTCTCCTCGCCAGAAGTGAATTACATCCCGCGCGAGCACAATACTCGAGCAGACGTTCTATTAAAGCTCGCAAGTACGAAGAAGAAAGGTGGGAACGAATCTGTCATCCAGGAGGTGCTCTTGCGTCCAAGCATCGAGAAAGTCATCCCCGCGGCTGACGTGAACACCATTGGAGACGGCCACAGCTGAATGACCCCGGTGTATGAGTACCTCAGCACAGGGAAACTACCCGCTGACCCCAAAGACTCCTGAGTTGTTAGGCGGCGTGCCTGCTCCTATACAATCGTCAAAGACAAATTATATCGGTGCGGCTTCTCGATCCCGCTTCTAAGGTGCGTCGAGGAGTCCAAGGTTCCCGGCATCCTCCAAGAGATCCACGAGGGGATCAACACGCAACACCTCGGCGGATGATCACTAGCCCGCAAGGTGTTACGAGCAGGGTACTACTGGGCTACCATGTAGCAGGACGCCAAGGAATACGTCAAAAAGTGCGATAGATGCCAACGACACGGAGACATGCACCTGGCCCTGCCCAGTGTGCTCAAAACACTCTTGTCCCCATGGTCGTTTGCGTGGTGGGGGATGGACATCCTTGGGCCCTTCGTCGTGGGGTCGTACAAAATAAGTACCTAATCGTCGGCGTTGATTACTTCACGAAGTGGATCGAAGCTGAAGCCCTGGGCAAAATCACGGCTCACAACATACTACGTTTCTACAAGAGGAACATACTTGCCCGGTTCGGCGTGCCCCAGGTGATTGTCACCGACAATGAGACACAATTCACTGATAAAAACTTTCAGGACTTTGTCGCGAAGCTGGGCACGAAGCAACACTTCACCTCGGTCGAGCACCCATAAACAAACGGGCAGGCTGAAGCCGCGAACAGGGTGATCCTGCGAGGTTTGAAGCGGAGACTGAGCGATGCCTAGAAAAGATGGGTCGAGGAACTACACAACGTCCTCTGGGCCTACAGAACAACCCCGCACTCCACTACCGGGGAGACCCCTTTTCGATTGACCTACGGAACTGAGGCGGTGATCCCCGTGGAGATAAGGGAACCCTCGAGAAGAACGGAGTCTCCCCTTAACGAGGAGATGAACGATGAGGCCCTCCGGGAGGAGCTCGACTTCGTCGAAGAGATAAGGTCGGGCGCGTCCCTCTGCGAGGCCTCACTCAAGCAGAAGATAACTTTACGCTATAACAACAAAGTTATTAAACGTGATTTTCAGGTAGGCACCCTCGTCCTACGAAGGAACCAAAAAGATTCGCAAGAAGGCAAGCTCGCCGCGAACTGGGAGGGCCCCTGCCGCGTCCGCGCGAAAACGGGGGACAGGAGCCTACTACCTCAAAAATATTCACGGGGAGGAACTTGCTCGACCATGGAATGCTGAGAAGCTTAAACAGTATTACAGTTAAACACTTCTCGCGACCCATCCATGTCGCGACTACGGGGGCGCACTAAGGTACAAGTGTGATTCCCCTCGAGACAAGAAGATAAGGGCTTGCATTGTGTGTGCGCGAGGACCCTTGATCTGATGGGGACACCTTAACCGAGCTTCACCGTTGTCGTATCAATTTGGCAGGGAACCCAGCCCGCGATGGGAGGCCCACGCCACGAAGCTAAGACCTCGATCGAGCTTCTAGCCTCGTCAAAGGTCGGAATACAGCTCCGACCACTCGACCAGTTCCCTGCATTGTCGAGGATTAACAAAGTCGAGCGAAACCCCCAATTACTTAGACAAAAACGAAATAGATATATCATCAAACATACAAACATCACACACACAAGATAACAAAAGACAGTGCATTAAAGTCGGGCAGAAGCCCATTGTTCAAAGTACATGCAAAACTTTCATAAGCCCCTGGCACGCAGGCCGGGCGGAAATTGATTCAAAATCACAGTACGTAGGCCGAACTACACAAAAGAAGGCGGCACGTAGGCCGAGCAAATAAAAGAAACTAGCACGCAGACCAGACAAACTAGTCAAAAGAAAAAACTAAGCATATGCGTTCTCCTCGGGCTGCCCATCCTCCATAGTCTCATCGTCATCACCTTCCTCAGACACTGGGGGGACAATCTGACCGTCGACCACCTCATGGTAGGGACCAGTCCCCTCAGTGATGAGCTGAACATCGGGGTTCGCGATCCGGAGCTGCTTCACGGCGTTAGCGAAGCCCACCTTGACAGCCCTAAGGACATCTGGCTCTGTCTTCCTGAGCTTTGCAATCATGTCGGCCCGAGTGGTCAGCAGCTTATCGTCCTCGGTTTCCTCTTCAGCATGTCGGGTTGCCTGCTCCAGCTCGGCGATTCTCGCCAGGAGATTTCTCCTCTCCTCAACGACGCTCTTTAATTTCCCCTCCAGTTGCCCCTGAAGCTCGACCTGGGCTTCATTGTGCTTTTTACACTCCCCGAGTTCCATGCTCAGTTTCCTCATCCCGGCCTCAACCGACTTGAAGCTATCATGTAGTTTGGCCAGCTCCGCTGAGGGACAGGTTTCATCATTTAGGACCAGGGCTGTAGCACAAACTTGCATCACCGCGGCCATGTTCTCCACCAAGGCTTTTCTCCTCGAAACCCGGTCAGCACCTAGGATGGCCCGGGCTTCAGGTGCGCTAATGGCCAGTGAGTTGGCCCCTGAAAAGAAATTTGGCCTCAGGTGACAAGGCGGGAGCAAAAAATTCTCGCTAGGGGGGCTCTCAGTAAGATCGACCTGCACCTACTCGGTGGTCCGCTGCCTTTTCGGGGACCCCTGCGATTTAGGAGATTGGCTACACTGAGGGGAGCCGGAGGAATCCCCGGATGCCGGGGTGGGACCTGGGCGCTGCTGTCGTATCTATTCAACTCGTCTATTCCCGCCCCTCTTCGAACCTCGAGCAGCTGCCATTTTCTTAACACACTCCTCCATGCTCGACATTTTACCTACAAAGGGAAAATAAAAGCACGTCAGTAAACCGAAGACAAAAATATACAGAAGAACCCGGCCAAGGAGTTGCTCGCCACCTAATAGCTCGAGGGCGTCCTCGTCGGAAAATGTCTCGAGGAGGGCCCTCGTATTAATCAGCCGAGGCTCCTCTAAGATCTCCCCGTTGTCACTACAGATAAACTTTCCGTCTGGAGTCATGAGCTAAGCGGGTTTAAAACCAGCGACAAACTTGACTATCTCCTTGTGGGCCAGATAGTCATCTTCGGCCAGCGTGCCCGTGCTAAATATGTAGTTGTCTGTGCCATTCTTGAAGTGCGCATCTGTCCAATGCAGGGGGAACTTCGTCTCGAGGACTTCCACCTGCTGCCCGTCTATTTCCTTGAGCACCAGGTTGTACACTGTCTCCACGACCTTGAATGAGATAAGCTTTACGACGTAATACCGGGACTTGAAATGGCGGACAGAGTCCATGTAAGTCCAGAATAACCGGCTCACTTATTTAAAGGATACCCACCCATGCCTTCCATCAACCGTCTGCCTCTGTAGGTGGAATATACGGAAAAACAAAGGTACGGTCGCCCCGATACCTAGGTGCCGGCAGACGAGCTCGAATGCGCGAATGAAAGCAAGGGCGTTGGGGTGAAGCTGCGAAGGTGCCAGACACAGCCAAGTGAACACCTCTCGCTGGAAATCATTGAAGGGCAGGCGCCAGCCCGCCTCGTCGAAAGTAAATTCGTACAGAGGGAATCTCATGCCTTTGAATCTCGAGCAGATGCGGTGGTGTACTAGAGGCTTGTACACCAACCAGTTCTTCAAGGAGCCCTCGCAACGATCCTCGACGGTGGCAAAGGCATCATCAGAATCCATAGCGAACTAAGTCGCGATGCCCAGAGGCTCCTCGCTGGCCCAGTCTTCTGGTGGTCATTCCTCGTCACCGGTGATCGGTGCCATCGGGGAGTCAGGCTCGTCATCGGTCTCTATGAATCCCGCGGCCATGGTCGCCATTTTACCTGAAAAGCAGAAGGAATTGGTGAATTCGATAGTCCAGATCAAATTCACCCTTCCACCGCAGATCAAGTTAAAGGGCGAAGAAAGGGTCGAGAAACATGCTCAGAAAACACCCCCCGACCAGAGCCTTCCTCGGGGACGTCACGCGCTGGGGAAGCGTCCCCCCGACCACGACTGCCAAGGATGCTCACACCTTAGACCTTCCCACGCTGGGGAGACATGAAATTCGAGGACCCAAGCAGATATCCTCAGGGGATCCATTAAACGTCCTCGGGACCTTCATCAGGTCCACAACGTCTTCATCCCATGTCCTCGGGGAATTCATCACGTGTCCCCGAGTCCTTCATCAGGTCCACGACGTCTTCATCCCACGTCCTCGGGGAATCCATCATGGGTCCTCGGGACCTTCATCAGGTCCTTGGGCGATTCATCCCAGTTCCCTGAGGCATTCATCAGAAATCTAAAGACCGCCGTTTTCGCCGGAAACTTCGTGGCATCCCCGGGAACTTCATTAGTCTGCCGGAGAAACCACCGTAGGAAACGTAAAACAAGAAGAATGAACCAGAAACTTACTTGAAACAACGGTTGGGAATATCCGGTGTGGCGGCGTACAATGGAAGGACGGCGACGGAAGCCGAAGACAAAAAGAGAGAGTGGTGAGCGGAGAGAGTGGGAACGTGCAAATGGCACGGACCCAACTCTATTTATAGCGCCGTCACAGAGCTCGAGGCGTCCTTAGGCACTTAAGTGCCTAGGATCCTAGCCGCCCTATGCATTGATGGCGAGTGACACGTGGCACTCGAGGCCCGCGCGCCGTTTCGCTTCCCTGTGTGCCCACGGGATAAGCGTGTCTGTTTCCTTTCATCTCCCCGCAGTGTCGACCACGAATAACCTTTCGAAAGACAGAGGACCATCAGTCCCCGAGACTCGCGCCCGGTGAACATCCCTGCGCCTAGCCGTCTATATTTCCCATCAACTTGTCACTTTGGGCATGCTGCTCTATTAAACCTTCCCCGACGAATGGGCCGCCTCTTAAGTCATTACTCCGACACTCCGAAGCAACGACTTGGGGGGCTCCTGTTCTGGACTGGGCCAGCGCCTGCCCATCAGTCAGGAAGGCCCAACCCAACATCATGCTTAGCGACCCAATTCATCTCCTCGTCGGGCACACCCAGTGACATTACCGTCAAGCAGACGCTACACGTCCCGGGGAGAGTTCGCACCTCTTCCCCCACGTTCTCCACGTGCTCCTCTTGCGGGGACACGTCATCAGGTAACTACCCACTTCCGAAAGAGTCGGTCTGCCGACTTTTCGGAGATCTCGGGACAGTTACTCCAGGGCGAAGACCACGTGTTGGTCTTCCCTACGCCACGTAAGTCCTAGCAGTTATTTCATTGGGCCTAGCAATCCAACCCAGTGCAGACGACCGTTGGCCCAGCGCTGGGGGCACAATATAAATACCCTCTCTCACGAGAGTGTCAGGTTAGATTATCATACTCTTTCACTCTCACTTTCTGTACTTGCTTACTCCATACTTGACTTTGGCATCGGAGTACCTTGTAGGTACAACCCCCCACCGTCTCATCACCACCGGAGTAGCGGAGCTCACGACGTTTACTGGCCACTAATCTACTTTCTGATCAGGTACGATCATATATGAACACCATATCTTAATATATATATATATATATATATATATATATATATATATATATATATATATATATATATATGTATATATATATATATATATATATATATATATTATTTTTAAAAAAAATTAAACATAGTATATATTAAATAGTTATATAGAAAGAAATAAAATATATTAAGTAGTATATATTTTTTTTCGAATTTAATATAGTATTAAATTTATTTAATATTTTATTAAATATAAAATATATTAAACAAAATAAATTAAGTTATAAATAATTTTTTTATGTATTAAGTATTAATTTTATATAAGTAAGTAACTTATAGAAATATATTTTATACAAGTAAGTAAATTCTATATATATATTTTTTTAAAATAACTTCTATTTAGTAAGTAAAAATATTATTAAGTAAGATTTTTTAAATAAGTATTATATAGTAAGTAAGTAGAATTTTTTAATAAAATGTTTTAAGTAAGTATTATATAATAGGTAAGTAAATATATTTATTAAGTAATAATTTTATATAAATAAGTATATATCTTTTTAAGATAAGTAAGTAAATAAATTTGAGTAAGAATATAATTTTTAAATAATAAATACAATTTGAAAAATTATATATTTTTAAAGTAAATAATATTAAGTAAGTAAAATTATTATTATGTAAGTAAAAATATTGACACTCGAAATGTTTGAAATAGTAAGACAATTGGTGTTAACTGAGGCGAGACGCGCGTCGGAGCAATGTGAGGTGGCGTTAAAGACCTAAATGGAGGAGCAACAACGTCAAATAGAGACAATGAAGAAGAGGCAAGCTGATATGGAGGAGATGATGCGGCAATTTATACAATCACAAGATAGCAGTAATCAAGCGTTTGGTGGAAATGAAGGAGTTGGTGGTCAACAACAGAATGGATGACGAGGATGGCGATGATTTTGACCTTGACGAGTTTCCCGATTAGGATTGATTCGTAAGATTTATTTTAATTTAAAATTTTAATTTTTGTAAGATATTAATTATTCATTTTAGTATATTATAAACTTATTATTTAAAAATTTTATTATTAATTTTGATACTTATTTATATTTATTAATTTTGGTATTAATTATATTTATTAATTTTGTTATTTATTAATTATTCATTTTAATATATTATTAAAAAACAATTTATTATTAATTTTGTATTTAAAATTTATTGAAAAACAATTTATTTATTAATTTTATTATTTATTTTAATATATTATTAAAAAACAATTTATTAACAAAAACGTCAAATAATTATAGTTTTTTATTTAAAAAAAAACATGTTGCCACATAATTTTCAAATCACATCTTGCCACGTGAAAATCATGTCGCAACCTACTTACACCTTTCTGTCATCTCTGCTACTACTAAATTATAGCAGGTAAAGCTGAAAATTATGTGCAATGCAGACTGTTGCAACGCGATTTTTACGTGGCAAAATTGCGACGTAATTTTTCTGTGCATCAAAATTGTCACACGTAGGTAATGTGTAGACTATATAAGATTGCAAGTGGTTTAAAATGAGCATTTGCCAATAATTTACTATATTTCCCAAACTCTATAATTGCACATATGAATATGACTCTGTCTGCATTCTGAATTATATATTCCACTCACGCAATAAAAAATTTGCACTATCTCGTCTACTACTACATTGCTTTTGGGATATTTGTTGGTGTACAAGGTGAATAATGGATGAAAAGAGAAGAATATATTATAATAAAATGACGGCTATAAAGGATTACAAAATCATCAACTACCACTAGTGTATTTATAAGCTAAAACTAGGATTACAAAAACAACAAATGAAATACTAAAATACCCTCTAACAAACTTAATGACTAAGTTTGTGAATATAAATTAAAATATAAATTATTATTTCTAATAATATTTAGTAATACCTTAATGGTGGTTTTACGCAATAGAGTATCACTAATAGACCAGATTCATTGCGGAATACTGTGGGTTGAATTGAAGCAATTGAAAACGAGTAAAAGATTATGGTGACGTGGTTTGCACTTAAGATAAGGTTTGGATGGTTACTTTAGATTATCATAAGATGAGTTGTGTAAGAGAAATACCTAACCTAAATTATGACGTTAGTTGTGAAAATATGTCAATGAATAATATACACGTTTCGAATCAATGATCATAACTCACTTGAAATGAAATCTAAATTATGCATGATTAGAAAATGACTCACTCATAATAATTAAACAAATTAGAGTTTGATATCGATGTAATACTTTAAATTCAAAATTGACTAAATACAAATAGTAAAATGTAAAGACAACACTAGGGTTTCGGCGGAGCAGTACACGAGTGTAACAGAAAGGCAACTCACACACGCTTTGGAGTGCCACGAGGCTATTTAGGTTGAAGACCTTTTGTCAGTGAAAAGGTGACGTTTAGAAGGAACGATATGTCTTTATCAATTATGGGGTCCCTCTGATTACTGCAGGAAGTGGTGGGATAGAAAGTGATATGGGTAGCAAAGGAAATTTGGATCTGGTGTGTGGGGTTTCGAGTGGGCCTTTTAATGGACCTATGTCAAGCCCAATCAAACTGGTTGGCCCAGCAAAAAATAACATTCCGAAAGGCAACCCAACTGTGGGATCAAGGAGCAAAAAATCAAAAACTATATCAGAAATCTATGACAACATTAAGATACCATTTGCTCCATCGTATTATGCTTCATTACTACAGGGAGGTAACAACTCAGTTGAAAATAAGGAGAATAGTGAGAAGTCTAAGTCCAAATCATATAAGGGGAGTGGGTCAAACGATTCAAGATCCAATTTCACTAGAGGATCTATATTATGCTGTGAGTCAATTAGTGATGGCGACGTAAATCTGGGTAATACGAGAATTAGGAAGTTAATGGAGGATGTGCCTGTAAAGGTGTGGAAGATGATTAAAGCAATGAGGGTGGAAGGTCAAGAGGACGACGAGTATTTCGTAAGTGTAATCAGACAAATGGAATCAAGGGATCGCAGGGTGTTCGAAGAAAAGAAGGGGGTCGAAATTATGGTACCTGAATATTATGTCTTTTAATATTAGAGGGTGTGGTTCTCCAATAAAGAAAAGAAGGTTGCGATAACTAATAGCAGAAGAAAAGATTGATGTTTGCTTTATCTAGGAAACGAAACTGCAAGTGATTAATGATACGGTGGTAAGGAAGATGTGGGGGAAGAAAGATTGCGGGTGGTCTGTTGTTAATTCAATAGGGCAATCAAGAGGGATTCTGTCCATATGGAATTCAATGACAGTGAATATGGAATTCATTTTTAGAGGAGACGGATTTCTGGGTGTCAATTGTTCTTGGAAAGGATACAACTACTATTTAGTGAATGTATATTTTTCTTGCAGAATTGTTGAAAAAAGAAGGTTGTGGGTTGAACTGTTAAACATCAAAAGGAGGATACCTCGAGGGGAATGGCTTGTGGGGGTGATATTAATGCTATCAAGGTGGGTGATGAAAGAAGAGGGAAGGGTAGGGTGAACATTGTAGAGTTGAATGACTTCTCACTATTTATTGAAGCCATGGAATTAGTAGATTTGCCAGCAATTGGGAATAGGTTCACGTGGAGTAACTCCAATGGCAAAAGCAGTAGCAGGCTAGATAGAATGCTAGTTTTAGAAGGATTGATTAGAGAGTGGAAGGTAGTACCTCAGGTGGTAGGCAACCGCGACATATCCGACCATAGGCCAATATGGTTGAAATGCAACAAGGATGATTAAGGACCTAAACCCTTCAAAATTTTCTTGTGCTGGTTTGATCACCCAGATTTCTTAGAATTCAATAACAGTTTCAGGAAGTAAAGGGCATGTTTTGGTTTAAAAGTTTAGAGCTATGCGCGATAAAATTAGATGGTGGAACAAAAATATATTTCGGTGGGTAGACCTGAGAATTGATAATGTTGTGTCCTTTTTGAACAATATTGAAGAGGAGCTAGCAGTAGTATGCTTCAAGACCAGTTGCAGGCTAGAAGTGAAGCAATTTTTGACACATGGAGCAATATGAGGATAAAGGAAAGTATGATATGGCAGAAGTCTAGAGCCAAATGGTTAAATGAGGGAGATATAAATTCTAAATACTTTCATGCCGTATTGAATTCGAGATCATGGTGCAACTTTATTTCATCTGTTAAGATTGGTTCAAGAGTTGTTGAGGATGTACAGTTTGTGAAGCATCTTGTACTTGAAGCTTTTTATGCTAGGTTCACGAAAGCTGCAGGTTCAAAGCCGGTGCTCAACTTTAAGGATTATCCTAAGTTGTCATCTGTAGATCGCGATATGTTACAGGAAGAATTTACTGCAGAAGAAATATATGACACTACCTGTTACTGTGATGGTTCCAAGAGCCCAGGCCTTGATGGGTTTAACTTGGAATTTCTAAAAAGATGTTGGGATGTTTTTGGAATGGACGTGGTAGATTGCATCCAGGAGTTCCATGAAACAACAGTCCTTCCAAAGGCTATAGTGTCATCTTTATAGCTTTGATTTCAAAGAATACCAATCCTCAAGGGTTAGATGAGTATTGTCCAATAAGTCTCGTTGGATGTATTTACAAGGTTATATCTAAGATGTTGGCTGCAAAGTTGGGAAAGGTCATTGGAAAGCTAGTTTCTCGAAGTCAAATGACGTTTATACCGGGTAGATAAATATTAGATGGTGTTTTAGCAATCAATGAAATCATAGACCTAGCCACAACAAGGAAGCAAAGATGCTTAATGATCAAGGTGGATTTTACGCAAGCATACAATTGCGTGGAGTGGGAATTCTTGTTAGGATTCTTGGAAGCCATGAACTTTAGTGATAAATGGTTGAGATAGGTGAAAGGAGGTGTTTGCTGCAATTTCTTGTATGTCATTGTTAATGGTGGGACAACGAAATACTTTAGAGGAACAAGGGGATTAAGACAAGGCGACCCCCTTTCACAGTTCATGTTTGCAATTGTGGCCGAAGGGATCACTTGTCTAGTACGGAGGGCTAGTATACAAAGGTTTTTTTTTCTGGTTTTAAATTGAATGAAGTGGAAGATTTTAGCCTTATCCAATTCGCAGACGATACTATACTTGTTTGTGAGGCTGATTGGTCTAGTCTGTGGGGTATAAAAGCCGTCGTTAGAGCCTTCGAACTTGTTTCGGGCTTGCGTATAAATTTCTGGAAAAGTTGTATCTACGGAGTTTGTGTAGATGGTGAGTTCTTAAAAGCGGCTGTGCAGTTTCTGTTTTGTAGGCAAGGGAGTATACCATTTAAATTCCTTGGCATACAAGTGGGAGGGAACCATAGTAGGTACAGTTTCTGGAAGCCGGTATTGGATTGCTTTAAAGCAAGGCTATCAACGTGGCATGGAAGGTTGTTATCTATGGGTGGTCGTGTTACATTAATCAAATTTGTCCTTACAAACCTACCAATTCACCAATTGTCCTTCTATCAAACACCTGTTAAAGTAATCAAGGAGCTCAAAGCAATTCAAAGAAAGTTCTTATGGGTAGGTTCAACGAGGATTTCTTCGATGGCTTGGGTAAGTTGGAAAAACGTATGCAGACCAAAGGAGGCAGGAGGACTAGGAATAAAGGATTTATCATTATTTAACAGGGAATTACTGATGAAATGGTCGTGGAGAATTATAGGAGAAGATGATGCTTTATGGAAGCCGATGCTAGCTAACAAATACGGATGTGGCAAAACTTTATTCTGTTTATTGCAGGATGGTGGTCGGGCCAGGAAATCCTTATTGTGGATGAGGGATATGATGAAGATTGGAATTTCACCTAGAAATGATACATTCCTGAGCCAGTTGTCTTGCAAATTGGGCGACAACTCTTTTGTTTCCTTTTGGCACGCAAGATGGATAAATGTGAATCCGTTAAGAACCAACTTTCCTGCACTTTATTTCATCTCAGGCCTGCAACTCGGGTTGGTGAAGGATCATGGTGGCTGGGGCGATAATGTTTGGCATTGGAACCTGGCATTGCAGGTTGTTGAATGGAGTGAAGAATTGAAAGAGCAGTACGAGAATTTGCTGGCGTTACTGCAGGAATGGGCCCCCTTGGTGGATGCAAGTGATGAATTTCTCTAGACAAAAGCAGCCAATAACTTGTTTTCTATTAATAGATGTTATACCGCACTTTTTCATGAAAGCACAAACGATGGTGTTGATATTATCTTCAACTCCGTTGTAGAGTTACTGTGGCAAACTTTGATTCCGATGAAGGTGAAACTGTTTGGGTGGCGCTGGCTATTGGATAGCCTTCCAACACGGTATAACTTAGCGACCAAGGCGGTAATCTCTGATCCCCATGATTCAGTTTTTCTTTTCTGTTTTGAGGATATTGAAACGTTGGACCATATTATGATTTTGTGTCCAAGGATAATGGTTGTTTGGAAAGCTATTTTGGAGTGGGTTGGAATTTCGTGGATTGAATCAAATAACTGTAAAAATCATATGATGGAGTGGTTCATTCGTTTGGTTAGACACAGGTCTAAACAAAATGCGATGTTAATTTGGTTTGCGGCATGCCAGAATTTTTGGTGGGCTAGAAACCAGATAATCTTTAACGACGGAGTAGCCCACGAGATGGATATTCTTTATAGAATCATGAAGTTGTCTTGGTTATGGCTATCTATAGGATCACCCAAGGACCTAGTGTGCTCATTCTATGCCTGGTCTAAATACCCTTTTGACTTTTTATGATGTTAGTTATAATTAAGATGGGATATTACTTCTTGTTCATTACTAGTACAACATAGACAATGTATTGTTTGTTGGGCAGCTGTTTTGCTTCCCGTCTAGATGGATTAATGAAAGTTTTGGCTTATAAAAAAAAATTCTTTTTTTTTTCTCCTAAAAATTCAAATAATCATTAACACTTTTTACGACACACAACAATAATAATTATATTTAATCTTATTGCTGACTGTATAAATCAAATTATACAATAAAATTTTATCAAAAAAATATTTTTATTCAATTTATTAATTTTAATATAATTTTTCTTTAAATCTTTGTATACATAAAGTTACCAATTAATTTTGTTATTAAAAGTTACATTCCTTAATAGCAAACATTCTTACTATAATATAGTGTGGCCAATTTAGCTTAATTTTATTTTGGAGAATATAAATAAGATGTACTTCACCATGGTCTATCCATGAATGACCACATTTCTTCAAACGTAATACATGAGTGACAATTTAATGTAGAATGCGAGGATTCATTTTCAAGTAGTCTGTTGACAACTTGTCCAAGTTGTCATCCAGCCTTGGTGCCTTAAGACATGAATTCAAATGAATCTTCCAATTGAAATCCTGATGAAGGTCATGCACAATCAAGGTTGAGAGATGACGAAGCACGATAATATCAAATAATTCCTTCCATAAGTCCTTCGTAAAGTGATATGTACTCTTTCCCATCTTGAATTTAAATGTAGAACCATCTATTGATTCCAACCTGGTGTTGGGGTTTGTTGAAATTATACATGTTAAAGAAGTCCCACATCACTTAGTTTTGTGAATAAAGAGAGAGTCTAAGGTTATATATAGGATACAAGTTCTTTCAAGTCCCACATCACCTAGTTTTTTGAAGGAAGATGAAGTCTAATGCTATATATAGGATTCAAGTTATTCATTCCAAGATGCACTAGTCATAAACACTTTAAGCTTGTATTTTGATTTTCTTTGTTCTCTTATACACATGTATTAGAGTAATGTGAGATGTAGTTAAATTTTCTTTTGAAGGGTGTGGGTGTACTAGGGGTCTGGGTTAGTTGAGGGTATAATATGTGTTGTTACCATTTTCACATAGTGTTATTCTATAGTTGTCTATTGATAACAGCCGTGGTTTTTATCTGGTTTTGGAGTTTCCACGTTATGTTCTTATGTTGCAATTATTTTCCTCTTTTTCTCTATGCTTTGTTTATTTATTCCCAACAACTGGTATCAGAGCTTTTAGTTCGATCCGGGGATAAGTGTTCTTAGTATGCTATATGGTTGCAGTTTTGTCTGATCTTCCACATCACAAAACAAAGATTGTGTTCCGAAAGAGTTGTTGAGCTGCAATAAAAAATTCCGCTGTTCAGTTTAGCCTAGAGAAAATTAATGAAAGATTTTTTTTTTAATCGTGGAAAGTTCAAGTCAAAGATGTGTTTATACAATCAAAATTACACAAGGAGCAAGATTATGTTGGTGGTTGAAGAGCTTCCTGCTAATAAGGAAGTTGCACCATAATGTTTTAACCCGGTTTTCGACATGTGAAAATTCTTGAAGTGCTTTAGCTTCAAGTGAAGTATACTCTTCTTTAGGTGGAGTATGATAATTTTTCAAAACTATGATTGTCAGTGAAGACAATGTGAAATTTCTTGAAGTGCTATAGCTTCAAGTGACTATCCTATTTATGGTGGAGTATGATTGTCGGTTAAGACAATGAAAGCTTATGTATTATTTTCAATCAGGCTGGAGATTGTTCGGGTTGGTTGAAAATATACATGTTAAAGAAGTCCCACATCGCTTAGTTTTATGAATGATGAGAGAGTCCAAGGCTATATATAGGATATAAGTTATTTTAAGTCCTACATCGCTTAGTTTTATGAAGAAAGAGGGAGTCCAAGGCTATATATAAGATTCAAACCCTTCATTTCAAGATGCATAAGTCAAAAGCAATTTAAGCTTGTATTTGACTTTCTTTGTTCTCTTCTATTAGAGTGTTGTGAGATGTAGTTAAATATTTGTTTTAGAGGGTGTGAGTGTACTAGGGGTCTGAGTTAGTTGAGGGTATACTATGTGTTATTACAATTTTAACATAATGTTATTTTCTAGTTGTCATTTGACAACGACCATGGTTTTTCTCCATTTTTAGAGTTTCCATGTTATGTTCTTGTGTTGTGATTATTTTCCTCTTTTTCTCAATGTTTTGTTTGTTTTTTCCCAACAAAGTCGAGAGCACCAACGTGACTAGTGCTCCAGGACCACAAGAGAGGGAGACACCACATTTCAACCCAAAACCTTAAAGTGTTCGATAAATGAGTCATTCTCTTATAAATCCAACATTCTACCAATTCATAGGCAATGTGGGACTTTAACCATTGAAACTTGCACCCAACATTCTCCTCCACAAGTGTGAGTCCCCCACATCCTATAATAGGATCCAACACCGGATCCAGCTCTCGCTCCCCCCACAAAGCCAAACCACGACTCTGATACCACTGTTGGGGAGTCTGGGAGAGTCGAGAACGGGATTAATACTCCAGGACCACAAGAGAGGGAGACACCATATCTTAACCCAAAACCTTAGGGTGTTTGGTAAATGGGTCCTTTTCTCTTATAAATCCAACATTCTATCCATTCTAACCAGAGGCCATACTTAGGTGTACCATAAAGGTATCTTAGGATGAACTTTACATCTTTTAAATGTGATTTCTTAGGAGCAGATTGATATCGAACACACATGTTCACACTAAACATAATGTTAGACCTAGATGCGGTAAGATATAAAAGAGATCCGATCAAACCTTTATACCTCTTGATGTCAACATCCTTACCACTTTTATCTTTGTCTATGTTCTCGTTAATAGGCATTGAAGTTTCGATTGACTTTCCATCTGGCATTTCGAAGCGTTTAAGCAACTCTTGGCAATATTTTGATTGACACACAAACGTCCCTTCTTTGAGATACTTGATTTGAAGTCCGAGAAAGTAAGTCAAAACTCCCACTTAGTGCCTATAACTTGATGATCTCGCAGAGGTGGGACAAGGTCCCACACATCACTTCTTTTAAATTTATTCAACTCATCTTGCATGGCATAAGCCAATGTCCATCAAGTAAGGCCTCTTTGTGTTTTTAGGTTCAATGTGAGACACGAATGCAAAATGATACAAAAATTACTTATATTAGAGTATGTAGTTACGCCTTTGGTAATGTCTCAAAGAATGTTGTCGAATGGATGGTACTTTGCAGTCTTCCAAGAAAAAGGAAGGTCATCCACTTCAGTTGGACTTGCTTCCTTCTCTTTTTTAGGTTCATCATCTTCCTCCTTCTCAGGTTTCATTGTCTCGGGATGATAAATGTCTTATTTGGTGTCGTTGAGTGTGACTTCTGAAGATACACCTGCATCATGAAAAGAAATACCTTTCCTAACATTTCTCGGATAAGATTCGTCAAAAGTGACATGCACGAACTCTTAAATAGTAAGTAATCTCTTATTATAAACTCCATAGTTTTTGTTTGACTTAGAGTATCCAAGAAAGACACCTTCGTCAACTTTTGAATCAAATTTTCCAAGGCTTTCCTTACCATTATTTAATACAAAACACTTACATACGAAGACATGAAGATGTGATAAATTCGGTTTCTACCTTTGAGAACTTCATAAGGTGTTTTCTTTAAAACAGGACGTATAAGTATCTTATTCAAAACATAACACACCGTGAATATCGCATCGGCCCAAAAATATTTTGGTTGACTATTGTCATTGAACATAGTTCTTTCCAACCCCTATAAAATTCATATTTTGCGCTCCACAACACCATTTTGTTATGGAGTCCTTAGATCGGAAAAATTATGTTCAATGTCGTTTTTATCACAATAATCCTCAAAGCTCAAAGATGTGGTTTTTGAATTCACCTCCATGATCGCTTTGTATTGCAACTATGTTTAAACTCATTTTGTTTTGAAACAACTTTGCAAAACGTGTGAAAGTAAAAAAAGTCTCATATTTACTACGTAAAAAAAATGGTCCAACAAAATCTAGAATAATCGTCTAAAATAACAAAACCATAGTAATTACCACCTTAACTTTTTGTCCTTGAAGGGCAAAAAATATCCATATGGAGAAGATCAAGAGGTCTAGAAGTTGAAGCAACATTTTTAAATTTAAAAGAGACTTTTGTTTGTTTTCCCATTTGGCATGTGTCACATAGGCGGTCTTTTGAAAACTTAATTTTATGTAGACCAATAACTATATCCTTTGAGACCAATTTTTTTAGTAAATCAAAGTTGACATGAGCTAAGCATCTATGCCATAACCAAGAGTCTCCACTCATGGTTACTAAACACTCAATACTTGTCAATAATACACCATTCAAGTTAAGCATATATAGATATTATTTACCCTCAAGCCCTTAAACGAGTAATATTTCTTTTTTCATTATGTTCAATCATGCAACAACTCTTTGTAAAAGTTATTTTATAGCCTTTGTCGCACAGTTGACTAATTCTAAGTAGATTATATTTAAGGCCTTCAACAAGTATAATATCAGAGATAGTAGTAGAAGAGAGATTATCTACATTACCTTTACCAAGTATAACACCCTTATTATTGTCTCTGTAGGTCTTATAGCCCTTCTTCTTTGCTGTGAAGTCAATAAATAAGAAAATGTCACCCATAATATGTCTTGAGCATCCACTTTTGAGAAACCACATTCTCTCCATGGAGCCAAGACATTCAACCTACAAGATCAAACAAGAGTGATATGTACCCAATTTTCATTGGGTCCTTGAGAGTGAGTGGAAACATTGTTGCACTTAGACAACGATTGAAATACACCTTTAGGAACCAAGTATATCCTAAAGTTGAATTTTGCAATGGTATGACTTCCAACACATCTGATTTTGGTCAACTACTTGTATAATAAGGCATTCAGTACCGGTCCTCGCATGCTCACCCAAGAATTTATGGTATCATCGCAGCGTAATCACTAATAAATATGCAACAATAGTATTGTAACTTAAAACATTAAGTCTCATGAATTTCAACTTAATAGCATAATCAAACGAGTATGACAATCAACTCGAAACAACTTAGAAATCTCAACAACACAAAAAGTTTGTAACGTCGACAACAATGACAAATAAAAATAAAATCAAGCGTTTATCTCAACCTGATGTTACATGATCAGAGCAAGGAACCACTAAATAAAAGAGATAAACTACAGAAGTCACTTCAAGAGCTATCCTTCCACTTACTTCAGTCACAACTACTCTTGAGTATCTGCACGATGCCCATATAAAGGCAACATTCAAACAGAATGGTGAGAATACGATTTAATAATAACAATAAAAGACAATCGGAAGTAAATTAATCTAACAACATCACACACCAAATACAACAACATAGGCATATAAAGTATTCTCATCCACACAACAAAACATCAATTAATCACTAAATGCAACACAAATGCAAATGTACTCGACAACTGACTCAACATGAATGTGGTGCCAAATTATTAACACTTAGGTCCATTTCACTCCACGATCCCCACCATAGGATCGATTCCCTCTTGGAACCGGAGCACACCAAAATCGCTATCATCACCATAGGCAACGCTTCACTAATTCCTCAACAGAATTAGCTACTTACACTTGATCCCCACCATAAGATCAGACTCACCAAAGCTGGACCGAAGTCCGTATACCATGATGCATGAATTCACAATAACATGCAATATCACCAAAATGATAACCAACATAATCGCCAAAATAATCATCAAAATAATTATTCCAGAATATAATCAAAATTATCATCCAAAATTATAACTCGAGAGAGTTTTCAAGAAACTCTAAACAACTCTACATCAATCCTTACAACTCTGAGACAACTCTAAAGTGTTCAAAAATGTTCTACTAACAACTCTTCCTCATAAAAATAACTTTTACGGACTCAATCGATAACTCTAACAACTCTATAGACAACTCTAACAAAATTGAAAATAACTTAAATTGAAAGAATAATCTAATTATCTATCTTTAACTTAAAACTCCAAAATATATTATACTAATAATACTATATTATTATTATTATTATTATTATTATTATTATTATTATTATTATTATTATTATTATTATTATTATTATAATGAAATGTTACAGTGACGTTAAACAATATTCAACTGAGTGAAGCTACAGTATTCAAAACACTAAACCACGAAAGCTACGGCATGTGGGCTACAATATCCATATATGTTCATATACTAATCACACAATAACCTTACATTATATATCAATATATGATATCAATATATTAATAAAAAGTTAACAGTACACAAATCTCATATAATTGAATTACTCTCTACCGTACATAAACTTATAATACGTAATATCGGTTTATATATATATATATATATATATATATATATATATATATATATATATATATATATATATATATATATATATATATATATGCGAAATGCTAACAAACACTCAAAATGGGTGGGTCTCACAAAAAAATACACTACATATATATATATATTTTTTTTCTTCATCTTTGTAATGTGGGTCTCACTAAAAAATGATGGACCCCCCACAAAAATACACTAAGGTGTATGTTGCTAATGCACACCTACATGAGTGTGTATTAGCATGACTCTATATATATTCAGTCAAACATCTATCAACTATCTACCCATTACTTATAAGTTGACCAAACTGACTAAAATACCCTTTCCACTCAAATAAATAACACTACACTAAGGACAATTCAGTAACTCACAAATTCAACTACAAACTTTACTTCATTTTCCTCTACAGCTGCCAAGTGTTGTCTCCTAAATGGACCCAATCAAAATATTGTTTCTCCCTCCAACACAACACTAGAATTGCTCACGTTCTCTCTCCAAAGAAAACAACTCCTTCATTTCGCATCCTAGTTCTCTCTCCATTGCATTGCTCACGTTCTCTCTCCACAGCAGACAAAAAGGAAGACGACTGCTCTGCATCTCTCTAAGGTACGCACTAGAATGGTTTTCGCAGCTGGTTTTCAAATTTCTTTTCCATCGTTTTCGCATCCTGGTTGATTCTTTCCAAAATAAGATGAGCAGAGTTAGGGTTTGTTGTTCATCTTTTTCTTCTGTGACGGATCCTTATAAGATATTAAGGATTCAACCAAATGCTTTTAAATCTGATGTTAAAAAGGCTCTTAGACAGCTTGCTTTGCAGATTTCATTCTTTATCTTATGTTTTTCTCCCAAAATTTCATTCCTTTTAGATTTATGTAACTTCTGTATATTTTCTATGTTTATCCTTCAGGTTCATGTTAGATCTATTATTAATGTGGGTATGACAATGAAGATGACGAACAAGATCCAACTACTGAACATGGAATGTGAACTAAACAAGGAAAAATGTTATGCTTTTAATGTCATGGCAACTAAACAAGAATCTGTAAGTTTTTTATGTAATGATGTTGCTTGAACAATGATTTAAATGTTCTATTTTAGACACTAAATCCCAATGCACTTTTATTAATTGAGCTCATAGTTTCATTTTAAATAACATATTTTCAGATACTAAAATAGATTTTCATTTCATTTTAAATCCTGGTAAGTTTCGCTTAATTTGAGTTCCTGTTACGTTTTTGAGTTTCTGTTATATTCCTCGTGCTGTTTTTCTAGATCTGGCATGAAATATAATATACACAATGCAATTGTTTGGATTTATGAAATTTGGTCTTAAATTTAAATGTTTTTTACTAGCACTTTCTACATTCTGAAGCAAATACCTTGAAAGAAAATAACAGATCTGCAAATGCGGAATTGAAGTTTTGCCCATTGACAAAAAACCGGTCGTTATGTCGGGGTTTATAAGATGCTGACCAAGTGGCGTTCTTCATTTGTTGCAGATGCTTCCATCCAAAGATATTAACTTTGATGGTTACACATACAAGAATTAAGAGATTGTGGGTGAATGTGTAATACCTGGAATTGGTATATTCATATCTCTCTTACTGTTATTTATCGTCTGTTAGTTTATGATTCCCTCAAATATATTTGCAAGATTTGTTTCTTACTCGCTGGTAAATATTTACCCTTGCAGTTATGGCCGTGTGAAGCCAGGCGTTGTTGCATATGGATGAGACATAATGGGATCAAAGATTAGTTCGGGCTATAAAAGTTTATCAGGAACCAGTGTTACAAGTCCTGTAGTTTCTGGTGTTGTATGTTTGCTTGTCAGAATCATTAATGAACCTGATAGCAAAAATATCTTAAACCCAGCAAGCATGAAACAAGCATTGGTTAAGGGTGCAAAATTTAGGCTTACTATTTTTTTCTTTTATTTTTTAAGGTCCTTCTGAAGCTCTTTGTCCAGCCTCTGAAGCATTATTACATGAAATTCCATTCGTTGGTAAAGATTCAGTTGTAGTCCAAGAAATGTCTTATAATGAGATCATTGCAAAGGGAAGTTCGGTGGTAAATGGCATCCAGTCAAAGCAAGAACAGGTAGACAGTAGACAGGGTGCTGGTGATATTCCAAAATATGTAAATCTTGAACCATCACTAGCAATGGACTGGCTTGAGATATCATGGGATGAGCTACGGATCAAAGAGCGTGTTGGTGCTGGTAAATTTTCTGTTTCTCCTGCTTTTCAGTTTTGAAAGAGCATAAATGAAACGGTGGCTCTAACTGAGGTTGCTCTTTTCTCTATGCAGGATCTTTAGTACATACACATGTTGTTACAAGCGTGGAGCTTAGGATTAAAACTACAAAGTCATATCAATTAGAATTTATTGCAATTCTATTATACATACAACCGAATGTAATTTGATATTTTTTTTTCACATAGAGATCACTAATTAGACAATATTTTTTCTTGCAGAGTTTATCTATGTGATACTTCGACTTGAAAAAGGGCCATTAAGATATTTTGAAGGAGGTCGGATATATTCATTTTTTTGTAAAGGTGATACTTTTGCATGTTACCTATTTCTTGAGTTCAGTTTCTTTCATGGTGACTCATAATTTTTTTCTGTGTCTGATGTGTGCATTCCAGGCTGCAATTAGCCCCGATGCATCAAACATAGTCTGTGGTTCCAGTAATGGAAAAGCATATGTTTGGCAGGTTACATTTCTAACTTTTAATCAGCTACTCTAAGTTTGTTATTGGGTTAAAGTAGGGATGTAATTTTACTAAACTTTCAAAAACCAGGTTAACAAGCCTCAAGTGGATCCCACTATTTTGAAGAGTCATGATGAGGAAGTTACTGCAGTCGACTGGTAAATTGGAAATTTAGTGTGGTTTTAATTCTTAGATAATTGTTATGAGATTTTAACTTTAATGTTTTTTTGCAGGAGCCGCTCTGACATCTAGAAATACACACTGCAAATTCATTTGTCTCATGACATTAAAGGTTTCTTCTCACTGGTGTAAAAGTAACCTAGAAGCTCTACAGCAGGAAACATGTCACATTGGTCAATTGATGCCTTTTTTTGGCGTAAATGATTTCAGTCAGAATTATAACTACATGGATAAATCATCAATGGTATGCTGATAGTTTCTGCATTTGTATATGATTAAATTACTAGAAAATGTTTGGTCTGTGAATGTAAAGTTGTTAAGTACTTATGGTATATGATTGGTTGATTAAAGTGCTTGTGTGCTATTTCTTTCTTTTCCATATTGTTAAGCTCTTTTCAGCAACATTATGAAATAGGGCCCTGTTTGAATAGACAACTTGATTTAAGCGCTTATAGTATAAGCATTTAGCATATAAGTGCTTATGTATAAGCTACTATAAACATTTAGCATATAAGTTCTAATGTATAAGGCTTTTTTAAAAAAATATGATATAATCCAATCATTAATTTCATATAAACTATAAACTGTTTCTATAATCTTATCTTAAGGGGCTTATCAAAATTAATTGAAAACAAGTTATGGACCAATAAGTCAATCCAAAGAGACTAGATCACTACAATGTTAAGCTATATGGTTGCATGCTTATTTGATCTTCTTTTTCCATGACTTTGTGCAGCTGACATTGGTAAGTTTGAGGATTAATTCTGATTCTTCTGTTTTAAGATCCAACGAAGAGGAAATGGAGTTTGACGACTACATGGACTGCGTTCCAGATTCATCTTGGACAGTCCTCCTACAGCTTTTGCGCTATACTGGTAATAAACCCTTCGTATTTATCGGTTAATGCTCTATTTGTTCTGGACATAAGCATGCAACAGTCTCAGAATAGTAGTAATTGTGCAATCATCATTAATTTGGTTCCTGTCATTTATTATGATGCTAAGTGCTCTCTTTTTACAGGTAAATTTGAAGCACAACATCAGAAATATGAGGATGAAATAAATTATGTAAACTTAGTGGAGGTTAGTTCTCTTATCAGTTTTTTTGTTGAGTAGATAAGATGGTAACCGAATGATGCATACAACAAATCTTTTTTACATATACACACTATTATATTAAATTTGTCCAGTGATACATAATTTCTAATTTCATAAGTCTGTGCAAGTTTAAGTGAACATGGATTACATTATTTCTGTGATAAAAATGATATCGAGGTCTTACTCATTACATTGACTACTTCTAATTATATTAAAATTTCTACAATATGATGTCTTGGCATCCCCATTGATAAGTTTATTGATGGCGTGCAACTTATCGGTAATGCAACTCGTGCAGCCTCGGCTTGATGTTCTTCTTTTTGAAATCGTTTTTCCTCTTATGTGCTTTAATGATAATGATCAAAAGCTTTGGGACGAAGATCCTCATGAATATGTTAGTAAAGGCTATGGTAAGTTTTACTGGCAGGTAAACATGGAACCAGCATTTCAAATAATTTGCATTGGCACGAACTTATAGTTTCTAATTCTTTGTTACAAACATTATTGAAGACTTGTATAGTCCTAAGACTGCCTCTGTGGATTTTGTGAGTGAGCTGCTTCGAAAACGCAGGGAAGATAATTTTCATAAATTTGTGCAATTCATAGTTGAAATTTTGAAAAGGTAAATATGTTACTTTCTGTTAAAAATAAGATTTACAGATTGATACTGTATTTATATATATATTTTTTGCATTCTAGGTATGATGAAGCACCAGTAGAATACAAGTCCTATACAATTTATGTTTGTGTCTTTTCTGATGCTTGCCAAATTCACTCTCCTTTGTTTTGTCCTTTGTCTGAAGAATGTATCTTAAAAATCTAAGCTGGCATATTTCACAATATCCATACTAAAGGCTGCTAATTTGGATGCCTATTTCTGATAATTTGTTTCAGTCAGAATATGGTTCACAGGGCAGGTATAATGAGCATATTGCACGACATATATTTATCTAAATTTAAAATTTTCTATTCTAATCAAACTAAATGACACAAGTTTAAAGAACCATTTTTTTTTATATTGCACCACAGTTTGTTGTCGTTGCTTCACGGGTAGGGCTGACAATGAACCAAACCAACTCGAGAATAGTTCGAAATTCGATTCGAAAATTAAATCAGTGAACTAGGTTCATGAACCAAATGAGCTGAATATGAGCTAAAAACTAAGTTCGTTAACTAAATGATCTGAACTTGAACTATACATAGTTCGACTCGTTAGGTTCATGAGTCAATTCGATTATATATGAGATAGATTATATTGTCTTTAAGAGTAGGTTTAAAGATTTGTTCTAAATCTTAGTCTCATATTTTCTTTTAATCTAACGGTTTTAATTGATAATTTATATTCTCAAGTGAGTAAAATATTTCTACGAATAATTATACAAATAAAATTAACATCGTATAAATTCCAATCTTATAACTTTTATTTTATTTCTATATTTTTTATTTAAAAAATATTAATTTAAAAAATCAAATATATATATAAAAAATAGACTTTAAAAAATTACGTTTAAGTCTGTGAAATAAGCGAGTTGAACCTAACAAGATAAACCTAACGAGTTGAACCGAGATATTCGTGAACTTCTAACATGTCGAGTTTGAGCTGAAAAAAAAGTTCGTGATAAACTCGAACTCGAACTCGGCCAATTCTTAACGAGTCGAGTTTGAGCTGAAAAAAAAGTTCGTGATGAACTCGAACTCGGCTAGTTCTTAACGAGTCGAACTGAGCTAAGGCGAGTTCGACTCGACTCGACTCATTTCCAGCCCTATTCACGGGACACTTTCATCGTATGCCATGTGCTGCAAATTCAATTCGTATCGACGAATTTTACAGGTAAGCTATAGTTATGTTTATACCTCTTAGATTATTATGATATTGTTTTTGAATGTTGGTTGGATTTAATCTCATGTTATTTGTTTTTACGATATTGTGCCAGCTTCAACGCTCTTTCGTTCTCGCCTCAGAACCACCATTCGATGAGGCACCGCCCTATTTAGTGTTTAGCGGCTGCAGCAAATATGTAGGAAGTTCAATAACAGGGCCCATCGTTTTTTCTGCGAAATTTGTGCAAGAGAAGCTTTAATTATTCAGCAGGCTCGGTTCTTGCGTACAGGTGCGGAGTATTCGGTAATATGTCCATGTCTGCCTCAATAAAGCCTTGGTTTTACTATATGGTATGAATGCCATTATTTTTAGCCTTTGAGTTTGGATGGGTGTGTATGGTCTATTTTTGTGCAATTGTGTTGTAAGTTGTCTATATTTTATATTGGTACAGTTGCTTGGATATGTAATATAAAGGGTGGATGGTATTGTATATGGTTGTTTAGTTCGTAGGCCTTAGCAGTGTTCCTTGTGGGTTTGCAGAACTTTACTGGTGGTTTGTAATTTAAATAGCTTATGCCACTTATAATTAATATACATCATTATTTTGCTGCTTCAAAAAAGATAAAATGCCTACATCAATGCCCGTTGTGATAAATTGCTTTGCAAAAGGTTAAATTCTACTGTTTAAAAAAGAAGCCAAGCCTCACATGTATAGCCTCTATAGGAATTTAATAATTTATTTTATCTAATTTATAATATTCAATAGTAGACAGACAATTAATTTTCAATCTCACAATTAACTTTCAATTTTTTAACTAATTTTCTATTTTATGAATCATTATCGACCCAATATCTATTTTATTTTAATGAATAATTATTTTTATTTTAGAGGACAAATATTTACTTTTAAATATCAATTTTTTTCTATCTCACGAGTTTCGTTTTCTTTTTATATAATTATTTAATACAATTAAATTTCTATAATAATTATTCATTTTATAATTAAATAATTCATTTTTAATTTACACGTGAATCTAAATATATTTTATATTCTATCAAGATTAATTTACCCGTGCGGGAGCACGGGTATCTTACTAGTTTTTCATAAAAATACAAAATTCATCCCTATTGAAGGTTAAGAGAACCGTTCTACTTTTTCATAATACCCCTATTATTAAACCAAATTCTCAATCTTACCTGAAATCCTAACAATTGATACAATTCTCACATGAATTTCTCTTCTTCTACCTCTAGCCAATTTTTCTTCTTTTGCCTTAACTTTCAAAAATACGTACTGATGACACTCTCAAATTCACTAAACCTTCTTTTAGATCAAAAATCTAATACCTTATTTTAGTTATTCCCGTTCCACCCTTACTTATCACTATTTCCTATTTTTCTTTTTATAATAAATTTAAGTCCCCTGATTTTTCTAACAATTCTATAACTTTATTTCTCCACTAAATTCTCATTCTTTTATTTTAATAAAAAATACTACTAAATACTTCTTATTTTCCTATTCATTCTACTATATTCACCTAATTAAATTAAATAATCATATTATTTAACTATCAAATAATTCTAAATATTTTTAATTTATTCCAACTAACTTCTACTCCAATTGATCAGTTAAATACCACAACCCATCAATCCAATAAATTACACAAAATTATAATTAATTCGTAATTAACTCTATTAAAATAACTATCGAAAATGGGGTGCCACAACATCTATTCAAAATATACACAAGTTTGCTGGTCTAAATTTATCTTCATCCTTATTTCATTGTTGACACGCCATAATGGGAATTGACATGCATGGTATGTTTCTTAAGCATTTTATGCATTGATATGTTTATTGTATTGTGTTTGTTGGTTATTGTTTGTTGTTGATGAATGTTTTTGATGAATGTTGTTGTTAATGTCTGTTTAAAATATGAGTTTATTATATATTATGTGGTTTGAGTGTTTTTCCCAATCCCTTACCAAATATATAACTTCTCAAACTGCATTAGAAAATTTTGATATGATAGATAAAATTGTATTAGAAAATAACTACACGGTTCAATTCTTGACAAGTATTCTTCACACTATTAACTGCATGTTGTTCTTTGATCGTTAAAACTTGGTTTAGTGATTGTAGATCTTCAACCACTCATCTCGCCAACTCTAATTTTGTCTGCGAAGTAAATAATATTTTGCAAAAAGAATTAAAGTTGAAGGCAGGGGTTGTTGAAGAACGAGGATCATTAAACCAAGTTCTTACTGTCAAAGAACAAAATACGGATAAAGAGTTGAAGAACCCTTGTCAAGCATTGAACGTGTACTTATTCTTCTAATATAACTTAATTTGTCATATTATAATGTTCTAGTGCAGTTTGGAAGGTTATATGTTTAGTGAGTATTGGAGAAATAAACATTCCACATAATTTATAATAAACTCAGGGCTATATTTAACAACGGTTGTCTAGAACAACCGTTGTTAAATATGTTGCATTTTAATATACCAAAACGGTTTTTTAATGTAACCGTGGTGGTAGGTAGCGCGCTACATGGATACAATTACGGTCGCACGCCTGTGGTTGAAATCATCATACATACAATCACACCTTACGTCACAACGGTTGGACCTGCGTGATGGTATCTCTTTTCCAACCATTGTGATATGGGTTTTCCGTAGTAGTGATAATAACAACAAAACATGTCTGAAAAGTTAATTCATATTGCAGCGAAAACTTCAACAGATAATTTGATTATTCAAAGCATAATTATGTTTCAAAGTAATCTTAAGCAACATCAATTAGAGAAACAACCAAGTAATCTCCAACAAAATAAAACAAACATAAAAGCGTTCCATATCCCCGATGTTACACATCAGAGCAGACGCCGACACTAAAATAAAAAGGGAAGACTCCATCTTACACTCACATCGACTCCTCCACTATGGGTTATCTGCACGATTCCATGTAAAGACAACATTCAAACGGAAGGGGTGAGATGTCATAATTATATAAAGGAAAGCATGATAATAAGCAAGCATCAGATTATAACATGCACATCACCCATTCCACAACACACATCCACACAATTAACATAACCACTGTTAGATGTCAAACATGCTATATATTTGTATTTGATACTTGACATTTTTCAACACTTTCTTGTTTTAATTGTTGATTTTGTTAGTGAATTGTTGTTGTTCTTCAAACATTATATTTATACCTTTGGTGCTTGTAATGTGTGTGCTATTGTGCAGGAAAAGGCACTAATTAATCAAAGATTTAAGACACAAAGAGATGATACAAGCTACCAAAGAATGAGGAAAACAACAGCAGGTTCGCTTTGCGAACTCTGGCAAATTCACTAGCAAATGTTCGCTCTGCGAACTCTGGCGAAGCTCCCAGCGAATAGCTCCAGAATTGGACAGAGGGAAAAGGGACTAAAGTTCACTTTGCGAACTCCCAGCGAATGTTAATTCGCTGCTTTGTTCGCTTTGCGAACAACCTAGCAAAGAACCCTTGGATATGGCAGTGGCAAAAGGACCCAAAATTTGCCTTGCGAATGAAACGTTCGCTTTGCGAACCCACGAAGACAGTCAAGGGAGGTTTAACATTTTGAAAGCACTTAAGGTGCCATTTTTTTCACTCGCTAGGCGAATGATTCATCTGCAGTGCAAATGTAGCTGATCTCAAGTGTATTATAAATAGATTGTTATGTTTTCTTGGGATCATAACTTGATATTATCACACAAAAACATATTTTTCTGAGTTTTCTTCATCCAAGAGAGATTTTACACTTTGAGAAGCTGAAGTCGCATCCGATCTCGAATATTTGATGCATATGTTCTTTCATCTCCTCACGAAACTTATGATACAAGCTACCATGAAAATGTGTAGCTAAACACATCTTGTGTTAAGATTAGAGGTAGTTAATCTTACTTATATGTATTTCTTTTGATCTTTTGTATATGAACAAGGTTGATGATCAATATAGGATGAAGTTGTTTGTTCTTAATGATGTATTTGTGGTTTGAATCACTCTAGACATAGATTTTCCAAATCTTGACCTAATATCTTTATCTCTTAAAAACCAATCTCTAGACATAGATTTGGGGTTTAATATTCGCTTTGTATTGATCTTAACAGTTGTAGTTTCTATTGTTAGCGTGAGACATCATCTAACGATTTAAACAAGGATACTCACGAATTTGCTTTAGACATAAACTTATTCACGAGGATACGCGATTTTATTGATCGGAACTAAGTTTATATGCTTGATTAATCAGAAACGTATGAAAAGGATTAGAGAAATCTAATATTGACATGCTTTTATAAAACTTACAACATCTTTGTTATAGTTTACTTCTTTGCTACCAAAATTGATGTTACAAAACCAAGAACAATTTGAAAACCCCTTACTTAAAACGTTTCGACTATTGAACGACAAGCATCAAAATATCACACAATCCCTGTGGATACGATAAAAACACCCTTCGAAATACTCTTCAACAAAATGGCGCCGTTGCCGGGGATTATTGTTTGATATTGCAAGCATTACAATAGTTGTTTAGTTTTAAGCTTATTTAAATTTTTCTTGAGCTTGTTGATTTGTTTGGTTTAGTGTGCAGACTCCGTTTTATGCGAGGGAAGTTACCCACAGACCAACTTCTTTTTGATCCTGAAATCAAAAGAACTGCGCGTAAATTAAATAGCAGAACAAGGCGGAGGAGGCGACTTGCCAAAGAAAGACGAGAGCGAGACGAAAGTTCAACTTCGACGCAAATACCACAGTTACAGCCAACTATGGCTGCTCCACCACCACCACCACCACCTGCTTCAGTTCCTTGTATTAATAGTCTGAGACATATTGCACAATTTGTACGTAATGCTCAGAACAGTCGGCATTCAGAAATGAAGACTGGTATCCTCTTGCTTCTATAGTAGAATCCTTTTATTGGTATGGATCATGAGGATCCTTTTACACACCTGACTAAGTTCTATGAGATTGCAGGCGCCACTGGTGCACCCGAAGCTGAAGAAGAGTCACTGTTTAAGAGACTGTTCCCGCATTCCCTCATTGGGAAGGCTAAGGAATGGTATCTTGACCAATCTACGACAATCATGACGGAATGGAACATGCTTGAGGAAAAGTTTTTGGAACGATTTTTTCCACACAATCATTTCATGGAGGCTAAAACAGCAATTGCAGTTTTCACTCAGGGTGGAAATGAATCTCTCAACGAAGCTTGGTAGAGATTCAAGTCCATGTTGAGAAAGTGTAAAGGGCACGGTTTCGATGAGCTTACTCAAGTTCACATTTTTAGAAATGGTCTTCAGTTGGTCCATAAAACATTGTTGGATGTCACCGCGGGTGGATCTATAATGGCTAAAAGCGTCGAGGAGGCTATTTCTATCATTGACCGGATGACTCTAAATGACCACCAAAGGAACCATAACCGTGGCCCTTCTCAAAAGAAAGCTGGAGTACTTAAGTTGGGAACAAATGATGCAATTCTTGCTCAAAATATATTGTTATCTCAACAGGTTGAGTTGCTAACGCACAAATGTCAAAGTTACCTCAACAACTCAAAGAGATGTATGAACTTCCGAGCAAGAAAGTGCAGGTAGCTTGTTGTGAATTGTGTAGAGGAAATCATCCTACCGGGTATTGTCCTCCGGTAATGGAAGAAGTAAATTATGCGGGAAACCCTACTCAAGGTTATCAAGGAAGGCCTCCTTACCAAAATACTCAACAACCTTACCAAAATCAGCAAGGCTACCAACCAAGGGGCAACTACCAAAATCAACAAGGATTTCGACAAAATCCTTACAAACCACCCTAAGATCAAAGTGGAAGTTCAAGGTTGGAGGAGACTTTCACACAATTTATGCAATTATCAATGGCAACTCAAAAGAGTACGGAAGCTTTGATTAAAAATCTTGAATCTCAAGTCGGGCAACTTGCAAAGCAATTAACCGAAAAGAAACCGAGGCCATCCTTCTCCGCTATCACTCAAACAAATCCCAAAGAGCATTGTAAAGCCATTTTCATAAGAAGTGGAAGAACAATTGGAGGAGATATTGAACATGAGGTGGTAGTCGAAAAGGAAAATGATATTGTGTTGGAGGAAATCGAAAAAAATGATGAAAATGGTGTAGTTGAAAAGAATGATGAAGAAGTGAGGAAGAAAAAAGAAAAGAAAAGAAAGGAGTATGAAAAGGAAGTTTTACAAAGAAGATTACCATATCCCCCTGCTCCTAATAAAAAAGAGAACGATAAGCATTACACAAGATTCTTAGAATTGTTTAGTCGGTTGCAAGTAACTGTTCCTTTCTCTGAAGCTCTTGAACAAATGCCTAAGTATGTCAAATTCATGAAGGACATACTTACGAAAAAGAAGAGGTGCACGGACAAAGATAACATTGATCTCAATTCCGAGTATATTACCGTCATTCAAAGTATGCTTCCGCGGAAAGAGCAAGATCCTGGAAGAGTAGCTTTACCTATTACTATAGGTAATGATTTTAAATGCAAAGCTTTGGTTGACATGGGTGCGAGTATAAATCTAATTCCGGTGTCTGTGGTTAAAAGACTTGATAAGATGAATGTGAAGTCAACAACCATGACATTACAACTTACGGACAAGTCAAGAACTCGTTCGTATGGTGTTGTGGAGGATGTGCTTGTAAAAGTGGATAAATTCCTATTTCCGGTTTATTTTGTGATTGTTGAGATGGATGAGGACGAGGATACGCCGATTATATTGGGAAGACCGTTCATGAAAACCGCCAAAATGTTGGTGGACGTTGATGAAGGCCTAATGAAGGTGAGAATTAAGTCGAGTGGTAAGGAGGAAGAAGCTTGTTTTATGTTATTCAAAGGAGTGATGTATGCAAATCAAGTATATGAAAGCGATCATAAGAAGAAAGAATTGGAAAGAGAGGCTTTGTGGAAGAAAAAGAATGAAGATGCAAAAGTGGCCATGTTGCGATCATGTTGGGATTTTTCCTTCTTGAAAAAAAAGGGATCAAAGAAAGGACATGATAACGGTTGAAGTTCTTGTTCACAAAGTTTGTTTTTCTCGGAAGCTAATTCTTTAGCTTTTGGTTTCGAGGCATCAAGTCTCCAGACCGTCGAGCTTAGCCGATGTTAAACAAGTGCTTGTTAAGAGGACCCCCAACATTGTAAGTATTTATTGTTTTATTTGCTGTTTTAATGATTTTTGTTGTTTAGAAGTGGTTTAGGAAGTTGCAGCATATGCAAAAAAAATTTCAAAAACCTGTCATGTTCGCTGGCGTTCGCTTTACAAACCCGGGGCGAGCATTCGCCAGCCAGTTCGCTTTGTGCACTCAGCGAGATAGGGGAAGTATGTTTGCTGCCACCTCAATTTATAAAAGGGATTTAATTTTATGGGTGGGCCAGGACTTGTGCCCATGACCCATATCATTTTCTGAACTTTGGAGAGGCAACCCTAGTTTCCTTGGACACTTTGCCTCTTGCCACATTTTTCAAACACTCTCTCAAGAACATCATTTGCTCTCGTTCCTCAATTTTCACCAAGTTTCCCAATTTCAATTACAAGTTCAGGTTTGATTTCTTGTTCTATCTTTTGATTGCTGTTAGAAAATATGGTTAGGGTTGTGGATTTTGCATTAGAGACATTGTAAATTCTAGGTTTTCACCTCAGTTTTAAGATTTCTCTGCTGTTGCATGTTGAATTGTTTGTAAATTTTAGAATAGAGGTGACATTGTGAATGAAACTCTGATGTTGGAAGTTAGATGCTGTGTTTTTCTAAAATTATCGCGAGTTCGTTGTACTATTCGCCTTGTGAACCTGGGCGAGCATTCGCCAGACTTCACTTTGCGAATCTGTTGAAAGAGATTTTATCGTATCCGCAGGGATTGTACGATATTTTGATGCTTTCCGTTCAATAGTCGAAACGTTTTAAGTAAGGGGTTTTCAAATTGTTCTTAGTTTTGTAACATCAATTTTGGTAGCAAAGAAGTAAACTATAACAAAGATGTTGTAAGTTTTATAAAAGCATGTCAAGATTAGATTTCGCTAATCCTTTTCATACATATTTGATTAATCAAGCATATGAACTTAGTTCCGACCAATACAATTGCGTATCCTCTTGAATAAGTTTATGTCTAAAGCAAATTTATGAGTATCGTTGTTTAGACCGTTAGATGACGTCTCACGCTAACAATCGAAACAACAACCGTTACCTTAAATACAAAGTGAATATTAAACCCCAAGTCTATGTCTAGAGTTTGGTTTTTAAGAGATGAAGATATTAGGTCAAGATTTGGAAAATATATGTCTAGAGTGATTCAAACCACAAATACATCATTAAGAACAAACAACTTCATCATATATTGATCATCAACCTTATCCATATACAAAAGATCAAAAGAAATACATATAAGAAAGATTAACTACCTCTAATCTTAACACAAGAGGTGTTTAGCTACACATGCTCTTGGTAGTTTGGATAACAAGTTTCAAGAGGAGATGAAAGAACATCCGCGTCGAATAATCGAGATCGGATGTGACTTCAGCTTCTCTATGTGAAAATTCACTCTTGGATGATCAAAACTCTGAAAAGTATGTTTTGGTGTGAAAATATCAAGTTATGATCCCAAGAAAACATAAAAATTTATTAATAATACACTTAAGATCAGCAACATTCGCACTGCGAATTAATCATTCGCCTAACGAATGAAAGAAAATGAAACCTTAAGTGCCTCTGAAAGTTAAACCGCCCTTGGCTGTTTTCGTGAGTTCGCAAAGCGAACAATTCATTCGCAAAGCGAACCACTCGCCAAAACATTCGCAAAGCAAATTTTGGGTCCTTTTCCCTCTATTTTGTTCGCTGAAAGCTTCGCCAATGTTCGCAAAGCGAACATTCACTGGGGATTTTTCCAGGGTTCGCAAAGCGAACCTGCTGTTGTTTTCCACTTTCTTTGGCAGCTTGCATCAATTCTTTGTGTCTTCCATCTTAGATGTTTTTAGTGCACTTTCCTGCACAATAGCACACAAATTACAAGTACCAACGGTATAAATATAATGCATGAAGACAACAACAATTCAATAGAAAAATCCACAATTAAGGCATGAAAGTAATGAAAAATGCCAAGTATCAAGTATAAATATATAGCATGCTTGACATCTAACAAATCTCCCCAACTAAGTCTTTGTTTGTCCTCAAGCAAAGTATGCCTCTCATTGAAAACAAGAGGATTTACTCTAGCATTTGATTCACTCCAAGAACGGATAAACGGCTCAAATAAAATAACAATTGTAACAAAGCATAATTACACAATCCTAGAATCGACAATGGAAAAGAACTTGATTCTTACAACAAATCTCAGACAATGTCTCCAGAAACAACTAAACAATCATGTTTATGTCACTCTAACACTCCTCTTCGAAAAATGATTTAAGGAAATTAACGCGTTTGCAACCGCGGGGCAATTTCTCTCAAATGAAAAATGAAGCAAATACTAAGCAATTCATACAATATCTAATCGATCGCAAGAAATTATGGAAGCAAAATATCACTAAGGGCTTTTATCGGTTATAACTTGGCCGAGGTTAAAAACACGAGACATATGTACACGACCATTGAAACAAGAAAGGGTAAAGACTTTGAAGAGCATTTCTTTTTCAAAATTTTCGATCTTGTTCAATCCTTTTTTTTTTCACAATGCATTCTCTTCTTTTTATTTTCTTTTCTTTTTGTTCTTTTTCTTTCTTCTCTTTTTTTTTTTTCAATTTCTTTGTCTTAGAATGCGTTGTATCACCAACTCCTTTTTCTCTTTTCAAAATAAACATCTCTCCCCAACTTCAACATTGCTATAAGCTTAGCTTAAATGCTCTTCAAAACGGGTTAAAATCGGGTTCATGATTCAAACAATACTTTCATTTCGGCTCAAAAGAGGTTTCAAATACACGCACACTCACAAGGTGACTTGAAGTGTTTTTGGACTGGTGGTTATACTCAAAGTGCACAAACATTGCCTTGATCATTTCTATGCTTCCACAATTTTAAAACAACAAGCAAGATAAAGCATGAATTATAAATATAAAACAACATTCATCATTAATCCTATGCATTTAGTATAACATGGAGGTTTCTCACTTTTGTGGTTTTTGGACCTAAATGACACAAGTAATCAAATAGAGTTGTAATAAGAAACAACATTTTCATTTGTGCAAAGACAACAAAGTTCCAATACATTCAAAATTCTAGAACTAGGTAACTATGTACCTTGACACAACATCATGCTTAAAGTACTATCATAGCCATCCAATCTTGGAGGAATCTTCTTTGATGCACAATCAACACCAACCTAAGATTCTTCCACAAAACATCCAAAAGTTAGAAATATTAACTTCCACAAGCGTACCAACATAAAACAATAAAAAGCATATTAACAACTTAAGAGTTGAACATTAGTAAACTGAAGAATTCAACTCTTAATAACAATAATTAACACAAAAGCATACCAACAACTTAAGTGTTGAGCATTCGTAAACTGAAGAACTCAACACTTAATAACAACAATTAAAACCGAAATATTAGTAAAATTAAAAACCGATTTTTTTTTTTTACTGAAAAATAACATATATTACTAATAATAATAATAATAATAATAATAATAATAATAAAAATGTTCTGGTGTGAACACACCTACAAAGTGAAAAGTACCACAAAGGATACAAGTACATCATAATAACCAAAATAATCCAACAAAGTGGATAGAGTACATCAATAAAAACTGAAATAAAAACAAAATACAAGAAAACTTCACTTTTATGCTCAAAGGAAGTACAAAATCATCATCATAAAAAATCAGTCCTCCTCGGACTCTGAAGCATACACCTCAACCTCCTCCTCCTCTGAGCCAGATTCAGAGCCAGATACCTCAACCTCAGCACCACCACCCTCCTCATCAGCACCAGCTACATCCTCTCCCCCTCCGAATACTGGCCTGGCCTCAGGCCAACCAGCATGTGCAAGGAACTGCTCCCTTGACATCATCGTATGCTTAGTGGAAGGATCGCGAATCTGCAGCTCTAGTACCTGCATGGAGTAATGTAAATCAGTCATGGCGCGCTGAGAAGCCACCATCCAGTCCTAGTTAAACTGGCATATCTCCTGCTGATAAGGGTAAAAACTCTGAGATCCAGAACCAGAAGCATCTCCACCCCTTCTGCTAGCCTCAGCACTAGCACCCGATGTCTCACCTCTTGCCCCCTTAGGTTTGCAGAACTTGTCCACATATATGTCGTCAATTGTAAAAGGAACAGTAACCTGGCGACGTGTGGGAATATCAACCCCAACACTCGCACACAAAGACATGATAAGACAAGGAAATGCGAGAGGGGCATTCGCCCGAGAAACGGTACCACCAAGGCCACTCTCCACAATTGCCCTAATCTCATCGGATATAATACGGGCTACGTCAATCTGCATGTTTGTCAAAATACAATGGACAAGGTGTGCAAGAGGAATCGGGATGGTTGAGGAATGCGACTTCGGCTTGATATTGGTTATCACCAAAAGCAATATAAGTTGGGCCAAAGGTTGCATGTCCTCCCGCCGATACCTAATAGCAACCCTAGATGGGTTGAGTCCAACTGTTTTTCCTGGTCTAAGGAGATCTCTGGTCATTTTTGGGATATCTCGGCGAAGGTGTAGGTCCCTATGGTAATCATCAATCTCGCTAGCTCTTAAAGGCAGAGGACTTCCAAGAAGAATACTAATGGCTCTACGGTCAAATCTCACCACCTTTCCCGCAACTAAGGTTGTCCAACTAAACTGTTCGCCATCATCAAGAAGGGCGTTCGCATAAAATTCTCGAACAAGCTCTACATTGTAGCTATCAATTGGAGTTATCAGTCGTCCCCATTTTTTCTCTTCCAAAAGTGCAGCCACAGACCGATAACTCCCTCGGTCACTTAGGTTGAATCTCTTTTCCGCTAAAATGCTTCTTTTTTCCAAGGTAAGATACCTTGCTGCTTGTTTGGCACCTCTAAAGCGAGTGTCATCAAATTAGATTGACACTTGTCGTGATGTGGAGGACTTTATGTTCTTGGCGGGGTTAACTTTGGGGGCCATCTGCACACATCAACAAGTAAACAGCAAAAAAGTAGAAACACAGTCATTAGAATTGGCAGCCAAAAGCAAATCACAACTGAATCAACATAAAAAAAATTCAGCATTCTGCTATGTTCGCTCCAGAGTTCGCAAATCGAAGGCTGGCGAACATTTGCCCCAGATTCGCAAAGCGAAGGTCTGGCGAATGCTCGCTCAGATTCGCAAGGCGAATAAAGCAGTGAACCCACGGAAATTAAAAAAAACACAGCAGCCAAATAGTCCAACATTAGAGCTCCATTCACAAAATCATTTCTATTCTAAGGCTTAATCAATATTTAGCATGCATTAGCATCCAAACCTTACAACAGAAATTAAACCCTAAACATTAAAAACCCTTTTTAAACTGAGGTGGCAGCAAACACACTTCCCCTGTCTCGCTGGGTTCGCAAAGCGAACTGGATGGCGAATGCTCTCCCCAGGCTCGCAAAGCGAACGCCAGCGAACATGACAGGTTTTGAAATTTTTTTTTACACTGCTGCCACTTCCTAAACCACTCTAAACATCAAACATCATTAAAAGAGCAAATAAAGCAATAAATACTTACAATGTTGGGGTGCCTCCCAACAAGCGCTTGTTTAACGTCGGCTAAGCTCGACGGTCCAATGCAACCTTAAGGATCGCAAAACGGCATAACGGAGGGATTCCGCTCGAAATCACCACCTAGATACATCTTCAACCTCTAACCATTTACAATCCAATTCTCTTTTGACTTTGTGTCTTCAATGACTATTGCCCCGTATTGCTTGATTTCACGAATCCAGAATGGACCAGGCCACTTAGATTTCAATTTACTAGGGAACAGTTTTAATCGAGAATTGAAAAGTAGGACCAGCTGCCCTACTTCAAAACTGTTTGGTCACTATTTTTCTGTCATGGTAAGTTTTGACTCGATCTTTATACAGCTTGTTGGAATCATACGCTTGGAGGCGCAATTCCTCTATTTCATGCAATTGTATCTTTCTTCTGTCTCCACTTAAAGTAGGATCAAAATTTATAAATTTCAAGGCCCAAAATGCCTTATGTTCCAACTCCACCGGTAAATGACAATTCTTACTATAGACCAATTTGAAAGGCGTGAGACCAATCGGAGCTTTAAAAGCTATTCGATAGGCCCACAAAGCATCATCTAGCTTATTTGACCAATCCTTTCTTGAGGATGACACCGTTTTTTTCCAAAATTCTTTTAATTTCCCGGTTTGATACCTTCGCTTGCCCATTGGCCTGTGGATGATATGGTGTTGCAACCTTGTGCTTTACACCATATTGCTCCAAGGCTTTTTCAAGCTGAGTGTTGCAAAAGTGGGATCCTTCGTCACTTATCAACACCCGCGGAGTACCAAATCGAGAAAAAAATGTTTTTTTTCAAAAATTTTATCACAGTTTTTCTGTCCGCTTTAGCACATGTTATTGCCTCTACCCATTTGGATACGTAATCAACTGCGACCAAAATATACTCATTGGAAAACGATGATGGAAAAGGTCCAACAAAGTCGATTCCCCAACAATCAAACACTTCAATTTCCAACATGTTTTGTAAAGGCATTTCATGCCGCTTTGAAATTCCACCACTCCTTTGAAACTTGTCACAACTTTGCGCATGCAAATGTGCATCTTTGAATAAAGAAGGGCAATAAAATCCCGATTGAAGGACTTTCGTCGCCGTTATTATTCCGTTAAAATGTCCTCCATAAGGAGAGTTGTGACAATGCCAAAGTATGCTAGTGGCTTCATCTATTGACACACATCTTCTCAAAAGGTTATCGACACCAAGCTTAAACAAATATGGTTTATCCCAAACAAAAAACTTGGCGTCCGATAAAAATTTCTTTTTCTGATGGTGAGTTAGACCATCCGGTATTAATCTGGCGGCTTTGTGATTAGCCATGTCGGCGAACCATGGTCTAACTTGCACCATATACAACTTTTCATTCGGAAATTCCTCCTTGACCTCTAATTCCTTTTTGGTCACTTCAAAATTTACAAGGCGGGATAAGTGATCCGCCACCAAATTCTCAGATCCTTTCTTGTCACGAATTTCCAAATCAAATTCTTGTAACAAGAGGATTCAACGAATAAGCCTTTGTTTTGAATCTGGCTTGGTGAGCAAATACTTAATCGCCGTGTGATCCGTGTAAATGACTACTCGAGACCCAATTAAATAAGAACGAAATTTTTCCAATGCATACACTATCGTAAGCAACTATTTTTCAGTTGTTGCATAGTTTACTTGAGCTTCATTTAAGACTTTGCTCGCATAGTGTATAACATGAAAAAATTTTGTTTTCCGTTGACCAAAAACCGCACCCACCGCATAATCGCTCACGGCACACATGAGTTCAAAATCCATTTTCAATTGGGCACGATGATTATGGGTGAGGTAGTCAAAGTTTGCTTTAAAGAATTAAAAGCGAACATGCAAGATTCATCAAAATCAAAGGACTTATCTTTGTTGAGCAAATTGCTCAAAGGCTTTGCTATCTTCGCAAAATCCTTGATGAGCCTCTGATAAAATCTCACATGTCCGAGAAAGCTCCTTATACCTTTAACATTCAACAGTGGTGGCAATTTCTCAATAACATCAACCTTGGCTTGATCAACCTCAAGGCCCTTTAAAGAAACTTTGTGGCCAAGCACAATTCCTTCGGTCACCATGAAGTTACATTTTTCCCGATTGAGTACCAAGTTGGTTTCCACGCACCGTTCCAAAACCGTATCCAAATTTTTCAAACAAATATCAAACGATTGCCCAAAAACCAAGAAGTCATCCATAAAAACCTCAATTGTCTTTTCGATCAAATCTGAGAATATTGCTTGCATACACCTTTGCAAAGTCGCCGGTGCATTACACAACCCAAACAACATCCTCCTATAAGCGAAGATTCCAAAAGGGCATGTAAAAGGAGTTTTTTCATGGTCCTCAGGGTTCACGATAATTTGGTTGTAACCCAAATAACCATCTAAAAAATAGTAGAATTATTGACCGGAAAGTCGTTCAAGCATTTGATCCATAAACGGGAGAGGGAAATGATCCTTCCTCGTAGCTTGGTTAAGCCTACGGTAGTCTATGCATATTCTCCACCCGGTTACGGTTCTCGTTGGGATTAACTCATTTTTATTATTTTGGATAACCGTCAATCTGCCTTTTTTCGGCACCACTTGTACCGGACTAACCCATGGGCTATCAAAAATGGGATAAATCATTCTGGCATCTAACATTTTTACCACTTCCTTCCTAACCACTTCTTTCATGGTAGGATTTAAGCGGCGTTGTGGTTGAGCGACCGGTTTGAAATCTTCTTCCATAAATATTCGATGCATACAATAAGAGGGACTTATTCCTTTTAGATCGGAAAGAGTCCATCCCACTGCCTCTTGATTCTTCTTCAAAACACCCATTAATTTTTTCTCCTCCATTATGGTTAGCTCCGTGCTTATTATCACCGGTTTATGCCTCTCATCATCAAGAAAAACATACTTAAGATGAGACGGCAACAACTTCAATTCAAGCTTAATTTCTTCATTGTTTTGTTTTTTCAAAATTTTCACCCTTTCTTTCAAAGGAGGAATTTCATCCAATTCTTCTAGTTCTCGCAAACACTTTTCGATTTTTTTTCTTCGGCTTCATCGATACTTTGAAGAGCATTTGTGAGAACTTTTTGCAAAGGGGTTGGAACTTGTAATTGCTCCTTTACTTTTTCAATCGCCTTCTCCGTTGCATCTATTCTAAAACAATCGCCTTTGTCCTTTTTGTGCTTCATGGCCTCAAATAGATTGAAACAAACCTCCTCATCTTGAACTCTAACCTTCATAAGACCGTCGTCCATATCAATTGCCATTCTAGCAGTTTTCATAAACGGTCTTCCAAGAATCAATGGAGCGTCTTCATCTTCCTCCATTTCAATTACCACAAAGTCGATAGGAAATAAGAATTTGTCCACTTTAACCAATACATCTTCCACTACACCGTGAGGACGGGTAGTGGATTTATCGGCAAGTTGCAATGTCATTTGAGTGGTTCTCAATTCCATCTGTCCCAACCATTTCACAATAGATAAAGGCATCAAATTAATACTAGAGCCCAAATTAATCAACCCGTTGCCAACATAGATGTTTCCTATTGTGACCGGTAAAGTGACTCGTCCCGGATCACTTTCTTTCCTCGGGAGAGTACGTTGAATGATAGCGCTACAATTAGCATCCACCATGATAGTCTCTTGATCCGTATACCTCTTCTTTCTTGTGAGAATATCCTTCATAAATTTTGCATATTTCGGCATTTGCTCCAAAGCCTCAAAAAATGGAATGTTTATTTGCAATTATTTGAAAATATCCATAAACTGAGCATAGTGCCTCACACTATCTTTCTTTGACGAAGCATGAGAATATGGCAAATGTTGGATCAGAATAGTACTCAACAGTTCCTTCCCCTTCCTAGTTTTTTTCAATTTTTCTTCTCTTTTTCTTTTTTCTTCTTCCTCATTTTTTTTCATTTCATTTTCAACTAAATCACCCTCAACATTTTTTTCTACTTCAATCTCATCACTATCTTTTTATTTTTCAACTACTTCCTCCTCCTCCACTACAACTTCACATATGCCCATCTCAATCTCTATTCCACTTCTTGTTAGAATAGCCTTACAATGCTCTTTTGGATTTGGTTGAGTATTCGCCGTAAAAGTTCCTTTGTGTTGGTCGGCCAATTATTTTGATAATTGTCAGACTTGCGTCTCAAGATTCTTTATGGCCGCATCGGTATTCTTCTGATTTGACATTGACATTTGCATAAATTGCGTGAGAGTGTCCTCCATTTTTGTATTTCCAATTGGAACTTGTGGAGGTTGAGTGTAATTTTGGTATTGTTGACGATTTGAAGGTCTGGCTTCATGAGGTCTCCACGGTTGTTGATAACCATGATTACCTCTAGGTTGGTAACCTTGGTTGCCTTGTTGGTAAGGTGGTCGAGGTTGGTATCCTTGATTTTGGTTTCCATCATAATTTACCTCTTCCACTACCGGAGGACAATACCCGGTATAGTGATCTCCTCTACAAAACTCACAACTCGCTATTATTTGGTTTTTGTTGGGAACTTCATGCATCTCTTTTATTTATTGTGGGAGTTTTGCCATTTGTTGTGTCAACAACTCCACTTGTTGTGATAACAGTTTATTTTGTGCAAGAATTGCGTCATTAGTTCCCAACTCAAGCACTCCTCCTTTCTTTTGCGAAGGGCCACAGTTATGGTTCCCCTGATGGTCGTTTAAAGCCATTTTGTCAATGTTGACAATGGCTTCTTCGACACTTTTGCTCATTAAGGATCCACCCGCGGTGGCATCCAGCAATGTTTTATGCACTAATTGAAGACCGTTTCTAAAAATGTGAACTTGAGTATGTGAGGGATATTCTCCTAGATACCTTGTTTTAATGATGTCAACAAACATATTAGATTGTAATTTGAGCGGTATCACTTCACGTGTCGGGCATATAGCGTCTAACCATTGTCGTTCATATGTCTAGATGCATAGGATCTTGTCCTCTCCAAAATAAATGTCCACTATCATTTTAGTTGTGTCTAGTATGCGTCTCTGATCTTGGTCTGGTAAAAATGCTCAGAAAAATTGAATTTCCTGAAAATTTGCACTTCATGCGCTGACCCTTCAGTCCATGCGCTAACCACAAATTTTATGCGCTAACCTCCAAAACTTGCGGGAAAGCGCACAAATTGATGGACACCAAATTCTTCTTTTATGCGTCGACGCATGAATACTGGAGGTCGACGCATGACCTCAAATTCTGCATTTTTTTTAATTTCTTTTCTGTTATTTTTTTGTTATTATTCTTGTTGGTCATATTTTTCATATAAATAGTTTTGGTCATCCTTTTTATTCACAACAAGAAACGTGAAAGATATATGTCATTTCTCTCTTCATCTTCATCTTCTTCATTGTGTAAACAAACAATCACACATAATCATCTTTGTTTGTGTCGCCCATTGATCGAAGTGATAATGTTCAGAATTTAGGAAGTGTAATCTTCATCTTCTGGGTTGAGAGTTTGGCAGGTGTTTCTTGAATAAAACCAGTTGGTTTTGTCCTCCAAGAATCGAATAGATTTTGGGGGGTTTTTGCACAAACTGTTCTTTCTACAGGGATTCGGCTGGGCGAAGGTAACCGGAAATTGGCGCAATTGATCGGTTTAGTAGCTGTAATCAGAGGATTGTAGAAAGGAGGTTTGGGTTCGAATTCTTAGTAGATTGCAATTGACCGAGTGAAGGTAACTGAAGAACGGTGGTTTCTGTCGGTTTAGTAGCGTGAGACAGTAATTGAATCAACCATATTCAGAGCACTTGATTCATCTTGAATCAAGGGAAGAGAAAATTCTGCATCAACGATCGAAGACGTTCGAGGGTTTGGATGTTCATTGTTTTCTCTTGTAATAAAAAATTTGCAATAACTATATATATATATATATATATATATATATCTCAATTCCATTTGTGGAGTTGGGGACAGACGTACCCAAAGCGAGGACGATTGGGGAACTGCCTAATCAAATCGTGTTTGTTCTCTCTTCCCTTAACTCTTTTACAATTCAGTTCGTTCAAATTTGTGAAGTCGCAAGTCCTCAAAATTTCTGTTGTAGAGTAATTGTAAGCTGATAAATTGTTTTGTTAAACTGATATAATTCCTTGAATTGTATCTTGGAGCAGCTGTACATTACCCTTCACTGAAATTCTGCACTTAGTGTGTTTTCGCACACTAGATGTTTGATAATTTGTGTTCAAGCAAAATTCGAACTTGTAGCCTTTAAATTGCTTATCATTTTACCTCATTGGATTGGAATATACATCAACCAAGTGATATTTTGTTGATTGCGTATCTTAAGTGTAATATTCAAAACTGAATTTTTCTCTTCTGTACTCATCCGTGATATATTCGTGCATATCTGATCCTTTTGGTAGAAGGTTCATCGTAGACGTTCTATCCAGTGGTAGCTTCCGTTTAAACAGTTTTTAAAAATAAATTTTGTAAACCATTTACGTGTAAAAATCAAGGGATCTATTCAACCTCCCCTCTAGATCTATAACCATCATCTAACAAGTGGTATCAAGAGCTCCGGTTAATTCTGGTGCTTCGGTAAAACTTCTTGGATCATGGAGAACGAACCTAAAGGGGCTTATAATAGAGCTCCAGTTTTTACAGGCGAAAATTACAGCTACTGGAAGGATTGTATGCGCGTTCATATTAACTCCAATGATCGGAATGTTTGGAACGTTATTTTAAACGGTCCCATGCAAATTACTATGACTAACGCGGAAGGCGTTGTCGTTCCTAAACCCGAAGCTCAATGGAATGAGGAGGACGAGAAAAAGTACAGCTATGATTGGAAGGCTCGTAATATGATCATCTCCTCCTTGGGAGTTGACGAGTATTATCGAGTCTCCCATTGTGAAACGGCCAAAGCCATGTGGGATGCTTTACAAGTAGCCCACGAAGGCACTAATGATGTAAAGTTGGCTCGTATTAATACACTAACGCAAGAGTTTGATTTGTTTTACATGAAGCAAGGGGAAACCATTGCGGATATGCAAAAACGATTCACTCACATTATCAACAAACTGCATGTTCTTGGTAAACCAATTCCAAATGAGGTTTCTACTAACAAAATTCTGAGGTGTCTTAACAGGGAATGGCAACCGAAGGTCACCACTATCAAGGAGGCAAATGATCTTGCTACACTAGACCTCACGATGCTGTTTGGGAAACTTGATGAGCATGAGCAAGTGCTCATTAGCTTGGATAAACATGAAAAGAGTATCAAGAAAGAGAAGGCAAAAGATATGGAGAAGAAGTCGATAGCTCTTAAGGCTTCTTGTTCAAAGTCCACACATCAAGAGCTAAGTGATGATGAAACCAATAATGACAAAGATGAAGAATCCGATGATGATATGGGCTTATTTGTGAAGAGATACAATAGATATGTTCGTAAAACGATATTCAACATTCGGATAAAAATCTAGTCAAGTTTAGGAAGCAATCTAGAAGCGAAGGAAATAAAAATGGCAAGGTAAAAGGTACGTGCTACAACTGTGGAAAATCCGGGCACTACAAGTCGGATTGTCCATCTCTAAAGAAAGACAAAGATAAGGATAATGACAAGAGTCGCTCAAAAAAAAAGTCCAACAAGTCTCGACGAGCATACATCGCTTGGGAAAGCGATAGTGAGTCGGAGAAAGATGACTCCTCAAGCGACGAAAGTGAATCCGTTAACTTTTGTCTTATGGCATGCCACAACAAAGCAAAAGAGGTAAATCATTCTAAATATGATCATGTTAATACTATGTCTCATTTAGAATTACGAAAGGCTTTTGATATGTTACACTATGAGGCTAAGGAAGCATTTCAACGCTTAGCCTCAAATAAAAGGATTTTCACGTATTTGGAGAAGAAGGTTTCCGATTCCGAAAAGGAATTGGAAGCTCTCAAAAACTCTATAGTGGACACATCAAAAGCCAAGGTTGAAAAGGATCTTACCTCTTGGTTCAATTGGGGCTGTGACACTTGTCATATTTGGCAACGAGAGGTGAGAACCCTCAAAGCCAAATTGGACAAGGCTCTTAAGCCAAAAGTTACGTTTGCTATTGATCGATCACATTTTCGTGAGAGCATGAATAATCCATATCAAAAGTATACTTATGTGATTCGAGATAGTGATAGCAAAAGTAAATTCCAAATGAATCGTAATTGTCTTTACTGTTGTAAGCCTGGTCATACTATTGAGCAATGCCGCTTCAGAAGGTTTCTTGTTCCGAAAGGCATCTACCAATGGTTGCCCAAGTGCGGTTTTGGTTTCACTCACCTTAAAGGACCCAATGAGAATTGGGTACCTACTCTCCCTTGATTGTTTTTGTAGGTACAAAGTCTTGAGACCACCGAAAGAAGATGGGTTCTGGATAGTGGCAGCTCGAGACACATGACCGGAGACATATCTCTTTTTATCGACTTTGTGGCGAAGAAAAAGGGGTTTGTCACCTACGGAGATAACAACAAGGGACAGATTCTCGACAAAGGTAGTGTAGGTAACCCCTCATCTACTACTATCTCTGATGTGCTGCTTGTGGAAGGCCTTAGACACAACCTTTTAAGCATTAGTCAACTATGTGACAAGAATTATAAAGTATCTTTTTCAAAGGATTGTTGCATAGTTGAAGATTGCGACAAAAAGAATGTGTTTAAGGGCTTGAGGGTGAACAACGTCTATATGCTAGACTTAAATGAGGTATCGTTGATTGGAGACAAGTGTCTAGTCGCTATGAATGAAGATTCATGGTTGTGGCATAGACGGTTGGCTCACATCAATTTTGATTTGCTTAACAAAATTGTCTCTAAAGACCTAGTCATCGGTTTGCCCAAAATTAAATTCACAAAGGATCACCTTTGTGATGCGTGCCAAATGGGGAAGCAAACAAGGATCTCATTCAAATCCAAAAACATCGTTTCAACTATGAGACCCCTTGAGCTCCTCCATATGGACCTCTTTGGACCATCTGGGGTTAAAAGTCTAGGTGGTAACTATTATGGGCTTGTTATAGTCGATGATTTTTCTAGGTTTTGCTGGACAATTTTCTTAGCAAATAAGAGTGATACCTTTTCGGCCTTTGAACGATTTGCTAAGTTATCTCAGAACAAGTTAAACACAAACATTGGGTCAATTAGAAGTGACCATGGGGGTGAGTTTGAAAATCATTTATTTGAAGCATTTTGTGATTCCAACGGAATTGATCATAATTTTTCCGCACCACGTACCCCTCAACAAAATGGGGTAGTGGAACGTAAAAATAGAGTTTTGGAAGAACTTGGAAGGACTATGATCAATGATGGTGGATTACCAAAATACTTTTGGGTCGACGCCATAAGTACGACTTGTTATGTTTTGAATAGGGTGCTCATCCGGCCTATTCTAAACAAGACACCGTATGAGCTTTTAAAAGGGTGTAAGCCAAACATATCTCACCTTCATGTATTCGGTTGCAAATGCTTTGTGTTAAACAATGGGAAAGAGTCTTTTGGTAAATTTGATGCCAAGGCCGACGAGGGTATTTTTCTTAGATACTCTTAGTCAAGTAAAGCTTATAGAATTTATAATAAGAGGTTACGCATAGTTGAAGAGTCAGTTCACGTTACTTTTGACGAGTCTTATCTGAGAAATGTCGGAGAAGGTAGTTCTTTTAATGGTGCAGGTGTACCTACTGAAGACATACTCAAGGACACTGATAAGGGAATTGATCAGCCTGAAGCAGTGCATATTGAGGAGGAAAAGGATCACCAACCAGTGAAAAGTGAGGATGATCATCATGCTAATAAAGATGAACTTCCTCCAGCTTGGAAGTCTTCAAAAGACCATCCAATTGACAACATTCTTGGTGATATCTCTAATGGAGTAACTACTCGCTCTAAACTTAGTAACTTTTGTTATTACTCTGCTTTTGTTTCCCAAGTTGAACCTAAAAACGCTAAGGATGCGTTACTCGATGAACATTGGTTTCTATCAATGCAAGATGAACTAAATCAATTCTGGAGAAATGAGGTTTGGGACCTTGTCCCCCCTCCGCGAGATCATCGAGTAATCGGCACCCGATGGGTGTTTAGGAATAAACTTGATGAAAATGGTGTAATAACACGTAACAAAGCTAGGCTTGTAGCGCAAGGCTATAACCAAGAGGAAGGAATTGACAATGAGGAAACTTATGCTCCGGTTGCCCGACTCGAGGCCATACGTCTTCTACTTGCCTATGCTTGTACAAAGAGCTTTAAATTATTCCAATTGGATGTTAAAAGTGCGTTCCTTAATGGATACATAAATGAAGAGGTTTATGTAGCCCAACCTCCGGGTTTTGAATCCCACGAATATCCTGATCATGTCTATAAACTTAAACGAGCTTTGTACGGACTTAAACAAGCCCCTAGTGCTTGGTATGAACGTCTAAGCAAATTTCTACTAGATCAAGGGTATTCAAGAGGAAAGGTTGACACAACTCCCTTTATTAAACGTCAAGGAAAACACTTAATTTTGGTACAAATTTATGTTGACGATATCATATTTGGGTCTACTAATATGACCTTAGTCAAGGAGTTTTCTAGTTTGATGCAGGGGGAGTTTGAAATGAGCATGATGGGGGAGCTCAACTATTTCCTCGGATTGAAAATCAAACAACTTGAAGAGGGCACATTCGTGAGTCAAATGAAATATTGTCTTGAGATACTAAAACGTTTTGATATGCTGAACTGCAAAGCAATAGATACTCCTATGCCTACAAGTGCTAATCTTGATCATGACGAAAAGGGTAAGGATGTTGAGGTAAAGAAGTATCGAGGTATGATAAGATCTCTTCTTTATCTTACTGCATCACGTCCCGATATAATGTTTAGTGTATGTATGTGTGCGAGGTATGCACATCCCAAGGAATCCCACCTAAAGGCAGTTAAGCGCATACTTTGATACCTTTCTGGTACTCCAAAGTATGGGCTGTGGTATTCCAAAGGTAGTGTTTGTTCCTTAGTTGGCTACTCCGATTCCGACTTTGCCGGGTGCAAGTTGGATAGGAAAAGTACTAGTGGCACGCGTCACTTTTTTGCAAATTCCTTGGTGAGTTGGCACAGCAAGAAGCAGGTTTCAGTTGCTTTGTCAACAGCCGAGGCGGAATATGTTGCCGCCGATAGTTGTTGTGCTCAAGTCTTATGGCTTAAACAGCAATTACTTAATTTCAACTTAAAACTTGAACGTATTCCAATTTTGTGCGATAACACTAGTGCGATTAATCTAACTAAGAACCCCGTATTGCATTCACGCACCAAGCATATCAAAATACGCCATCATTTTCTTAGGGATCATGTAGAGAAAGGTGATGTAATTTTTGAGCACGTTGATACTAAGAATCAACTTGCTGATATTTTCACAAAACCATTAGCTACAGAGCCTTTCTTTCACATCCGTAGGGAACTTGGCATTCTCGATATCTCGGATCGTGCTTAATAATCCTTTAGAGTATTGATCTTCACACACACACACACACACACACACACACACACACACACATATATATATATATATATACTTGTTTATTCTTCTCACTAACAATGCAAAGAGATATTTAGCCATATGTGAGGGATCTTGTCGTCATGATGATCAAGGTAATATCGTTCCGATTTATAGATGTTTATCAATATTGTGTGCCATATTAATTACTCTAATCTTGATGTTTATTGCATTTTGAGCACCTATCGTTCATATGAATGTTTTGTTCTGTATGTGAATATGTCTATTTATCTGGTTGGAACTTAAAAATTGCAAAATTTCACTTTTATAGGCTCATGCGTCGACGCATAGATTCATGCGCTGACCTACTGAATTTTCGGGATAGCGCATAAACACATGTTCAACATTTTAAAAAAAAATTCAAGAATCATGCACCGACGCACAGATTCACAAGTCGACGCATAACTTGACCGCTCAGACTCCCTTCTTTACTGGGACTTGTGCGCCGACCTAGTGTTGTTCATTTTCCCTACATATTCTCATTGCACATTAATCTATGATTCTTGCATGTCATCTCATTAGTCTTTATGGTCCTCAGCAAAATCTGAACTTGGCAAACAGCCTTGGTGACCTCAACAGCACCTTGATTGAGCTCAACCTTCAACTCGAGGACCTTCCACCACCAAGTCAACATTATAGGGGAAGAGGTCATCATTTTAGGGGGAGAAGACCATAGAGCTTAGGGCATTATACTTCATTTGTGTTTGCGTTTATGTTTTGTGATTTAGTTGTTTTTTTTTGTTGTTCGACTTTGACATGTGCCTCCGTTTGTTTAAACTCTTCCGGAGTGAATGTTTTGCTTGTATGTTTTTTGTTCCGTATTTAATCATTCCTAAGTTTACATTAGCGGTATCATATGTGGATGCATGTTAATGTGTGATTGTTGCAAATATATGATGATCCAATACGTATTCTATTGCATTATTTTGACCACTGTCTTTTCTTATTTTTGATGTTGTCAAAGGGGGAGAAGAATAACAAGCAGAAATCTTATTAACCAGATGTCAAAGACAGGGGGAGCTTTGTTCACTCTCAAATTACATATCTCGTGACAGCTAAGGTGTTGCCATCATCAAAAAGGGGGAGTATGTGAGGGATATTCTCCTAGCTACCTTGTTTTAATGATGTCAACAAACATATTAGATTGCAATTTGAGCAGTATCACTTCATGTGTCGGGCATATAGCGTCTAACCATTGTCGTTCATATGTCTAGATGCATAGGATCTTGTCCTCTCCAAAATAAATGTCCACTATCGTTTTAGTTGTGTTTAGTATGCGTCTCTGATATTGGTCTGGTAAAAATGCTCAGAAAAATTGAATTTCCTGAAAATTTGCACTTCATGCGCTGACCCTTCAGTCCATGCGCTAACCCCAAATTTTATGCGCTAACCTCCAAAACTTGCGGGAAAGCGCACAAATTGATGGACACCAAATTCTTCTTTTATGCGTCGACGCATGACCTCAAATTCTGCATTTTTTAAATTTATTTTCTGTTATTTTCCTGTTATTATTCTTGTTGGTCATATTTTTCATATAAATAGTTTTGGTCATCCTTTTTATTCACAACAAGAAACGTGAAAGATATATGTCATTTCTCTCTTCACCTTCATCTTCTTCATTGTGTAAACAAACAATCACACATAATCATCTTTGTTTGTGTCGCCCATTGATCGAAGTGATAACGTTCAGAATTTAGGAAGTGTCATCTTCATATTCTGGGTTGAGAGTTTGGCAGGTGTTTCTTGAATAAAACCAGTTGGTTTTGTCCTCCAAGAATCGAATAGATTTTGGGGGGTTTTTGCACAAACTGTTCTTTCTACAGGGATTCGGCTGGGCGAAGGTAACCGGAAATTGGCGCAATTGTTTGGTTTAGTAGCTGTAATCAGAGGATTGTAGAAAGGAGGTTTGGGTTCGAATTCTTGGAAGATTGCAATTGACCGAGTGAAGGTAACTGAAGAACGGTGGTTTCTGTCGATTTAGTATCGTGAGACGGTAATTGAATCAACTATATTCGGAGCACTTGATTCATCTTGAATCAAGGGAAGAGAAAATTTTGCATCAACAATCGAAGACGTTCGAGGGTTTGGATGTTCATTGTTTTCTCTTGTAATAAACAATTTGCAACAACTATATATATATATATATATATATATATATATATATATATATATCTCAATTCCATTTGTGGAGTTGGGGGCAGACGTACCCAAAGCGAGGACGATTGGGGAACTGCCTAATCAAATCGCGTTTGTTCTCTCTTCCCTTAACTCTTTTACAATTCAGTTCGTTCGAATTTGTGAAGTCGCAAGTCATCAAAATTTCTGTTGTAGAGTAATTGTAAGCTGATAAATTGTTTTGTTAAATTGATACAATTCCTTGAATTGTATGTTGGAGCAGCTGTACATTACCCTTCACTGAAATTCTGCACTTAGTGTGTTTTTGCACACTAGGTGTTTGATAATTTGTGTTCAAGCAAAATTCGAACTTGTAGCCTTTAAATTGCTTATCATTTTACCTCATATGATTGGAATATACATCAACCAAGTGATATTTTGTTGATTGCGTATCTTAAGTGTAATATTCAAAACTGAATTTTTCTCTTCTGTACTCATCCGTGATATATACGTGCATATCTGATCCTTTTGGTAGAAGGTTTGTCGTAGTCGTTTTATCCCGTGGTAGCTTCCGTTTAAACAGTTTTTAAAAACAAATTTTGTAAACCATTTGCGTGTAAAACTCAAGGTATCTATTCAACCCCCCTTATAGATCCATAGCCATCGTCTAACAGAGTAAGCTCATCGAAACCATGCCCTTTACACTTTCTCAACATTGATTTGAATATCTCCCAAGCTTCGTTGAGAGATTCATTTCCACCTTGAGTTAAAACTGCTATTGCTGTTTTAGCCTCCATGAAAAAATTGTGTGGAAAAAATCGTTCCAAAAACATTTCCTCAAGTAGGTTTCAGTCCATCATGATTGTCGTAGATTGGTCAAGATACCATTCATTGGCTTTCCCAATGAGGGAATGCGGAAATAGTCTCTTAAACAGTGATTCTTCTTCAGCTTCGAGTGCACCAGTTGCTCCTGCAATCTCATAGAACTTAGCCAAGTGTGTAAAAGGATCCTCGTGATCCATACCAGTGAAAGGATTCTGATATAAAAGCGAGAGGATACCAGTTTTCATTTCTGAATATCGACCGTTCTGAGCATTGCACGAAAATTATGCAGTGTGTCTCGGACTATTTGTACAAGGTCTTGAAGCAGGTGATGGTTGTGGTGGTGGTGCAACCATAGTTGGCGGTAACTGTGGTATTTGCCTCGAAGTTGAACTTTCGTCTCGCTCTCGTCTTTCTTTGGCAAGTTACCTCCTCCGCCTTGTTCTGCTATTTAACCTACGCGCAGTTCTTTCAATTTCAGGATAAAAAAGAAGTTGGTCTGCGGGTAGCTTCCCTCGCATAAAACGGAGTCTGTACACTAAACCAAACAAATCAACAAGCACAAGAAAAAGTTAACATGCTTAAAATAAAACAACTATTGCAATGCTTGCAATATCAAACAACAATCCCCGGCAACGACGCCATTTTGTTGAAAGAGTAATTCGGGGGATGTTTTTATCGTATCCGCAGGGATTGTGCGATATTTTGATGCTTGCCATTCAATAGTCGAAACGATTTAAGTAAGGGGTTTTCAAATTGTTCTTGGTTTTGTAACATCAATTTTGGTAGCAAAAAAGTAAACTATAACAAAGATGTTGTAAGTTTTATAAAAGCATGTCAAGATTAGATTTCACTAATCCTTTTCATACATATCCGATTAATCAAGCATATGAACTTAGTTCCGACCAATATAATCGCGTATCCTCTCGAATAAGTTTATGTCTAAAGCAAATTCGTGAGTATTGTTGTTTAGACCGTTAGATGATGTCTCACGCTAACAATCGAAACAACAACCGTTACAATCAATACAAAGCGAATATTAAACCCCAAATCTATGTCTAGAGTTTGGTTTTTAAGAGATGAAGATATTAGGTCAAGATTTGGAAAATCTATGTCTAGAGTGATTCAAACCACAAATACATCATTAAGAACTAACAACTTCATCATATATTAATCATCAACCTTGTTCTTATACAAAAGATAAAAAGAAATACATATAAGAAAGATTAACTACCTCTAATCTTAACACAAGAGGTGTTTAGCTACACATGCTCTTGGTAGCTTGGATAACAAGTTTCAAGAGGAGATGAAAGAACATCCGCGTCGAATAATCGAGATCGGATGTGACTTCAGCTTCTCTATGTGAAAATTCACTCTTGGATGATTAAAACTCTGAAAAGTATGTTTTGGTGTGAAAATATCAAGTTATGATCCCAAGAAAACATAAAAATCTATTTATAATACACTTGAGATCAGCAGCATTCGCACTGCGAATGAATCATTCGCCTAGCGAATGAAAGAAAATGGCACCTTAAGTGCCTCTGAAAGTTAAACCGCCCTTGGCTGTTTTCGTGAGTTCGCAAAGCGAACAATTCATTCGCAAAGCGAACCACTCGCCAAAACATTCGCAAAGCAAATTTTGGGTCCTTTTCCCTCTGTTTTTTTCGCTGAGAGCTTCGCCAATGTTCGCAAAGCGAACATTCGCTGGGGATTTCTCCAGGGTTCGCAAAGCGAACCTGCTATTGTTTTCCACTTTCTTTGGCAGCTTGCATCAATTCTTTGTGTCTTCTATCTTTGATGTTTTTAGTGTACTTTCCTACACAATAGCACACAAATTACAAGTACCAACGGTATAAATATAATGCATGAAAACAACAACAATTCAATAGAAAAATCCACAATTAAGACATGAAAGTAATGAAAAATGCCAAGTATCAAGTATAAATATATATCATGTTTGACATCTAACGGAATCTGGGGCGAATGTTCACCAGCCTTCGCTTTGCGAACTCTGGAGCGAACGTATCAAAATTTTGATTTTTTTTAATGTTGTTTTAGTTGTGATTTTGTTTTGGCTTCCAAATTCTAATGAACTGTGTTGCTACTTGTTGTTGTTTTGTTTGTTGATTTGTGCAGATGGGTCCTAAGATCAATCCCGCTAAGAAGCGAAAGGCAAGCACTTCAAGACAAGTGCCAATACAGTTTGATAGCGATCAATTTAAGGGAGCTAAGCAAGCAGCAACGTCTCTGACCTTAGAAAAGAGAACTATCTTACCGGAAAAGAGATTTAACTTGAGTGACCGTGGGAGTTATCGGTCGGTGGTTGTACTCTTGGAAGAAAAAAATGAGGAAGACTGATAACTCTTCTTGATAGCTACAATGTTGAGATTGTCCGAGAGTTCTATGCAAACGCCCTCCCTGATGATGGGGAGCTTTTTAGTTGGACAACCGTAGTTGGGGGGAAAGTTGTGCGCTTTGACCGTAGAACGATTAATGTCGTTCTTGGAGATCCTTTGCCATTGGTAGCGAGCCAGTTAGATGTCTACCATAGAGACTTGCATCTTCACTGAGATATTCCATAAATGACCAGAGATCTTCTACCACCGGGAAAAACTGTAGAACTCAACCCATCTGGGGTTGCAATTAGATACCGGCGTGAGGACATGCAACCTTTGGCTCAACTTATTTTGCTTTTGGTGATTACCAACATCAAGCAGAAGTCGCATTCGTCTACCATCCCTATACCCCTAGCCTACCTTGTCCACAGTATTTTGACTAATGTGCAGATAGATGTGGGCCGTATTATTGCCGATGAGATAAGGGCAATTGTTCAGAGTAGTCTTGGAGGTTCCGCTTCTCGGGCCAATGCCCCTCTTGCATTTCCTTGTCTCATCATGACGTTGTGTGCTCGTGCTGGGGTTAATATACTCGCACGCCGTCAGGTCACCATCCCGTCGACTATTGATGACCATTATGTCGACAAGTTTTGCAAGCCAAAGGGGGCATGGGGTGAGACATCGAGTGCTGGTGCTGATGCCGGCATAAGGGGTGGTGATGCTTCTGGTTCTGGGTCGCAGGGGTTCTACCTATATCAGCAGGAGATATGCCAGTATAACTGGGACTGGATGATGGATTTTCAGCGTGCCATGACTGATTTACATGACTCCATGCAGGTACTGCAGCTACAGAATCGCGATCCCCGCCACTGATCATATGATGATGACGAGGGAGCACTTCCTTGCACATGCTGGTTGGCCTAAGGCCATACCAGTATTCGGAGGGGGAGAGAATGTGGTTGGTCCTTATGATGCTGATGAGGAGGAGGGTGATGGTGATGATGTTGAGGTATCTGGTTCTGTTTCTGGCTCAGAGGAGGAGGAGGTCGAGGTTTATGGTTCAGAGTCCGAGGAGGACTGATTTTTTGTTGTTCTGATTATGTACTTCCTTTGAGCATCAAAGTGAAGTTTTCTTGTATTTTGCTTTTTATTTAAGTTTTTATTGATGTGCTCTATCCACTTTGTTGGATTATTTTGATATTATGATGTACTTGTACCCTTTTGTGGTACTTTTGACTTTGTTGGTGTTTTTCACACCATGACATTAGTATTATTATTAGTAATATTTTGTTTTTCAGTAAATTTTTCTGTTTTCAAGTTTACTAATATTTCGTTTTTTATTGTTGTTATTAAGAGTTGAATTCTTCAGTTTATGAATGTTCAACTCATAAATTGTTGGTATGCTTTTGTTTTTTTTATTATTGTTGTTAAGAGTTGAATTCTTCAGTCTACGAATGTTCAACTCTTAAGTTGTTGATATGTTTTTTTATTGTTTTATGTTGGTATGCTTGTGGAAGTTTAATATTTCCAACTTTTGGATGTTTTGTGGAAGAAACTTAGGTTGGTGTTGATTGATCATCAAAGAAGATTCCTCCAAGATTTGATGGCGATGATAGTACTTTTAAGCACGATTTTGTTGGCAAGGTACATAGTTACCTAGTTCTAGAATTTAGAATGTATTAGTACTTTTTGTCTTTGTACAAATGTAAATATTATTTTTTGTTACAACTCTATTGATTGCTTGTGTCATTTAGGTCCAAAAACCACAAAAGTGGGAAACCTCCATGTTATACTAAATGCTTTGGAATGATGATGAATGTTGTTTTATACTTATAATTCATGCTTTATCTTGCTTGTTGTTTTGAAATTATGGAAACATAGAAATGATCAAGGCAATGTTTGTGTACTTTGAGTATAACCACCATTCCAAAAACACTTCAAGTCACCTTGTGAGTGTGCGCGTATTTGAAACCTCTTTTGAGCCGAAATGAAATTTTTGTTTGAATCATGAACCCGAATTTAACCCATTTTGAAGAGCATTTAAGCTAAGCTTATGGCAAAGTTGAAGTTGGGGAGAATGGTTTATTTTGAAAAGAGAAAAAGGATTTGGTGACACAATGCATTCTAAGAAAAAGAAATTGAAAAAAAAAGAGAAGAAAGAAAAAGAACAAAAAGAAAAGAAAATCAAAAGAATAGGATGCATTGTGAAAGAAAGAAATAAGGATTGAACAAGATCGAAAATTTTGAAAAAGAAATGCTCTTCATAGTCTTTACCCTTTCTTGTTTCAATGGCCGTGTACATATGTCCCTTGTTTTTAACCCCAGCCAAGTTACAACCGATAAAAGCCCTTAGTGATCTTTTGCTTCCATAATTTCTTGCGATCGATTAGATATTGTATGAATTGCTTAGTATTTGCATCATTTGTCATTTGAGCGAAATTGCCCCGCGGTTGCAAACGCGTTAATTTCCTTAAATCTTTTTCGAAGATGAGTGTTAGAGCGACATAAGCATGATGGTTTAGTTGTCTCTTGAAACATTGTCTGAGATTTATTTTAAGAATCAAGTTCTTTTCCATTGTTGAGGATTGTGTAATTGTGCTTTGTTACAATTGTTGTTTATATTGAGTCATTTATCCTTTCTTGGATTGAATCAAAATCTCGAGTAAATCCTCTTGTTTTCAATGAGAGGCTTACTTTGCTTGAGGACAAAGAAAGAGTTAGTTGGGGAGAGTTTGTTAGATGTCAAACATGCTATATATTTGTATTTGATACTTGACATTTTTCAACACTTTCTTGTTTTAATTGTTGATTTTATTAGTGAATTGTTGTTGTTCTTCAAACATTATATTTATACCTTTGGTGCTTGTAATATGTGTGCTATTGTGCAGGAAAAGGCACTAATTGATCAAAGATTTAAGACACAAAGAGATGATACAAGCTGCCAAAGAATGAGGAAAACAACAGCAGGTTCGCGTTGCGAACTCTAGCAAATTCACCAGCGAACGTTCGCTCTGGGAACTCTGGCGAAGCTCCCAGCGAATAGCTCCAGAATTGGACAGAGGGAAAAGGGACTAAAGTTCACTTTGCAAACTCCCAGTGAATGTTCGCTGCTTTGTTCGCTTTGCGAACAACCCGGCGAAGAACCCTTGGATATGGCAGTGGCAAAAGGACCCAAAATTCGCCTTGCGAATGTTTTGGCGAGTGGTTCGCCTTGCGAATGAAACATTCGCTTTGCGAACCCACGAAGATAGTCAAGGGCGGTTTAACTTTCTGAAGGCACTTAAGGTGCCATTTTCTTCACTCGCTAGGCGAATGATTCATTCGCAGTGCAAATGTAGCTGATCTCAAGTGTATTATAAATAGATTTTTATGTTTTCTTGGGATCATAACTTGATATTATCACACAAAAACATATTTTTCTGAGTTTTCTTCATCCAAGAGAGATTTTACACTTTGAGAAGCTGAAGTCGCATCCGATCTTGATTATTCGACGCGGATGTTCTTTCATCTCCTCACGAAACTTGTGATACAAGCTACCATAAAAATGTGTAGCTAAACACATCTTGTGTTAAGATTAGAGGTAGTTAATCTTGCTTATATGTATTTCTTTTGATCTTTGTATATGAACAAGGTTGATGATCAATATATGATGTAGTTGTTTGTTCTTAATGATGTATTTGTGGTTTGAATCACTCTAGACATAGATTTTCCAAATCTTGACCTAATATCTTCATCTCTTAAAAACCAAACTCTAGACATAGATTTGGGGTTTAATATTCGCTTTGTATTGATCTTAACAGTTGTTATTTCGATTGTTATGCGTGAGACATCATCTAACGATTTAAACAACGATACTCACGAATTTGCTTTAGACATAAACTTATTCGCGAGGATACGCGATTGTATTGATCAGAACTAAGTTCATATGATTGATTAATCAGATACGTATGAAAAGGATTAGAGAAATCTAATCTTGACGTGCTTTTATAAAACTTACAACATCTTTGTTATAGTTTATTTCTTTGCTACCAAAATTGATGTTACAAAACCAAGAACAATTTGAAAACCCCTTACTTAAAACGTTTCAACTATTGAACGACAAGCATCAAAATATCACACAATCCCTGTGGATACGATAAAAACACCCCCCGAAATACTCTTTAACAACTACTATCCAAATAAAACAACAAATGCAACCAAGATGCAATACAGTGAGACTCATAACTCGACTCAATGCATGTGGTACCATTCGGTTCACTTCCGAACCCGATTTCTATTTCAGAATCACCATTCCCGTCAGAATTTCCATTATGTCGCTCACACCCCATCGGGCACACGAACTCCATGATCGCTCACACCCAATCGAGCACACGATCCATTCATCAAACACACGATTTTACAACTAGAATCCGGATAAGACGCTCACACCCCACCGGGCACACGACTTATCTCACAACTCGACATCATGAATGCATGCAACATATTATACATGCAACATATTATACATGCAACAACAACATCAAATATAACGACCAACACCTCCTTAATCAATGTACTTCGCCAACATTGGCCACCATGAACCAACACATGCTATAACAACTCAACACTATCAACACACGACATAACAAACAATAATAATGCATTTAAAGTTATTTTACACCACCAGATAAACAATACAATGCATTTCACATCATGACACATCAATATATTCGTCTTCTGGTACTTAAACTAATTTTAGAATAAATTTCATCGCGTCAGCTTCCTATCGCTTCGAATGCCACTCGAATCGAACCCTTGGAACTAAAGTTATGAATTTTCAAATATTTTTCAAAACAACTCCCAATGTAACCGGTTACACCATTTGATGTAACCGGTTACACCCCTTGTAACCAACTATACCATGCCTCTGCCTCTCAGTGTAATCGGTTACCATAATCCAGGTAACCAGTTACACCTTCACATACTTGCCTAGCTACACAAAATCCCATCAGTGTAATAGGTTACCACAATCTAGGTAACCGATTACACACTCATATTTTTTCCTAGAAATTCATTTTCCAAAGCAGTGTAACTGATTACACCATATTTGGTAACCGATTACACTATGCGCGAAACACTTTTCTGCAACTTTTTCAAAACGAAAATCACTTATAATCCATCCCCAAACCCCATTTTTCTTACAAATCATTTGCACAACATTTTAATACCAAAAATCACTTTTCTATAGTTTCAAACCCCAAATTCTTTTCACCGAAAGCACGCATAACTTAGTTCCGACTCTGACTCGCAACCACGAACAATAACACAACAACTACATCATACAATCCATCAATTGCATAATTCCAACAGCAACGACACAACAATTCAACGATCACAACATAAATCAAAATATCAACATACCACACATAATTCAGAAATCAAGGATTCAATCCATCAACATACAATTACAATAATGTTTATAGCATAGAGAGAAGAGAAACATACAACAAGCATCGAAATAATCTACCCAACATCATCATATTAACCCTTAGGTAATTAAAACTCCACCCTTACCTTAGATTTCTTGCAAAAGTTTCTTCTACCTCAACAATGGTGATCTCCCCTTCCTAGCTTTTCCTTCCTTACCCTAGCTCTCTTCTCCAACTTTTCTCTTGTTTTTACGTATCTGACTACTTCTTCACAATTCTCTTTTTCTTATTATTATATTATATTATTATTACTAATTCCCATCTAATTTAATAATAACAATAATTTAATCTAAATAATATTTACCTTATATTATTTAAATAAATAATTAAAACTAACTAAGATAATCTCATTAGTTTTACTCACCAGACCACCAATCTCTACTCTATTGCTCACACACTCCCACAACAATTTAAGGTTTATTCTCAAGGTCACTACCTCACACCAAGGGTAGCTCAAACACACCAATAACACAACACAATCACAACAACATATAATTAAATTATGGAAATTAAAATAAAATAAGTTGGCGCATTACATTTTTCTTCACCAGTTAAATTACGTACCGGAAAACTTGATTGTAAGTTATTTGGTAAAGAAAAAATACATATTGGAAAACTTCATTGCAAGCTATTTGGTGAAGAAAAAATACATACCGAAAAATTTGATTGCAAGTTATTTGATAAAAAAAAACACATACCAGAAAACTTGATTGCAAGTTATTTGCTGAAAAAATACATATCAGAAAATAATAAATATTAGGGTTAATAGTCATTTACCCCACTGCAATATAGGCGACTTTTGATTTACCCCCCTTTAAAAAAATAATTTTGGATTACCCCCCTGAAATTTTAAAATTCTAAGTCTTTTGCCCCCCAGGTAGAAAAATTACCCCCCTGTAAAATATTTTTTTTTATTTACCCACCTGGTTTTTACACGCTTAGGGGGGTACCCCAAAATTTCAGGGGGGTAATCCAAAATTATTTTTTTAAAGGGGGGGTAAATCAAAACTCGCCAATATTGCAGGGGGGTAAATGACTATTAACCCTAAATATTAAATAAAAAATTATTCGATAAGTGAAGAGGGAAAAATTGAAATATTTTAAAAAATGGAGGGGTAGAGGGATAATGGTAAGGGTATGAGTTAAATTTTCTAAATAGCTTTATATGATGTAAACAAATAACTAGACTCAATCTTAATTTTTATAATTCAGTTTACATTTTTCTCTCTTTTTTCTCTTCTTCTTCTCTGTCTTTCATCTTTCTTAAAAATATTTATTCCGACAGTTTTATTAAATATTAATTAACCCATCATGTCCATCTCTATTAGCTATAGCTTTGTATATTGATAGCATAGTATTGTATGTACATAATATTAGTTATTACTTGTTCATACATACTCTTTATTATGTATAAATAGGAATTGTATCTATCATTTTTACTTTCAATGAAACAGTGAAAAGTTTTCTTTCCAAGACTCTTTTTCTTTCTCTTTCCCTTCTTGAATGCAAGAGTTTTTCTCCTCTCCATGATGAGTTTCTTCATCATTGACATGGTATCAGAGCTTATATAGCTCTGGTAACCATTGTTTGCTGTCCTTTTGTTATCTTCATCCTCTTATTTTTCTTCATTCTTGCTCCAATGGTTGCTTAGAGCTACGCTGATTTCACAACCAGTACAAGAAATCCTTACTATCTTCACCCAAATGAGAATCCTGCAATTGTTCTTGTTTCCCCTCCGCTCGATGATAAGAACTACTTTATGTGGTCTCGATCAATGCACATTGCGTTGATATCCAAGAACAAAGAAAATTTCATCGACGGTTCTCTTCTCAAGCCTCCTGTTTCAGATCCTCTCTATGCTCTATGGATTCGATGCAATACGATGGTTCTTGTCTAGATTCAACGCTCTGTTTCTTAATCAATTGCAAGATCAGTGCTTTGGAATGACAGTGCTGATGGCGTTTGGAAGAATTTGTAGATTAGGTTTTCTCACAACGACATTTTCTGCATTTCTGACATTCAAGAAGATTTATACAAGCTTCGCCAATGTACTCTTGATGTATCTAATTACTTTACAAATTTGAAAGTGTTATGGGATGAATTGGAGAATTATCGGCCAATTCCTTCTTGTTCATGTGTGATTTCTTGTTCCTGTGGTGCTATTGCATCTGTTCGTCGCCATGGGGAACAAGATTATGTCATACGCTTTCTTAAGGGATTGAATAAGAAATTCACTCACTCCAAATCTCAAATTATGATAATGAATCCATTACTTGACATTGATAAAGTCTTTTCTCTAGTTATACCTAGCATTGGAAACACTGAAGAAAGCACTGCTTTGAATGTTTAAGTTGGTCATGATGCTACACATGGTAAACCCAATCAGCACAAGGGCAAGTATCAGGGTAATAATGGTTCTAGGGGACAAAATCTTATTTGCACTCACTGTGGCAGAAACAATCACACCATTGATACATGTTTCATTAAACATGGCTATCCTTCAGGTTTTAAAAACAAGAACAAAGCCAATGGTTCAGGTTCTCAGTCTGCTACCACCATCAATAGTGCTTCAGAAAATCCTACATCAGAATCTACTCCTTCCTCCTATGGTTTTACTCAAGAGCAATACAACAATATTCTTGCACTGCTTCAGCAATCAAAGCTTTCTTCTACAGCCAATTCTGTTTCCACTTCCCCTCTTATCATGAATTCTCATTCATCTAATGTCAATGGTAAGTCTTCTCATCTATGGATTTTAGATACAGGTGCCACATACCACATTTCTTTCAATCTTTCAGCCTTTATTGGTTGCAAATCCATTGTTCCTATATCTGTTAATTTGCCCAATAGATCTCAACTTTCTGTCTCATTATCTAGTTCTGTTGTTATCACATCTTCCTTAACATTGCATAATGTCCTCTACACTCCTTCTTTTAATGTCAATCTTATTTGTATAGACAAGTTAGATCAATGCAATGATTGTTCTGTACAATTCACTGCTAATTCCTGCTCCATTATGCAGAACCCTTCCAAGGAAACAATTGGTATATCTGAATTGCAAAGTGGACTCTATGTCCTAGATTCTTCTGCACACCATTACACTTGTAATTCCGTTTCTAATAATGATTGTAATATTTGGCACCTCAGATTAGGACACTTATCTCATATTGTTTTATAAAATGTTGCAAAATTTTTCCCTTTTGTTTCATGTAAAAACACATATTCTCCATGTGATGCTTGTCATTTTGCAAAACAACGAAAGCTTCCCTTTCCCAATAGCACTACTTGCTCTAATGCTGTTTTTGATATTCTTCATGCTAATTTATGGGGACCCTTTTCTACAATATCTACTCTAGGACACAAATACTTTCTTACTCTATTTGATGACTTCTCTAGATATACATGGGTGATTTTTCTTAAAACTAAGGATCAAACAAAGGATAGTCTTATAAATTTTATAGCATATGTTGAAAAACAGTTCCATACATATCTTAAGTGTCTAAGGACTGATAATGGAACAGAGTTTCTAGCATTGCATAGTTTTCTGTTATCAAATGGTATAGTTCATCAAAAATCTTGTGTTGAAACCCCTCAACAAAATGGGGTTGTTGAAAGAAAGCATCAACATATCCTTAATGTGGCTAGATCTCTGCATTTTCATTCTAACATGCCATTAAATCTTTGTAATTTTTGTGTAAAGCATGCTATTCACATTATTAATAGACTTCTAACTCCTTTACTTAAATTTAAATGCCCTAATGAAATCTTGTATCAAGAGCCACCTTCCTTAATACATCTTAAAGTGTTTGGATGTCTTTGTTATGCTTCTACTTTAGTAGCTCACAGAACCAAATTTGATCATAGGGCTAGGAAGTCTATTTTCCTTGGTTATAAGGAAGGAAACAAGGGTTATATTATATATGACTTAAACAATCACACTATTTTTGTGTCCAGAAATGTTGTCTTCTATGAGACTTCTTTTCCATTCAAAGATCAACCTATCCCTCTAGCATGTCAGCCTAATGTTTTCAATACTGAACCTCTTTGTGACATTTTGTCACCTCCTGATGACAACCCATTGTTTAATGACTTATCTGTTGTTCCTACTAATGAAAGTCATAATGATACTACACCATGTCCCTCTCAAAATCGTCCTCCTGACAGTACCTTTCCTGCTACTCCTGCTAGTATTTTGCCTGCTAGTATTGCTTCTGACCAGCCTTCCCCTTTACCCAACAGTCATAACATGGATTCTGCTCAATCCAACACTTCTTTGCCCAACAGTCCTAATAGTACTCATTCTATACCAGCTGTACTTACTCAGAGATTTTCAACTAGGACTTCGCATCCTCCTAGTTATCTCTCTGATTATCATTGTTATTCCAGTTTCTCTCATTCCTCTTCTCCCAAAGTCTTGTACCCGTTATCTTCTGTTCTTTCCTATAGCAATTGTTCTCCTGCTTATCACCATTTCTGTTGTTCTATTTCTTCTAACACTTAACCATCCACATTTCAACAAGCCAACAAACTTGATTGCTGGAAAAATGCCATGAATGTTGAACTAAAAGCTCTTGATGATAATCATACTTGGTCTGCTGTGGATTTACCTCATGGGAAAGTGCCTATAGGCTGTAGATGGGTATATAAGATTAAGTACAGGGCATATGGTTCCATTGGACGATATAAAGCTTGGCTTGTTGCAAAGGGCTATACTCAAATGGAAGGGGTTGATTTTTTTGATACTTTTTCTCCTATAGCTAAAATCACCACAGTCAGGGTTCTATTGTCTCTAGCTGCTATTAAGGGTTGGCACCTGGAACAACTTGATGTTAATAATGTTTTCCTCCACAGTGATTTCAATGAGGAAGTATATATAACATTGCCTCCTGGTTTATCTAACTTTAAGACTTCACAAGTTTACAGGATGCATAAATCATTATATGGCTTAAAACAAGCTAGTAGGCAATGGTACTCAAAGCTCTCTTCTTTTTTGATTTTCCTTGGCTACTCTCAATCTCAAGCAGATCATTCTTTATACATTAAATCTACATCTTCTAGTTTTACTACTTTACTAGTGTATGTAGATGATATAGTTTTGGCTGGTAGCTCTGCTCATGAAATACATCATGTCAAGACCCTTTTGGATCAGCAGTTTAAAATTAAAGACCTTGGACAACTCATGTATTTTCTTGGTTTTGAAATTGCATGATCCACTAAAGGTATCTTCATGAACCAAAGACAATACACATTACAATTGCTGGAAGATACAGGGTTTCTGGCTGCAAAACCATCCCCTGTGCCCTTTGATCCTAATCTCAAACTGTCCACAACAGATGGACAACCTTTTGCTGATCCCTCAACATATAGAAGATTAATTGGTCGGTTGATTTACTTGACTAATAGCAGGCCTGGTATATCCTATGTTGTACAACATTTAAGCCATTTTGTTTTCAAGCCCTTGACACCAAATTATCAAGCTGCCACAAGGATCTTAAGGTATCTAAAGTCTGCCCCTGACAAAGGTGTTTTCTTTTCAGCAACTAGTAGTTTCAAACTTTATGGATTTGTTGAGTCAGATTGGGCCAGGTGTTCTGAAACTAGGAAATCTATTACTGGTTTTTGGGTGATTCTTGGTTCCTCTCTTCTTTGCTGGAAATCTAAGAAGCAAAAAACGATTTCTCGTTCCTCCACTGAAGCTGAATACCGTGCTTTGGCTTCCTTGACTTATGAGCTTCAATGGCTCCAATATCTCTTTGCAGATTTTTTGATCAAATTTTCTCAACTAGCTTCTGTCTACTGCGATAGCAAGTCAGCCATATACCTTGCTCATAACCCTACTTTCCATGAAAAAAGTAAACACATTGAATTGGATTGTTATGTGGTTCGTGAAAAGATACAATCCAAACTGATACATTTGTTACCTATTTCAACTACTGCTCAACTTGCAGATGCTTTTACAAAGTCGTTACATTCTTCTGCCTTACGATCTAATTTGTCCAAGTTGGGTCTTTGTAGCCTCCAAAGTTCACCTTGAGGGGAGATATTAGCTATAGCCTTGTATATTGGTAGTATAGTATTGTATGTACATACATTAGTTAGTTATTACTTGTTCATACATACTCTTTATTATGTATAAATAGGAATTGTATCTATCATTTTTACTTTCAATGAAACAGTGAAAAATTTTCTTCTCAAAACTCTTTTTCTTTCTCTTTCCCTTTTGAATGCAAGAGTTTTTCTCCTCTCCATGATGAGCTTCTTCATTGACAATCTCCAACTCACTTTTCATGAGATTGGAAAATTATTCACGCATAATTTGTTTTAGATCACTAAAGATGATATCATCCATATAAACATGAAGAATAAGTATATTGGAGTTACAAGATTTTCTAAAAAGTGTTGTGTCTGCTTGATGAGAAACATGTTGAGCCTTTCATACCACACAATGATATTTATTGAGTTCATATGCAAGAAGTGTTCTAATTTCTTTTAGGCTTGTTACAGGTGTAAAACTTTCATCATAGTCGGCCTATTCTAGTTAATTGTTGCTTATGTTTTTAAGGGTTGGGTACCTCTTAAACTCATTTGATATTGAATTCTTTAATTATAAAAAAAACAAGTGTTGTGTCTTGTTTTTGATCACCTTTGCTTTTCAAAATACTCATCTAGTTCCTAGAAATAAATCTTACTTATACATCATGAACAAGTTTTCATATTTGATTTCTTTCAAATCATGAGAGCACATCTTTCATAGCTTCAACCTAAGCTTTGTCTACAACGACTTTATTTATTGAATTTTCTTATATCTTAGACATTATGGACTTGTTGTTTTCTTGGAAAGACGATCCCGTTTCTATTCCATTAGTCAAATTTTCAATGATTTGAAATTGATGATGATGGACAACATATCTCTTGTGCTTTTTGGTGGAGATCCGAGAGGTGTAGGTTAATTTTCTTGATCTTGATTGTCCTCATCTTTGAGAGTTGGTTTTTCTTTTTTTATAAGTAATTGTATTAATAGGGAGAAACAGGGATTCTCCAACCTAATACAAAAACCAAACAAAACAGAGGGAACTTGACAACCAAAGACCAATCGAAAAAACTATAACTCCTACGGCCGAGAACCGACCAACTTCAAGACAGAGAGACAACACTGAAAAACAAGACCTCAACAACACAGAAACCATCAGAAAAAATTGATCCTAAAGCTCCAAATGCACCAAACGGCAATGATCCTCACAAAACAGCCCGAATCCTCCAACCCTAAAACGAACAAAGCCAATACCAACGCAAGGCGAGAAAGCTAAAAGAAAAAGACGATACCGGCGGAAACCCAATCCAAACAGCAAAAAACCACAGATGGACAGAGAACTTTGAAAACTCCTTCACTAGAAATGTAAGATACACCCACGGACAATGAAGGAAGCAAATATCATGTCCTACCATTGTCAACATCCTTCCTACGATTAAATTCATCTCTGTCACGCATTTCAAGGCCTTTGATAACCCGCTCGAAAGCTTCGTCGCCATCATCAGCTTCAATGCCCAAGAGTTTAATCGATTCCATCACCTTCCTAGGAACACTATCAAACTCCACTTTACATTTGAGAGTTGGTGTTTTATGAAGATGAGTATTTTGATCTCCCTAAGCTTTTATTGGGGTTTTTTCAAGATTATAAAATTCTTCAAAGATTACATGCTAACTTCCATGATTCGAGTTTTTAGGTTCTATACTATATACCCTTTTGAGGCAGCAGAATATTCCAAAAAAAATTGTTTGTCTAAGGTTCTGTTTGGCAAAATATTTTTTGAACTTATAACTTATGGCTTATAGTTTATAAGTTCATATGATAATAAAAGACCCGTTTGATAACAGTTTTTTCAGCACAAGCTTATAGCTTATTTTATTAGTCTATAACTTATTTTCCAGACGTTATTTTAAATAGCGTTTTAGCTTATAGTTTATAGCTTATAATTTTTTCTTCCACTTTTATCCTTATTATTTTAACTATAACCCACCACTATCCTTTATAATTTATTATAATTTAAAATAAAATAATAATTATTAAATAACTTTTATGTCATTTTATTTTATCAGCTAATTAAATCGCTAATTTTACCGAGCACTTCAATTAGTTTATCAACTATAAGTCATCAGCCATCAGTTATAAGTTATAAGTTATTAATCGCCAGTTATCAGTCATAAGCTATAAATTATCAACTAGCTTATCAGCCAACTGCTATTTTTACCAAACAGAGCCTAATTTTCAATAAAGGTTCCCAAAATTAATTTGTTGTTTAGAATATAACAATAAAAACTAAATAATGAATGTATGATATATTTGGTTTTTATTCTTTCAGAATTTATGTGAGACTTTGCTCAAAATCTTTCTTTATTGAAACTTAATTTAAAATATAGGAAGAAGTATTTTGATGATTCCTTCCCAAAAATATTTCTCAACATTTTATTCATTGAGCAATTTTTTAGCTATTTTTTTTTTTTTTGCAGTATTCTATTTTCCCTTTCAACAAATCAAATTTTCCGAGTTCTTTCACAAAATATTTTGTAGCAAATACTATTTTCATCAATGATTCCTTTGAAGGATGAATGGATGAATTCATCTCCATGATCAGTTTTTACAAAAATAATATTTAAAAATGTTAAAGATAAAATCCATGTGATTCTAGAAAAATCATCTAAAAAGAAAAAAAATGTATTATTTTTCTCCTTCACTTGTAGTTTTTGTTGAGAATTTAAGAGGAATTTTTCAAGTTTTAATTCTCATAGGAGAACAATTTAAATAGACAGATTTTGATTAAACCATTAATAACAACTCAAACATAAGTTAAAATTCTCATAACACTTCTTGAAGCGTGCTTTATCTTTTATTAAGAATATAAAAAATATCATCGTTTTTACGAAGTTCACAAGAATATAAAATAAATCGTGGTGTTAGTCGATTTCTGAGAAAATATGACAGTTACGGTTCATAGAGAAAAGATACTATAATACTAATGCTCTTATTTTGAATTTTTCAAAATTAATCTCAATATTACTTAAATTCAATAAAACTCTTTTAATAAAATAAAATAAATATTAATTAGTCGTAGTTAATTTATTTAATTGTTATTTATTATTTATTTTATTAAATCATATTTAACTAAATAAAATATATTCATGTTTGATGTATTAAGATTTAATATTTATTTAATTAAATTATATTTAATCATTTGTTCCATTTTCATTACTCTATCATTTATTTAATGTTATAAACAGTGAGCGATAGCTAACAACACATCATTATTACCAAAATAACGAGAATGTCATGTGATCTAACATAACATTTCTATAATAATGATCATGTGTACAATTACCCATTTCTCTTATATATATATATATATATATATATATATATATATATATATATATATATTGAGCACAAGGCATAGAATGTGTCACCCTTATATAGTTTAATATAATATTCCTTAATCCCCGAATATACTTGATAATAACAAATAAGTTTAATATCTCATATTGACTTATTTGAGCATGACCATGCGTTTTGCAGTCATACTTAATCATATGACCCATATATATTACTGTTGTATAAGTAGGACAAATAAGTCTCCTCTAGGTCACCATGTCCTTCAACATGATTTACGAAGTACCCATCAACCATCTTTATGGTCACCTTATTACAAACAACGTTTGAAAGACAATAAAGTACTCAACTCCACATCTAGGGTTCTTAGTGGTTTTAGGTCGATGGGGGACATACACCTTTCTCACTATGAAAAGAAATTATGACACTTACATAACAAAATATGTAGTAATCTCATGGTGGGTCAATTATGTATATTACTCCCAATATGTATTCCTATGTGAAGACTTGATATCTCATATCCATGACCCATGAGATATAGTCATTAATCCACTCACATAATATAGTATATATGCATTACTGTTGTGCTATCTAATAGTAAAGCATGACTATGAATACTTTTAGAATAATGCCCTTATGTTAATGAGGCCTCACAATTAAGGAATACTTAACGTACCATTAAGAAAACTAATTATTATAAAGACTTTATTATGTAACATAATAGTAACTCAATAATTAAAATATCTAATAAGTATATATATTAAGAATTAATATATATCAAATCATGATACAAAAGAAAATACAACCAATATTGTTGGCTATTACATATTACTTCAACAATCTTTCACTAAAGCTAGAGCTAGTTAGATATTAATTTATAATCTATTTACGCAAAGTGTGCATCAAGAATCGTCTAATCTAGATACTCAATTAGGGAATAGAAAACTATCTCCTACCTGGTACTATATACCTCTACCAATTTCAACTTTCGATATTGTATTGAAAAGAAATAGAACTATCAAAATATACATACATGAATCGCTAGTGATATCTAGTTTTCTGTACTTGCAAGATTAATCCATTATCATTGTAAATGAGATCAATGATATCTACAACACAAGAAACACAAATTTCTTCTCAATAATGAGAGATCCAAATCATATGTTTAGCCTTTGTACAAGAAATGACAAATGTCTGAAGCCTTTTTCAACTTACATAATTGTCATTTAAGCAAAACATTTATTTTAGACTATGACATGAATGTATTGTTCATCGGTTTTGAAATAATATCAACGTAACTCCTTTACAATGATTCTTCTAACATCTTCATGGTGCTTTTAAGGTATCCATGAACCTTCTTGATACTAATCTAGTGATTATTGATGCGGTAAATCGGCAAGCAAAAATTTATTGAGACCCAGTTTTATCGTCTCCACGGGGATCAATGCGAGGGAAAGAACGCCGTTCAACAGTCTCTACATTTCTAAGCTTGTTTTAAAAAAATTGGTTGAAAGATTCAAGGTACAATAGATAAAAGCGGAAAATATGAAGACGAAAAATATAAAATAAAGACTTAAAATAAACAGAGCCTTGTTGGGATTGGAAGTTCATCAATCGATAACACATGCATTCTTCTGACCAGTTAAACACAAATTAATCATTCGTCTAATACCCTCACGTATCACCCACAACAGAGGTTATGTCTAACGCAAATTCGAGAGAACAACCGTATTATCTCATTGGTGATGTCTCACGCAACTCAACAACATAGAGCATTAAGAACTGATACTCACGCGAATGTTAAATCTAAATCTATATCTAGAGTTTAGAACCTAATAGATATTCATCCTATATCCAGATCTGCAGAGTCTATGTCTATAGTGGTTCAAATCAATGTGTAAACAAGTAAACAAGGATAACATCCATATCAGATAAATGATTGATTCATATAAAACTCCATGATCAGAATACGAACATATGATTAACCCTTTTTAACATGTATTCAACTAATTTATGTATGTGAGCATAATTCTTTATCTCTATTATCACGCATCCTTACAATACCATTTATGTCTAAAGCGTTATCGTGGGTTTTACCGTATTAATCACTAGGCGATGTCTCATGCTAATAATCAACACAATAAAAACTTGATACTAGTGAATCTCAAATCACAAATCTATGGCTAGTGTTTGCTCATTGATAGATGAATATCTCAAACCCAATAATATGAAATCAAAGACAACATCAATATTGAATCAAAACTAGTTCACAAATACCTAGATTAGAAGAAATACATAAGGTATCAATATATTACATCCAACCCCAACAAGAGGTCGAAGTACTTACTCTACGATCAAGCTCTAATTTGCTTGTATTTGGACTTCTCCATCTTAGGGTTTTGTGTTTCTCTCTCTAAAATATATTTGGAATGAAGAGAGATAAAGTTCTCTATCTGAAAATCTAAGTTATCTTTCTAAAAAGCAAGAAAAGTACATAAATACCATTACAAAATATGCCTTGTTCGCACTGCGAAGTCTACTTTTAGGTACATGAAGTGCCTCTGAACAGTTAAACCGCCCCTGAGAAAATATCTAAGCTCACACTGCGAACTTCTTCGCCCATGCCTCGCACTACATTCAGTGAGGCGTTTAGCTACTGCCATCCAAAATTCCTAGTTCACCCTGGCCTCGCTTTGAGCTTGCACTGCGAACTTGTTCGATTCTTAATCATTTATTTGGCTTCCTTGTCCATTCAATTGTTTCTTGTTCTTTGATAATCAAACCTAATTCCTACACAATAACACACATATCAAGGAATCCAAAGGTAAAATCAATTATATTGAAGAATCACACAAGAACATGGAATAACTCAATTAAGTCTTAAGAAATGAGTTGAAAAATGCCAAGAAAGATGGTTCATTTTAAGTCATATTTGACATTCAACAAACTCTCCCCAACTAGATTTTTGCTTGTCCTCGAGCAAAATATGCCCGTCATGAAAACAAGAGGATTTGCTCAAGCATAAAATTCAGCCAAGAAAGTATTTACGGTTCAAATTCAACACAAGAATGTACACAAGCTATGACCATTACTTCCTAGAATCAAATAATGATAAAGAATCTAGTTCTTAAAACAAATATCATGTAATGCATCACAAAACAACTAAATTTTCATACTTGAATCACTCTAACACTCCTCTTCAATTAATGGATGAAGGAAATTGCGCGTTTGCAACCGCAGGACAGTTACACTCATCTAAAAATAATGCTAACACAATTCAATTCATACATTCATCAATCAATTAAATCAGAAATTATGGGAGCAAAAGACCACTAAAGGATTTTAAGGTTGTAGATTGGCCAAGTTTCACAACAACGAGTCATTTCTAAAGACCATTGAATCAAAGTTGCCAATCAAAAGAGACATTCACTATGCAAGGTATTTACACATTGCAACTTCATTCCCTAATCCCTTTTCTCTATTGCCCAACCTTTTCAAACTTCCTTTTGAACAAGTATTTTTCATTCTCTATTTTTTCTTTCAAACAAGCATTCTTTTTATTTTCTTTTTCACATTCATATTTACAATTTTTCTTTGCTTGTTTGAAATTTTTCAAAATTTTTAGCAACCTACCATTTTTCTTTCATTCTCCCCAACTTGAATATAATCAAACCTCAAGTGAATGTTCCTTGCTTTTTATGGGAAGGAAATCAATTTAGAACAATGTTCAAAGGTTTCAAGACAAAAAAAATTTAGAATCCCGCAAAATTCAATGATGAACTAAACTTTCTAGATATGTACATAAACCAAGTTCATCACTAAATAGGGATCTAATCTATTAGGCTCAAAGGGGTTAACGAAATCTCAGTACTCACGAATAGTTTACTTTTGGATATGGTTGTGATCAATATAAACAAATGCCTTGATCCTTTCTAATGCTTCCACAAAATCACAATAATCAAAAGATTAAGCATGAATCGAACGAATTAAACAAAGTTATCAGTCATCTAAACATTTAGTAAACAATGGAGGTTTCTCACAATTTGTGGCTTTTGAACCTAAGTGACTCAAGCATTCAAATAAGTTGTAAAATGAAACAAGAATACACATTTGTACAAAGCACAAAATTCTTAATCATTCTACACTTATAGAAAGCAGTAACCATGTACCTTGCATGCATTCATCACATTAAAAATCCTATCATCACCATCCAATCTTGGTAGAATCTTCATTGGATACTTTTTTGCAAAAGAGCAACCAATTGAGAAGTTCTCATCAACATCTATCCCTAACCAACACTTGAGAAAACGTGAAAGGAAACAAGTATATATACTATATAAACAAATGTACAAAGCTCAAAAATATAGAAACTATAGCAATGCGATTCAATATAAAAACACCAATCTCCGACAACGGCGCCATTTTGTTGATACGATAAAGCGGTAAGAAAGAATTTATTGAGTACCCGGTTTTGTTGTCTCCACAGGGATCAGTGTGAGGGAAAGAACTTCGTTCAACGGTCTCTAGGTTTCTAAGCTTGTTGTGAACATTTTGGGTGAAAGATTCAAGGTATTATAGATAAAAGCGGAAAATATAAAGACGGAAAATATAAAGTAAAGAATTAAAATAAACAGAGCCTTGCTCGAATTGGAAGTTCATCAATTGATAACACATGCATTCTTCTGACTAGTTAAACAAAAATCAATCATTCGTCTAATACCCTCACGTATCACCCACAATAGAGGTTATGTCTAACACAAAGTCGAGAGAACAACCGTATTGTCTCATTGGTGATGTCTCACGCAACTCAACAACACAGAGCATTAAGAACTGATACTCACACGAATGTTAAATCTAAATCTATGTCTAAAGTTTAGAACCTAATAGGTATTTATCCTAGATCCAGATCTGAAGAGTATATGTCTATATCGGTTCAAATTAATGTGTAAACAAGTTAATAAGGATAACATCCATATCAGATAAATGATTAATTCATATCAAATGACATGATCAAAATACATACATATGATTAACCCTTTTTAACATGTATTCAACGAAAACGTTATCGTTAGCTTTACCGTATTAATCACTAGATGATGTCTCATGCTAACAATCAAGACAATAAAAGCTTGATACTAGTGAATATCAACTCACAAATCTATGTTTAGAGTTTGCTCATTGATAGATGAATATCTTAAACCCAATAATATGAAATTAAAAAAAAATCAATATTGAATCAAAACTAGTTCACAAATACATAGATTAGAAGAAATACATAAGGTATCAATAAATTACATCCAACCCCAACAAGAGATCGAAGTACTTACTCAAAGATCAAGCTCTGATTTCTTGTATTTGGGCTTCTCTCTCTTAGGGTTTTGTGCTTCTCTCTCTAAAATATTTTTGGAATGAAGAGAGATAAAGTTCTCTCTCTAAAAATCTATGTTATCTTTCTAAAAAGCAAGAAAAGTACATAAATAGTATTACAAAATCTGCCTCGTTCGCATTGCGAACTCCCTCTTCGCACTGCAAAGTCTACTTTTAGGCCCATGAAGTGCCTCTGAACAGTTAAACCGCCCTTGAGAAAATATCTAAGCTCACATTGCGAAGCTCATGTTCACACTACGAATTTCTTTGCCCGGGCATCGCACTGTGTTCAGTGAGGTGTTTAGTTACTGTCATCCAAAATTCCCAGTTCTCATTGGCCTCGGTTTGAACTCGCACTACGAGCTCGCTTGCACTCCACTTCTGGCTCGCACTGCGAACTTGCAGGATTCTTAATCATTTCTTTGGCTTCCTTGTCCATTCAATTGTGCCTTGTTCTTTGATAATCAAACCTAATTCCTACACAATAACACACATCAAAGAATCCAAAGGTAAAATCAATTATATTGAAGAATCACACAAGAACATGAAATAAATAAATTAAGACTTAAGAAACAAGTTGAAAAATGCCAAGAAAGATGATTCATTTTAAGTCATATTTGACATTCAACAATGATTAACATAAGAATAAATTTTGGTACTTAATATTCATTCTAATAACATATGGTGCATCTAGTGTAGTACATATCATGATGTACATGATTGAGCTAATAACTAAAGCATATGGATGCTTTTCAAGTGTCCTTTATCTTATCCAACAGGGTATGGAATTGTCCATCAGATAAAATATCATATGGCAAATGCTATAATCTTAATGTGAGATTATTCATGTTAGGTATCTTAACAATTCATTAGTGTACATAGTTAGGTTAACGTCGAGGTGCATAATATAACTTTATAGATTTTTATTCATAACCTTTTAGGAAATGTCGCTTAAGCATTTTGTCAAAATAATTTCTTTAACATTGTCTTACATTTGTGGTGTAGGGAACTTATTTTGATGATTAGTATGTCGCCTACATACTATATTAGAATAATGCGAATACTTCCACTATTCTCCCTGTGTGCACAAGATTTAAACTTTAAATTCATTAATCCATGTTTAAATAAATCTTCACTAACAAAAAGATTCAACTCCAAGAAGGTTGCTTTAATCCATAAATAACTTTAGATAACTTATATATATTTTCTAGAATCCATTGGGTTTATGAAACCATTTATATGTATCTCACACATAAACGATGTTATTCCAATTAAGGAATGTGACTTCTTTCTTCATCTGCTCGAACTTATAGTCAAAGCATTCATTAGGACTGCAACGAAAGTTTCATCGTAGTTTACAATATGATTTTGTGTGAAATTGTATATAATTAATCCTATAGTAAATGTATTTAAAATACCATCCATGTCAGTCTTCAATAAAATAACCCATTTTCATCTTGTGGATATTTCTCAATTAGATGATACAACACGTATCAATATATGGTTTGTGTACATGGATATTGTATATGATTTTATCGTATCTAACCATTTCTTATAATAAAGATATATCATTTATGATCTTTTGTAGATCTCGTGCTACACGAACCACTTGTCGAATAATAACTTTTTAAAGTTAAAAACATAAAAGTGTCTTCGAACTAAATGCTAAAGGTAAAGAGATAAAGAAGAAAAAATGCATACAAAGCTTATTCTGATTCACCCCACAATACATAGTTAAGTCCAGTCCCCTCACACTTGAGATATTTTTATTATAATCAAATTGATTACAAATTCACTAAGGTACCTCATAATTCAACTTACTTATACCTTATCTTAAGACAAATAACTAGCTACAGCTTAGTTTCTTTATCTTCTCAAAGAATCTAACTACAATATAACCTTTTGAGGAAATTCCAATAAATGGAATAATAAAGTGTTAGTGTTTTTATAATAAATTCTTATAAATGAATAAAAACAAATATTTTTCTCAATACAAGTCTTCCCCGACACTTACAACCTTGGTGGGTTGTTTGCCTTACAATATATGGTTTGTGTACATGGATATTGTATATGCCTTACAATTTTTAATGCATTTGGTGGATTATTTACTTGGTTTAACGGTAGTGGTACTGCTATGAGCAGACTCGATCGACTTCTTTTTTCAAGTGAATTGGTGGACGAGTGGGGGATCGTTGGTCAAGTTATCGGTAATAGAGAAATTTCTGATCATAGTCCTATTTGGTTAAAGTTGTGTAAGGCTAATTGGGGCCCTAAGCCCTTCAGGTTTAATAATGGGTGGATTAAGCATCCTAGCTTCAAGGAGTTTATTTCGAAAGAGTGGAGTTTGAAGGTATGAGAAAGACACAAGAAAAGGGGGGGGGGGGGGTTGAATTGTGTATTTACTCTTTTAACAACTTTTCGCTTCTTGTCAATAAGACACTTTACGTTACATCAGAGTTCGTTGAGAGACTCTGACTTGCGGAGTTATATTCAGACTTGACAATTCTTGGAGCATGAGAACCAATGAGAGTTTAAACGCTATGTACATCATTCAGAACTTGCAGAGCGGAAGCTTATCAGAGTTGCAAGGTTCTGACTTGCTTATGTAGGATTCTGATATTCAATATAGAAACATAAACAAAGACTTTAAGCATAAGAGTAAAGGACACACGATATATCCTGGTTCAACACAAAGGCTAATCCAGTCCACCCTCCTCAGGTGATTTCGTCTTGAACACAAAGTCTTAATCCACTATAATTAATCTCGATTACAGATGCACGGGCAATAGCCGGTGACTAACCACTTGCACAGCCGCACTGTGACTAACATGCAATGAACCGTTCAGGGATTCAACTTAATGAATATAACAAACATTGACCTGCAGGTTCCAATCTCGTAAAATCTACTGCTAGGCTTTCACGGCCGGACGTTCAGGGATTCATCGCAATGAATATAACGCTACTGCCCCTATTTCAGGCTTTTCGCATAACGACATCTCGCCATTATCTTCTCGAGTATCCGGTCACACTGACCACTCAAGCAATCCTAATTCACCAAGAATTTGTTATACAGGAGATTACAAGAATGTTTCTTAACAAGCAGATTACTCCTAAGTTTAAGTACAAAGAATACACAAGTGTTCAAGCAAGATATGAGCAGCAGCTCCTTGCTATTCTAAGAAACTACACAAATGTTAAATGATTTGACAGTTGTTGACATCTTGTAGATCTTCTTCTTCTTCGTCTTCTTGGGTGAGCAAGCTTTGAGCAATAACTCCTTACTTCAGATCTTTAATGTAGCGCTGGCGAGAAGGTGGTTGATGACTTGACTGATTTTCAATGTTTTCTTCTTCATCAACAGCTTCTGTACCAATTCATTGTTGTTGTGTTGAATGATGATCTTTGAGCTTCAACAACAATGGCCATGCGTAAATGGTAATAGCTTTGGATATTCTAAGTGTTACAACGAGAACTCATCGTTGTTGCTATCTTTACACAATGACTTGATCAATTTACCTTTTGATGGAGTGAATCGATGCCTTCAGAAGCGAATACTCTTTCCTTTAAATAGCCCAGTAGAAATATAACCGTTTAAAAACTGTTGGCTGTTGGAAAAGAGACGTTGTGTAATAATTAGCTATACTGACACATCTCCTTTTTCCTGTGGGAGAAGTAATGGGATATATCTTTCTTGGGCGCTGTGTACAGTTACTTACAATGGTAACATTTGACTTCCAAACTTCAGAGGCTTCTGATGGTAAATTGATGAAGCATGAGTCCTTCTTAGCAGGATATCTGATACGTCAAGTCTTTAGTCATTTGAAGAAGTCCATTAGGAATCGGTCTTCAGAACTTCAGCACTTGTCTTTAAGAACATTATCCTTTATTTCTTCAAGTCTTCCGAAACTTCAGAACTTGTCCATTAGGAATCTGTCTTCAGAGTCTTCAGCACTTAACTTCTGGAACCGTAAACTTCAGAACACATAAGTCTTCAGAGTCTTTCTGCATTTGGTCTTCAGAGCCTTCCGCCTTCAAAACTTCAAGTCATGAGAGTCTTCAGCACTTGAGTTCTCTTCTTCAGAAGCTTCGCAATCTTCAGAATCTCAACCACTTTCAGAGAGCATCCACAAGAGCATTGCAATAGCAATATCGACATCCTTGGATATGACTGATCACGATCAGGTACAGAAGCGTTCTTGCTTCTTCCGACTTGTGTCACACATAATAACTTCGTATATTATCAATAACGCACATCTGGCTGGTGCTTTGTAGGATCTGATAACTTCTATGAATATGATCTACACACAACACACGTTAGAACATAAAATGGTTCTTTCATAAATACGTATTGTTATCATCAAAACATATATTGACTTGTAGAGATAACTCTTGCTCTCACAATCTCCCCCTTTTTAATGATGACAAAACCAAGTATTTTGATTGAACATTTTATACAAGGTAATCACCAAAGAAACATATTCAGAGTCTGGAACATCTCCCCCTGAATGTTTTAACCTCAAAGTTTTATCTGTGATCATCTAGAATCTTATATGATCCAAAGACATACAGAATACAAACTTGAGTTGCCAGAACGAAGAATAGAAAATGACTACTTCTCCATCTCGTCTTTAAAGAAACAAATAGTCTTCAGTATCTGGACTAGTTCATCAGAACTTCCATCTTCAGATCTTCAGAACTCAGTTCCCTTTTGTAGTCATATCAGAGCTTATAATCTTCAGAGACATTTAAAGCATTTCTACTTCTCAGCAGATTCATTTAAGCACAATCATATCAGTTCTTATCTGATAACATAGCATTGCTATTCATCAGAGACAGACACTGTCTTTTAAGAAACTCCCCCTGAGTTTCAGACTTTGTGAAGATTTTGGATTTTGCAGTTGAATCTTCAGGGTAGTCTCCCCCTAATTTCCATAAGTCAGATATTGGGATCTTTAGAACGTAGTTCAGAAATATTAAATTTTAATCACCAATAAAGATCATGACTTTTCAGAGTTTGACTTCGAACACAGGTCTTCATCTCAGAACCTTGTTACTGTCACATCTCAGTGGTTCATTAAAGCTTGATTCTTGATCAGATACCAACTGAAGATTAATTTTTGTGATCAATCAACGCTTGATTCTGAAACGGTCACTCATGTTTTAATCTTAGTCTGATACTGAACTATACCAGAGTATGTTGTGTCTGATTCCAACTGAATGTATTCTTCTTACACCACTTGAAGGGTATTTCCTTATAGTGTTGAAATTGATACCAGTGAAGGTATTGAAAGCATTATACAGCTTAGCTCTGATTAATATTACTTCAGACTGAGTCTGATACCAATCTTTATGTATACTGAGTCTGATTACCATTTGTTGACTTAGTCTGATACCAAATCATTTCTTCTTTCTTGGTTGACATCAGAACTACTTTTTCTTGGATCTTCAATCCGGATCATCAGACAGTTATTTGACTTCTGTTTTGCACAATTCTTCTGAATAAGCATCTTGAGATGTATACTTTGTCTTGACTGCTTTCAGAGTTTTCTTTTTCTGATTCTTACTTTCTGAATCTCAAATTTTTAGACAGCTTACAGCTTCCGAACCAAGTGAGACAGAGGTCAAGATAAACTTTGACTTTCAGACAGTTCTAAACTTCTGAACAATACTGGGTAGATCTGATTCTGAACACATGTTCACGAAGTGTACAACTTCTCTCATATGACCAACAGTTCATAAGAACTTCACTGTTCTTCTTTCTTAACCTGTCTTAGAATGCCTAGTGAACTTGTTCAGAGTTCCTCGGTTAAACATCAAACAACAAACGTTAGTAGTAACGCATTTTATATGATAGATTACTTGTTTGAGTTGTATTCTTTTTTTTGTTTAAAATTTCTTTCTTTCCAATCAAAATCATATTATATTTCTCCCCCTTTTTGACATCATCAAAAAGTTATAGAGCATCTGAGCATTTAAGCATATGTAAATCAATATGATAGTGAGAATAAATAGACTTAACGAATGTTATCATTTAGGCATTAATCATACGAAGGATGATATGATAAGAAACAATTCTAGTGATCAACATCATTAGAGATGGAAGTATTAACACTGAACCACAAAATAGTTTTAAAATATAAAGCATAGGCTAGACTTACTCCTAAAGGGTTCAAGGTAATCAAAGCATAGACTTAATGAGGATAGATTCCTAAAGATTAGACTAAAGGAAGCCTAATGATTATGAGGAAGAAGAGAATAAGCTTTCAGAATCATCAGTTCTTGAGGTATGCAGCTTTTCTTCTGCTTGAGTAATTGCCAGCCTCTTGCTCTCCACAATTTCCTTTGAGATCCATTCATGGAACTCAGTCCAGATATTTCTTATTTCCATGGGGTCCACACAGGATTTAGAGGCATCCACTAAGTTTTGAATTTTTGTGATGGTATTATCCTTAAAGGATGTTAATGCATCATACACAGTTTTTGATCTTTTTGATGAAGGTTCTCCATCATCAGTATCCTTCTGCTTCTTACTTACTCTCTTCCAATCTGAAAGCTCTTGAAGTACATCAGTAATATTCTCCATGTTAATCCATACGCTGATGTCTTCGTCCTTAGATTGTTTCAGATAGTTCCCGACTTCTATCTGATTGTAAGTGGCGAATCTTAGAAATCCTTCAACCGGAACCCTTGGTGTCAATGTTAATTTCCTAAAAGATGTGTTATCTATAGTGGAGTTTTCTCTTTTAAGATTCTCAAACCTGAGAATTTTTCCAGCGCTTTTAAGCAATTTTCTTGATTCTCCCTCATTAATCAGAATATCGTCAACTACCCCTGATTCCACCAAGATGTCAGAAATAAGTCTTCCATACGGAATATGTCTGTCCTCCGTGACAGAACCTGTTCTGGAGTTTCTTATGGCTTCCTTCAAAAGTTTGAAGAGAATTGCAGGAAGATGCATCTTGATTCCCTTAAGAAGGAGAAATAGGACACATTTTTTAGTGTCGTTGAGTTGGTTTGAGGGAAGATGGTGAAACATACTTCCTTGGAGGATTCTAAACCATACTTGTAGAGAATCTTTTAGATTAGAGAATATTGAGTTCTCTGCATCAGCTACCACATTTTCTTTGAAAATGCTAGCCAGAACCTTAGCCTCTATTTCCTCGTTTAGTTGGTTCTTAGTGATTCTCACACCACTGTTGTCATGCATCAGAAGATCTGAAATAGTCTTCTCAGATATGAAGATTTTCCTTCCAAAGATGAAGGAGACAATGAGGGTATTGGATGTGTTGGCGTGGATCCAGAAATCCTTAACCAAATGTCTGTAAGTTGGTCCTTTCAACCTTTTGAAGTAATTACTCCATCCTTGAGTTTCCATTGAAGGAGTAATATCACATCCATTTGACTTTAGATTGTTAAAGTTTACAATCGTTTCTGACAAAATGACGAGGCTGTCAACTGGAATTTGTGTGATTGTGGGAGTTGAAGTATTTTGGGAAATGGAGGCCATTGTAGAGGATGATAGGATGAAGAAAATAGAAGGTATTTAGGCAGAGGATTTTGATGAGTTAAGTTGGTGATTTAAGGTTTGAAGCCGTTTATAGAGGAATGAGTGAAGAACAGTTTGGAGAATTTGGGAAAGTAACAGTTGATTTTTCTTAGACGCACTAAGTAACGTGGGAAAAGAGGTTTAATGATTATCATCTTTAATAAGGACAGATTATCCAATCAAGAGTCGTGAAATAGTTCTAGTGAGTGATAATGATAAACGTCACTTAATTATGACCTAAGAGGGATTTGTGGTTTCTAGATAGTCCAGAGCCTTTTCGTGTGAATTTTAAGGAGCACTTATTATTTTGTTTTAGTTATTGATTCAGTGTATCGTGATCATAAGAGTCATTCATTCGAAAGATATTTGTAAACTACATTTAGAGATACTTTAATAATTAATCAAAAAGATATATATATCAAGTTTTACATAAGTGCAGTAAGATAGGGGCTTCAATTAACCTATGAATCAAGATCGACTAACTCCTTATCTTAAACTAAGAACGTTATAGGTTGACAAAACTCAGGAAGTATCTTCTCAGTTACTCCATTTCTTCTGGAATGACCAACTACTCCCTGGAGGTCAAGAATGTGGGAGATAACCTGCAGTAGGGAACTTGGTAGATTTTGTCTTCCCTAGACAGATTAATTTCTTCCTTTAAATGGTTGTATATGGATTGGGGTAGGTTTATTTTGATCCTGGGCACTAAAAAGAAAATGAATAATCTTTCTTTGTCAGACAACCATCCTCCTCCTCTTTCTCTTGGTCTTAAATTAGTTACCATTAGATTGTACCAATCTTTAGCAATTGGAGTGAGGGTGCAAGGTTGAGTGGGACGTCCATCTATTTCAAAAATGACGTGCAAATGCATGTCGAAGCTATGGTTGTTGATATTTCTTTCCACAATCACACCATCTTCAACACACCTAATAGCTTTGGCTATGATGGTAGGGTTGATCAAGACTGGACAACCAGTAACCACAGACAAAATATCATTCTTGCCAAGATCATATTCTAATGTTTGAGCGTTTTCCCAAAACTCAGTCACTAGTTCAGGGAAGACAGGTCCAACAAGCATGGAGAAATAATTCTTCCAGTTCTGAAATTTAATTCCAGAGAAAATGCTTGTTTTGTTGTGTTGAGGTAGATGGTTCAGGTTTAGAGTGTATTCTTTTAGGAGTTCGAGGTCAGTAGTTTCTCCTCTGATATTGTGTGAAGACATTTTGAGCAGGATAGTTGAGGAAGGAAGTTCTAAGCTACTAGATAGAGATTCTTTCTAGAAAGGGTTTAATGTTGTGAGGAGAACTAATGAGTGATATCTATTTATCACGCTTGGAACATGCATGGTCATCATTTCCTAAACAAGCTATGAATAGATGTGGCGGTCAGCTGAAAGGACACATGATAGCCTTAAATCGTCGTATACCTATGGGTAGGGGTGTAGTAGCTGACACAACGTAATCATGACTATCTACCCAACTCTTTGAGAATTGTCTACTCATAATTACGTGAGAATCTAGTTTTATTTCTAATGGTTCTTATATGAAACTTAAAGTGATAGTAAATGATCAGTGGTTAAATAAAATTTTAAATGTTTTCAAAAATAATCAAGAATAAAGGGAGCCATACCTTAGAGATACCGAAAATCTTTTTACAGAGCTTCAACAATAATGGCCATGCGTAAATGGTGACAACTTTGGATATTCTAAGTGTTACAACGAGAACTCATCGTTGTTGCTATCTTTACATAATGACCTGATCAATTCACCTTTTGATGGAGTGAATTGATGCCTTTAGAAGCAAATACTCTTTCCTTTAAATAGCCCAGTAGAAATATAGCCGTTTGAAAACTGTTGGCTGTTGGAAAAGAGACGTTGTGTAATAATTAGCTGTACTGACACATCTCCTTTTTACTGTGGGAGAAGTGATGGGATATATCTATCTTGGGTGCTGTGTACAGTTACTTACAACGGTAACATTTGACTTCCAAACTTCAGAGGCTTCTGATGGTAAATTGATGAAGCATGAGTAGAGCCTTCTTAGAAGGATATCTGATACGTCAAGTTTTCGGTCATTTGAAGAAGTCCATTAGGAATCATTCTTCAGAACTTCAGTACTTGTCTTTAAGAACATTATCCTTTATTTCTTCAAGTCTTCCGAAACTTCAGAACTTTTCCATTAGGAATCTGTCTTCAGAGTCATCAGCACTTGACTTTTGGAACCGTAAACTTCAGAACACATAAGTCTTCAGAGTCTTTTTGCACTTGGTTTTCAGAGCCTTCTGCCTTCAGAACTTCAAGTCACGAGAGTCTTCAGCACTTCGGTTCTCTTCTTCAGAAGCTTCGTAATCTTCAGAATTTCGACCACTTTCAGAGAGCATCCACAAGAGCATTGCAACAGCAATATCGGCATCCTTGGATCTAACTGATCACGATCAGATACAGAAGCGTTCTTGCTTCTTGCGACTTGTGTCACACATAGTAATTTCGCATATTATCAATAACGCACATCTGGCTGGTGCTATGTAGGATCTGATAACTTCTATGAATATGATCTGCACACAACACACGTTAGAACATAAAATGGTTCTTTCACAAATACGTATTATTATCATAAAAACATAGATTGACTTATAGAGACAACTCTTGCTCTTATAGAGTTCGCTTGGTGTTTCTGGAAGAGGGGATTTTGTTTTTAAGGAGAAATTAAAGTATATTAAGAAGAGTTTGAGGAAGTGGAGCACTGAAGTCTATGGGTGGATCGACTTAAGAGTGGATAACCATGTGGCTCTGTTAAACGAGCTTGATATATTCGTCAGCAACAACTTAGTTTCTGGTGAGGAGCTTCAAGTTTTTATAGGATAAGAGATGTAGGGCAGCAGAGGATATTTGGTATAATTTGAATTTGAAGGAAAACATCCTTAGGTAAAAGTCTAGGATGTTGTGGCTTAAGGATGGTGATTCTAACTCGAGTTACTTTCATAGAGTTATCAGAGGGAGGCAAAAGAGAAATCATATTTCATTTGTTCAAACTGAAGGGGGTCGGTTGGAGGAAGTCGAGGATATTAAACAGGCGGTTTTTAATCATTTTCAACATAACTTTTATGAGCCTTGTCATAACAGACCTAATCTTGAAGGGATTCGTTTTGCATCTTTGTCTGTTGTGGAGAGCAATTCGTTGGTTGCTGACTTTTTGTGTGATGAAATAAAAGCAGCGGTGTGGGAGTGCAACGGTGGTAAAGCTCCAGACCTAGATGGTATGTCTTTTCTTTTTTTGCAGGATTGCTGGGAGCTAGTCAAAGATGATATTTTCAAAATGGTGAAGGATTTTTCCGTGCACCCTATTCTTTCGAAAGCGGCAACAACGTCCTTTTTGACGTTGGTTCCGAAGGTCAAGAGTCCCCAAAGTCTGGAAAACTACAGACCTATTTGCCTTGTGGGATGTGTGCAGAAGTTTTTTTCAAAATTATTGGCTACTCGTATTAAGAGAGTTCTTGGGTCTATTATCTCTCCAGAATAGTCCGCGTTCTTATCCGGTAGGAATATTGGGGATGGTGTCCTTGTTGTTAATGAAGTTTTAGATCTAGCCAAAAGAGATAAAAGGAAGTGTATGGCGTTTAAGGTTGATTTTGAGCGCGCCTATGACTGCGTTTCTTGGGATTTTCTACGCTTCCTTTTTACTAAGATGGAATTTGGTGATAAGTGGTCTCGTTGGATGGAAGCTTTGGTTTTCAATGGTTCGTGTTCGGTGTTAGATAACGGGAGTGCCACTAAGGACTTCAAAGTTTCTAGAGGATTACGCCAAGGTGATCCTCTTTCTCCGTTCTTGTTTTTGTTAGTTATGGAAGGTTTAACTCAACTCATGAAGAGGGCTGAAGAGTTGGGTCGTTATAAAGGGTTTTCCATTAGCTCAGACCTGAGTATCAGTATAGTGCAGTTCGCGGACGACACAATGTTCCTTGGTGAGTGTAGTAGGAAGAATCTGTGGGGTATCAAAGGTATTTTAAGGGGATTCGAATTGGTATCCGGCCTCAAGGTTAACTTTTTCAAAAGCTGTCTTAGTGGGATCAATCTAACTGAAGGTATTTCTCAGGCTGCAGTTGATTTTCTCTGTTGCAGAAGTGGTAGGCTTCCGTTCCATTTTCTAGGAATTGTTGTGGGTGATAGCCCTAGGAAATATTGTACTTAGATTCATGTCATAAGTAACATTCATCGTAGACTGGTGGTTTGGAGAGGGAAAATATGTCAATAGGGGGTCGTGTCGTCTTGATTAACTATGTTATTAATTCCCTCCTTATTTACTCATTTTCTTTTTACAAAGCTCCGGCCAAAGTTCTAACGGAGATTGTCAAAATTCAAAGTAATTTTCTTTGGGGTGGATCAAATAATGATAGGAAGATCCATTAGGTTAAATAGAGTATGGTCTGCAAGCCCAAGTATGAAGGAGGTTTGGGAGTCAAAAATCTGCTTCTGTTTAACAAAGCTCTTCTTTTAAAATGGAAGTGGAGGATCTTAACGGAGAAGGATTCTTTGTGGAAGAAGATTCTTATTTTTCGTTACTCTAAGTCTCGCAATCCCACGGAGCTGCTGTGCACCAAAGCTGTTGGCCAGAATGTAGGTGGTTCGATTTGGTGGAGATACCTATCTCTCATTTCCTATGACAAAGCTCTTAAGTCTGATTGGTTCATTGATCATCTATCGCGTGAAGTTGGAAACGACAAAATGCTATCCTTCTAGTTTAGCAAATGGTTGTAGAGGGATTCTATTAAGGATCTCTTTCCTCTTATTTTTCTGTTATCCTCTAATCCTTTTATTGTTATTGCTGAGGGTCTGTTGCTTTTACCGGAGGGTCTCGCGTGGGAGTATTCTTTACCAAATATTGTTGATGGTTCGGAACGGGCGGAGAAATTATTGTCTTGCAAAGCTTTAATCCAGGCTAATGTTTCTCTGCTTGATTCACTTGATTAGCGTGACAGGATTTCTTGGGTTGGTTCAGATGACATGAATTATTCAGTGGCTGTTGGATACGACGACCTCTTAATTTCTTCTACTGCTATTGCCGAGAGTCAGGAAGTTTTATGGTGCCTCAAGAAGATGTGGAAGATTCATCTGCCGTCGAACATTCAGGTATTTTTGTGGAGATTATTCAAGAAGAGACTTCCTACAAGATGTCAAGTTCCTAAGAGAGGTGTTATAGTGGATCCTTCGCAGGCGGTTTGTGTATTTTACAGGATTAATATTGAAGAGGTATACCACATTTTTGGTACATGTCCTGCAGCAGTTTCTGTGTGGAATATCATTGGTTCTTGGTCTGGATTCAAATTTTGGTTAGATGTCAAACATGACTAATATTTCTATTGTATACTTGACATTTTTCAACACTTTCATGTTTTAATTATGGAATTTAGTATTAAATTATTGTTGTTCTTCAAACATTGTTTATATACCTTTAGTGCTTGTAATATGTGTGCTATTGTGTACGAAAAGGCACAAAATGATCAAAGATGTAAGACACAAGAAAGGATACAAGTTGCCAAAGAAAAGAGGAAAACATCAGCAAGTTTGCTTTGCGAACTTGCCACGAATGTTCGCTTTGCGAACAAACTGGCGAAGTCCTAGCGAATGGTCCCAGACTTGGACAGTAGGAAAAGGGACTAAAGTTCGCTTTGCGAACTTCCAGCGAATGTTCGCTGATTTACTCGCTTTGTGAAGGACCTGGCGAAGAACCCTTGTCTGAGGCAGTAAGAAAAGGGCCCTAAGTTCGCTTTGCGAACTTGTAGGCGAATAGTTCGCTTTGCGAACTTATGCAGACAAACAAGGGCGGTTTAGCTTATCAGAAGGCACTTCAGGTTCCACTTTCATCATTTGCTAGGCGAACAAATCATTCGCAGTGTGAATGTGTCTGATTTCAAGTGTACTATAAATAGATTTTATACATTTTCTTGGGATCATAACTTCACTTTATCATACCAAAACCTATTTTTCTTCTATTTCATCATCCAAGAGGGATTTTACACATTGAGAAGCTGAAGTCGCATCCGATCTCGATTATTCGACGCTGATGCTTTTTCATCTCCTCACGAAACTTGTGAAGCAAGCTACCATGAATATGTGTAGCTAAACACATCTTGTGTCAAGATTAGTGGTAGTTAATCCATCATTTTGTATGTATTGATCTTGATTGTAAGTTTGTGAACTTTGTTGATGATAAATATAGAAGAAAAACTTTGTTTACATGGTTTATATTTTGTTTTAATTCATGATCGAGAGATATGTTCTAAAACTTGACCTAAGTTTCAATCCATCAATAATCATAAGGCTAGAGATAGTTTTGAAAGTTGATGTTCATAAATATTAAGCTTGAATGTTATCATATTGGTAGATTGGGTGAGAGGTCATCAAAGGATCAATATGATAAATCTCACAACAAGTTTTAGAGATAAACTTGTTGAGAGAATATGTGGTTATATTTATTGTTAACAAGTTCACACGCTTTATCGAGTAGATACGTACGAAACGGATTATCGAACACTAATCTTGGCATGTTTTTACCAAACCCTAAAACCAATTTCTTTACCATTGATTACTAAATTTTATGCAAACGATCCGATACGAAAAACCAAACTCTTTGTCGTAACGATATTGTTTTTAACCAAAGCAATTTTTCTGTGGAGAATACTGTAAATTCTATCAAAATTTCCGCTTGGAGATGGTTAAGAAGATATTCTCTTTTGCCTAAGGCTTGTACTCTGTCCAAATGGTTGTCTAACCCAACCGATTGTATCTCTGGTTTGTAACTCTTTGTAAGGGTTTGAGTACCCCTTGTACTCGTTAGTTTATTAATATCATCTCTTGCTTTTTAAAAAAAAAATTAACAAATTATTGATTGAGAAACTGAGTTTCTTGGGTGAACAATGAAACAGTTAGAGCTAAGAGAGAGAAGAAAGAATAAAGAATTTAGAAGGAGAATATGATTTTAGGCAAACTGTTTTTTATTCACTTTCTCATTTAGGGTTTATAAATGAATAACACAATTGGCCTCTTTCAACAACCTGAGAGATGTAGCCTATTTATAGACTAACTAGCTAACTTACACAACAAGCTAACTAAACAGTTGGATCCTTAACATAAGACCCAATTCGACATAATAATTCGACATTACATACTATAACTAATTTTGACTACAACATGTGAACCAACTTCGACTTCATTCTTGCTCCTGTCGAAACATGAAAGTTATTCCTGCTGACAACATCCTCGTCGACAGTACTAGAGTTCGATCCAATATCTCACAATCTGAAGGAACGATGTATTTGGATTTATTAAGGAGGACTTTTTTCCTAACAAATTTAGTCTTCCTAATTTTCACTTTCATTTGAATATGTAGATTTATCACATTAGATATTATTTTTATCGATTTTTAAGAAACAATTATACACATTTTCTTGATTATTTATTTATTTATTTTTATAAGCCATTCTCTTGATTCTCTTGATTGTTTCTTTTTTTTTTTTTTGATAAGTCATTCTCTTGATTGTTATTTTGGGTTGGCCTAATCAAATCTTTACTTATTTTTATAATGTTTAATAAAATAAAATATTTTGCTTAATTTTAGACGACGATCTATAAAACATCAACGATGAGTTGTAATTTTAGAAATCCAACATAGTTAGGATGTAATTTCTTTCATGTAATGCTTTTGCATTCTGATTTTTCTTAAAAAATATTTGTCCCATTATCTATTTAGTATATCACTCACTAATCTTATACTAAACTATAAATAACAATGCATTATTACTCTAGAAAATCACTTTTTTTTTTTAATTTTTATTCATTAACATAATTAATTAAAATTATGCAAGAAAGTTGGTATTCATGATATCTACTACAAGTACACAAAGGTGACAATTCTTTCATAAAATTTCATGCTTTTAAGCTTATGAAGAGAAATTAAAAAGGCGAGAAATTTCATAATTGTAAAAGTAACAGATTTATTTTTAACTTAGTTGTTACCATTACCATTATAAGCAACGACATGCATCCAAATAACATCTGGGCTTTCTAGGAGGGAAACATAAATCGTCTTTACAATCGTTATAAGACTCGCAGGGAAGAAAACCTGCACGCCAAGTAAAAATAAATGAATGTGTTATTAAAAGGGTTGAAAGATGTTGTAAATGATAAAGAAAAAACATTGAATTCTAAATGAAAAAGAATTTACTATGGCTGGTTACAACAAGAATTAGAGAAATGCATATACTTAAAGCATAAACAAGTTTTAGTATTTTAGCCATATTTTCTCTCTTTAACTTGCATGTAGCAAACAAACTATTATTTGATCATTTTATAAGTAAAACATGACAACGTTAATTCTCATTAAATTGTTTTCTTTTTAGCACGCAAATGCCATAAATCATTCATATAACCAACATTATTACTAAATGTCTCTTAGGTATATTAATATGATAACTTTATCTCTAAAGCTTATATTTAAAAATTTTGATTATGATCAAAGGTCATATATATGTATATTAGTTTTCCTTTATCCTTTTAAAATAGACAAAGGGAAAATCCTATAAAAGAAATAAGAATATGAAATGATTGAAAAATTGTAGAAATAATGGATTGAAGAGGTAGAAACATACTTATTTATTAATTAAGAGTATTACATGATCAATTTTTTAAATTTGCATATGTGAAAAACAAACTATTTTTTTTTATGCCTTTATAAATTAGTTAAACGTGGTTTGTTTATTTTAATTTTAATGTTTTTTTAGAACTTAGGGAGTTGTAAAATTGCATTCACATAATCAATATTATAGTGATATATTTGTAAATATCCGTCAAAGACTAGGAAATTTTAGCCACCAATAAAAGCCGACACCCTTTTAGGGGTGACATCCTTCTACCACCCGTAATTGAAAGCAACTCCACCTTTAACGACTCCTAGTCGACCTATCAATGGAAACACGGGAAAAGACATGTCTCAATTAAAGAGAATTCAGAATCAACATATTAAATTGCGTCTTCTTAAAAAGTAGAGATTTAACAATATGCTACTATAACTTAGTGGGTCATTATCATTCCTGAAAAAATCTTAACTCTGGACTCACAAACCTCTATAAATACATCATCTCTAGCTAGCATGCGGAAGAACACCTTAGAAATGTACACGAATTATCCTAAAAAATACAGAGCTTTTCGCCTAATGTGAGCTTGCTCACTCCATAGGAAAAAACAACCCCGAACAAGATTTCACACCATTGTGAGCGAGTCCTAAACAACTAAAAATCACTAAGGCCTCAGGTCATACATACCAGTATAAGGGTGTCATGCATCATCATATACTTTTTGACAAGTTCAAACATTATTATTATTAAATGTTACACACTTATCTCTAAAGCTCACTTAATTGATTACCTAGATCTCTATATATTTTGACGATAATTAGAGGTCATTATAATTTGTAAAAAAGAATACGATGTTATTTATTTTACTAGACTTTCATTATTTATATTGTTTGTATCTATCTAGTCATTTATGTTAAAGAGAAGAAAATTCTAGAAGAGAAGTAATAGTGTAAAATAATTTAAAAATTGTAAAAAATAATAGATTGAAGATCTGCTTACATGCATATTTTTAAATTAAGAATATTATAAGATCAAATAGTTTTCCCATCGTTGAATCAGAGGCCATCAATGCAAAGTTATGGTCAACCATATTAGCCTCTCACCTACATTATTGCAAAATGAAAATAAGATATTTTGAGAACTAATTAAAATTGAGTTAAAATTAATATTGTATTGAACCAAAGAGTTGAATGAATCCAATACTCCTTTAGCATTCAAAGTGAAGACAGTCAGCCTAAACTTTAGGTCCCTCATCCACTATCTCATTACTAGTAAGCCTATCACCTCTCATATTTTGACATCAATGACAAGTTGAAACCACAAAGATTTTACACTCATAAACATGTCATGTTCATCCCTCAAGAATATATCATTTCTAGACTTGTCTTGATTCTCCAAGAACGTCTTGTGTAAGTTACACCAAATGAAATTGCAAAGAGTTCATTCCCAAATGAAATTCTGAGGAGCTCACTATTTGCTTAAATAACAGTTATCGTGCCAAGTAATTTCAACTACTCTTTCATTTAAGTTGTTCTAAATTGTTGCATTCATTCTCTTCAATAAATTTTGTGAGATATTTGATCGAACTCTAGTTTAGCATGTCATCGAAGTCTGCTCACATGTTGTTGTCGAAGACCTATGTGCTGTATTCGAATTGTGGTCTAGTATGTAGTTGTCGAATTGGACCTTATGTTAAGGATCCAATTGTTTAAGTTAGCTTGCACCCTAAGTTAGCTTGTAATGGGTAATTGTTAAAAAGCTCATTAGTTTAGTATGTTAGATTTTATTATAAATAGCATACTAGTCTTCCATTTTAAGTGTGGTGTGACAAATCCTAATAAGAGTGAGAAGATTATCTGTTATTCTTGAGTACTTGTAATTTGTTTTATAGAGAAAGTAAAGAATAACAGCTATAACCAATCCTTGTTGCTTTTCCTTGTTAACCCTAGCCCTTGTGTGTTTCTTACCTATAAAGAAGCCGAGTATATTTTGTTTTAAGGCATCCTAATTCACAACAAATTGGTGAGGTGAGCGTGGAGGAAGATGCCTTCAACAAAGTATGAGTTTGAAAAGTTCACCTAAGTGAACGATTTCGGTTTGTAGCGCTTGAAGATGAAAGCCCTACTGGTTCAACAAGGTTGTTTGGAAGCGTTGAAGGGAGAGGCAGTCATGGACGCTGCATTAATGAAAAAAGAAAAGATGACCATGTTAGAGAAAGCCCACAACGCAATATTGTTGAGCCTTGGTGATAAGGTTCTTCGACAGATATCAAAGGAGACTACGACATCAGGGTTATGGTTGAATCTTGAAAATTTGTACATGACCAAATCTCTGGTGAATCGACTATACTTGAAACAAGCTTTGTATTCATTCAAGATGAGTGAAGACAAAGTGTTGGCTGAGTAGTTGGATATGTTCAACAAGCTGATTCATGATCTGGAAAATATTGATGTGAAGATCGATGATGAAGATCAAGCACTGTTGTTGTTGTGTGCTTTGCCCGGAACACATGTTCACTTCAAAGAAACTCTCCTGTATGGAAGGGAGTCCCCGAGTTTTGAAGAAGTTCAATCAGCCTTGTATTCTAAGGACCTGAGCGAACAAAAGGAGCATAAACCTTCTACGGTGGGCGAAGGTTTGGTCGTTAAGGAAAATTTTTTGCGAAAAGATGGTAAGTTCGACAAGAAGAAAGGTAAAAGCCAACAGAAGTCTTATAGTGGCGAGGCATCTGGTATTCGATGCTATCACTGTAAGAAGGAGGGTCACACAAGAAAAGTGTGCCTTGAACGCCTGAAAGATCATGGAGGTAAAGATAATGGCAACGCAACCATTGTTCAAGATGACTTCGAATCATCTTATGTTCTTGTGGTTTCAAGAGGCTACTCAAGAAAGGAGTGGATTATGGATTCAAGTTGCACTTGGCACATGAATCCAAACAGAGAATTGTTCGAGGAGCTATGTGATCAAGATGGTGGATCAGTGTTGTTGGGAAACAACAAAGCTTGCAAAATTGCAGGTATTGGATCTGTGAGATTCAAGCTCCATGATGAGTCAACAAGGTTATTGACTGAAGTCAGGTTTGTACATGATTTAAAGAGAAATGTTATTTTTCTTGGTGAATTCGACAAGAAGGGATATGTTTTTCAAGGAGAGAAAAGTATCCTAAGAGTCATGAAGGGGTCGAAGGAAGTCTTGAGAGGCGTGAAGAAACAAGGCTTGTATACCCTTGAGGCTGAAGTTATAAGTGGTTCGACAAATTTTGCACCCACGAAACCTTTGTCGAAGACAGAAATTTGGCACATGAGATTGGGCCATGTCAGTGAAAAGGGTCTGGTCGAATTAGGGAATCAAAATTTGCTTGGAGGAGACAAAGTCGAAAAGATGAAATTTTGTGAACCCTGTGTACTTGGAAAATCTTGCAGAGTGAAGTTGAACAAAGGCAAACAAAGAACTAATGGATCCCTTGATTACATCCAGACTGATCTTTGGGGACTTGCAAGGTGTCCATCACATTTAGGAGTAAGGTATTTTCTATCCATAGTCGATGATTATTCCATAAAGTTATGGGTATTCATCCAGAAGACTAAGGATGAAACTTTTGAGAATTTCAAAGGTTGGAAGACTCTGGTCAAAAATTAGACAGGCAGAAAGGTCAAGAGGTTAAGAACCAACAATTGTCTTGAATTTTCCAATGAGGCGTTCGACAGCTTTTGTGCTGCCTCAGGTATTGCAAGGCACAAAACTACTGCAGGTACTCCATAACAAAATGGTTTGGAAGAAAGGTTTAATCGAACTATTTTGGAAAAATTTAGAGCATGTTAACTAGTACTGGATTAAAGAAGGTGTTTTGGGCTGAGGCTGTTTCGACAGCAACATATCTGATAAACATATGTCTTTCGATTGCGTTAGATATGAAGACACCTGAAGAAGTTTGGTCGGGACATCCACCTAGTCTCGACAGACTGAGAGTATTTGGCTCTGTGGCTTATGCTCACATTAGGCAAGACAAGGTCAAACCTAGAGCTCTGAAATGCATGTTCATGGGATACCCTGAAGGAGTCAAAGCTTATAGCCTATGGTGCCTAGAGCCAGGTCACAGGAGGTGTATCACAAGTCGAGATGTAGTTTTAAATAAAGCTGAGATGGACTTCAAGAAAACTGATGATGCTGACGAAGAGCTGGAAAATGGAGAGATTCCTGTTGAGGTGGAGCATGTTGATGTTGAATTGTGTATCCCAAATAAAGTCAAAGAAGAAGTAGAAACTGCTGTCGAAGATGAGGAGACTGATAATGACTACCTGCTAGCAAGAGACAGGTCAAGGAGAGTCATCAAGCCACCTCAGAGGCTTGGGTATGCAGATCTTATAGCTTATGCCTTAATCTATGCAAGTGAGGTTCTCGACGAAGAACCTAGAGACTATAAGAAAGTTATGAGGAGTCGAAAGAAGACTAAATGGATGAAGGCCATGGATGATGAGATGAAATCTCTTCACGACAACAACACCTGGGAACTGATCAAGAAACCTGCTAGAGCCAGGTTAGTCAGCTGTAAATGGATTTTCAAAGTTAAGGAAGGAATCGAAGGAGTGGCGTCGAAGAGATACAAGGCAAGATTGGTCGCTAGGGGGTTCAATCAGAAATAAGGTGTCGACTTTAATGATGTGTTCTCTCCTATTGTGAAGCACATATCCATTCGAATGTTGCTTGCCACGGTGGCACAGTTCGACCTTGAACTAGAGTAGATGGATGCGAAGACTGCGTTCTTGTATGGTGATCTAGATGAAATAATCTTGATGAGACAACCTGAAGGGTATGTCGAAAGGGGGAAGGAAGATCATGTGTGCAAGATGAAGAGATATTTATATGGACTGAAACAATCTCCTCGATAGTGGAATAGGAGATTCGACAAGTTCATGGCACGCATAAGTTTCATTAGAAGTCAGTTCGACCACTGTGTTTACTTCAGATTTCAACCTGGTACTTCATTTGTTATTTTGTTGCTTTATGTGGATGATATTCTAATAGCAAGCAACAATGTCAACGATTTAATAAGGGTGAAGGTTGAACTCAATAAGGAGTTCAACATGAAGAATCTGGGAGTTGCGTCCAGGATTCTTGGGATTGACATCCGAAGAGTAGAAAACAGTCAAAATTATGTTTATCTCAAAAGGCATACCTACGGAATGTAACACCCCATTTAATTATTTAGTCATTTTATGATTTATTTTGTGTGATTGTTTGACATTGTCTTAATTAAGGGTGTGTGGTTAAGGGTGAGTGTGAGGAGTTAGCCTTAACAGAATAAAATCAATAAAACTTTAGGATAATGATAATTAATTAATAATAGGTGGAAAATATTAGTAACATTATTGTTATTATAATTAGTACCATTATTATTATTATTATTATTATTATTATTATTATTATTATTATTATTCCTATTATTGCTATTACTATTGTTATTAGTAATACGATTATGAGGAATTAATAAAAGAAATAAAACAAAATTAGAGGGATTAGTGGGAGGTTAGAGAATCAGTTCTGCTATGTGAGAAGAGAGAAGGAAAGCTAGGGCTAGAGAACAAGAGGAATTTTCCACCATTTTTGATGAATCAAAGCTCAGATTTCAGGTAGGGGGAGAATGAGATTCAATATAGGTGATCGAAACATGAGAGGGTAGTGAAGGGTCATTTCCCTCTTAGGTTCTATGCATTTTTCTCCTTCTTGCTTGATTTTCGTATTTGGGATAATGGTTGTGTGATTATTGCTGTTAATTAGTAGTTGTGTAATAAATGTATGTGTGAATCTGTGTGGTATGCTGTTTTTGAATAACAAATTCGTGCAAATTGATTACGTGTTGCTGAGTTTTGATATAGAACAGATATGAAAATTTAGGGTTTATGGGGTTAACGAAAAATAGGTATTTAACACAAAATGTTGATAAAAATGATGAAACCATGAAGTAGAGTTAGAACTTTAGAATTAAACTGAAATAAAGATGATTTTGGATATGATTTAGGTGCTGGAATGGGTTTTAATGTGTGAGAATCATGTAGTTGGAAAACTGGGATTTTTGGGCATGCTTCTGGCCATACGCGTATGGGGGGAGGCCATACGTGTATGTGGGACACTCCCAGAGGTCGTACGCGTAGCATACGTGCCTTGTCCCTAGAGCCAGCACGACCCTCTGCCAGTACGCGTATGATCCGCGTATGGTGGGGTGGCCATACACGTATGGCAAGGTCAGTACGCGTATGGGTAGCTTTTAGAGGGGGTCATATGCGTATGGGCTAGCCATTACGCGTATGGGGGGTTTTGAGAAGGAAATCCTCTCTGGCCATATGCGTAAGACCCAAGGCAATACGCGTATGGATGGCCTGGGCAGGTGAGCCTACGCGTATGATACGCAGACCTGTGGCAAGGGAAGCTGGCCATACGCGTATGGGGCAGGGCCATACACGTATGGGCAGAGCTGTGGTGAAAATTTCTCGTATTCGTGATTTCGGTCCCAATTTCGCGTATAATGCAATTTCCCTTGATCCGTAAGACTAAGATGGTATAGTTGGACATAGGAGAAACTAGTAATAACATTAAGTAGGATAAAATGTGGGATTTTATGAGAATGTCTAGTTGAGACGTGTTGAGTGTGTGAGACAAGATTGTCGTGTGTGGACGGTCTTGTGCTGTGGTGGTAATTCTGGAGAGAATTGCGGTGAGCATGTGGCTCGTGTGTGATCATTGAGGATCGTGAAATTATGCTTGAGTAATTATTATGTTGTGCATAATTTGTGTCATGCATTCATGTAATGCAATGTGGAGACGAGCTAGGTGGGAATCCATGATGGTGCCTAGTCTTGTCCGGACTCTATGTGGGAGTCATGTGGAGATAAATTGTAGTTTAGAGGAACATATATGACTTATCCAGATTCTGACGGGAATCGGGTTTTAGGGTGAACTGTATGTGATGGTGATGTTACCGCATGCATTGTGTCGTGTCAGTTGAGTCGCATTGCATATGTATGATTGAATGTGGGTTGTTTATGCCGAATGATGATGTGGCACTTGTATGTGCATTGTAATTGCATGATTGGTGTGTTTTGTGTATGAACTACTCCTTAGAATGCATTTTTCACCGTGTATTTATTGAATGTAGTTCTCATCCATTTTTTGTTTGTTGTGGCTGTGCTCCTTGGGGAGTACAGATGATCAGGTACCTGAGTAATGCTTGGAGCATTGTGTTGCTATTTGATCGAGTCTTAGGAGTCTCTCTAATACGTAACATGGGAAGGATGGGGATTTCGTGTTTTCTTTTATCATCTGAACATTGTATTTGTTACGTATTTAGTTTTGTTTAATTGTTGATGAACCACACATTATGTGGAGTTTTTGATGTAATTGAAGTTTTAATGCTAAACTGTTGATTTACTTCCGCTATTTAATTAGAGTATTTGATTTTAGTTATTAAATAAGATATGAAGTGATTTAATACTTCATGTTGATGTTTTGTTGAATGTGGCATCCTACGTGTATTAACTCTGATTTATTTCCGCAATATTTTTCGTATTTTTTATTTGTGTACGAATGGGTAGAGTAGGGTGTTACATGGAAGATTCTCGAAAAGGTTGGTATGTCGAATTCAAGTCCTGTTATGACTCTGACAAACCCTCAATTGAAGCTGAGTATATATCAGTGTCCGAGTACTTATGTCAAAAGAGCTTATATGAATAGCATTTCATATACTAATATAGTGGGTTCTTTGATGTATGTTATGGTCTGCACTAGACCCGACATAGCCTATGCAGTAAGTCTTGTAAGAAGGTACATGGTGAATCCTGGAAAGGCTCACTGAAAAGAATTGAAGTGGATTCTAAGGTACATAAATGAGTCTCTGATCAGAGTCCTAATTTATGGTGGAGCATTGGGTGAAGATAGTAAAGCAGCAATCGAAGGATATGTCGACTCTGATTATGCAGGTTGTATGGATTCCAGAAAGTCTATTTCTGGATATGTGTTCACTATGTTTGGTACAACAATCAGTTGGAAAGCAACACTTCAGAAGGTTGTTGCCGTATCAACCACTGAAGCGGAATATATCGCCCTAACTGAAGTTGTGAAGGAAGCAGTGTGGCTTGAAGGTTTTGCAAAGGAGCTAAAACTTCAAGGTCGAGTTGTCACTGTTAAATGTGATAGTCAAAGTGCAATACACCTGTCAAAGAATTCAACCTATCATGAGCGAACCAAACACATTGATGTGAGACTGCATTTCGTCAGAGGGGTAATCGAACATGGAGAAGTCCAAATGCTAAAGGTTTCGACAGATCATAATGCTGCTGATATGATCACCAAGAAGTTGCCCAGTTGCAAGTTTTTCCACTGTATGCAGTTGATAAAGCTGCATGAAGAAAGCTAGTGTGTTTCTTGATATTATAGTTAGATCTAAGGTGGATATTTGTACGATATTGGATCGAACTCTAATTTAGCATGTCATCAAAGTCTGCTCACATGCTGTAGTAGAAGACCTACATGTTGTAGTCGAATTGTGTTCTAGTATGTAGTTGTCGAATTGGGCCTTGTGTTAAGGATCCAATTGTTTAAGTTATCTTGTACCCTAAGTTAGCTTGTAATGGGTAATTGTTAAAAAAACCCATTAGTTTAGTATGTTAGGTTTTATTATAAATAGCATACTAGTCTCTCATCTTAAGTGTGGTGTGACAACTCCTAATTAGGGTGACAGGGTTATTTGTTATTCTTGGGTACTTGTAATCTGTTTTATAGAGAAAGTAAATAATAACAGTCATAACCAATCCTTCTTACTTTTCCTTGTTTTTCCTTGTTAACCCTAACCCTTGTGCGTTTCTTGCCTATAAAGAAACCGAGTATATTTTGTTTTAAGGCATCTTAATTCACAACAAGTTCCATAAATTTGTTGTGAATATTTATTATTCCTTATTTAACATTTCTTCAATTAAACTAAAATATAGTTATCCAATGCTCTAGTTTTGTTGGTTGGTGATATCTATTGTATGTGCAAGTATACATGGTCAAATTAGTAGTAAGATTTAAAATAAAACTATTAATATCATCTAAATTGTATTAACTCTAATGATTCTCAAACAAGAAATTATGAAATGAACATGGGCAAATATAATAAAATAGTTGATTGTTGTCACTTGATTAGTGACAAATAAATCACAAATTGAAATTAAGGTTTTAATAGAGTGAAATAACGTGTTGAACAATGATCCATTTAATGACTCCATCTAATGTATGAGTATGATAAAATATGTCATGACACATCAGACCAGAGCATGACCTAGTGATGTATTACTACAATGACAAAATATATGCATTAATTGACTACATATCTTATTTTTAACCATCCATTCATTTTGTAAGTGCTCTGGTTATCCCAACATATTTATCTCTTTATCTCTAAAGCAAGTAAAGTGACATAATATCGTTACTTGTTTTATTATTCATATTTGTCATACATTTCATTTATTAGAAGATTCCCTAGTTCAATTAAATTGTTATATATTCCTAAAATGATTAGACAAAAAAATAAATATATCGCATAAATGCATATGATCAAAATATGTCACCTACACTCAATCATATCACACAAACAATTACTAAGAAAAATCATGAAAGTAAAAATACCCACTCTCCATCTCATTTCTATAAATAATATCATGAAAGCAAATTTAGAAATATCTCACACACTAACTTTTTTAATTATCATATCTCTCATCTTAGTCATTATTCTTCTTTTATAAGTTTTATTCACTATGGGTCTGTTTGGTTATGAGAAGAAAGTGAAAAGAGAAAAATAGGTGAAATAGAGTATGAGAAGAGAGAAAAATGTCAGAAATAGAGTTGATTTGATGAATTGTTTGTTATAAGAAAAATATAAGAGAAATAGAAAAGAGAGAAATATAATTATTTTTAAAAGTACAAAAATATCTTTAACTTTAAAAGTCAATACACAAGTTTTTATTATTTAAAATACATTTTAACAACTCTTTAAAATATGTAGAGATTATTTTCTAATGTGAATTTAAATATTTAATTTTTAATTTAATTAAAAACAATAACTATTTTACAAAAAACATTTTTTCAATTAGTTATTTTATTATTTAATTTATTTAAAAATCATTTGACTTTATTTATATTTTTATCAAAATTATTTTAATTTATATAATATGGTTTTAGTTGTTTAATTAATTCAAATAAATAAATTATATCACATAAGTATTTCTTATTTAAAATTATTTTTTAAATCAATATGATTCATCTAATTTAATTTTAATTTTAATTTTAATAAATTAAAATAACATCACCTTCTCAGTGTTATTGTTGTTGTTAATTTAATAGTCTTAAAATATTAATGAAACTACTGAATGTGAAATAAATCACTGATATTTTGCACTTATTAAACAAAGGATACAAGTGGAAAGGATCATAAAAGAAGCGTTTTATGGCAATTTCTTTGCTAATACGCGAAGAAACAAAAAGATGGTAGGACCCACCTTAATTTGTTCTCTCTTTTGTATTTCAACTATGCTCTAAACAAAAAAGTTGTTATTTCTCGCCTATCTCTCTCGTCTATATCTCTCTCCAACCAAACACAGCGTATAAGTTTATTTAGTATTGAGAGAGTGAAAACCTTTATCTGAGAGTTGTGACATTTTACTTTTGTGTTGAATTTGTTTAATTAATAGTGTATGTCTCTTGTGATCTTGTAATAGATTTGAAGGTTGCAAATTAAATTTGTCAAAAGCTTGGCTTAATGTTGTTGGGATGTACCTGTGTAAAAGATCAAGTTATTTTTGTAAAGTTGTTGGGTTAATCTTGTTGGAAGGGAATCCACAAACGCAACGGAATAAACCAACAAGACTATCTCTCCCAAATACCAAATGCAACGACAATCAACAAAACACATAAAATAACACAACAAGATTTTAGCGTGGAAAAATCTCTGTTAACTAGGAGTAAAAAACCACGGGACCCATAGGCCACTTAAATCCTCCACTATTATCAATCAATGGGTACAAGTAAGATTCTCTCTAACACTAGTTAGAGGTATACATAAACATCATCAAGATTTTCAATTAATCTTGTAATACAACAATAATCAAGAGAGACAAAAACAACCCAAAAACACCAAGAAATTCAAACCTCAAAGATGGACTCGACAGACCGACTTAGAAAGCTCCGAATCCAATGCAAATCGCTCAGAATGTGCTTCTATGAGTCATGAATGTTGTGTCAAAGTTTCAGGATAATCCGACCATTGGATTTTACGCAATCTCCGATTTAGTGAAACTTGTTCCGTGCTAAAACAGGGTTGCGGGATTTCACTCTTCTCTCTACTTTTATTGTTGTTTTTCACACACAATGGATAAAATTAACCTAATTCTATTTGTTAGATAATAACAAAGGCATAGAAATAAAAGGGCCACTAACCCACATCAATTTCGGCCTCTCCAAATAGGAGGGATAACCCAACAAACTCCCCCGACCGACTTGTTGGAGGGCAACACCAATCCGGCTTCCATACGACAAAACTCAAACTTTCCTCTAGGAAACACCTTCTTCAACATATCAGAACCATTATCATCGGTGTGAATCTTCTTAAGCTCCATCTACTTGGAATCTAATGCATCACAAATCCAATGATAGCGAACATCAATATGCTTCAACCTCGAGTGAAATGAAGAATTCTTCGATAAGTGAATGACACTTTGATTATCACAAAACAAGACATACTTTTCTTGTTTCACACCAAGTTCCATTGCAAATTTCCTTAACTATAACAACTCTTTTGATGCTTCCACGACGGCTATAAACTCGGCTTCGGTAGTAGAGAGTGCAACACACTTTTGCAACTTTGATTGCTAAGCCACGACTCCCCCACCAAAAGTCACCATATACCCCGAAGTGGATTTTCGATCATCTAAGCTTCCGACTAGATCAGAATCCGTATACCAAACCAACATAGGCTTCTTGCATCCCAAAGTTAATCTAAAATTCGAAGTGCCACACAAATATCTCATTGCCCACTTCACGGCCTCCCAATGATCTTTTCCCGGATTTGAGAAATAACGACTCACCATTCCCACGGCATGAGCAATATCGGGTCTTGTACAAACCATAACATACATTAAACTACCAACGACCGACGAGTACGGAATGTTCTTCATACTCAACTTTTCTTCATCCGTAGATGGACATAGTTTGTGACTAAGCTTGAAATGAAAAGCAAGTGGAATGCTCACAGATTTAGCCTTATCCATACTAAAACGCCGAAGGACTTTCTCCATATACTTTTCTTGTGACAAGGATAACTTCTTCTCATTTCGATCTCATACAATTTCAATACCAAGAATTTTCCGAGCCACTCCTAAATCCTTCATAGCAAAAGATTTACTCAAAGTGTTCTTCAACTCTTTAATTCTTGAAATATTCTTTCCAATAATTAGCATATCATCCACATAAAGCAAGAGAATAGTGAAATCACATTCAGAGAAATTCCGAAAAAACACACAATGATCGGCCTTAGTCATCTTGTACCCATGTTCAATCATCACCAAGTTGAACTTTTGATACCATTGGCGAGGTGCTTGTTTCACACCATAAAGACTTTTTACCAATTTGCAAACATAGTCTTCTTTGCATTTCTCTCGGAATCCATCCGGTTGCTCCATGTAAATTTCTTCATGTAGATCACCATGAAGGAAAGTTGTCTTCACGTCCATTTGCTCTACTTCCAAATCAAGACTAGCGGCTAGCCCAAGAACCACTCGAATAGATTACATCTTCACAACCGGAGCAAAAATCTCGCCAAAGTCAACACCTTCCCATTGTTTAAAACCTTTTAGCACCAAGCGAGCCTTGTATCTTCTTTGAGAAGTACACTCATCTTGCTTAATCTGATAAACTCATCTATTCTTCAATGCTCTCTTACCCCTTGGAAACTTCACTAACTAAAAGGTATTATTCTCATGAAGTGATTGCATTTCATCCTCCATGGCATCCATCCACTCCTTTTTGTTCTCATCCTCCAAAACTTCTTTAAAGCTTTCGGGTTCTCCATCATCGGTAGGGAAAACATACTCGTTTGAGGGGTATCAAACGGAAGGCCTTTTATCCCGAATAGACCGCCTCAACTCATTAGAAGCAACCGGTTTCTCAACACTTTCAACCTCTTGATCAACCTCATTTTCAACAACATCTTCCGTAGCACCTACATCAACAATGTCGTTAGGATTTAAAACATTATCAATATTCAAATCCATACCTTTATTTTCAATTGGAACATCTTCAAAAGTGATAGGGATAAGAGCAATAGTAGTTGATTTCGTATCAACCATTTCTTCATCTTCAAAAATCGGATCTTTATTCTCAACTTTGTCTATGTCCTAAATGGTATAATCCTCCATGAATACGACATCACAACTACGAATAAGTTTTCGTCGAATCGGATCAAATAATCGATACCCAAACCCATCAAGTCCATACCCAACAAACACACATTTCTTCGACTTCTCATCCTTCAAAATATGCACATAAGCCATGCATCCAAACACCCGAAGATGGTTGGTAACATCTTTACCACTCCAAACATGATTTGGAACGTCAAACTTCAACGAAACACATTGAGTGAGGTTTAAAAGATGTACAATTGTGCTCAATGCTTCTCCTCAAAAATATTTCAGCAACTTTGATTAAGAAAGTAAACATCTCACCATTTCCACCAACGTTCTATTCATTCTTTCGGCTAACCCATTCAATTGTGGTGTCTTTGGAGGAGACTTTTGATGACTTATACCTTGATCTTGATAATACTTGTCGAAAGGTCCAATATACTCTCCCCTATTATTAGTTCGGATACACTTGAGCTTTTTACCAGTTTCTCTTTCAACCGATACTTGAAACGACTTGAAAGTATCTAACACTTGATCTTTCTTTTTCAATGTATAAGCCCATGTTTTCCGAGAACAATCATCAATGAAAGTCACAAAGTAATATGCATCACCCAAGTGACCGTGTCTTCATCGGACCACACACATCGGAATATACTAAATCCAACACTTCTGATTTCCTCTTTGGTTCAGATGACATAAAGGAAACTCGCCTTTGCTTACCCGCCAAACAATGTGAACACTTTCTCAACTTTGCATCGGAAACACCATTCAACATATTCTTCTTTGCCAAAATGCTCAAACCTTTTTCACTCATATGACCCAAACATTTGTGCCATAATTCTGATGAGCTATCATTGTCACAGGTGTTGATGTAGCACTTCGAAACCCCAAGTTGGACGACATACAAGTTTGAATTCCTTTTTCCTTTAGCAACCACCATTGAGCCTTTCTTTAACTTCCACTCATTTCCCGAAAAAGAATTATCATATCCTTCGTTATCCAACTTTCCAACGGATAAAAGATTGAATCGAAGTTCCAGAATGTGTTTCACACCTTTGAGAACTAGAGCTGTCCCATTGCTAGTTTCGACACAAATATCTCCCATTCCGATGACATTAGCTTGCCCATTATTTCCCATACGAACAACCCCAAAGTCACTGGTCTCGTAAGTTGAAAAAAGACCACGTCTCGAGGTTGCATGAGTAGAAGCACCACTATCAACCACCCAATCCATATCATCACATAATAGATTGACATTCTCAATACAACTATCACAAACAATAAAGAAATAATCAACAATAACAACATCTTCATTACTGTTACCTTCCTTTTTATTATTGTTGTAGCTCTTCTTCTTGTTTTCCCTTTTCAACTTACGACAATACCTTTTATGTGTCCTTTTTCTCCATAATGATGACACTCAATATGATAGAATCTATTAGAGCATCCTTGTGATTTACCACGTGAAGTTCCACGATTACTTGAACCTCTACTTTGATTTCTCCCCCTTGATTCTGTAATCAACACCTCAGAATGTGAAGAAGAACCTTGTGACTTACGCCTCAACTCCTCATTCAACATACTACTTTTATCCAGGTCCATCAAGATGATACCATTCGGAGCAGAGTTAGACAATGATGTCCTAAAAGTCTCCCAAGAATTAGGCAAAGTACCAAGAAGCCATAAACCTTGAATTTCATCATCAAAAGTAAGATTCATCTCCGACAATTGATTTAGAATCCCTTGGAAAATGTTCAAGTGATTTGTCATTGGTGAACCATCACTATACCTCAATGACATTAATTGCTTGAACAAGAACAACTTATTGTTTCCCGTCTTTCTTGCATACAACTCCTCAAGTTTGGTCCAAAGAAAGCGAGCATGAGTCACCGAGCTCACATGATTCAAAACATTATCATCCACCCATTGACGAATATAACCACAAACTTATCTATGCAACAAATTCCATTCTTCATCACTCTTTCTATCCAGTTTTTCATTAGAGAAAATCGGTAAGTGAAAACCTTTCATATAAAGAAATCTTCCATTTTTCCTTTCCAAATATTATAATTGGAATCGTTCAAACTCACCATCCTAGATGTGTTCGTCTCCATCGTTACACAAATCAAACCACGGCTCTAGATACCACTTGTTGGGAGGAAATCCACAAACGCAACAGAATAAACCAACAAGACAATGTCTCCCAAATACCAAATGCAACGACAATCAACAAAACACATAAAACAACATAACAAGATTTTAGCGTGGAAAAACCTCTGTTAACTAGGAGTAAAAAACCACGTGACCCTTAGGCCACTTAAATCCTTCATTATTATCAATCAATGGGTACAAGCAAGGTTCTTTCTAACACTAGTTAGAGGTATACATAAACATCATCAAGATTTGCAATCAATCTTGGAATACAACAATAATCAAGAGAGACAAAAACAACCTAAAACGCCAAGAAATTCAGACCTCAAAGATGGACTCGATAGACCGACTTAGAAAGCTCCGAATCTAATAAAAATTGTTCAGAATGTGCTCCTATGAGTCATGAACGTTGTGTCAAAATTTCAGGACGATCCGACCATTGAATTTTGCGTAATCTCCGATTTAGTGAAACTGCTCTGTGCTGAAACAGGGCTACGGGATTTCACTATTCTCTTTACTTTTCTTGTTGTTTTTCACACACAATGGATAAAATTAACCTAATTCTCTTTGTTGGGTAATAACAAAGGCATAGAAATAAATGGGCCACTAACCCACATCAATTTGGGCCTCTCCAAATAGGAGGGATAACCCAACAAATCTTGTTTAGAAGAAAAAGTTGTTTAAGGTTTTTGGGTTGATCCTATGTAAAAGCGCAAAGTTTTTGTTTAGCGGAAATCTCAAAAGGAAACTCTTGGAGTATAGAGTAGTCGCGTGGTTTAGGACGAATCAGAATAATCTCTAGCATGATCTTTCTTATCCTATCTATTTAAATTTTTGTTATTTATATTGTCCAATATCATTTATCTTTTCTACTGCTTTCTCATTCTTTCTTAACATAAATATTTTCAAAATTAATATTTTCTCAAAAGCTTTTTGAAATCTGAATATCAGAAATCACCCCTCATGTAATTGAAGTCACTTGTTTAACATGTCACAGTTGACATGTTAGCCTACCTGCTTAAATGCGCACGTAGTAAAGGCATCACAAGGCTTTCACGTGAGATTCAAACTTTATTTATAAATAAAAGGTTTATTTAGTCCTGAAGTCCTTTAACTTAATTTCAGTTTTCACTTTGGTCCCTTATGTAATAAACGTTACAATGTAGTCCTTTAACAATCGTTCCGTTAAACAACTTGATACATTTTATTAGTTTTGTTGTAAAAACGTTAAGTATGCTGATATGGCATGCCAACAAGGATTGGTATTCATTTGTGACTCAGCATATTGCATTTTATAAACCGTGTAACCTAATTCTTTGGCCTTCTTCATTCTTCCTCCTTCTTCATTCAATATTGTCACGTTAGGTTACTATTCATCATCTTCTTCATCTTCTTTATTCTTCCTCCTTTTTACATTCATATGTGAATATGTCAATAAACTCCAGCAACAAATCGAAATTAAACACCCAAAGTTATGGGTCATTTGGATTTGTTGTGATAAGAAAGAAAAAGATGGAGTGTTGGTGTGAAGAAGAGTGTGTAATGTGTACTGTTACAAATTTAAATAGTGTCAATGTTGGGAAAAAGTTTTGGGGTTGTAGAAATTACAGAAATCAACTGGAGAAGGGATGCAATTTTTTCAAATGGGTAGGAGATGAAGTTGTTGATGGAAGGGATTTGAAGATTGAAAGGCAAAGGAAGAAAATATTCAAGTTGACGAATGAGGTTTTGAGCACAAGAGGAATGTTGAAAAATGCAATTTTGTTTGGCATTATTAGTTTAGGGTTTAATATTGTTTTTGTAACAATGTATTTGAAGTAGATCTGTGGGCAACACAACATGTAATTTGATGTTATGAATGTAAGAATGTTTGATTTTGCTTAATGAAATGTGTTGAATGTTTTAATTTGTTTCCAATGTTTAAGCATTTCTGTTATGTAATGGTTATTAAATGTGTTGAATGTTATAAAATATTGCTTTGACAAAATGTTATGGATTATAACTAGTATGATATTGCTTTATAGCTGGTCTGTTCTGCATTATAAAGAACAAGTTGATAAATCATGTAAATAACAAGTTAATATTTCTTTAACAAAATATGTTGCTTCATAAAAACATGTGTTTTTGTCACTGATACAAAAAGGCAATATAATAGCACGTGTTCTTGACACTGGTGCACAAAGGGCACTGATACAAAAGGGCACTGATACCAAAGGGCAATTGTTCTTAGCCACCAATACAGCAAAGCCTAAGTTAGTGTTCACAAAAGCCTAAATAAAGTGTTCACATGACACTGAGTTACACAAACATGAAAAATCAAAACTGTAAGTTCCTGGATTGGCTGGAATTTTGGTAAAACAACAAGGTGTTCAATGCTGATGTCATGGTGTTGATGTTGCAGCATTGAGTCTTAGTACTGGGTTGTACTAAGTTTTGAAGGTTAACTATGTTTGATGTCATGGGCTTGATGTCATAACATTGCACTTAACACTGGGCTGTGTTAAGGTTGCTAGTTGCTGAAGTGGATGTCTAATGTCACATAGGTGATGTTGTAACATCAGACCTGCAGAACTGAAGCTAATGACAACATGGGCTTGTTGTTATTAGGGTCGCGTATTAGCTGGAATTGTGGAGAGTGTTGACTCGTTGGATGAGAATATCTTGGGCTAGATATTTTCTGTTACATGGGAGATTTGATTGCATGTTTGTTGGAGAATTAAAAGGTGGAAGATTTAAAAAGATTTTGGGGATAAAATCTGTTTTAAAAGATTCAGTTTTTAATTAACAAATCTGATCAAATATTGTGACAAATCCAATCCAAATTCAAGGAGCTATATAAAGCGCACAAGACCAAGGAAGAAGGTACAGAAAACAGATTGAAGATCAAGAGCTGGAGGCTTAGAGTCTAGGGTTTGTTTAGAGTACTTGTAATCACACTATTCTAGGTTGAATAGGTGTTGAATTTTCTGTCCTCTCTAGAAGCTGTGAAGCAATAGAGAGTTGTTGATTGATCGAAGCTAGGAAGCAAGATCAAGGGATCTCAAAGAGGTTGTTCTTTGAGTGTTTTAGGGGATTGAGTAGTGTTCTCATATCTAAGTGGTTTCTTAGGTAGAAAGTCACTAGTAGAGTATAAGTTTAGGAGATTGTCAACTGGTGTGTTGAGTCTGTAAATTATATCTACAAGTAGTGAATTTCATCCCTGGCTTGGTAGCCCCCAGACGTAGGTAGTTAGACCGAACTGGGTGAACAATTCCTTGTGTTTTCCTGTTGCTTATTCTGTCCATTATTGTAGAGTGTGTTGTTGTGACATCGCACCTTAACATCACACGTCTGGTACCAGAATTTCAATTGGTATCAGAGCAGGCATCCTGTCTGTCTCTGGGTGAGATCTAGGGAAGTTACTTTCTGGTGAAAGATGGACAAAGAGGTTGGAGGATTCGTCAACAGACCCCCTATCTTGGATGGCTCAAACTATGAGTATTGGAAGCCTAGAATGACTACTTTTTTAAAGTCATTAGACAACAGAGTTTGGAAGGCTGTCATTAAAGAGTGGAAAGCTCCAGAGGTATGTGAGAAAGATGAGCCCGGCAAGGATAAAGAAGGCACCTCAAAGCCTAAGCCTGAAGAAGAATGGACCAAGGAAGAAGATGAGCTTTCCCTTGGGAATTCAAAAGCCCTAAATGCTATCTTCAATGGGGTTGACAAGAACATATTCAGGCTGATCAACTCATGTGAAACTGCTAAGGCTGCTTGGGATATTTTGAAGGCTACTCATGAAGGCACATCTAGAGTTAAGATGTCTAGACTTCAGCTTCTAACATCTAAGTTTGAAAGCTTGAAGATGAAGGAAGATGAGACTATTCATGACTTCCACATGAGTGTTCTTGAGCTGTCAAATGCATCCTGTGCTCTTGGTGAGAAGATGACAGAAGAGAAGCTGGTGAGAAAGATTCTTAGGTCCCTCCCTAAGAAGTATAAGATGAAGGTAACAGCCATTGAAGAATCTCAAGACATCAGCAAGATGAGAGTTGATGAGCTTATTGGATCTCTTCAAACATTTGAACTTGGACTGAATGAGGAAGAACCAGAAAAGAAGCCTAAGAGTATAGCTTTAGTCTCCACTCCTGCAGCAGCTAAAGATGATGAGTCCTAGGAGGATCTGCCTCAGGCTATAGTTATGTTAGGAAGACAGTTCAATAAAGTGTTCAAGAAGATGAACTATAGACCTAGTGTCAAGAACATCTCTTCTGACATCAGCAAGTCAAAAGAGAAAGATGAAGAGAAGATTGCTCAAGATAAAGGAGTTCAGTGCTTTGAATGTGAAGGGCATGGACATGTCAAGAAAGAGTGTCCCACATTCTTGAAGAAGCAGAATAAAGGCTTGACAATTTCCTGGTCTGACACTGATAGCGAAGATAAAAGTGAGTCAGCAAAGCATGTTACAGCTTTGACAGGAATTGTTGAATCTGATGATGATAGTGATGGAGAAGTCACCTATGATGAGCTAGCTTCAACCTACAAGGAGTTGTGTTTAAAGAGTGCTGAAGTTTGTCAAGAAAACAAGTGCCACAAGGAACAGATTGCTCAACTTGAGAATGAAAAATCTGATCTGGAATATGAAGTTGTTCTAGTGAGATCTCAACTTGATCAGATGACAAAATCTATTAGGATGCTGAACAGTGGTACAGCCACTCTTGACAAGATACTTCAGTCAGAACAGGTTGCTGGAAACAAAGCTGGGATATGATATGTGGCCGAAGACAAAGGTACCTCAGAAGCAAGTACTTCAGGTCTAAAGAAGGAAGAGTCACAAACTGTGCCTCAACATCAGCCAAAGAGGCAGAATCTTACTCCCAAGGAAGCTGATGAATCACAACCTAAGAAGATTGAGAAGAAGACTGGTCATAATCAGAAGAGAAAGCAGCCACAAGGAGCAAGCCAGAATATGCCCCCCCAATATCATAGGAGCATGGAAGCTGCAAGGGTCAAGCAGACCAGGTCATATCCGATGTCTCAACATCAGGAAAACTGGTATGGACCTGGCCTCAACAATGCTGTGCCATATAATTATGGAAGAAGGAAGCCTCATCACCATGGGAGACAGCCTAGAAGACAACATCCTCAGTTCAAACAGCATGTGTCTCATCAGGTGTCTCAACATCAGGGGTATGGTTACACTAATGTTGTGTCTCATTATGGAAGGAGAAAGTCCCACCATCATGGGAGACAATCCAGGAAAAAGCATTCTCAGCTTCCTTATGGATACCAGCATAATAGAAGGCAGGCAAGCAATGTTAGGAGAAGACAACATTATGAGTGGCAGCCACAGCTTTATCATCAAGGTGGGAGAAGGTTTAACCACTTCAGAGATGATAGAATCAGATGTTTCTATTGTGGAAGGTATGGACACATGCAGTACTCTTGTTACAAGCTGCATGGATACCCTCATCCTCAAAATAGAGGGAGAAAGCACAAGCCCAAAGTTGTTAAACAATGGGTACCTAAGGAGAAGGGGAAGTGCTTATTGGTTCAGTTGTCTGACAAAGAAGCAGAAGAAGGAACTTGGTACTTTGACAGTGGATGTTCAAAGCACATGACTGGATCCAAGGAGTATTTGGTGGAGATCATGTCTGGGCATGCTAACAAGGTTGTCTTTGGTAATGGAGAAGAAGGAGTTGTAGAGGGAGTTGGAAGAGTGAAAAATCTTGATGGACTCACTCTTGATAGTGTGATGCTTGTCCAAGGGTTGGATGCTAATCTGATCAGCATAAGTCAGCTATGTGATGAAGGGTACAAAGTTTGCTACTCAAAGGATGAGTGTCTGGTGACAAGTGAGAAGGATGAAGTGGTCATGAAAGGAGTCAGAACCATAAACAATTGTTATTCTTGGATACCCATAAGGGTTAGCCCCACTGTGGATGACAAGATTGATGCTTTAACATTAGGTTGTGACATCAAGTATGAAGGGATACTAAAAGGTCAAACTGAGCTAATGAGCTCTAGGGTGAATCATTTTAAATTTTCAAAAGGAAAGGTTTCGTGGAGGGAAAACTTTAGTAATTGGAACCAAAATCAGGGGCCTTACCATATTAATATCACATCAAGACCTTCCAAAACCATCTCATCACAACGCCTCATCTTCCTAAATCTCAACAACATAGAGAGTTTTGTTCTAAAACTTGTCTGTTTCAAAGGAATGATGTCTTCCAAGAACTCTGAACCGGCACGAACTAGGGTTCCCTCCGAAAACGACCTAGGCAATGATGAACACGGTTCTGGTGCTCCTTCCGAGTCAGATAACCCTAAACCCTCCCCTACGAATAAAACTGAAGGCAGGACATCATCATCCCAAGCTGTTGAAGAGAAGTTTAATGTAGACTTGGAGTTGGAACAACTTACCACCAAAATCCTGAAGAAGGGGATACGCGTAAAAGGGATTTCTGTCCCTCTAAGGAAAATGGCTGCTGAGAAGGTCGCCACTCAAGAGGACAAAGATCTTCAAAAGGATGAGGGTAAAGATCCTGATGTCAATGGTAATGTCAGAACATCATCCCCTAGGGAAGCTAGTCACAAGGGTAAAGAGAAGGATCAGGTCGAGGTCATTGAGATTGAGGACTCATCTGGTGATGAGAAAAATTGGAAGAAGGAAGGACAAGAAAAGGGCCTCAAGTAAAGATTCTCCAAAATCGTGGAGCAAAGTTGACAAGGAGGGCAAAAAGAGGAGAATCAGTAAAGAGTCTGAGTCTGAGAGCGATGCTCAAGACATCGACCCAACTGATAATCAAGTGCAGAATCACTATGGAGCCATGTGGAATTATGTGCCTCAAAGAAAGATTGCACTGGAAAGAGAGGTAGCTGCAGAAGACACTGAAATTATTGACCTCATTGAGTGTGCTGGTCTGCGAAGGACTGTGACGGGGTTGACCAATTGTTATGATGGGCTGGTCAGAGAATTCATAGGTAATATCTCTGAATCTATAAACAACGGCAAGAGTCGAGCCTTCAGAAGAGTTACCATCAGAGGCAAATGTGTATGGTTCTCTCCTAAAGTGATCAATGGCTACTTAGGAAGAAGTGAGGAAGAATGTGAAGAATTGGAAGTCTCCAACAATGTGATATGTAAAGAAATCACTGGTGGTCAGGTAAAAGTTTGGCCAGAAGATGGAAAGCTGCAAACTAGGTTGTTGAGTGTCAAATATGCCATTCTGCACAGAATTGGTGCTGTCAACTGGGTTCCTACTGGGCACAAGACCACAATTTCGGTTGAATTGGGGAAGATAATCTATGCTGTAGGGACAAAGCAAATAAGTGACTATGGGATGCTGTACAGTCATAATACTGGAACTGAGTTAAAAGGATACTGTGATGCTGATTGGGCTGGAAGTGCAGATGATAGGAAAATCACTTCAGGAGGCTGTTTCTTTCTAGGGAATAATCTGATTTCCTGGTTCAGTAAGAAACAGAACTGTGTGTCTCTCTCAACTGCAGAAGCTGAGTATATAACAGCAGGAAGTAGTTGCTCTCAGCTGGTGTGGATGAAGCAGATGTTGAGTGAATACAATGTCAAGCAAGATGTTATGACTTTATACTGTGATAATTTGAGTGCCATTAACATCTCTAAAAATCCTATACAGCACAGTAGGACTAAGCACATAGATATAAGACATCACTTCATAAGAGATCTGGTTGAAGATAAAATCGTTACCTTGGAACATGTAGCCATAGAGAATCAACTGGCTGACATATTCACTAAAGCCTTAGATGCAAACCAATTTGAAAGATTAAGAAGCAAATTGGGAATCTGCATTTATGAAGACTAAATTTGCAAAAGGGGTTGTGGGCAGTTGGAGGTTCTGGGCTTGTGTGTAGCCAACTGCCAGGAGATAATTGTTTAATTATGGCTAAAAAGGGGGAGAGTTAATAAATGCCATAAAGAGAAGAGTAGTAAAAATAAAAGGTGTTTAGTTGAAAAGTAATGATGCAGCTGTGGAGAGGGAGTATAGACAGCATAGTTGTGGGGCTGCTAGTGAAATATTCATAGCATTGAAGAGTGCAGAGTGCAGCAAAGCAGACATCAAGGGGGAGATGTGCTGCACATTGTGAGCTACTGAACAGCTGTGATGCTGGTTCAAGTTTTTGAGGGGAAGCACCAATTGGCTATTGTCAATAATGAAGATGGTGCTGCAGCAGATCAAGTTATGAAGACTATATGAAGATTGTCAAACAGCTGCAAGTTAAAGTTTCAAAATATTGAAGATATTCCACTGCTGAAGTCTCTGAAGATGCAGAGATTGTTTTAGCCAAAATTAGCCAAAGGGGGAGATTGTAAGTTCCTGGATTGGCTGGAATTTTGGTAAAACAACAAGGTGTTCAATGCTGATGTCATGGTGTTGATGTTGCAGCATTGAGTCTTAGTACTGCGCTGTACTAAGTTGTGAAGGTTAACTATGTTTGAAGTCACGGGCTTGATGTCATAACATTGCACTTAACACTGGGCTGTGTTAAGGTTGCTAGTTGCTGAAGTGGATGTCTGATGTCACATAGGTGATGTTGTAACATCAGACCTGCAGAACTGAAGCTAATGACAGCATGGGCTTGTTGTTATTAGGGTCGCGTATTAGCTGGAATTGTGGAGAGTGTTGACTCGTTGGATGAGAATATCTTGGGCTAGATATTTTCTGTTACATGGGAGATTTGATTGCAGGTTTGTTGGAGAATTAAAAGGTGTAAGATTTAAAAAGATTTTGGGGATAAAATCTGTTTTAAAAGATTCAGTTTTTAATTAACAAATCTGATCAAATATTGTGACAAATCCAATCCAAATTCAAGGAGCTATATAAAGCGCACAAGACCAAGGAAGAAGGTACAGAAAACAGATTGAAGATCAAGAGCTGGAGGCTTAGAGTCTAGGGTTTGTTTAGAGTACTTGTAATCACACTATTCTAGGTTGAATAGGTGTTGAATTTTCTGTCCTCTCTAGAAGCTGTGAAGCAATAGAGAGTTGTTGATTGATCGAAGCTAGGAAGCAAGATCAAGGGATCTCAAAGAGGTTGTTCTTTGAGTGTTTTAGGGGATTGAGTAGTGTTCTCATATCTAAGTGGTTTCTTAGGTAGAAAGTCACTAGTAGAGTATAAGTTTAGGAGATTGTCAACTGGTGTGTTGAGTCTGTAAATTATATCTACAAGTAGTGAATTTCATCCCTGGCTTGGTAGCCCCCAGACGTAGGTAGTTAGACCGAACTGGGTGAACAATTCCTTGTGTTTTCCTGTTGCTTATTCTGTCCATTATTGCAGAGTGTGTTGTTGTGACATCGCACCTTAACATCACACGTCTGGTACCAGAATTTCAAAAACTGGATCAAGTTTATTCAGGTTGAGTTGATGCTACATGACTTGCTTCAAGGAGACTTGCTTCAGGCTGACTTGGTGCAGGAAGAGTTGTTTTAGGCTGAGATGCTTCAGGCTGACTTGGTTCAGGTTGAGTGGTCTGACTTGGACCTAGATGTTTACAGGTTGCCTTGTTGTGCCCCATCATGTGGCATCTACTGCAGTTGATGCCAAAGTTAGCTCTCTTTAGCTGAGTGCCATCCCTTATGCTCTCTGAGGCATCTCTAGTCCTCTTTTTCTTTGGCCTCCCTGGTTGCCTTTTGATTGGTGGTGGTTGTAATTCAACATAACCTTTTTTCTCCCAAAGTGATTCCCCATTGACTGGAAAAATGACAGATGCATAGCATGCTTCATACATTTGTTTTTTGTAGCAATCAGGCACATAGCTTTCAATCTCTAATTTTTGAGATTTCATGCAAGATATAGCATGACAGCATGGTAAACCTGTTAGCATCCATTTTATGCAAGAACACACCTTGGTTGACAGATTCACAGTGTATTTTTCTCCATTATATGAGATGTGTCTCACCTCATAGTCGTACTCTCCTGCACGCCTGTTAAATAGACAAGAACTCAGCCACACAACATAATCAATAAATGTAAAACAAACATTTAGATAAAAAAAATACCTCATAATCCAACTGTTTGTTTTTTCAGACTCTTTTGTAATCTTTTTCTTAATATTTGGTAGAATATCACTTTCAAACTTGGCAATTTTCTATCTGTTTGACTCCCATTTTTGCATTAAGTTTTAATAAGTATGCAGAAGTATATAAGTATGTAGCAGTTACAGACCAAAAACATTCATTTATTAAGGTATATATACTTGACACAAAATCTTTGGTCCACTTGTGGCAGCAGTTCATCTAGAACTGGTAACAGTCCCTATATATAAGTATGCATCAGTCATGAATGTGTCAGTCATGAATGTGTCAATTATGAATGTGTCAGTTATGAATGTGTCAGTTATGAATGTGTAAGTTATGAATGTGAACAACAAATTAAAGAAATTAATTAAATAAGTACCTTTTGTTGGTCACTTATGAATGTGTAAGTTTTGCACAAACTTGTACCTCCAAGATCATGTATAAGTAAATCAAGGAACCAACTCCATGAATCTTTGCTTTCTCCTTCTACAACAGCAAATGCAATTTGCATCATCTGGTCATTTGGATCCCTTTTAATTACAGCAAGAATCTAACCACCATAGTAACCTTTCAAGAAGCAGCCATCCAATCCTATTATAGGCCTGCACTTGAAAAAACTGTCCTTGCATGCCTTAAAACAGATGTAGATCCTTTGAAAATGAGGGTTCAACTGAGATTCAGGATTCTCAATGCTTTCTTCTCCACCTTGGTATGGTTGACTTGCAACTTTAACAACATGTACACCATCAGTGGTCCCCTTGTCTCCAACTTCCACAACATGTACAACATCTGTGGTCCCCTTGTCTCCAACTTCCACAACATGTACAACACATGTGGTCCCCTTGTCATTTATTTCTCCTCCTTCCACATCAGATTTAACCTCATGCATAACACTCTCAAAATCAGTTGGAAACTTTTCAGTGTTGTCTCCTACATTCTCAACACAAGTGGGACCCTCATCAATATTCTCACCTAACTCAGTTTCAGTGGCACCTACTTCAATACTATACTCAAGTGATAGTATTGGTTCCTCAATTACCTCAGGTTCTAGGATAGGATGTATAACATATAAATGCACTTCCCTAGTCAACACAGCAATTGTATGCATTCTCCTAGTTCCATTGTCATCTTTCAACTCCACTATGCTATTACACTCCATTTGATCATTATACCAAAGGCTCTCTATAGTTGGATAACCTAAATCCTTTAACCCACATAACACTTCGAAGTAACTCCAAAAATCAGGCTCCACATCCCACGTTTCCTCTAAGTCATTATGACCTAGTTTTGTTAACTCAGCAAACTCACCCCTATGATGAACAACACATCTAAAACGACTCTCCATGACCTAGATACAACAACTACATGAGATTGAAAGCTAACGCAGATGAAAAACCCTAAATGAGAACTAAAATAAACGAAGGGGAAGAATATAACGTTTGCATCATTCGTACCTCAAAACAGATGATGGACGTTGTTCCTTTTTCACGCAGTATCAAAGAATACACAAACCCTAAAATGAAGAAGAACACAAATGTATGAAACTAAACTGAAGATGAACGAGGTATTATAAATGAGGATGAACGAAAATGTATGATTACCATACCTTGACGAACGAAAATGAAGGGTGATGATAGCCACGTGAACGAAGATGAAGATGGATGCTAATACTTGCCTCGTTAGGGTTTTCAGCTAAGAGAGCTCAACTGAAGATGAAGTGAAGTCAAAAGGAAGTAAAATGAGTTAAAATGAAACGTTGAAAATTCATAAGTTTTTTAATCAAAATGTCAAACCATAAATCCATGTCACCTTATGAAAGCCAGCTGGAATGTGATCCTAGCAAAAACTAACAGAAATACACACATTTTAACAGAAGGGATCACATTGGCTAACGGAATCACAATTAAAGGATCTTACACTGACGTTTATTACATAACAGACCAAACTGAAAACTGAAATTAAATTAAGGGAGCAAATGATGCATTAAACCTAAATAAAATAACTCGTTCAGTTGCATAAGTTTCAAATTTTATCACCAAAAAAGCTACTTTTGAGAGCTTGGTGAAGTGAGTTGAAAATCATTCATCAAAAGATTCATTCATTTACATGTAACATTTTTTACTTTCTCTTTATCTCTTTTGCGATGATTTCTCTTAGAATAATTAGCTAATTTATTAGATTAGGCCATATTAGATGAATCTAACTTAGATTTATGTGAAAAAGGTTATTCCCTAAGTATTGTTGATTGTAATAATAAACTCTTGTATTATTCAACAGTAATAGATTTTCTATACATTTAGTGTACTTTTATGCGCTTTTATTATAAATCGCAAATCAACTCAATACTCTATGCATACCTTCCATTTATATTATGTCATTTAATTTTTAAAATATAAGTATGATTTATTTAGTCTTGTTAAAATTACGTTAGTATATGGATATGATAATTTAACTCGTAATTTTTGTTGGCACAAATTATACCGTTAGTCCAAAACTTATTTTTTATAAGATCAACAATGACTTAGAAGATGAAGTTGATCTGAAACAACATGAATGTTTATTGTTAGGATTTGAGTTTCACCATTTGTTCACGTTGTGAAAATGGTAGTGGAAAGGAAGAAACTCTTCACTCTGTGAAGAGGGAGAGAGAAAACGAGAGGAAGAAGATAACAGATAGGGTGTATAATGTGTATTCCAATCAATATCTTCCAAGTGTACAAAGAGAGATATATATATCTCTTGTAACTAACTCTAATACAATGAGCTGGCACATGAAAGCTAACAGAAAGTAGTTACACAGTTTTATACACTAATACACAATGTAATATAAAATACACTAAGTATTTATTTCTCTAACACTCCCCCTCAAGCTGAAGTGTGGGAAGAAGGACAGACCACTTTTAGCTTGCCACGAAGTTCACAAAATGCTGCAGTACCAAGCGGTTTAGTGAGGGTATCTGCAACTTGAAGTGCAGCAGGAACATGTTGAATGCTGAGTTTTCCAGCTACAACTCTCTCACGGACAAAATGTATGTCCAATTCAATGTGCTTGGTACGGGCGTGAAGAACCGGATTATGAGATAGGAGAACAGCACTGAGATTATCACATAACAAGGTGGGAGGATGAGTGGGAATCTTGAGTTCTGCAAGAAGAGATTCAAGCCAAAGTAACTCAGACGTTGTGTGTGCTAATGCACGATACTCAGCTTCAGTGCTGGAGCGAGCAACCAAGGACTGTTTCTTTGAACTCCATGAGACCAAATTTGGACCAAAGTAAATACAAGATCCAGACGTAGAGCGTCTATCATCCGGGTCACTAGCCCAGTCAGAATCACTATAGGCACGCAGAGAAAATTTGTTGACAGATTGAGAAGGAGATAGAAGTAAGCCATAATTGCGTGTACCACTCAAATACCTGAGAAGTCTTCTAACAGCAGCCCAATGTGAGTCCAAGGGGGAAGCCATGAATTGACAAGCTTTATTCACACTGAAAGCGATATCCGGTCGGGTGAGAGTGACATATTGTAGACCACCCACCACAGATCTGTAGAGATGAGGATCAGAAAACTGATCTGAGCCATGTTTGCTTAACTTGCAAGTGCTTAACATGGGTGTAGGAGAGCCATTTGCTTGTTCCATATTCACTTTAGACAGAAGATCTGTGACATACTTGGACTGAGTCAGCAGCATACCACCATTGGGCCAGGACTGGATTTCAATTCCTAGGAAATACTTGGGTTTCCCAAGCTTCTTCAGAGCAAACTCATGATGAAGTTTGTTGATAATCTGATCTATAAGAAGTTTGCTAGAGCCAGTGATTAATATATCATCAACATAAACAAGTGCATACAAAGAAATACCAGCTTTTGAATATACAAAGAGTGAGTTGTCACATTTAGAGGTAACAAAGCCAAACTGAATTAAAGCTTGAGTTAACTTCTCATACCAAGCCCTTGGGGCTTGTTTGAGACCATACAATGCCTTATGTAACTTACATACCAGAGTTTTATCAGAGTTGACAAAACCAGTAGGCTGGACCATATAGACTTCATCTTGAAGAACACCATTTAAAAAGGCATTATTAACATCAACCTGTTGCACATCCCACTTATTTGTAATGGCTAGAGTAAGAATAACCCTGATAGTTGTAGGCTTCACAACTGGGGAGAAGGTTTCTGTGTAATCAAATCCCTGCTCTTGATGGAACCCTTTTGCCACAAGCCTGGCTTTATATTTCTGAATAGAACCATCAGGATTTTCTTTAATTTTAAAAACCCATCTACAACCTACTGCTTGTTTGTCAGGAGGTAACTGTGTTAGAGACCAAGTCTTGTTAGCTAACAAAGCATTATATTCTTCAGTCATGGCTTTCACCCACTCAGGCTTGGTTAAGGCTTGTTTGACACTTGTTGGTTCAGACTCAGAGTGAGCTAAGAACACTTTAGGTTTTGACTTACCAGTCTTAGCTCTGGTTAACATAGGATGTTTATTTGAGGGAAGAGATATAACAGGAGAAGTAGTGCCTATGGAGGGAGATTGTGAAGACTCAGAAATAGGAATAGGAGAGGATATAGTTAGCTCATTAAAAGAAGAAGGGATAGTAGGAACAGGTGTAGAGGAAGCTCCTGGATTTGGTATACCAGCAACTGAGTCACTACTATGGATAGATATATCACTAGGAGATGAAACCTCTTTGTCAAAATTTTGAAGATCAGTACTGATAGCAGGTAAGTGAGTATTAATAGTTGGAGGCACTGTCACAGGATTTGTAGTAGTACTAACTTTATCAACTTTTGAGTGAGACACAGTTCGAGCAAGACATTGTGAACCAGGTAAAGCACTGGAGTCACCTAAACATTTAATAGTTTCAGTAGGTAAAGAACTGGGACCACCTAAATGTTGAGTACTATCAATAGAATTGTGACCATGAGTATCTTGAATTTGAACTATGGACAGATTTCGTCTATCTTCAGACTCAGACATATTTTCATGATTAAGTCTACCTGTATCAGAATTGACAAGTTGTATAGACCCAGCTGTACCAGAAATGACAGGTTGTAAAGGTAACTGTGTGGAATTTAAATTAGTAGGTGATAAAGTACCATCAGCAGTACTTTGGGGAGGTAAGCTAGGAGCAGTTGAAGAACCACTAGACAAATTTGTGAGAGAAGTAGCACAAGGTACACCAGTAGATATTATGCTAGGATTAGGTAAAATTAAATCACAAGTGGATGTTCTGACTGCTTTTAAATCAGACTCAATGTGGAACAGTTTTGAATATGGGAAATCAAGCTCATTAAAGGTGACATCTTTTGACACAAAAATCTTACCATGCGTATTCATGCATCTAAAACCCTTGTGTTGTGGGGAAGGTCCAAGGTACACACACTCTTGGCTTCTAGGTTGAAGTTTGTGTTTGTTGTAAGGTCTCAACAAAGGAAAACACAAACAGCCAAATACCCTAATGTTAGAGTAGTCAGGATTAGTATTGTATAATGCATGAAAAGGAGAGTTAAAACTGGTTAGAGCAGAAGATGGTAGCCTGTTGATTAAATGCACAGCAGTAGAGAAGCTATAATCCCAGTAAGACATAGGCATGGAAGCATGTGTTAGCAGGGTAATACCCATCTCAACAATTTGTCTATGTTTCCTTTCTACTGATCCATTCTGATGGGAAGTGTGAGGACAAGTTAGTCTATGAGAAATACCAAGGTCAGATAGAAGTTTGGTGAAGGGTCTAAACTCACCCCCAAAATCAGATTGTAAAGACTTGATCCTAACACCAAATTGTGTATTAACAAAGGAATGGAAAAGTTTAAAAGCATGTAAAGCATCAGATTTATGTTTTAGGAGATATATCCAAGTGAACCTAGTGTGAGCATCAACAAATGCTATATAATAGCTAAAGCCTGAGCTAGAGGGAGATGGGGAAGGACCCCACAAATCAGAATATATCATATCAAAGGGCTTAGAGTACAGTGTATTTGTGGAAGGAGCATGCAATCTGTGTGCTTTACCAATATTACAAGATGAACAAAACAAAGAAGTACTATTTTTATTCATAGACTGTATATTACACAATTTCAGAATGGAAGATATAGCCTGCCAATTGGCATGACCAAGTCTTTGGTGCCATAATTTGGTAACATGACATTTATCTACATTATGATCATTAGAACCAGAATGAGAAACAACAAAAGTTTGAATACCAGTTTGAGATAGCAAAGTGTTATCAGGCCTAAATGACTTCTTGAGCTCTAAGGGCAGCTGAGCAAAGCAGTACAATCCACAAGCATCTAGGACACCTTCCACAAGGATTTTCTTAGAATCCTGTGATTTGACATAACATTTATTAGGTAGAAACTCAAAGGTAACATTATTATCACGAGAAAATTTGGAAACTGATAATAAGTTCCTAGTGATTGAAGGTACATGTAGGATATTATCAAGAGTTAAAATGCATGTAGGATCAAATTTGGATTGGAAATGTGAGGTACCTACAGCTTCTATAGTGAGGGTATGGCCATTTCCTACATAGACTTTATTGTTCCCTAAATATGGTTTCTTATTTTGTAAGAGAGAAGAGTGAGATGTTAGGTGATGAGAAGCACCTGAGTCAGCGAACCAAGCCTGAGAATCAAGTTCAGATGGGAGATTATACTCTTGAGTGTAAGCTGGTTTCCTTCCTGCAGTAGCCATCATTGCAACTGTCTGAGGGGCCTTTGAAGTTTCAGTAGCTGATTCAGTAGTTGAAGTGCTCTCATTTGTGTTTCTTGCATTGGACGGCACGAAGTTTTCATCAAATCTGTACCAACATGTAGACACTTCATGACCATATTTGGAACATAGCTGGCAAGTAGGACGATTTCCAGTGGTGTGACGACCACGTCCACGACTGTGAGCACGACTAGCACGACCTCTGCCGCGATTACGAGAATATGCTCCTCTGGAGCTGGTTTCTGAATGACTAGAATGTGCTACATTAGCAGCAACTGTAGTAGCAGCCAATTCTTCACGAAATTTCTCAAGTTGTGCTTCTTGCACATAAAGCAAAGCTTCCACATCACACAAACTAGGTGGTGGATTGCAGCCATACATCTGCATAACAAAGGGATTAAATTCCTCAGGAAGCCCTTGTAGGATCGAATCAACTTGATCCTGTTCAGAAATAGAGTCACCAACAGCCAAAAGAGAATTGGCAATGGCTTTGATGCGTAGCACATACTCAGTAACAGACTTAGTTCCTTTCTTGGTTGATTTCAATTCAACACGCAATTGACGTACTCGTGCCTTCATCTGAGCATTGTAAAATTGATGAATCTTATCCCATACCTCAAAGGCGTGTTTGCACGCAAGAACTCTTGGCAAGACGGATTCAGAGATTGTCGACAATAGCCATATGAACAGAGCTTGATCTTGTACAATCCAGGCTTCATAATCTTCAGAAATCGTACCTTCAAGCCTATCTTGATCAGATTTGAACTTTGGCGGAATTTGCGGATTTACAACAAGCTTATGCATCTTCTGCGACAAAATAACACCTTCAACTTGTTGATTCCACAGCAGGTAATTGTTTTCTTGAAGCTTGATGGATAGTTTCGGACCAAAAGAAGTTGCAGACTTCGGAGACGCAAATCCATGAGAGATTTCTTGAGTTACAGCTTGATCACGCACTTGCGATTCTTGATTTCCGGATGACGCCATGGATGAATGAACAAGAACTTGCAGAAATAATCAAAAAGGGAAAAGATGAAGACCAAGAACGATTCGGTGATGAAAGGAACCGATGATTGATGAAGAACACACAAGTTTACACGATTGCGAAAGCGTAGATGATCGATCAGCGAATGATACCATGTTAGGATTTGAGTTTCACCATTTGTTCACGTTGTGAAAATGGTAGTGGAAAGGAAGAAACTCTTCACTCTGTGAAGAGGGAGAGAGAAAACGAGAGGAAGAAGATAACAGATAGGGTGTATAATGTGTATTCCAATCAATATCTTCCAAGTGTACAAAGAGAGATATATATATCTCTTGTAACTAACTCTAATACAATGAGCTGGCACATGAAAGCTAACAGAAAGTAGTTACACAGTTTTATACACTAATACACAATGTAATATAAAATACACTAAGTATTTATTTCTCTAACATTTATCCTCTAGGAATGTTGATTAATTAGTTTGTAACCATATTTAATCCATATATGATTTACAACAAACCTCATCTCAATGGTATCTTAAATTTCATAGAACAATTTTTTCATTTGGATTTGTTTAAAATCCTATGGTTCAATGCATATAATTGAATGCTAGTGGGAGTAAAATTTGTTTTCTTATTTTGTAAGTGGATGTTATTCTACTCTAATGACAAAAATTTCCTACATGAGATGGTTGAATTTATTTCTAAGGATATAGAAAAGCCATCTCATGTCATTAGTATTAAGTTCCACAGTGATATATCTCGAGGTATTTTAGGTCTATCACAAAACTTATATCAACAATGTTTTAGAGATATTTCGGATGATATATTATTCACAAAGTGTTTTCTTCCATCGTGAAGGGTGATATATTTTGGGTGATATATCCATGGATTGATATAAATGGAATATTCCTGATGTTTTTATTGTTGGAAGTCTCAAATATTCACAAGGCTAATCATTGCATTTTTTTGTTAGAATCTTATGAAGATATCATAATAATCCATGTATTGGTCATTGGAATATTGCAAAGAAGGTGGTAAGTATCGCAAGGGTCAAAATACTATTTGCTTATGTATACATGGATAGATAATATATATGTCATAAACTATTCAAATTATGACTTTATTGGTTGTGTTTATTCTCGCAAATCAACACTCATGTACATTTTTATGATGGTTGGTGGAGCTATTTTATTGAGAAGTATTAAGAAAACTCTAGTTGCTACTTCTACTTTGAAATATGTGTCTGTCGCTTTGTGTAAGAATATTTCACATGATGTATTGTTTAAGATTTTTATCTACCATATAAGAAAATTTTATATGACATTACTCTTTTGCCCTACACTCAAATTTTTCCACGTTTGCTTTTCAAGGGCATTATATGTACTTTCACTACCATTCTGTAATGATGCAACCAAATCCATTTGTTTACAACTATATTCTATTTGGTTAACAAGTATTTTAATACTTTTGAAGTACTCCTTCTGCTTACTACAACATAAAGTGGAACAGTGTTGTTGTTTGGTATGCCTTGGGAACTGATGGCAACACTGTTTCTCCTAAGCCTCCTCTACACTCTTTCTCATTATCTTACTTTCTGCAAGTAACATTGTTTTTAAAACAACCGAGGGTTTCACTTCTTCTCGTCTCTCACCCATTTCATTTCCTTCTTGTTTGGACAGGTGAGCATTGTTTCTAAACCACTCTCGCGAAACTTTTCTCGTTTCTTCGTTCTTTCTCTTTTACTCATGTTTATTCTTCATTTTTATTATTAAGTTTCGGACAGGTTCGGTTTTGTTTTTGGATTTGTGTTTGTTGTTTCAGGTTTGGTGATGTTGGCTTACGCTGGAGGGGGAGATTCGTCGGCAGTGCAGTTTCTGATGGCTCCGTGTGCGGCGCCTTCTTGACCTAAAAAGGAAGTCGGAAACAGATCGTAACCTTTTGGTACCATTGGTGCTCTACTATAGATTTCTTTGGTGTTGATAATGAAAAGTGGTTAATTTGTGGTTAGGGTTTATATAATTGAAATTGGGTTAGATGATTTTGAGTAAAGATATAAGATTTTTTTAATATTGTGATGGATTTGTTGAATATTTAATGTTGTAATTTTTGTTTTTAATTATGGTATATAATAACAACCACTTATATCTTCCTGTCATTATGAATTACTAAACACTAACAGGTGGTTGAAACAATCCTCACAATCCAGAACTGAGATGTCTGTACATTAGTGGTAGTGTTCATGTGCTGCTGGAGGTTAGTGTCATTGCTGTTGGTTATTCGGAGTTCGTGTGAGCGTAGATCGGGTTATTACTCAGAGGTGGAGGGTTGTTGAGTTTATCGGGCGTTTTGCTGGCGTTTTGAGTGAATTCGTTGGAAATGTGAGAGGTACTGGTTGTCTGTTTAACTTTTTAAGTCTTGATGATTTGCCATATATTAATAAACTGAGATGTCTAATCTATTTATTTTGATGAAATGTATTTTGATATGCAATGTACATTCATAATAAGACTTTACATGATTCTATTATAATCGTATGCTAACTCTCTAATCTACTATAATTAGAAATGAAAAATACTTTCCTAAACATGTGATTGACTTCTGCTCTGTTAAATGATGTCAAAATAGAGATGGTTATTATGGTTATTATGTGATTTTTGTCGAGCATATGAAACAAGACAAGTTTGATTTTGTTTTTTATTTAGTGTTTTTTATTTCAGGTTTCGTGATGTTGGCTCACACGGAAGGGGGGAAGATTCGCAAGCGGTGTGGTGAGACCGGATCGAAACTGCTACTGATTGAAAGCTTGAAAAAATAGCCGTAGCTTGAATCTGGAAGCCATGTTTGTTGTTTCAGGTTTACTCTTTCATCTACCTTTTATGATAAATCCAGTATTCTTCATCCATTTACTACCATTGGAAGAATATCAAATGTAAGGATACATTTTAACTGATTATACTATATAATAATTAGAACTTATATCTTCCTTACATTTTGAATCACTAAACACTAACACAGAGTTTAGACAATCCTCACAATCCAGAACTGAGATGTCTGTACATTGGTGGTAGTGTTCCTGTGCTGCTGGAGGTTAGTGTCATTGCTGTTTGTAATTTGGAGTTCGTGTGAGTGTAGATATTTAAGTACCTACATATTTAAGTACCTAGATAGCCTGTAACAACATTAGTAGCTCTGTAGTAAATGAATTAACCTTAAATTTGAAAAGGTAGAAAAATTATATTGAAAGACCTCTGAATTTTCGTACTGCATATCTGAATGCTGGTTATTGACTTCTATTGTAGCTCCTGCATTATTTCTAACGCCTGTTGTTGATATCTCCATAAGCTTTTGATATAGAGAGATTGATTACTGTCATGGATAATTTGATGCATAGCCAAGCAGTAGATGTTCCAAAGTATGGCTTTAAGTGTTACAAGAACAATGTGTAGTTCCTGTAGTTTTGAAGTGTATATTTATTTGGGTTTCATTTGATCCTAAGTGGTTATCCTGAGTACAGGTATTCTTCAATGTTCCTAATTACTATTTCGTGGTACATTTTGTCCTTTTGTCCTTTCTAAGCATTAGCTATTTTGTGGTGCATTTTTTCCTTTCTTCGTGTGCAGGTTTCCTATTGCTATCAATTGTTGCATCACTTTTGGACTACTTAGTACAACACTTATTGTCATTGTTGCATCATGATTGTTATGAAGTGTATTGGTATTTGTTTTAATTATTAGATGAAAAATCTGTTTTGACAAAACCAAGTAGTATCGTTCCAATTTGTATTGCTTATGTCATTTATAATGAGGAAGACTTTTATTCTTTGATAAGGAATGTCCTTTTACAAACACTTGAAATATACTGATTGAAGTATTTTTTCATCTGGTGTTGTTGCAGCAGCTTCAAATATATTATGAAAAATACCAGGAAATGCAGGAAAGCCTATTTTCAAATAAATGTGTGCGTGTAGTTTGATATATATGGTAACTTTTAATCTCAAGTTTTCTATAGATAATATTTTTTATTGTTCCTTCTCTTTTTCTTTAATGGCCCATATATAACAATGTATTTACAACTTAATGATAAACTTGACCATCATCATTCATTATTATTTTACCTCCCAATGTTACAATGTTACAGTTTCAAAATAATTAATGCATTTACATTTTCAAAGTGAGGGAGAAGATGAAGAGTCACAAGATTAATTATAAAAACCTGCCTCCTATTCTCAACAACACAGAGCAAACTTCATCAAAGAGGAATAAGTTGTATGGAGTCCAACAACGTTCTCCAGGTTGCAGAACCTTCGGATGTGCAAACAGCGGCGGAGTTCGAAGCATCTGCGGAGTCACAACAACCTCTACAAGTCCATCAACCTGTCCACCTACAACAACCTCAACAGGTCCAGCAGCTACATTAGTTATTTCATTTTTCTATCTCTAGAAACATCTCTCCATTATTCTTTCTTCCTCTTTTAATCATTTTTTTCATCAACAGATGCACGAACATGTCGAACATGTTGTCCGGGTCCACCCAGCTGCGGAGTTCCAACCACCTACGGAGTTTCAACCACCTCCGAAGTTACACCAACCTCTACCGGTCCAAGAACCTCCCCACTTCCAACAACCTCAACAGGTCCAGCAATTACATTTGCTTTTTTGTGGTTCTTTTGGGCCTTTCTTCATGTGTAGGTTTCTTATTGCTATTAGTTCATGCGGCCATCCCTGATGTATATTGGGATATTGGGGCATCTATGGTTGCAGCAGACTTTCCTGTTGATGTTCTTCACAATCCTCATTTAATGGTTTTGTTCAACAGGTCCTTCAGGCGTCGGCTGTGCAACAAAGAAGAAACAGGAGACGAATAAGGAGATCAGCAACAAGGGTGAGAAGGATACAAATCTTTGATTCAGATGATGATGATGAACAAGACTATCAAATCTTTGATTCAGATGATGATGATGAACCAGACTATCAAATCTTTGATTCAGGTGATGATGATGAACAAGACTATACCTGGAGCAACTTTTTGTCGGCTTGGAGTTTTAGCTTTGGTGATTAAAAATGCAAAATTTCTTTCAAATTTTATGTCAGTTACGGGTTTTGGAAACCATCTTTCTTTATATTTCATGTTCATGGGGTTCCATCTTCATCAACAGTATTACATGGGACCAAGATTATTATAGTTTTATTATGATATATTAAGCACCATGATTGTATTTATGGAAAACTTCTATTTCGCATTTGTAGTACTACCCGTCATGCTCAGTTTTTTTTTGACACATCTATAATGCTCAGTTACTATGTATTTGTTGTGTTAGTTATTAAATATGTTCAGGAGCCCCTGAGTGCAAAAGGGTTCATGACAGAATGCCTGAATGCTCCATGACAGTATAGCTAATTACGAAAATTATATTTATTTAAACTTTTAGTAAATTTTGAAATCTACCATATAATAAAATCTTATACCTGTAACAATACTCTTTTAACCCTGTCCTACTATTCGCCACATCACCATTTTTGGGGCATTTCTGGTCATTTCATACCCCTTTACTAACTGAACATGCTACTACTTGGTTATTAACTACTTGGTCACGTTGTATAACACTACTTTTATGAAGTATCAGTACCATTTGTCTCAACTAAACAAGCTATTTTTTCATTTCAAACTATCAGTCTCAATCAACATATTAACTTTAAGACTTTTCAGTTATGTGTAGGTCTGCAAACACACTGCTCAATATGTTGAACTACTGAAGCTAAAACACTTCTACAAGCCAACAATATTTCTCTCATTCACCCACTCTCTCTCTCTCTCTCTCTCTCTCTCTCTCTCTCTCTCTCTTTCTCTTCTTCTTCTTCTTCTTCCTATTCTCCTTCCTCTTCCTCAATGTTGTTTTGTTATTTTGGTATCTCACTGAAGGAAGAGACTCAAATGATCCCTAACCGATACAACACGCCATAGCTGCTGTAACTCACAACTCTGACAAGAAAACCATAGTCTCCGCTATCAGTGTGATTTCGTTTTCAAAAACACCCCTCACCCACACGATCAAAATGAAACCCCTCTCCCTCAACGATCCCTACTATGTTCTTCAATTCATTTTGAAATCTCACAACTTCCAATGTTTAGACACTATAAATACACCCGAGAAATCTTTCCTCTCTGAATTTTTTTTCGTCATGGTCGGACCTGTAGAGAGAATGCCTATGTTGTTTCAAGTTTTAGAAAAATTCCTCCCCTTCTTTAAATATTGAATATTAACGGGAACATGAAGTTACTAATCAAAGTATTGAATATTATTGGGAATTTGAGGTTACTGTAAGAAAATTTGAATATTAATGGGAACACGAAGTTATTGATCAAAATATTGAACATTAACGGGAATTTGAAGTTATTGATAGAAAATTTGAATATTAACGGGAACACGAAGTTACTAATCCAAATATTGAATATTAACGGGAACATGAAGTTACTAATCAAAATATTGAATATTAACGGGAACATGAAGTTACTAATCAAAATATTGAATATTAACGGGAATTTAAAGTTACTGATAGAAAATTTGAATATTAACAGGAACACGAAGTTACTGATCAAAATATTGAATATTAACGGGAATTTGAAGTTATTGATAGAAAATTTGAATATTAACGAGAACGCGAAGTTACTGATTAAAATATTGAATATTAACGGGAACATGAAGTTACTGATCAAAATATTGAATATTAACGGGAGCATGAAGTTACAGAGGAAAATGTTGAATATTAACGGGAACATGAAGTTACTGATCAAAATATTGAATATTAACGGGAACATGAAGTTACTAATCAAAATATTGAAAATTAACGGGAACATGAAGTTTATGATCAAAATATTGAATATTAACAGGAACATGAACTCACTGATCAAAATATTAAAAATTAACAGGAACATGAAGTTTCTGATCAAAATTCTTAGTTGTGGAAAATGAACATAAAGTTGTCGATCAAAATTTTGAACACGATTTTTTTTATTGGATGTTATGATTTTTTTTTAATTTGCAACGAAATTTTTATATTTTCGTTTTCTTTTTATATTTCATAACATAACGCATGGGTTTCCCACTAGTTTTTATGATAATTGAAGTGTTTTCTTTATGGATAAGAACAACAAAAATCGAATTCAAAGAGTTATACTTAAAATAGTGGGCATTGAGCACGTTATTTTTTAGGGCATTTCTTAATACACCACCCAAGTTTCTTAGGCACCACGTGAAATTTCTTTTTTGCCACCTGATTTCGGATGTGCACATCCGGACACACCAATTTTAAAAAAAATGTTGATGTGTTCCGGATATGCATATCCGAAAAAATTCCGGATCTGCAGATCCGGAACAATTTCTTATTAATTCGCGTCCGACCTTCTTCCTCCCCCTCATTCTTCAAATTTTCATTTTCCAAACCTCAAACTCTCTCAAACTCTCAAATTCTCAATCCCACAAATCTCGACTTTATTCACTCGAGTTCGGTGCAGAGCAACTTCTACAATGATCAAGACACTCCAAATCCTCCGTATCTCAATTTAATCGGTAATTTTCGAACTTTAGAGTTTCGGAGTTATTTTCGAGTAATAGATTTAGAGTAGACTTTTAGGTGTAGAAATTGTTAGGTAGTATGAATAACATAGGTTAGAGACAATGTAGGTATTGTTTGCTGCTTCAAACGGACGATCAGGGCATTGAAATGCTCTTTTCCATGGTACAGAAGCCATGGCCGTTATTTTTTAGCTTGAAAATACGTACCAGATGTGCAGATCCGAAAAGATTTTAACGTTAAATATTCTGAGTGCTTCCGGATGTGCACATCCGGAAACACCCAACGTTAAATATTATGAGTGCTTCCGGATGTGCACATCCGGAAACACCCAACGTTAAATATTCTGTGTACTTCCGGATGTGCAAATCCGGAAGACACTTGGTTTTTTTTTTGGTTTGTTTGTTTTTTAAAATTATTTTTAAAAAAATTCTAATTTATTTATTATGCTTTGCAAATTACATGGTTGGCAGAGACGATCGTATCATACAGGGACGGACAGCCCAACACGCAGCTGTCCGACGTGAGCAGATGCAGTCTACAGCCGAGGCTTCCGGCGCAGAGGGAATTGGGGTAGCCCCTACAGCTGAGGGACATCCTACACCACATCCTACACCATAGCCATCCACATCACAGGTTCAGGCCACTTCCACATCACAGGTTCAGGCCACTCCCCCGTCAGCCGCCGATTCTACATCTCGGAGGCGTCGGATTTCTACCGCTAGTTCATCAGGGTCCCAACATGCACACAGGCGTCGTCGGGAGACTCCAGCTCCATCAGCTGCTCCTATTTCATCCTCTGTTCCTGTTCCTGTTCCTGAGGGTGATCACCCAGCACATGAGGGTGGTGATGCCGATGACGATTTCGATGAGCTGGATGGTTACCCCAGGGGACCGGCTGATATGTCCCTACTCGTGAGGTACTCTAAGTATACTGCCAGATATGTATGGCTAGGAGAGGTAACCTTTCTCGATTTATTTATAGAATTGTTTTCGTTGAAAATATGTTCATTTGTAACATTGTTTTATTTGGAAATTTTCAGGAGAAGGATTCACAGAAGTTCTATAACCATGGGGGCAAGGTTATGGACATGCTTGCGGCGCTGCCAGGGGATGAGTGGTTCACGTCTACACTTGCTACTTCTGGTCTTTAAGGCCTGTCTAGGATTGGGTATCCCCAGATCATGTACGGTATGCTGATGGCCTTTGTTGAGAGATGGCACCCTGAGACATCCTCATTTCATCTACCGTACGGCGAGATCACGATCACACTCGACGACATCTCGTGCCTTTTACATCTACCGATCACGGGTACCCTTCTCCTTCATGGTAGGATGTCGAAGGGGGACGCGATAGAGATGCTGATTTAGGAGTTTGGGGCTACCCCAGAGGAGGCACTTGCGGAGGTGACCCAGTTGAGAGGCGCACACGTCTAGTTCTCCTTTCTGACACACAGATTTGCTGAGGAGCTTGAAGAGGCACAAAGGGCAGCAGGGGATGCAGCTGAGGTGGAGATCCACAGGCAGCGTGCCCTGAGATGCTACTACCTATTTTTGCTCGGCACGCAGCTGTTTATGGACACCAGTGCCTATTATGTTGATGTCGTTTACCTCAGGTACCTTTTGGATCCCACAGAGATCCATGGGTACAACTGGGGGGCGGCTACGCTGGCATACACCTATGCTAGGTTCTTAGATGGTTGCCTCTGGGCAGCCAAGACTGTGGCAGGAAGTTGTACGCTATACGTGGTAACAATCTAATATTCTAAGTCATTTTTTCATTTCTTTTCTTTCTATATTCATTATAATGTTTGACACCGATGTTATGTTTTCCATTTCAGGCGTGGATATTACGGCACTGTCCGAAGATTACTGGTTGGGGGAGTGTCGATGGGTACACTGAGGATATGCCACGTGCTGCTCCATTTCTCATGCTCAGAGGGAACCAGGCGCCCGACCCCTACAGACTATATCTTGATTGAATGGCTGCTGAGGACGTTTTTTATCGCCCCTATGCCGATCACCGTGTGACGCGTCCGTTCGATGAGGTTTCGTTGTTCTCAGGATGGTTGGCATGCAGTTCGACCATTACTGTTCGATACCCGCCGGAGCGCGTCTTGCGCCAGTTCGGTTACACGTAGACGATCCCTAGGATGCCTCATGAGTCTGCTCCTCTAGGCTTGACCCGCGTGCAGATAGATGAGATATATGCTGACTTCTAGTCCCACTTGGTACCGGAAGAGGCTCGGGCGACCAGAGCGCCGAGATATTGGAGCGTTGCTGCCGGGTACATCATGTGGTTTTATACCGTCTCACACCCATGCATGGTGCCCACTGCTAAGGGATCACCACCCAGACCTGCTCATCAGGAAATATTAGAGGTGCGACAGTCTCAGCTGGACCATACTCAGGATGTCCTACCTCGCTATCGTGAGATAGAGCAGATAGCGTGGGCGACCATTGCGGACGGTCACCTCCCTGAGGGCTATAGTGCCAGACTTGCCATGGATAGGATTATTGAGATTGCTCATGGGGCACTTCAGTACCGCAGACATCGAGCCAGGACGGCGGGATGGGGCAGAGGAGCAGGGGAGCCAAGAGAGATCTTTCGCCATACGCAGTAGTTTTTTTTATGTATTCTATTTTTATTACATGTATGTACTGTATTTTGACAAAGGTTTATTATGTATATATATCATTTTATTTTATATATGGATGTTGTTGAATGTATATTAAGTTGCGACAATATATTAACAAATACGGCCAACCAACAAAACCGATTTTAAAAAAAATTAAAGTTCTGCTTTTTTTCGGATCTACAGATCCAAAATTTTTCTGGATGTGCATATCCGGAACACATCAACGTGTGCGTCCAGATGTGCACATCCGAAATCAGGGGGCAACAACGGAAATTCACGTGGTGCCTAAGAAACATTGGTGGTGTATTAAGAAACTCTTTATTTTTTACTTGATAATCGTTGATGCTTTGACTAACGACATGCCACTAAGGATAGAAAATGAGACTCGATTTCTCTTATAACTTTGTACAATATAGTTTAATAACAAAACTTTTATATTGTGTTATTATCTCATATTCATGCTCAAGGTTTTGATAAAATGTATTTTACTTGGACAAATAATAAGGAAATGATTTAGTTATGAAGTTTATGTTACCACATTATATATATATATATATATATATATATATATATATATATATATATATATATATATATATATATATACTTAAAAAATTTAAACACGTCGTAATACGTAGAGAATAGTATTTGTTTGTTTCGCGTGCTAATTTCGATTTGGGGTGCTCTCTTTGTGGTGGAGATCAAGAAGATTCCGATCATGTTTTTGGTTTTTGTTCGGTTTATTTGGTTTGGTGGAGGCAAACTATTTATTGGTTGCAATTTGACTCAGATTTATCTAATTTGTCTTTAGTTGATCGTTTGGTCGCTATTGGGAAGGAGGCTAAACTGAACCGTTTCATAGATTTTGGTTGGATTTTTGGATTGACTATTTGTCGGACTATTTGGGAATGTAGAAACTCTATTATCTTTGAGGGAGGTTCTTTGGTTAACTTTGACGGATTGGGTTCGATCAAGCGGTATTTATGTGTCGCTCCTAGGATTTTCATCCAGGTACAAACGCGAGAGTGGCGCGGAAAACAGAGTCGCCAGCCGTGTAAATTTATCCCAAGAGAGGGAAAGGGAACACTGCATAAACCTGAGGAAGGGGGAAAGGAATGGCCATCGCAACCATAGCCTGGGTTCGGGAGTCGGTTACGCGAGGGGAAGGTGTTAGCATCCCACGCGTCCATCGTACTCGATGGAATCCACGCTTGTTATCTATTCTAAGGGTGAGTTATCCTAACATCTATGGCTGTTCTAAAATGGGGGAAGGGAAAAACTAAGACAGACTCGGTAGGACGTCGTCGTCCTAGGCCTACGTACCCCCTTTGTGCAATGGGGAATTCAGAGTCAATGTAGTTCGGACCAAGTTCTTTTTGTGTTTTTTATGAGCAACGTTAAGTTCGCGTCCGGCAGTTTGGGTCGATGCCTGTTTGCGACTCAGACGGAAAATAACGTGCCCTTTTTTAAAATAACCTTTAGTTTGACAATCCCGAAGGACAAAAAGGTTTGAAGTTTGTTTGTATTTTTTAGGACAGAAGTGACTTGAGTTAGTTCATAACTCAACTTGAACCAAAGTCTATGACACGGGAGCGAATGCTTCGCATGGTCACCCCCAATGGGACGTATGCTCAACACTCTAGAAGAGAGAAGGGGGACCCCTCAATCTTCATTTCCTATGTTTATGGCTTGTGTGCAAGGCAAGTTGACCTTATTAAGTATCTTAGAGATGTTATGAGATGAGAAGAGGGACTCAAAAGAAGAGAAAGACACTAAGGAGATTCTATCCTAATGTTATCATGCAAAGATGGCCCTAAGGGGAGGTTTGGAGGGAGACTATCCTATGGAATTTAGTCCTAATGTTATCATGCAAAGGTGGCCCTAAGGGGAGGTTTGACAACAACCTAACCCTAAAGGAAAGAAAAGATGAGAGAAGGAAAGAGTAAGGGTGAACATGGATAACTATCCACATCCTCAAATAACTTACCTCGGCCTCTGCATAAAAGGTTAGTACAAAACAGACATAAGTAAAAATAAGACAAATGAAACCCAAGCAAGTCATAAACCAAAGTGAAATGGCTATAAACCAAATGAAACTCATCCAAGTCAGAATATACACCTTAGAGGTGACCCCCAATGTTTACCAAACAAAATCAAGCAAATAGAATGCAAACCAGTGGTAAAACAAACAAGAGAGTTATCAAAAAAGGAATAGAAGAAGGAAGAGTGGATATGCAAGGTGATCATGCAAGAATGCTTTAAATAGTATCCAAGTCAGAATGTGGATGACCTAAACATATGCCTAAACATGTTATACAAGTGTCACATGAGGCATGCAAACAGATATCCAAGCATCAAGAATCATCAGAAGAAAGAGAAGGAAGCATATAAGTGAAACATGTTCAAGTATGTAAGATGAAGCATGAATAGCATATGACATGAATGCAAAGTTCCAAAGTCAGAAACATACATCAAATTAAATGTAAATGAATGATATAGCATGGCATACGCAAACCAAACATAAGTCATGAGTAAGCATAGATGAGAAGAAGTGAGAAGATAAGTCAAAGAAAAGGCATGTAAACCAAGCATTGAACATGTGCACAAAGTATGCAACAACCTCACACTGTAACACCCTGATTCTACCCAACGTAATTATATAATATCAGAGTATAAAATTTCGCCATACAGGATGTCACATTCATTTCAACTTAAATATATCTTACAATCACCTGTATATCATACATAACGGATACAACTTTCCGGATAACTGATTCGAACCTGTTTAGTTCTTTAAAATATAACAACTTTAACTCTCAAGCAGCGGATTAATAAGTTCAACATAAAATTTTTCTTGATTTAAAATTCAACAAAATAATGACTCCCAATCAACAAGTCTTTAACTTCAAATAGTTAAAGTATCTTCATCCAACACAAAGCAACTTCAAAATTCAAGTTTTTAACGAAATCAATATAAAATTCAGCAACTTAAACATAATCAAAGCAATAAGAAAAACACGCGATTATCCCCCCGAGTGCTACGTATCAGAGCGACAACCACCGACTCGAACTAAGGTAACCGGCTACTCTTCTTGATTACCTGCACGTTGCCAACATAGGGACAACGTTCAAACAGAAGGGGTGAGTTACCGAAAATTATAAACGGAGTATGATAAATAATATACAAGCAAGAAGCATACAAACATTCACCACTTCACATCAACCACCAACAACCAAAATCAAATCAATAACAAGTAACGGAAATCAACAACTTAAGAGAATGCAACTTCAATGTGACTCGACAATGTTATGCATGTGGTACCATCGGAGTAAAACTCCCAACGTAATATTGCCAGTTTATCGAGGCATCAAGGCGTAAGCCTTCAACTTTCAACTTTCAACATATGCCAATCCAGGCCAACGTGGTGTGAGCAACGCTCCGACACAAAATGCAATGTATGTTCATGACACGCACTCACTCAACAACATAAACAACTCAACAACATCCACACATGATCAACTTAACAACATAACAACTTTTCGACATAAACAACTTAATCAACTTTGGCTATTATGCCTTCAACTTAAAATTCGTCCGTGTACCGGAACAATATTAAAACTCAACTGCTGTACCTGAAATTCCATTTTTTCAACATAGTTTCAACCAAACAATTCAACCAAAGCCACCTACTAAATTACCCGGCTTACCCCGACAATTTCCGTTAAATTCCGGACAACTAGTTTTTCCGTCCCAAACCGGCTAAACCGACTAAACTGTCCAGTTTTTAACTTCGGTTACTGCTACCAGTTATTTTAGAAAACCTTGATCCTATTACTGTTGCCAATTAAAAATAATTTTCAAGCTTCTGTCAAAATTCTGTTTACTGTCATGGTTTCTGTTTTTTTTTTCTGTCAAATTATCCTTGCCACTTAACTAGTTTTCTGTCGAAACTCACCACTGCTACTTAATCAGAGTTCATGCTAAGTTTCTGCTAGGTAATAATTATCATATTATCTTTATGCCAATAAACTAATACCGATGGTTATTTAATGGATTTAGTTGGCAATTATTTAGTTAAAATGAGTTACTAATACTGCTTAACCAAAATCAATTCCATTGGAGGTGCCCACCCCCACCTAAAAACATTATGGAGGCGCCCACCCCCTCCTAAAAAACATTATGGAGGCGCCCACCCCCTTTCATTGGAGGCGCCCACCTCCACCTTGTGAGGCCCCCGCCTCAAATTTCTACAATTCTCTGTTAATTCCCCAAAATACAATTTTCTGTAAATTCGCTTCTCAGATTTCACCGAATCATGGTACCTCGTCCAGCAACAATTTTTCCTCAACAATTGACAGTTAACATTTCGTATAATTAATCCCTATAACTTCAGCAACAACACATCGTCGAAGAAAATCAACTTAACTCAATCATCAACATCAGCCAGATTATCAACGACCACACAAAATCAACAATAACTTATCAAGAATCAATTGGGAAAAACAATCATATAATCCCCTACCCATATACTATTCATCCTAACCCGGTTATAATAATCGAACCCACCCTTACCTTGGATTGAAGGCAGCTCGACGATCGATCGGGTTCCGGAAACTCGATACCGGCAGCGGTTTCTCTCGCGACTTCTTCTTCTCTTCCATTCTCAACTTCTCTCACGTCCTTCTTTTCCCTCTAACTGATACCCACAACTCCACTATTCTTTCTATTTTCTTTGTTTTATTAAAATAATATTATTCAATTAAAATGTCTAATGGGCCTAATCATACACCCCCTAATTTACTAATTCCGACACGAAACCAAGCCCACTTGACCGAGCACACTCCAACTACGATAATATTACTACCAATATTATTCCGCGACTTTTAATATTATTTCTACGACTTACCGACTTAATATACCGACTTAACGACTTAATTCACTGCAACACCAAAATCAACCGAATGATTCACAAACAATTAGTAAATATCCAGTTAAATAAATAATTAAATATTTGGGCGTTACAACTCTCCCCTACTTAGAATATTTTCGTCCTCGAAAATTTACCTGATTCAAACAGCTCGGGATAGGAGTCTCGCATCTTGCTCTCCAATTCCCACGTCATGCTTTCTCCGGTAGCTCCCAACCAGACAACTTTCACCAACGCGATCTCTTTCCCTCGCAAGGTCTTCATTTCACGATCCGCGATTCGCACAGGCTTCGTCTCCACCGTGAGATTATCCCGTACTTGCACATCAGCCATATTAACCACATGAGACGGATCTGAAATGTATTTCCGAAGCTGCGACACATGAAATACATCATGCAGATTCGAAAGATTTGGCGGTAACGCCATTCGGTAAACAACTTTCCCGACTCTGTCCAAAATCTGATACGACCCAATAAAACGAGGAGTGAGCTTCTTAGACTTCAAAGCTCTCCCAACACCAGTCACAGGTGTGACTCTCAGAAACACATGATCGCCCGCTTGGAATTCCAAATCCTTCTTCCGCTTGTCATGGTAACTTTTCTGTCTACTTTGAGAAGCTTTCATCTTCTCTCGGACCAACTTCACTTTCTCGGTAGTTTCTCGGACTAATTCCGGCCCAAGTACTACACTTTCACCAGATTCATACCAACACAACGGAGTTCTACACCTCCGACCATACAGCGCTTCAAAAGGTGCCATTCCGATACTAGAATGGTGACTATTATTATAAGTGAACTCTATTAATGGAAGATGAGTATCCCACGATCCTCCCTGCTCAAGAACACAAGCTCTCAATAGGTCCTCCAACGACTGAATAGTTCTCTCAGTTTGACCATCTGTTTGAGGATGATACGCCGAACTCAACCTCAGCTTAGAACCTAACGCCTCCTGTAGGCTCTTCCAAAACTCCGACGTAAACCTCGGATCTCTATCCGATACAATACACAAAGGAACACCATGCAACTTCACAATCACTCGGATATAAATCTCTGCCAACTTCGTAATCGGGTAGGTGATGTTAATAGGTAGGAAATGAGCTGGCTTCGTAAGCCTATCAACAATCACCCAAATAGAATCATGTCCTCTTGAAGTCATAGGCAACCCTGTTACAAAGTCCATAGAAATGCTATCCCATTTCCATTCTGGAATCTCTAACGGTTGCATCAACCCAGCAGGTTTCTGATGCTCAACTTTCGACTTCTGACACGTCAAACATGCATACACAAATCGTGCCACATCTTCTTTCATTCCGGACCACCAAAATATTTTCTTCAAGTCTTGATACATTTTAGTAGCTCCCGGATGAATACTCAGATTACTTCTATGACCCTCTTCAAGAATTTTCTTTTTCATATCTGTATCATCTGGTATACAAATTCGATCATGCAGCCTCAACACACCTCGTGCATCAATCTTAAAGTCATTCTCATCCGATTGACCACAACTATTCATGATGTCCACTAGTTTCACATCCCGCTTCTGAGCCTCTCGAATACTGTCCAGAAAATCATTGTTAATTTTCAACATACCCAGCATAACACTCTGCGGTGTCACTTTGCAAACCAAACTCATATCTCGAAACTGCTCAATTAATTCCAATTCCTTAATCATCATTGCTGACATATGCAAGGTCTTTCGGCTTAAAGCATCGGCCACAACATTAGCTTTGCCCGGATGATAATTTAAACTGAAATCATAATCTTTCAGTAATTCTAACCACCGTCGCTGCCTCATATTCAACTCCTTCTGGTCAAACAAATACTTTAAGCTCTTATGATCACTATAAACTTCAAATCTAGCGCCATAGAGATAGTGCCTCCAAATTTTCAGCACAAAAACCATTGCAGCAAGCTCCAAATCATGCGTAGGATAATTCCTTTCATGAGTTCTCAACCGTCGAGACGCATAAGCAATTACTTTATTATTCTGCATCAGCACACCTCCTAATCCCATCAGCGAAGCATCGCAATACACCACAAACGGTTCTTCTGGATTCGGTAATGTCAAAACCGGAGCCGACGTCAACCTCTTCTTCAATTCTGTAAAACTTTCTTCGCACTGAACATCCCACACAAAAGCTTTACCTTTACAAGTCAATCTAGTTAACGGAAGTGCCAACTTAGAAAATCCTTCAATAAATCTTCTATAATAACCAGCTAGTCCCAGGAAACTTCTAATCTCAGTAGCCGACCTTGGAGTTTCCCATTGCAACACAGCATCTACTTTAGAAGGATCCACGGCAATACCACTACCTGAAATCACATGACCCAGAAAACTAACTTCTTTCAACCAGAACTCGCACTTGGACAGCTTCGTATACAACTGCTTACCTTTCAAAACTTTCAACACTGTCCTCAAATGTTCCTTTTGCTCTTCTTCTGACTTAGAATAAATCAGAATATCATCAATGAATACAACCACAAAACGATCCAGATAAGTATGAAAAATGCGGTTCATGTATTCCATGAATACTCCCGGCGCATTAGTAACACCGAAAGGCATCACTGAATACTCATAATGTCCATACCGTGTTCTGAACGCCGTCTTCTGAATATCCTCATCCTTCAATTTAATCTGATGATAACCCGATCTCAAATCAATCTTGCTAAACACGCGAGCACCCACCAACTGATCCATCAAATCATCTATTCTCGGAAGTGGATACTTGTTCTTGATTGTTACTTTATTCAGCTGTCTATAATCAACACAAAGTCTCATACTTCCATCTTTCTTCTTTACTAACAACACCGGAGCTCCCCACAGCGATACACTTGGTCTTATAAACTTCTTCTCAAGTAACTCTTCCAACTGCTTCTTTAATTCAGACAACTCGGATGCCGACATTCTGTATGGTGCCATCGAAACAGGTTTAGTACCAGGTACAAGATCAATTGCAAATTCAACCTCTCTCTCTGGCGGCACATCAGGAATTTCATCAGGGAAAACTTCAGGAAATTCATTTACCACCTGCAATTCTTCAATCTTAGCTCTGCTCTCAATAGACAACGTTGCCATCAACGAAAACATCTGAGCTTCTTCTTTCATCAATTGCTGTAACTCTCTGAAAGACAGCAATCCAACCCCTTCCTTTTCCGGAGAGGAAAACCTCACCGACTTGCGATAACAATTTATGTGAACGTAGTTATACTCTAACTAGTTCATACCCAGAATTACATCCATTCCGGTCAGCGGCAAACAAACCAAATCAACATAAAAGTCTTTATCGAAGATCGATAAAGGACACCTTAAACACACAAGAGAAGTAGTCACCGATCCCTTAGCCGGAGTCTCGACGACCATTTCTCCATTCATAGCAGATAATTTAAGACCCAATCTTTGAACACAATCAGCAGAAACAAAACAATGTGTAGCACCAGTGTCAATAATAGTAATTAAAGGAGTACCATTAATGAAACATGTACCTCTGATAAGTCTGTCCTCATTAGCTGTCTAAGTTCCTGCTAACGCGAACATTTTTCCGGTCTGAGCTTTCTTTGGCTTCGGACACTGATTACCAATATGTCCCTCTTCACCACAATTAAAATAGATCATCTCCTTGTGCCTGCAATCAGATATTGCATGCCCAATCTTACCACATCGGAAACACCTCTTCGCCTCAGCAGTACACACGGTACTCTTATGACCAGATTTTCCACATTTGAAATAAGTTATGCCAGCAGGAGCATCTCCCCTACTAGTCTTCTTGCCTTCAGTCGCTTTCGGTTTACCTTTTCCAGCTGGAGCATCGTAAGGCTTACCACGGTTCTGTTGTTGCTTGCCTCTTCTGTCACTAACAATCTTGTAGTGAGCATTGTTGTCCTCTTCATAAATTCTGCAACTATCAACCAAATCAGAAAAGACACGAATCTTCTGATACCCAATAGCTTTCTTGATTTCAGAGCGCAACCCGCTTTCAAATTTGATGCATTTAGAAAACTCAGCATCATCACCGGTATAGTACGGATAAAACTTAGCCAGCTCAACAAACTTTGCAGCATAATCAGTAACCGACATAGTTCCTTGTTTCAGCTCAAGAAACTCGATCTGCTTCTTACCACGGACATCCTCTGGATAATACTTTCTCAGAAATTCTCTTCGGAACACATCCCAAGTAATAACTTCACCTGTAGTCTCCAATCTCTGATGAGTCTCTAGCCACCAGTCATCAGCTTCGACTGCTAGCATATGAGTCCCATAATGAACCTTCTGCGCTGGAGTGCAGTCCATCACACGGAAGATTCTCTCAATCTCTTTCAACCAGTCCAATGCTCCATCAGGGTCATACTTGCCCTTGAAGGTAGGCGGATTTTCCCTCTAAAAAGTCGCCAGACTACGAGATCCATCATTCTCGCCAGCATTCGGTAAGTTCTGCACAGCCTCAGCCATTGCTTGCATTGCAGCAGCCATTGCAGCATCGTTCCTTCCAGCCATCTCAAATTATCACTACAACATAAACCAAAGTTAGAACCAAATAACAATACTCGATTGTTAAACAACTACGACTCGACACTTGGCCGGACGGACCGACCTGCTCTGATACCACTAATGTAACACCCTGATTCTACCCAACGTAATTATATAATATCAGAGTATAAAATTTCGCCATACAGGATGTCACATTCATTTCAACTTAAATATATCTTACAATCACCTGTATATCATACATAACGGATACAACTTTCCGGATAACTGATTCGAACCTGTTTAGTTCTTTAAAATATAACAACTTTAACTCTCAAGCAGCGGATTAATAAGTTCAACATAAAATTTTTCTTGATTTAAAATTCAACAAAATAATGACTCCCAATCAACAAGTCTTTAACTTCAAATAGTTAAAGTATCTTCATCCAACACAAAGCAACTTCAAAATTCAAGTTTTTAACGAAATCAATATAAAATTCAGCAACTTAAACATAATCAAAGCAATAAGAAAAACACGCGATTATCCCCCCGAGTGCTACGTATCAGAGCGACAACCACCGACTCGAACTAAGGTAACCGGCTACTCTTCTTGATTACCTGCACGTTGCCAACATAGGGACAACATTCAAACAGAAGGGGTGAGTTACCGAAAATTATAAACGGAGTATGATAAATAATATACAAGCAAGAAGCATACAAACATTCACCACTTCACATCAACCACCAACAACCAAAATCAAATCAATAACAACTAACGAAAATCAACAACAACTTAAGAGAATGCAACTTCAATGTGACTCGACAATGTTATGCATGTGGTACCATCGGAGTAAAACTCCCAACGTAATATTGCCAGTTTATCGAGGCATCAAGGCGTAAGCCTTCAACTTTCAACTTTCAACATATGCCAATCCAGGCCAACGTGGTGTGAGCAACGCTCCGACACAAAATGCAATGTATGTTCATGACACGCACTCACTCAACAACATAAACAACTCAACAACATCCACACATGATCAACTTAACAACATAACAACTTTTCGACATAAACAACTTAATCAACTTTGGCTATTATGCCTTCAACTTAAAATTCGTCCGTGTACCGGAACAATATTAAAACTCAACTGCTGTACCTGAAATTCCACTTTTTCAACATAGTTTCAACCAAACAATTCAACCAAAGCCACCTACTAAATTACCCGGCTTACCCCGACAATTTCCGTTAAATTCCGGACAACTAGTTTTTCCGTCCCAAACCGGCTAAACCGACTAAACTGTCCAGTTTTTAACTTCGGTTACTGCTACCAGTTATTTTAGAAAACCTTGATCCTATTACTGTTGCCAATTAAAAATAATTTTCAAGCTTCTGTCAAAATTCTGTTTACTGTCATGGTTTCTGTTTTTTTTTTTCTGTCAAATTATCCTTGCCACTTAACTAGTTTTCTGTCGAAACTCACCACTGCTACTTAATCAGAGTTCATGCTAAGTTTCTGCTAGGTAATAATTATCATATTATCTTTATGCCAATAAACTAATACCGATGGTTATTTAATGGATTTAGTTGGCAATTATTTAGTTAAAATGAGTTACTAATACTGCTTAACCAAAATCAATTCCATTGGAGGTGCCCACCCCCACCTAAAAACATTATGGAGGCGCCCACCCCCTCCTAAAAAACATTATGGAGGCGCCCACCCCCTTTCATTGGAGGCGCCCACCTCCACCTTGTGAGGCCCCCGCCTCAAATTTCTACAATTCTCTGTTAATTCCCCAAAATACAATTTTCTGTAAATTCGCTTCTCAGATTTCACCGAATCATGGTACCTCGTCCAGCAACAATTTTTCCTCAACAATTGACAGTTAACATTTCGTATAATTAATCCCTATAACTTCAGCAACAACACATCGTCGAAGAAAATCAACTTAACTCAATCATCAACATCAGCCAGATTATCAACGACCACACAAAATCAACAATAACTTATCAAGAATCAATTGGGAAAAACAATCATATAATCCCCTACCCATATACTATTCATCCTAACCCGGTTATAATAATCGAACCCACCCTTACCTTGGATTGAAGGCAGCTCGACGATCGATCGGGTTCCGGAAACTCGATACCGGCAGCGGTTTCTCTCGCGACTTCTTCTTCTCTTCCGTTCTCAACTTCTCTCACGTCCTTCTTTTCCCTCTAACTGATACCCACAACTCCACTATTCTTTCTATTTTCTTTGTTTTATTAAAATAATATTATTCAATTAAAATGTCTAATGGGCCTAATCATACACCCCCTAATTTACTAATTCCGACACGAAACCAAGCCCACTTGACCGAGCACACTCCAACTACGATAATATTACTACCAATATTATTCCGCGACTTTTAATATTATTTCTACGACTTACCGACTTAATATACCGACTTAACGACTTAATTCACCGCAACACCAAAATCAACCGAATGATTCACAAACAATTAGTAAATATCCAGTTAAATAAATAATTAAATATTTGGGCGTTACACACACCAATGACATATAATGGCAATCAAGTTACCTATAACAATTCAAACATGGTTTATGAAGTCAAATAAGCAATCTCAAACAATACCACAAGTACCTTCTCAAACAAGTAATCAGATATGATCAAGGGTGTGCATACCAGAAGACCTCAAACAAAGAGCAATCACATAATTATAAAAACATCTTCTAAAATTACCAAATTAAGACTCAACACACCCCAACCAGTGGAAAACAACATGTCAAAAGTTCATGCCAAAATTCCCCAGATAGGTCACTCAAACAATTATGCAAAGTCAAATGAGAATTATGGTTCAATATGCAAAAGAAAAGGACTAAAATGCAATAAGAAAAGATTTTAAAAATGGGAGAAAAATGTTTTAATGCAATTCAATGTGTTGGTGAAATAATGCAAAAAGAATTAACTCAAAAGATTTTATGGATGATGAGAAATAAAATAAACAAATTAGAGTATGCATGTATGGAATGAACTCAAAAGAAATCAACCAAATAATTAATTCAGATGATAAAAATAAAATAAAATAATAAAATAAAATTTGAGAAAATTTTATAAAATGCTAAATGTGAGTCATGAATTTTCTTGTAATTTTTTAATGCACAAAAATATTTTTAATAATAAAAAATGAGAAACAAACAATTAAATAAAATAAAAACAATGAAATATGCAAGGGGGTGGGTTTAGCAAGCAGTCCACGTTAAAAATGTTAATGGGCTCATACAGGGGGGGTGTGAATAGAGGGCCCATACACTAAAACCCATCAGCGAAAAATAAAATAAAAAGAAAAAGAACACGTGGACCTCAGTCCACCAACAGACTCAATCATGGCTATACAAATCATCCAACGCACACCATCAGTCAACAAACTAAACAAGTAAACATGATAAACACTTCAGATCACAAGCACACCATAACAATGATGCACGCACCCACACATAATTGGTTAGAAACTAAAAAAGGGACGCACGTGAGCAGCATACCATATCATTAATGCGTTGGCAAACATCTAGCCACATAATTCAATCAACGTTCAGGATCAGCCAATGAAAAACATGATGAGTGGATTAGATTGGACGTACATGATAATTACCATAGGATGGCACACACACAGCCAATAACATAAAAACAAAAATTTAAACGATGTGGCAACATATGGGCCACACGATCAAAGCCATCAACGGCTGGGAACCCGTCTTCCTCACACAAACCCTAGCCGACCGGAAAAAGAACCAGACGCCGGAGCCCTAGCTCCGGTCGTCATCTCCGGTAACCCCCCACCCCCAAAATCCCCAGAAATCACTCACGAGCATACCGAACTGATCAGAAAAACACGAGGATTAAGAATATCGCATTAAAAATCCCAAACAATCAACATGCAAGGAGAATCGAGCGAAATAAAGTAAGGGTCCAAAACTTAAATCTCACAATATGCACATAATACACGTCTAAACTTAAAATAAAACACATCAGTGTTATCAGCAACAATCACAGATCATCATGCGCATTTAAAAATAGAGTTTTAAGATCATGCAAATTGACCCTAACCTGAGATTATGCAATACATATCCTTATTGTTAGCTCCAGATGATGAGTGCTTCGTGCTCTATGGAACCCCAGGACTCAGAATGTGGAAGAATCTTTGGAAAAGCTCTTGTTGATTGAGAGATTCGAAGGAGAGAAGTTTTAGGGTTCACTCTTGAGATCTCACCAAAATAACCTGTGTCCTCTCTAACCAGTGCATGAGTAAGCTTAAATACCTAGGGTTAATCCACTGATAATCACTTGGGCCTTGTTAATTCCTCACTTAATGAGTTTTGGGTGATTTTGGAAATTTGCATAATGTGAAATACACCCTCCTCCATGCATGTACACCCAAGCATTCTATGATGGATCACTTATTTAACAATTGCTAATAACACCTGAATTGGATTTGGGCCTTGAGATGTCTTGGTTCATGAGTTTTCAATGATCTTGCAATTTTGCATTATGTGAAATAAGTGATGTACAAGTCATGAAATCTCTTAGTTCAAAGGCCAAAAAGGATCCTTAAGGAATGTAGTTTGATGCTAGAATGTGAAATGAAGCAATGGAACCAAATATAGGTCACTATGTCCCAAAATGAAAATGGAACCATGAGAAAACCCTAAAAACTACTTTGCCTTCTTTTGATCATAACTTGAGTTTCACAAATGACATGGAGACCATCTAGTACTTGTTGGAAAAGGGAGAAAAAGATCTTCAACACTCATGTTTAAGGAAAATTCACTTGAAGCTTCTTTGATGATGAAAAGTCAAGTTGAAAGTAGTGTAAGAACTTGCCCAAAATGGAAACTTTCAAATTATAGGTCATTTCCATATTTAGTAACTTTTGTACCAACCCTTGATTCTTGATAAATGGTATGAAACTTGACCCTTGAAGACCATAGGAGGATGTGAGACCTTGAAAACCTTGAAGAGAACCTCAAAATTTCACAGTTGACTTCCCCTCTCACTGTTGACTTTTCCCCAATTTTCCTGATTCCCAATCCATTGGCCAATTGAATCTCTCATGAACCAAACTGATGGACAATCTTCCATTCCTAGATACTTAGGGACCCAAGGAATACCATGGAATCAAGTCTTGCCCTAAAAATCAGAAATAAACTGACTTTATAGCAAACCCTAATTTTGGTACCCTCAGTCTAGGAGGAAATAACACAGTCTCCAAATCCAAATTCCTCTGAATATGATGTGTATCCTCTCCAACAAAGATAAGATATGCCATTTGGTGATGATAAAAACCCAAGAAGCTTGCCCATTGGAGCAATAAACCCAAGAATCTCAAAACCCTAATTTCTGCACTGGTTAGGAGAGAGTGATCCACTTGAGCTCTCTTGGACAATACAAGGACTCTTGCTTGACCCTTTGAAGAACATCTTCTCCTCTTGAACTACCTCAGGCACCTTGACCCCATGCTAAGAACCAATGATGTGCACACATGATAATGCAAAAATGAAATGAAACATAAGCCAGTTAGTAATAAAGGTAGGAGAGCAAATTTTGGGGTGCTACAGCTGCCCCTATTCAATCAACTTGGTCCTGAAGGTATGATAGCAACGACTGTCATGCGTTCAAAGGATTCACGAGGATTGAATACCAAAAGAAACCTTAAATTTGCAATCTTCAAAGGAGGGACGACTCCACTAGGGAACAAGCAATAAATGTTGCACCTGTCACAACATGTACGAGTGTTGGAAATCAATACGAATAATGTATTGGAATGTCATGAAATAAACACAAACGGGTGTTAACTATGCTGGGGATAAACACGGGCGGGTGTCAAGGAGTCAAAGATATCAGATACGAACAGGATACCGAAAGGATACACGAACGGGTGTAAAAAGGTTCAATATGGACGAGTATCGAAAAGATACAAGGACGGGTGCAAAAGGGTTCAATGCGGACGGGTACTGAAAAGATACACTGACGGGTGTACAAAGGTAAATTTACTGGGGATTGATCTCGCTGGGGAACGGAAGGCAACACAGACGGGTGCTGAAAGGAACACGGACGGGTGCCAAATGCCAATACGGACGGACATTGAAGCAAAGGTTCAAACACGGACGGGCGCTGAAAGGACACTGACGGGTGTCAAAAGTCAATACGGACAGGCATTGAAACAAAGGTTCAAACACAGACGGGTGCTGAAAGGAACACGGACGGGTTCCAAATGTCAATACAGACGGGCATCGAAACAAAGGTTCAAACACTGACGGGTGCTGAAAGGAACACAGACGGGTGCCAAATGTCAATACGGACGGGCATTGAAACAAAGGTTCAAGCACTGACGGGTGCTGAAAGGAACACGGACGGGTGCTGAAGGGACATGGACGGGCGTCAAATGTCAATGCAGACGGGCATTGAAACAAAGGTTCAAACACGGACGGGCGCTGAAGGGACACGGACGGGTGTCTGACGGTAAAGACCCTTGAAGGAATAGACCAAAGGACCATCTGGACGAAGGGGTAAAAATGAAATCATGGATTAACACTCCTGGCAAACAACTCTGCAAGGGAATGTCAAATATTGCTTTGAATAACCAAACCCAACAGTTGTGGAGTAAAGTCGAATGATATTCTCCGAAATCTGCTTTTTTCCCGACGAAGAAAAACTCGAACCTGGCTTATGCTTCGGATGCCTATGTTTGAATTTTACCGTAATGCTCCACACGAAGTGGAAATGCTACGCTTTTGAGGATGCAATGCAAATGCTTATGATATGCAAAAAGGGTCCCTCCAGCAAAATAAATGCTGGAGAGAAAAGACCAATTCAGCTGGGGATGACAAAAATAAATTGTCCTCCGAATCCAGGAACTCTGCTGAGAAGGATCACACTGACCGACTCTTTGGATCCAGCACTTCTGCCGGGGATGAAATCCAAAAGCATATACACTCTACCGGGGATTACACATGTCCTTTACTGAAGGTGACATCGAACATGAGATTCCTCCTCTGCTGGGGGAGTTGAGAATGAATGCCAATAACGGAACCGAAAGTCAGTTACTGAGGATTGCCAATAACAGACGGGCTTAGGACCTGCTGGGGGATGCCAGCCCATAATACCATCCTGCTTGGGGAAAATAGTCCATAATACCATCCTGCTTGGGGATATTGCTGAACTTAGCCTGCTGATGGGGAGAATGACTTTACTCTTATCTTGCTGGGGATTAGAATATGACATCGTCGGCGAAAGCACGCTTCCTGACTGGATGGGGAAGGTGAACACCCTGATTTTGTGGGGAAATAACGTCTTGATCCGGAGAAAATACTTCCCAAGTCTCCTGCTGGGGAAGGTCTGCTCTGCTGAGGAAAGGTGCAATCTCAATGCTGGGGAGAGCAACCCTACTGGGGGAGTACAATGTTGTTGCCCTGCAAGTCAAATAACAACAAATAGAATATGCCACAACACGACTATCACCATTAATGCCTAAGTAATTTCTACTGCTTTTTGTTATGCTCCGCAAAGCTCGAAGTTTTATATGCAATGTTTATCAAAAATATCGGACGTTTTTGCAAACAAAATAGTAAAAGTAAAACAAACAACGGAAAGCTCTTTGAGTGAAATGAAAATTTTATTGAGAAAAGTGGTCTGTAAATAGGCATTTACAAACGGAAGCAATTCCTAAAAAGAGGTACGTAATTGCGCAAAAGCAAAAGGAAAATACATATGTCGGCAATGTGGGAACAGATATCCACCATGATTCGACTCAGCTATGACCCATATGTCTTGCTTATCCACAAATGTCTTGATCTTCGAAGAGACTAACTGTACTGATTCCTTTCTTTCAGAATTTCCAGGTATTGAAAGTGCTCACAGATCGAACGTAGACCATAGCCTTTGCGTATAAATCCCTAACTTTTTCCTGGATCGCCCTTTTCGGGTTTTCAATCCATCGGGATACCAATTTTTGCCAAAGTTGCCTTTACCGGTTTTCAACTTTGCGGGTTTACACATTTCTTTTTTACATTTTATCCCTAATTTTTGCCCGAACCTTTTCCTTTTTTATGGTTCGCCGGGATGCCCCTTTTTTGCCTGGACTTTCTTTTTATGTCCAGCGGGTCTCTTTTATGCGAAGTATTTTTTGACTACGTCCACGTTCACAGGGGATGTAAAATCTTCGCCATCCATAGTTGAAAGTAGTAAGGCTCCACCAGAGAAAACCTTTCTTACCACATATGGCCCTTCGTAGTTTGGAGTCCATTTGCCCCTGTGATCTGTCTGAGGAGGAAGGATCCTTTTCAACACCAATTCGCCTGTCTGAAAACTCCGAGGACGCACTTTCTGGTCAAAGGCGTGCTTCATCCTGCTCTGATACAACCGACCATGTGCGATAGCTGCCAATCTCTTTTCTTCAATAAGGTTCAACTGATCCAACCTGGAACGCACCCACTCAGCTTCATCAAGCTTCACATCTGCCAAAATTCTCAAAGACGGAATCTCGACCTCTAAGGGTAAAACTGCTTCCATACCATATACCAATGAGAAAGGGGTTGCCCCAGTTGACGTACGCACCTAAGTACGATAACCATGTAGGGCATAAGGTAGCATTTCATTCCAGTCTTTATACGTTACCACCATCTTCTGCACAATCTTCTTGATATTCTTATTTGCCGCCTCAACAGCACCATTCATCTTCGGACGATATGGAGAAGAATTGTGATGCTCGATCTTGAAACTCTGACATAGTTCCTTCATCATCTTATTGTTCAAATTCGAGCCATTATCAGTGATGATTCTCTTCGGGACCCCATAACGACAGATGATGTCCTTCTTTATAAACCGGGCTACCACTTGCTTGATGACGTTGGCGTACGAGGCTGGCTCCACCCACTTTGTGAAATAGTCAATGGCAACCAAAATGAAGCAATGCCCATTGGAAGCAGTGGGCTCAATCTTCCCAATCATATCTATGCCCCACATTGCAAAAGGCCAAGGAGATGATAACACGTTTAGAGGCGTAGGCAGTACGTGCGTCTTATCTGCATAAATCTGGCATTTATGGCACTTTCGGGCGTACTTGAAACAATCAGACTCCATAGTCATCCAATAATATCCTGCCCTCAACAACTTTCTAGCCATGGTGTGTCCACTGGAATGAGTTCCGAAAGATCCCTCGTGAACTTCCTTCATCAATAAGCCTGCCTCGTGTTCATCAACACAACGTAGCAAGACCATATCGAAGTTTCTCTTATATAACACATCATCCTTGTTCAGAAAGAAGTTTCCTGCCAACCTTCTCAGAGTCTTCTTATCCTTGGTGGAGGCACCCTATGGATACTCCTGTCTCTTCAGAAAAACCTTAATATCATGATACCACGGTTTGCCATCAGACACATCTTCAATTGCAAACACAAAGGCTGGTCTATCCAGATGCATGATTCTAATCGACGGAGTTTCATTCCAATGGTTCACCTTATACATGGATGCCAATGTAGCCAACGCATCAGCCATCTGATTCTCCGCTCGAGGCACATGATGAAAATCCACCCTGTCAAAGAAAGGTAACAACCTTCTGGCATAGTTGTTATAAGGCACCAAATTCGCCTGAAGAGTTTCCCATTCTCCTATAATCTGATTAACTACCAACGCGGAATCACCATAGACATCGAGTTTATTAATTCACAAATCAATTGCTTCTTCTAACCCCATGATGCATGCTTCATACTCTGCCTCGTTGTTGGTACACACGAATGCTAACCGGGCAATGAAAGGTATATGAGAACCCTTCGGGGTCATAATGATTGCCCCAATTCCATTACCATATGAGTTGACAGTCCCATAAAAAATCATCTTCCACTGAGAGCCAATCTCAGGTCCTTCATCAGGCAGAGGTCCTTCACAATCTTTCATTTTCAGAAACATAACATGCTCGTCCGGAAACTCAAACTTCATTGGCTGATAATCCTCGACCGGCTGTTTAGCAAGATATTATGACAGAACACTTCCCTTAATGGCCTTCTGAGAAACATATTGAATATCGTACTCTGTCAAAACCATCTGCCAACGGGCTATCCTTCCAGAAAGTGCTTGCTTCTCAAACACGTACTTAATCGGATCCATCTTCGAAATCAACAAGGTTGTGTGGTTTAACATATACTGCCTTAGGCGCTTGGATGCCCAAGCGAGTGCACAACATGTCTTTTCCAACATGGTGTATCTTGATTCGCAATTAGTGAACTTCTTACTCAGGTAGTAAATGGCGTGATCCTTTCTACCTGTCTCGTTGTGTTGACCGAGCGCACAACCCATCGAATTCTCAAGAACCGTAAGGTACATAATTAACGGTCTCCCGGACACCGGTGGCATAAGGACTGGACGTTCCTGTAAATACTTCTTTATCCTTTCAAATGCTTCTTGACAATTTTCATTCCACTTGACCTCCTGATCCTTTCTTAGCAAATTGAAAATTGGCTCACACGTGGCTGTCAGATGAGAGATGAACCTAGCAATGTAATTCAACCTCCCCAAGAAACCACGAACCTCTTTCTCTGTTCTTGGCTCAGGCATCTCCTGTATGGTTCTTATTTTTGCAGGATCAACCTTGATACCTCTTTCACTAACAATGAATCCCAGCAATTTACCAGACCTCACGCCGAAAGTGCACTTGTTCGGATTCAGTCTCAGTCTGAACTTCCTCAACCTTTTAAACAGCTTCTGGAGGTTTACCAAGTGTTCTTCCTCTGTCTGTGACTTCGCAATCATGTCATCAACATAAACTTCAATCTCCTTGTGAATCATATCATGAAAGAGAGTCACCATTGCCCGCTGATAGGTTGCCCTAGCATTCTTCAATCCAAAGGGCATTACCTTGTAGAAAAATGTTCCCCACGGTGTTATGAACGTAGTCTTCTCCATGTCCTCTGGGGCCATTTTGATTTGGTTATACCCAGAGAAGCCATCCATGAAGGAAAACACAGAATATTGAGCAGTATTGTCTACTAACACGTTAATGTGGGGGAGCGGGAAATCATCCTTCGGGCTCGCCCTATTCAGATCTCGGTAATCGACACACATCCTGACCTTCCCATCCTTCTTAGGTACAGGTACAATATTAGCAACCCACGGAGGATAATTTGTCATAACAAGAAATCCGGCGTCCAAATGTTTCTGAACCTCTTCCTTGATCTTGACAGCCATATCTGGTTTCGTCCTTCTCAGTTTCTGCTTGACTGGAATACAACCCTCTTTAAGCGGCAACCGGTGTGCAACAATGTCAGTGTCAAGCCCTGGCATGTCTTGGTAAGACCAGGCGAAGATATCCACATACTCTCGAAGCAACTCAACCAATCTTCCTTTAACAGTGTCTTCCAAGGCAGTCCCAACCCTTACTTCTCGTTTAACATCCTCGGTTCCCAGATTAATAGTCTCAACTTCCTCCTGATAAGGTAGAATAACCCTTTCCTCTTGTTTCAGTAGCCTGGCTAATTCTTCAGGTAAGTCACAGTCTTCGTCAGTCTCTTCTTCGGCCTGATAGATGGGATTGTCGAAGTCATATCGAGCCATAGCTAAGTCATGATGGGTGGAATCTGAACAAAGAAACCTGCATGATGGATGTTTTATGTTTATTATGAGTGCAATAAACAAGAAAACACATTGCCATTTTGATGTGGGTTAATGCAAAAAGTAAAAAAACAGAAAAACAGGGATCAAAATATTTGAATGAAAAAACGTCCTTTATTGATGATAAAAGTAGCAAATAAACATCCAAGCCCTACAAATAAATATCACTACGTCTTGGGCAGAACGTAGGATTTAACATAACAGAAAACAAAAGTAAATTACTCCGGGCGCGTCACTTGAATGACTTTCTCGAAAGACCAGTTGCCTAAACTCTGACCAGGGGTGCAGGGACGGATCCATTCATCCATGTCACAATCACTATCTCCTTCATCCTCAATAGCATTAACCTGATTAAAGAAAACCCCAGCACTTGTGAACCGAATTGGACCAGCATACTTGGGAGGCTCTTGAGCTCGTCGGGGTGGCTTGTACCCTAGTCCATGGGTATCCTGCTTTCTTTGAACATCAATGACATTGCCCCATTTCCGAGAACCACCAGCTTCAACTATAGTGCGCGCCTCTTTGAAAGAGGACATTGGAACCTCTGGTTGTCTGACAACTTCAGGTTGGGCAACCACCTCAAGCTGACTGACTGCCTTTGGGGGTTCCTCGGGAATTTTCACAGCTTCAAAGGCTTGGCACAAAGTTTCCTGTACTTCACCATCTACCTCTACATACTTGAAGGTCGATAGGTGACTCACCATGATCTCTTCCTCACCACAAACAGTCACAACGTGGCCATCCACCATATACTTCAACTTCTGGTGCAGCGTAGATGTTACTGCCCCAGCACCATGGATCCAAGGGCGACCCAACAAACAACTATAGGCAGGATGAATATCCATTATGTAAAAGGTGGTGTTGAAAATCTCAGGACCCACCTTGATTGGCAGAACTAACTCTCAAAAAACTGACCTCTTGGAGCCATCAAAAGCACGTACCACTAAGTCACTTGGTGTACAAATCAACCCACGAGTATCCAATTTCATCAAAGCCTTCTTCGGTAACACATTCAAAGACGACCCAGTGTCAACTAACACATGCGACATTAAGGAACCACGACATTCCACTGAAATATGCAGAGCGTTGTTGTGATTCCTCCCAGCTGGAGTCAGATCTAAATCGGTGAAACCCAAGCCATTGCCAGCATTCACATAAGCCACAACCCCTTCTAACTGGTTGACAGATATTTCCTGCGGTACATAAGCCATGTTCAAAACCTTCAGTAATGCATTTCGGTGTGCCTCGGAGCACAATAGTAAGGATAGAATGGAAATCTTCGATGGAGTTTGGTGAAGTTTATCAACAATCTTGTAATCACTTTTCCTGATCAACCTCATAAACTCTTCTACGTCTTCTGAGAAAGTATCCCCAACTGGCTTTGTCATAGAATTATTTGCTTCCTGCCTCTGTACAGACTCATCCATCATCTGTTTACCTTTGTCTTGTTTTGAACTGCCAACTTGATCCTCAGACGGAATAAAGACTCTACCACTCCTAGTGATAGCCCCTGCTTCAACAAGATTTTCGACCCCTGTATTCACAGCTGATGTCTCTACCAATTCCTGCTTCTTACCATTAACAAACACCTCGGCTTCATAGTTCCATGGGATGGCCTTGGTACTCTCATACGGGACTGGTCCAGGAACAGTGATAATGACCAGCGCTGGTCTCGTCGGCGCTGATATAGTTATTGTCTTGAACGGAATTGTTATTGTGGCAATATCAATCTCTCTGTTAGTAACTTTACTCTGCCTACAACCCCTGTCAAACTGTAATATCCCTTCACTGATCATTCTCTGAATACCTGCTTTCAATAAACCACAACCACCTGGCTGCGACACACATCCTACACAACCTTCATCACAGCCGGGAAATACCCCTCCCTTCAACAGTCTTTCCTTCACCACACCCAAGGGAGTTTGGACTTCGTTCACATCTGAAATCAAACTCAAGTCTTCACAGTCTTTAATGATAGCATTGACCCTCGGCCCACCGTGATTCGGCATCGGGTTCTGATTCACATTTGGAACGTCATTGGAGAAATTGATGGCTTTGGAATCCACTAAATCTTGAACCAGATGCTTAAAAGCTCTACAGTTCTCAGTATAATGTCCGGGTGCTCCAGAATGGAATTCACAGTGGGCGTTGGCGTCATAGCCGGGAGGTGGGTTACCAATAGGTGGAGCCAATGTTCTCTTCTGAATTAACTGTAGCTTTAACAATTGTTGAAATAATTGAGAGTAGGGAATAGGCAGAGTGTCAAGATGCATATCCCGCCTAGGCGCAAGCTGTGGTCTGCGAGGAGCCTGATTTTGTTGTTGAGACACTTCTGGCTACTGAGGTGCTGCTGGGATGGTTATAGAAGCTACCTGCTGATTGAAGTTCTGACGAGGTCTATCTCTACCACGATATGATGACACGGAGTTTGTATCTCCCTCCTTCTTCTTATAACCACTGGCATAAGGCTTCTTACCTCCTCCAGATGAGGACCCATCACCGCCTGATATTTTTCCCGCCTTAATTCCGCTTTCCACCATCTCTCCTACTAAGATCAGATCAGCAAACTTTCTAGTCATACACGGTACCAGCTTTTCATAGTAATGACCCTGCAAGGTGACCATAAACATAGTTATCATTTCTCGCTCCAACATGGGAGGTTGAACCCTCGCCGCCAGTTCTCGTCACCTCTGAGCGTATTCCTTGAAACTCTCATTGTTCTTTTGTGACAAATTCTGCAGTTGTGTTCTGTTCGGAGCCATGTCAGTGTTGTATTGATAGTGTTTGATAAATGCCCCTACCAGCTCTCTCCAACTACGAACATCTTTCCTCTCTAGTTGCATATACCATTCTAGGGATGCCCCAGATAGGCTATCCTGAAAGCAATGCATCATCAGCTTCTCATTCTTTGCATGCGCAACCATTTTACTTGCGTATGCCCTCACGTGAGTCCTTGGGCAAGTCATACCATTGTACTTTTCAAAAGTAGGAGTCTGAAACTTGTGCGGGATAACAACGCCTAGAACCAGCCCCAAATCCTCTAGATCCATACCCACAGAATCCTGATTTACAACACCCCTCAGTTGTTCCTCAATCAACCTGAACCTCTGATCATTGTCAATCTGGGGACCAGCATCCCCACCTGGCACAGAGAATGCATCTTCCTGAAGATCATCATACTGACGGCCATGAATAGCGCCGACACTGTTACCTCCCCCCCACTAAAGTAGGAACCATAACATTTTCTCCTCCGCCCGGAGGGATCACAACACCAGGAACAGGAATACCTCCGCCCGGAGGGCCATTATTACCAGTAATACCAGTATGAACTCCTCCATGAAGGACACCCTCTTCATCAATTCTCGTAATCAGTGGCTGAACGAGAGTCCTCAACTGCTCTTGGCCTTGAGCAACACCTTGCATTAATTCCATGAATTAGTTCATGCGAGTCCGCATCTCAGTCATCTCATTTTGTAGCTGATTCATGAATCTCCTCTGATTTTGCCTGGTAGAATACCGGTGAATGTGCTGATCTGCAATCCTGTACTAAGATTAGAACAAGATAAGAACACCAGAGATAAACACCTGTTATGCAAAATGATCATGAATATGCAAATGCAAATGAACATGTTTGAATATTCGCAGGGCGATCCACCCCTTGATTCCAGTTTAACAACAAGATAGAACGAAACTTCTGCTCATATATTAAGAAAACCAGAGGAAAACCAAATGTTGACAATCACAACCCAAAATAATGAGTCTGAACACAATAATCATAGATCCCAACCAACAGGTCTGGTGGTGATCCAAATACAATAAAAGAAAATAGAAAACTACGACATGTCATCAAAGTCCACAAGTGCCAATCCCCCCCATCCATTATGCTTTTTGCTCCAGTCTTGAATTTCCTTGAACAGGTTTTTGGTGTCGGGATGCTTCGGTCTCTGAATTAGCTCTTGAATGAGAACATCTCTCCTATGCATGATCCCTTCCAAGTATCGGCAATGCAACTCCCAAGCGTCTTCTCCAGAAACACCATCCATGCTAGGACCCTCATTTCTAGGTCTCTTCACTTCAGCTTGGATCTTCAGTTCCTCTATGGAGGCTATGGCTTCATTGAGTCGACCCTCGACTGCTTGTCTCTGGAATACCCCTGATAGGATCTCAACGTCTTTTTTCTTGAGCTTCAACTTCAATTGATCAATCTGAGCTAGATAATCGTCTTCCTTTCGCTTATTTTCAGCCATTGCAGTGTCTCGGTGAGCATTGAACCTGTGAATTTTCAACAAAGCCTTGGACAATTCCCCCTTCTTAGACTTGAGAACCTTGGTGATACCCTCTAGAGCTTGCTTCATCCTTTGTCTGGATGTGACCTTGTCAGCCAGCTCCTTTTCTGCCTTAGCGAGGAGCTTTGTCTTCAACTCGGCGATGTGAACAGCTTCACCCCGCTCATGTTTCAACTGATAAATCTCTCTTTGTAGCTCACTGTTTTCTTCTCGCAAATTTTCTTTTTCAGCCCACAACTTGTTAAACTTCTCTATCTCAACTGTGGTAGGAGGCTCAATCAGCAAGGGGTAAGATGGTGGTTCTTTGGAGAATGGCAAAAGCTCCTCCTCTACCCTTTTCTGAATCCAATCTTCATACGCAGGAAATGTTCTGTTGTTGCTCTTCCCAAAATAAGTCTTCCCTTTCTTATGACGATCTTCCTAAGTATTTGCAGCTTCTTTTAACAGTTCTGGATTGATTTCCCCACTCAGATATAAAGATTCTTGGACCTCCTCGTCTCTTGGTGGCTCTTTCAAGGCATACCCGAATTGCCTAATAGCGAGAATAGGGTTGTAGTTAATTCCCCATTTCCTTCCTATTAGAGGCACATTTGGGAGACCTCCACAACTAATCATGATATCTTGGCCCAATAAGTCACGGTTAACCCAAATTAGATTATCTGCCCTCAAGCCCATTAATCTTTTGGACCAATCCAATGTTCCTTGAGTATCTACAAATGCCCCAGATTTGGGAAGACGATCAGCAAACCATTTGTAGAAGACTGGCACACAAAAATAAAGGGGTCCTCCCCTCCTCTTCTCGTTCTTATAATGCACTAAATAATACAGATCTCCAAGCAAAGTAGGTACCAGATTCTTCTTGGTAAATATCCAGACGACGTGCATGTCCACAAAATCCTTCATATTTGGAAACAACGCCGTTCCATAGACACACATAGCCAAGATGGCGTTGAAAACTGACCAACATCTAGCCTTAGCATACATCGCAACCTGTTCTACCAAAAATTTCACGTGAAAGCCTTTACACCCTCCCTTACTGGCAACGTTGTTTTTCAACAAAGACAAATCCAAATGCAAAGCCTCGGAAACCTTTCCCAAATCAGGAAGTTCTTTAGAAGGATAGAAAGGAGCCTCTTCTTTAATGTCAACATCCAGAATGAGAGCAAATTCCTCCAATGTCGGAGCCAAAAGATAATCAGTGAATAGGAAATAACATAGGTGAGGGTCATAGAATTGCACCAGAGTGTGCAAACTCGTATTCAGTGATGTCGCGAGCAAAATTCAGAATTCTTCCATACTCTCGCCTAAAGTCTGCCAATACCCCATGTTCTGCCATAGACACAATCTTGTGAACAGGATCCAAAATAAGTGATGGGAACTTGTACATTATGATGTTATTTCTCTTCTCAGTGCTCATCCTTAATAGTCTTCAAAAACCAGAATCAAAGTTAGGATGCAGCCCTGCAAATGAATAAACATGTTAGGATGCAAAATGATGATGCAAATGCACACATGGGATCAAGGATGCCACACAGACTGGACAACTGCTGCACTGAACAACTGTATAATCTCAAAGGTCTGCCCAAACACCCAGAATATAAACATAACCATAGTACCACACTGATAAATCTGCTGATCAGAAAACCGGGTATGTTGAAGGTCAAGGTTACCTGCAAACCTGTAAACACCCTGCCCTCTGACATGTGGGTACTAGAAAGTTGAGGATCCTCAATATCACGGGCTCTCAGGTCGAGAAATGATGATACGTTCACCATTTCTGGTTTAGCATCATCACCAATCGAGGAGGCCTCAACTGATTCCCCTCAAAAGAAAACATCCTATGGCAAGTCCTCAGTTTCAGCACTGAGGTCGAGAAGCAATAGTACATTCATCCCTCAGGGTACAGTACTATCGCCAATCGAGGAGTGCTTCCACTGATTCTTTTCCAAAAGGAAACCCTATAGCAAGTTCCCAGCATTGGGTCCTCGGATCAACATGTGTAATGGGTTTGCCATTTCTGGTCTACCATTATCACGTCTCGGGAGGAGTGTCGTTACTGAGTCCTCGGGAATGGCTGCCAGAGTCGACAGTTTTCCAAGTTACATTCAATCATCTGCACCAATGCGCAGGATAGAACATTACCAAAGAAAACCTCGTTTGGATGTGGAGTTTTCATGTATACTACGTCTGGCCAAATGCCACACAAGTCACACTACTTTCCACGCTAATCCTACGTGTACGCTCAAGCATGGGTATTGGGCTTATCTCTCAGAACCCCCAACCCGCCAAACAGAAGAACAGTGCAGTAGATGATAATAATATGCAATGCAGAAAATGCGGTAAAAATAAAATACAACAAATAAAGCAAAACAAAAAACAAAAACACCCAAAGAGAACAAAGACAAGCAAGTGCTAGGATTGACTCGCTTAGGGATGGACCAGCATAGGTCAACCAGAGTCCCCAGCTATCGCTCCCAGGATTTTCATCCAGGTACAAATACGAGAGTGGCGCGGAAAACAGAGTCGCTAGCCGTGTAAATTTATCCCAAGAGAGGGAAAGGGAACACCACATAAACCTGAGGAAGGGGGAAATGAATGGCCATCGCAACCATAGCCTGGGTTCGGGAGTCCGTTACACGAGGGGAAGGTGTTAGCACCCCACGCGTCCATCGTACTCGATGGGATCCACGCTTGTTATCTATTCTAAGGGTGAGTTATCCTAACATCTATGGCTGTACTAAAATGGGGGAAGGGAAAAACTAAGACAGACTCGGTAGGACGTCGTCGTCCTAGGCCTACGTACCCCCTTTGTGCAATGGGGAATTCAGAGTCAACGTAGTTCGGACCAAGTTCTTTTTGTGTTTTTTATGAGCAACGTTAAGTTCGCGTCCGGCAGTTTAGGTCGATGCCTGTTTGCGACTCAGACGGAAAATAATGTGCCCTTTTTAAAAATAGCCTTTAGTTTGACAATCCCGAAGGACAAAAAGGTTTGAAGTTTGTTTGTATTTTTTAGGACAGAAGTGACTTGAGTTAGTTCATAACTCAACTTGAACCAAAGTCTATGACACGGGAGCGAATGCTTCGCATGGTCGCCCCCAATGGGACGTATGCTCAACACTCTAGAAGAGAGAAGAGGGACCCCTCAATCTTCATTTCCTATGTTTAAGGCTTGTGTGCAAGGCAAGTTAACCTAATTAAGTATCTTAGAGATATTATGAGATGAGAAGAGGGACTCAAAAGAAGAGAAAGACACTAAAGGGATTCTATCCTAATGTTATCATGCAAAGATGGCCCTAAGGGGAGGTTTGGAGGGAGACTATCATATGGAATTTAGTCCTAATGTTATCATGCAAAGGTGGCCCTAAGGGGAGGTTTGACAACAACCTAAGCCTAAAGGAAAGAAAAGATGAGAGAAGGAAAGAGTAAGGGTGAACATGGATAACTATCCACATCCTCAAATAACTTACCTCGGCCTCTGCATAAAAGGTTAGTACAAAACAGACATAAGTAAAAATAAGACAAATGAAACCCAAGCAAGTTATAGACCAAAGTGAAATGGTTACAAACCAAATGAAACTCATCCAAGTCAGAATATACACCTTAGAGGTGACCCCCAATGTTTACCAAACAAAATCAAGCAAATAGAATGCAAACCAGTGGTAAAACAAACAAGAGAGTTATCAAAAAAGGAATAGAAGAAGGAAGAGTGGATATGTAAGGTGATCATGCAAGAATGCTTCAAATAGTATCCAAGTCAGAATGTGGATGACCTAAACATGTGCCTAAACATGTTATACAAGTGTCACATGAGGCATGCAAACAGATATCCAAGCATCAAGAATCATCAGAAGAAAGAGAAGGAAGCATATAAGTGAAACATGTTCAAGTATGTAAGATGAAGCATGAATAGCATATGACATGAATGCAAAGTTCCAAAGTCAGAAACATACATAAAATGAAATGTAAATGAATGATATGGTATGGCATACACAAACCAAACATAAGTCATGAGTAAGCATAGATGAGAAGAAGTGAGAAGATAAGTCAAAGAAAAGGCATGTAAACCAAGCATTGAACATGTGCACAAAGTATGCAACAACCTCACACCAATGACATATAATGGCAATCAAGTGACCCATAACAATTCAAACATGGTTTATGAAGTCAAAGAAGCAATCTCAAACAATGGCACAAGTACCTTCTCAAACAAGTAATCAGACATGATCAAGGATGTGCATACCAGAAGACCTCAAACAAAGAGCAATCACATAATTAGCAAAACATCTTCTAAAATTACCAAATTAAGACTCAACACACCTAAACCAGTGACAAACAACATGTCAAAAGCTCATGCCAAAATTCCCCAGATAGGTCACTCAAACAATTATGTAAAGTCAAATGAGAATTATGGTTCAATATGCAAAAGAAAAGAACTAAAATGCAATATGAATAGATTTTAAAAATGAGAAAAAAATGTTTTAATTCAATTCAATGTGTTGGTGAAACAATTCAAAAAGAATGAACTCAAAAGGTTTTATGGATGATGAGAAATAAAATAAACAAGTTAGAGTATGCATGTATGGAATGAACTCAAAAGAAATCAACCAAATAATTAATTCAGATGATAAAACTAAAATAAAATAATAAAATAAAATTTGATAAAATTTTATAAAATGCTAAATGTGAGTCATGAATTTTCTTGTAATTTTTTAATGCACAAAACTATTTTTAATAATAAAAAATGAGAAACAAACAATTAAATAAAATAAAAACAATGAAATATGCAAGGGGTGGGTTTAGCAAGCAGTCCACGTTAAAAATGTTAATGGGCTCATACAGGGGGGTGTGAATAGAGGGCCCATACACTAAAACCCATCAGCGAAAAATAAAATAAAAAGAAAAAGAACACGTGGACCTCAGTCCACCAACAGACTCAATCATGGCCATACAAATCATCCAACGCACACCATCAGTCAACAAACTAAATAAGTAAACATGATAAACGCACACCATAACAATGATGCACGCACCCACACACAATTGGTCAGAAACTAAAAAAGGGACGCACGTGAGCAGCATACCATATCATTAATGCGTTGGCAAACATCTAGCCACATGATTTAATCAACATTCAAGATCAGCCAATGAAAAACATGATGAGTGGATTAGATTGGACGTACATGATAATTACCATAGGATGGCACACACACAGCCAATAACATAAAAATAAAAATTTAAACGATGTGGCAACATATTGGCCACACGATCAAAGCCATCAATGGCTGGGAACCCGTCTTCCTCACACAAACCCTAGCCGGCCGGAAAAAGAACCAGACGCCGGAGCCCTAGCTCCGGTCGTCATCTCCAGTAACCCCCACCCCCAAAATCCCCAGAAATCACTCACGAGCATACCGAACTGATCAGAAAAACATGAGGATTAAGAATATCGCATTAAAAATCCCAAACAATCAACATGCAAGGAGAATCGAGCGAAACAAAGTAAGGGTCCAAAACTTAAATCTCACAATATGCACATAATACACGTCTAAACTTAAAATAAAACACATCAGAGTCATCAGCAACAATCACAGATCATCATGCGTATTTAAAAATAGAGTTTTAAGATTATGCAAATTGACCCTAACCTGAGATTATGCAATACGTATCCTTATTGTTAGCTCCAGATGATGAGTGCTTCGTGCTCTATGGAACCCCCGGACTCAGAATGTGGAAGAATCTTTGGAAAATCTCTTGTTGATTGAGAGATTCGAAGGAGAGAAGTTTTAGGGTTCACTCTTAAGATCTCACCAAAATAACCTGTGTCCCCTCTAACCAGTGCATGAGTAAGCTTAAATACCTAGGGTTAATCCACTGATAATCACTTGGGCCTTGTTAATTCCTCACTTAATAAGTTTTGGGTGATTTTGGAAATTTGCATAATGTGAAATACACCCTCCTCCATGCATGTACACCCAAGCATTCTATGATGTATCACTTATTTAACAATTGCTAATCACACCTGAATTGGATTTGGGCCTTGAGATGTCTTGGTTCATGAGTTTTCAATGATCTTACAATTTTACATAATGTGAAATAAGTGATGTACAAGTCATGAAGTCTCTTGGTTCAAAGGCCAAAAAGGATCCTTAAGGAATGTACTTTGATGCTAGAATGTGACATGAAGCAATGGAACCAAATATAGGTCACTATGTCCCAAAATGAAAATGGAACCATGAGAAAACCCTAAAAACCACTTTGCCTTCTTTTGATCATAACTTGAGTTTCACAAATGACATGGAGACCATCTAGTACTTGTTGGAAAGGGGAGAAAAAGATATTCAACTTTCATGTTTGAGTAAAATTCACTTGAAGCTTCTTTGATGATGAAAAGTCAAGTTGAAAGTAGTGTAAGAACTTGCCCAAAATGGAAACTTTCAAATTATAGGTCATTTCCATATTTAGTAACTTTTGTACCAACCCTTGATTCTTGATAAATGGTATGAAACTTGACCCTTGAAGACCATAGGAGGATGTGAGACCTTGAAAACCTTGAAGAGAACCTCAAAATTTCACAGTTGACTTCCCCTCTCACTGTTGACTTTTCCCCAATTTTCCTGATTCCCAATCCATTGGCCAATTGAATCTCTCATGAACCAAACTGATAGACAATCTTCCATACCTAGATACTTAGGGACCCAAGGAATACCATGGAATCAAGTCTTGCCCTAAAAATCAGAAATAAACTGACTTTATAGCAAACCCTTATTTTGGTACCCTCAGTCTAGGAGGAAATAACACAGTTTCCAAATCCAAATTCCTCTGAATATGATGTGTATCCTCTCCAACAAAGATAAGATATGCCATTTGGTGATGATAAAAACCTAAGAAGCTTGCCCATTGGAGCAATAAACCCAAGAATCTCAAAATCCTAATTTCTGCACTGGTTAGGAGAGAGTGATCCACTTGAGCTCTCTTGGACAATACAAGGACTCTTGCTTGACCCTTTGAAGAACATATTCTCCTCTTGAACTGCCTCAGGCACCTTGACCCCATGCTAAGAACCAATGATGTGCACACATGATAATGCAAAAATGAAATGAAACATAAGCCAGTTAGTAATAAAGGTAGGAGAGCAAATTTTGGGGTGCTACATTATGGCATTGATTATTGGTGGTTCAAGCTCGAGGTTGTGTTTTGTCTTAGTCGAATTGGGGTGCTAGGCCAATGTTGGTTGTGATTTAGGTTTTGGTGGCAGACCTTTGTCTTTCCGTAGGATTTCTTTGTCTTTTCTTTTTTATTGATATTTTTATTTGGGTTGAGTACCCTTGTGCCTCTTTTAATCATTTTTGCTTATAAAAAAATACTTAATACCCTTTTTAGTTCCTTACCTATATCTCTGGGTTCATTTTGGTCTTTTTTTCTTTTAAAACGTCCAATTTGGTCCCTTACGTTGTCAACACAATCAAATAAGTCATTTCTGTCAAATATTGATAAATGGCGTTAGTGAAAATGACATGGCATCCGACGTGACATATGTTTGCACGCGTGGCATATGACGTGGTACATATGTATCACCAAATCATTAAAAAAATTCAAGAAAAAATCTAAAATTTTGCCCTTAGCCTAGAATCGAACCCATGCATTATTGATTGCAAAGAAAAATTTTGTACCATTGAGCCACTTAACATTTGTTATTTTAAAAGTACAACTCTACACTAATATCTCATTCTGCATTTAACTATTTTTTCTAATGAATTATGCAACTGCAACAAGTTGAGATTTCTAATGAATTAATCCTTCAACAGGTATTAAAGCACATGTGCTATGCTGGGGAAAAATGGGATCAGATACAGTCATGGTAAGAACATATTACAGATAATAGTGATGAACATTGAATTTCACGGCAAGCATTTTTGAAAGAACATGCATTGTGTTGATTTTTCAAGCATGAACATCATGGATACGAAATCTTCATGAATAAAAAAGTCTACAGTACACGGATGGAAGAAATCTTCATGGATACGAAAGTCTACAATACTGTAATACCCCGTATTATTTAAATGCTCAATTGGATATCAGATGAGATCAGAGGAGCATCTAGGTGCTCTATCTTTGGTAAATTGGATTAATGGAATCCTTTAAGTACTTTAAGTATCGACACTTGGGATCAATAGAGCAACTAATGAGCTCTGAAGAGATTAATTTATTATTAGTTCAAGAGAGACTTTTATGATAACTCTAATAATTGATCAATTGGTTGAGATGACAAAATATCAATTGGAGATATTTTACTCTATTGGATTATATTATATAATATTGGTTTATATATATATATATATATATATATATATATATATATATATATATATATATATTTGTTAAGAAAAGAAAAGAGAAAAAGAAGAAGTTGGTAGAGAAGAAGGAGAAAAGGAAAAAGGAAAGAAGAGAAAGAGAGAAAATGGAGAAGATGAAGAAGAGAAACCCATGGATCATCAGCATCTTCTTCAAACTCCTCTTCGATTATCAGGTGGGTTCTAGTTAGACACTCTAAGTTCTAGAAATAGATGTTTGGAACTTAGGTTAGAATTGAGAGAAAATGATTAAAAGGATAATCGATGAAATCTAACAGATGAAACGTGATATAAAATGTGTGGAATACTTGTTGTATGATTGGGTTATGTTTTGGTATGCTTTGGATGAGTGTTGGTGGAAGAAAGGTTGGTTTTTGGCCCAAATGACCCATAACAGCGCTGCTGGAAAACCCAGTTTTCCCAGGTTCGCACAGCGAGTCCCCTAGCGAAGGGGAAATCGAACACTCGCTGGCTATTCGCACTGCATAGGTGAGGGCGGACGTTTGCCAGAGGTTCGCACTGCGAACTTTACCTTGTTTTGGTTCTCACTTGGTTCGCCAGACGTTCGCACTGCGAATGGGACAGCGAACCCAGTGTATTTAGGCATTCGCTGGGAGATTCGCACTGCGAATGAGAAAGCGAGCATTCCCTGGCTGCTTCGCATTGCGAACATAGCAGATCCTCCAACTTGTTTCTTTCATAACTTTTGACTCGATTATTGGATGTGAGTATTCTTTGTATCATTGTGTAGCTATGAACATCCTCTAGCTAATGGAAGTGAGAAATATCTGTTTATTGCCCGATTAAATAAATCGGAGGGAACCGTGAATTGGTGTAATGTGTGATATGTGGAATTATGTGTTTCCATTATGTGATTGATGATTATATACCTATGCTCTTATTGTTAAACATGTATGAATGATATATGCATGCTTAAAATGAATTAGGAAGAGTGAGGAAACTTTACCCCAAAACAAAATGGTATAATTCTAGGTTGTGGATAGAATTGTGATAGAAACTCTGGATGGCGACGCTCGTGCATTCACTGACGAGTTCTGGCCTAGAGTAGATAATGTAATGACAACGCTCGTGCATGAGAGGCCGAGGCGTGTGTCCATTACCGATTGGTATAGGAATGAGTGAGACACTAGTATGGAACACGTGTATTTTGTTATGTTTTATTGTTAAAGGAAAAAGAGGCCTTAAGGCGAATGTGGCCTTGTGATTGTCGAATACAATCACGTCGTGTATATGATCACATAATCATAACCATTTCTTTTGTGTTGCCCTTGAGAGGCCTTCATGAGTCTCGAGCTCCTCTGAAGTACAGGCATGATTACTTGGTAGGTTTGATTCCCTACGTGTAGTACGATTGGAGCCTATGCATTGGGTAGAGACTTGTGATGGTTAAAAGGCCATGAAAAGTGACGGTTCACGGTTAACAGGCCGGTGATCCCGAATCCAATTCGTATGCCAAGTAACTACAAGGATCCATGACTCGGGTCGTCTTCTAGACATAGAAGCGGACGGGAAAAGGGGATGCCTTGGTACCGGTTATCGATTCGTAAGGAATCTTAAGTTAACAGGCTCAGGACGTAATTCCTTCCGTGCGAACTCTATGAGTTAACAGACTCATGACATGTTTCCATATAGTGTGAGATTGTGAACTCAAAGTCATTTTCCCTTCCCCTTGGCTTGAGTTAGGATTGATAGAACCCTGTAAAGCCGAGAAAATCTATAGGATAGAGAACCCACTGAGATTTGATGTATCTCACCCCACTATAGTTGCTTTATTTCAGGTGTAGGTTTGGTTACAAGTGAAGCGATGCTCGGATGTTTCAAGAGAAGCTTAGTTAAGCTTATTCCGCTGTGTATTCTTTTGTTGTATACAATTGAGGATATTGTATATCATTCTTAGTTTTATTATTTTTGGCTAGTTTCCATGACTTATGCCATGTGTTGTATTTAGGTTTTAGAAATGGACAAGTATGTGAACTATGCCATTAGGCACTTTTGATCTGTCAGTACCAAATAAAATGCTTGTATGGTATTATTCTAGATATATAGTATACAGGGCATTACAGTTGGTATCAGAGCAGGTCGTGTCCTCGACCTAGCCTTGAAACTTCATAAGTAAATCTATTCCTGCCTCTTAAGTGTGTCATGCCATCATGAAACTTAATATCATACTATGTAGTGTTGGGTCTGATCAACCTAATACTATGTATGTGATAGGTAGAATCATGGTTGAGCGACCACGAGGACTCCGAAGTGTTGTCGGAACTTGTGCTGCGAGGGTTGGCTTAAGCTAAGAGTAAGTATTTTGGAATTTAAGGGAAACGATATTAACGGTATGTTATAAGGAAGTGACAACGGAATGTATTTTTGGACGAAGATGTAATAGAGTTATTGTGTAGTTGTGAGGCTCAAATTAAGGAAGTGTAATCAAGGATGGTTCACCCGTGAGAAAGTTACACTTTGGTATTGAGAACGAGCGTAGTAGTAGCACCGTGGTCATAAGTGTACGTGAGGGATTCTTATTTTGAGACAAGTATGAAGAGACGTACCTTGTGGAGCAGTGACTATTGTATTTTACGGAGTAAGCTTGCGGTAAAACAATGAGAAGCAAATGGGAATTATTACGGACTAAATGTAAATCATGGAACGACTTATACCGGAAGGGTTTGGTAATTAGTTGATGAGAATTGTTGGATGCAAGTCTTTCATTAAGTGACTTAAGGGTAAGTGTGGTGTATAATGAATGGTGGGAAGTAAGGAAGTCCGGTTAATGTGTACGAAGTGATGGGAAGGTTCTTCAAAAGGATGCATTACCCCGATCTATTTTCAAGTGTAGAGCAACTTCTGTATTTGTGAATAATTAGAAGAATTGGAATCTACCTTTTATCGGACTAAGAATGTTGTTGTCTTATTTCTCACCAGGGAGTTCAAGTGAGAGAATAAGGTGGTATGCTTGTTATGAGATGTCCATCGCTTTTGTGGTACCGTGTAACGGTTGTGTACTGGATTTTGCTTGTGGACGAATTAAGTTTGAGTTATGGCTTAAACCTTGGAATGTCGTCATCGTTGGCTTCATCTAGTGTAATTGTATGAGTGGAGAATGAACTATCGCATTGAAGTTTTGTCGTGTGACCGTGTCGGAATTTGGAAATTTTGCCTTGTCACTGGATGGGAGTATGTCGTCTGCATGTTTTGATTTTGTTGATTTTACCTTGAGTGGATCATGGTTAGTGAATGTTATACAAGTTAAGAAGCCACGAGTTGTGAATGATATTTCAAGTAAGATGAATCGGATTAATGGTTTGAGTAGGGATGGCTTTGAATTAAGAAGAATCTGGTTTTTGATTCTGCAGCAGTGTTACCCGACTAACGCAAGGAGAAGTTAACCGATTAGCTCAGATGGTTAATCGATGAACGTATGGGTAAGCTATGGAATCTCTTGAGAACCATCATTTGTGTTTTGTTACCTTATGTTGCTCCGAGGGGAGAGTATTGTGTGAATGGAAAACGGGATGGTAAGTAAATGAAAGATGGATTGCGTTTTGGAATCGTAACTTTTGGAAAGGTGTTGCCTAGTTGACCATCTGTTTAGATGACAAGGGAATTGCCTTCGAGGAAGTAAGCTTGTGAACTATGTTGAGCATGAGAGGGTCTTGGGTGTTTTGCCGTTGTGAGTCTTAAGGACGAAGTTAAAGATTACCCACGAAGTATTGATCTTGTAAGAAATATTCGGTGTGTAATCATGGTATTAGTAAGGTATGAACGGTTGGTCAGAATTAGTAAGTGCTATCAGCCGTGGGTTCACGGTATTGGATTTAGACTCCGTGAGGGTGGTACTAGTTGTGTGCAATTGTGTTTGACCCAGAGAAGGAATTTGAAAGTTATCTTTCCAAGTACGAGTGAGAATTTGATATTCCGAAGTTAAGCATGTAACTTGGAATCGTTTAGGGAACATAACGATTGAGAAAAGTGGATTCAATTAAGAGGTGTGGTATGGACTTCGAAAGTGGGGGTGTATGTGAGTGGGTGAGTAATATGGAAACTCACAATCGTGCTTTGGATGGTTTAAGTTTTGATAAGTGCTGACTCGCATATGATTGAAGCATCGCGATGGTGTTATGCCATTTTGAGTTGAGATTTCGAAGTCATCAAGAAAACCTTGAGTGAGTCGAAACCCCGTAAGAAGAATCAATTTGGAATGTGGTAACCAGAGCCGGAGGTTGTTAAACTGTTTTGGATATATTATTTTGAGTTTAGAATGGATTTGGAGTTGTGAATGTCATGGTTGTAGCAGTGTAACTCTTGTGTCTTTATCGTCTAGAGAGTGTTGGGAAGAGGTTAAGATATTGTGTGTTGGCGAGGGAATTGTTCTACCTTTGGACGTTAGTAAGTTCGTGTACCGTTGGTTAGTGAGGACCCCAGTGGATAAGTGTGTTCTCCGTGGGCTGTTAGCTACTTGGTCATGTTTCAGAATTGGTGGTATCCCATTGTTAGAATTGGAGTTGCGTAGAGGAAGGTGACAAATGAAAGGACTCAGTCGGATTTATAAGAATCGAAGGAGAAATTGAGTGTAAGATTGGAAATAAGAAGATTTTTTTCTAAGTGTGTTACCTTTTGGTGTGATACGAGAGAGAGAGAGAGAAGTTATCGGAGGTAATGGTTACTATGTTTAGTATTAGACCAGAAGGAACTGGTAAGGAAGTCATCGATTAGTTGGGAAGTGATTCGAATGTTAAAGGATTTATGAAAGGATAGTTATCAGTAATTGTATAAAGTTAAGGAATCACTGAATTACCTCATGAGGATTTGTTGAGTGTTTGTATCCTGAATCAAGATAAGATATTACGGTTTTGTTGTGACTCAGTAGAGGAGTATGAAATGGTACATTCTTTCCGAAGATAAGATATGACCAAGTGTTGTAGTAGGGAATAACAGATGAATTGTGGGGAAAAGCAAGTTGAAAATTAACCCAATATTGGAATAAGATTATGACTAAGGAACCGAAGTTTGATAGTTCATGGAAATAAGGATTTTGGTCTGTGAAGTTAATTTGGAATTGGAATGCGTCAGAAATTTGAACGGAATTAAGGTTAAGTGTGAATCTAAGACCAGGATACAATTGGCGGTTATTGCCGAATAGAGAAAATTCGGGGGCGAATTTCAATTTAAGGGGGGGGGGGGGGGGAGAGTGTAATACCCCGTATTATTTAAATGCTCAATTGGATATCAGATGAGATCAGAGGAGCATCTATGTGCTCTATCTTTGGTAAATTGGATTAATGGAATCCTTTAAGTACTTTAAGTATCGACACTTGGGATCAATAGAGCAACTAATGAACTCTGAAGAGATCAATTTATTATTATTTCAAGAGAGACTTTTATGATAACTCTAATAATTGATCAATTGGTTGAGATGACAAAATATCAATTGGAGATATTTTACTCTATTGGATTATATCATATAGTATTGGTTTATATATATATATATATATATATATATATATATATATATATATATATATATATATATATATATATATTTGTTAAGAAAAGAAAAAGAGAAAAAGAAGAAGTTGGTAGAGAAGAAGGAGAAAAGGAAAAAGGAAAGAAGAGAAAGAGAGAAAATGGAGAAGATGAAGAAGAGAAACCATGGATCATCAGGATCTTCTTCAAACTCCTCTTCGATTATCAGGTGGGTTCTAGTTAGACACTCTAAGTTCTAGAAATAGATGTTTGGAACTTAGGTTAGAATTGAGAGAAAATGATTAAACGGATAATCGATGAAATCTAACGGATGAAACGTGATATAAAATGTGTGGAATACTTGTTGTATGATTGGGTTATGTTTTGGTATGCTTTGGATGAGTGTTGGTGGAAAAAAGGTTGGTTTTTGGCCCAAATGACCTATAACAGCGCTGCTGGAAAACCCAGTTTTCCCAGGTTCGCACTGCGAGTCCCCTAGCGAAGGGGAAATCGAACACTCGCTGGCTATTCGCACTGCGAAGGTGAGGGCGAACGTTCGCCAGAGGTTCGCACTGCGAACTTTACCTTGTTTTGGTTATGACTTGGTTCGCCAGACGTTCGCAGTGCGAATGGGACAGCGAACCCAATGTATTTAGGAATTCGCTGGGAGATTCACACTGCGAATGAGAAAGCGAGCATTCGCTAGCTGCTTCGCATTGCGAACATAGCAGATCCTCCAACTTGTTTCTTTCATAACTTTTGACTCAGTTATCCGATGTGAGTATTCTTGGTATCATTATGAAGCTATGAATATCCTCTAGCTAATGGAAGTGAGAAATATCTGTTTATTTCCCAATTAAATAAATCAGAGGGAACCGTGAATTAGTGTAATGTGTGATATGTGGAATTATGTGTTTCCATTATGTGATTGATGATTATATACCTATGCTCTTATTGTTAAACATGTATGAATGATATATATGCATGCTTAAAATGAATTAGGAAGAGTGAGGAAACTTTACCCCAAAACAAAATGGTATAATTCTAGGTTGTGGATAGAATTATGATAGAAACTCTAGATGGCGACGCTCGTGCATTCACTGACGAGTTCTGGCCTAGAGTAGATAACGTAATGACAACGCTCGTGCATGAGAGGCCGAGGCGTGTGTCCATTACCGATTGGTTTAGGAATGAGTGAGACACTAGTATGGAACACGTGTATTTTGTTATGTTTTATTGTTAAAGGCAAAAGAGGCCTTAAGGCGAATGTGGCCTTGTGATTGTCGAATACAATCACGTCGTGTATATGATCACATAATCGTAACCATTTCTTTTGTGTTTCCCTTGAGAGGCCTTCATGAGTCTCGAGCTCCTCTGAAGTGCAGGCATGATTACTTGGTAGGTTTGATTCCCTACGTGTAGTATGATTGGAGCCTATGCATTGGGTAGAGACTTGTGATGGTTAACAGGCCATGAGAAGTGACGGTTCACGGTTAATAGGCCGGTGATCCCAAATCCAATTCGTATGCCAAGTAACTACAAGGATCCATGACTCGGGTCGTTTTTTAGACGTAGAAGCGGACGGGAAAAGGGGATGCCTTGGTACCGGTTATCGATTCGTAAGGAATCTTGACTTAACAGGCTCAGGAAGTAATTCCTTCCGTGCGAACTCTATGAGTTAACAGACTCATGACGTGTTTCCATATAGTGTGAGATTGTGAACTCAAAGTCATTTTCCCTTCCCCTTGGCTTGAGTTAGGATTGATAGAACCCTGTAAAGTCGAGAGAATCTATAGGATAGGGAACCCACTGAGATTTGATGTATCTCACCCCACTATAGTTACTTTATTTCAGGTGCAGGTTTGGTTACAAGTGGAGCGATGCTCGGATGTTTCAAGAGAAGCTTAGTTAAGCTTATTCCGCTGTGTATTCTTTTGTTGCATACAATTGAGGATATTGTATATCATTCTTAGTTTTATTATTTTTGGCTAGTTTCCATGACTTATGCCATGTGTTGTATTTAGGTTTTAGAAATGGACAAGTATGTGAACTATGCCATTAGGCACTTTTGATGTGTCAGTACCAAATAAAATGCTTGTATGCTATTATTCTAGATATATAGTATACAGGGCATTACAAATACAGTACAAGAAAATCCATTAACATACTCAGCCAACTCCAATGACAAGTTCAATGGCATATATTTAAGAACAATTTCACAAGAAGTAAAGTTTCACAACTTAAATCTCAAAAGTAATGACACTGAGAATAAATTAACTTGCTCCATTAGTAAGCTAAACACAGAATCTAAACATCTAAGCATTCAAGTTGTTCCATATACATATTTTTAACTCCAAATTCCAGAAAAAAAATCCACAATACTCGCAACACCAATTTTCAACACCTATTTGCAGAATTTCTCATAATTACATAGTTAATCACTTATCAGATAAAAGCAAATCCCAAACAAACCCCAAAAATAAAAACAATCAAAATCGCTTACACCCATCTTCAAAATTTCACATAACTCCATAAATTATCAATTTTTGCACATAAAAACATCTCTTTCATCTCAAACAACAGAAATTTCCAAACCCTAGAAACAAACTCAACCCAAAGGGTTTGGGAACAATTGCCACAGCTCCTCCAAAAGCATCTTGAAAACTAGAAACACACGGAGAATGCATGTTTTTAGGACTGTTGCGAAGAAGAGGGTTTGGAGTACGAGTTGTGAAATTGGGTTTTGGAAAGAGAGAGAAATGAGTTTCAGCATCAACAAAAAAGAAGGTGATGAATAGGACATCCACCTCATCTGCCACGTCATTTTCACTAACGTCGTTTATCAATATTTGACAGAAAGGACTTGTTTGATTCTGTTTGACAATTTAAGGGACCAAATTGGACTTTTTAAAAGAAAAATAACCAAAATGGATCTAGAAGTATTGATATAAGACTAAAAAGGATATTAAGCCAAAAAAAATTATCTCTGTCATTCACAAATTTATTTTTAAAATACTTTGTTGGATAACTTATCTAGGTCTATAGTTAGTTCATATAAACTTAGTGGGTAATATTATAATCATTTTTTTTTTCAATTTGTATCAATAAGTAGTGAAATTTTGGTTGTTAAGAGGGTCTTAATTTTAATGGTTTTGAATATTGGTAATCGATAGTTTTTTTTTTTTTTTTTTTTTTTTTTTTGAAAAGCAAATAGAACTATATTGAAAAGGAAGAAAACCAGAGGTCTTCTACAAAATACACAAACCCATAAAAAACAAGAAAATTCCTTCTAAACTCCACCCTAAGTTTATCACTCTAGAGGTAACAAAAGAAAGGCAAAGAAGTTACATAGTATTGTGTTCTTAAATTTGTCCTCATTCCCTTATTCAAAATATACATAATCCCATTACAAAATACAATATTAATACACTTTTGAACTTATCAAAATGTATTAAAAGGTCACATAAGCATAAATCAAAGTGCGAGAAATTTCATAATATTAGAAACATTATAACACACAAATCAAGTTGTAAACAAATTATTAAATCACCAAATTATAAACTAATTATAAGTAACATGTAATATTTATTTTTAATTTAATTGTTATCTTTAGGCACAGTGACAATTTTCCATATAACACAATGGCTTTTGAGAATGAGCACATATATCATCTGCACAATCCTCGTTTGTTACACAAGGAAGAAAACCTATATAAAAATGAGGATAAGTAAGAATGAAAGATTATATATATGATTAAGAAAAAAAATATTTAATCATGTATGAAAAAGAACTTACTATGGCTTGTTACAACAAGAATTAAAGACATCCAGATGATTAAAGCATAAACCATTTTTAGTATTTCAGCCATATTTTGAATCTTTAGTTTGTAAGTAACAAACAAACCATTATTTAGTCATTTTATAAGTTAAGCATCACATAATTTATTCATTATAATAATTTTTTTTAAGCTCTTAGGGAGTCTCCAGCAACCATTCATATAATCAACATTATTATTTAACGTCGTTTAGATATACTATTGTGTCACATTTATGTATAAAGTTCATCCAATTGATCATTTTGTTTTAGTAAAGATTTCACTTAAATTTTTTGATAATTATCAAAGGTCATTAAATTTATTCTAAGCTTCCTATATACATTTTAGGGTTGAATTTGTTCTTTCCTCTAAATGTATCAATATTCCATTTTACTCCATCTAAAAATTTTCTTCGAACTTTGATCCCTTTACATTTTTCTGTTAACAATTTTATTGTCTATTTTTTTTTTACAAATGTTCACATCGCATATTAGGAATGGCTTTTTTTAATGGTATCATTAAAATCTTAAAATATCATTATTTTAATAATTTACCAATATAGTTTTTAGCTTATCAATTTATTCAATAATTTAAATTTAGGGTTAAATACATAACCCCCTATAATGTTAGCGATTTCTGATTTTAACATCTGGTAAAGTTTTTTTTTTAAAAACTCCCTTATAATACTCAGATTCCCTCGTTATGGCCCCTGTTTATTCCAGACTCCATTTTTCAATTACTTGCCAGTCCAGATGTATTTTTATTTTATTTTTTATTTAAAATTTAAAACCACGTGGAATATCTTAATTTTTTTATTAGTTTTTTTTACTTATATATATATATATATATATAAATTTTTATTACTTACTTTTTTATTAATTTTTCAGGTTTTCTTAAATTATTTTTATTAATATTTTTTTAATTTTTGTTTTGTTTTTAAATTAAGAAATATATTATACAAAATATATATTAAATACATTAGGCTCATGGTCTATATACCTAGAGCCCATTTTTAATTCTATTAGGTTGGTGTGTGTTTGAAATATAAACACTAATATTGTTATTAAAAAGATCAATGTGGGACTTCACATAGCATTGGAAAAAACACAAGTGAAAGAACAGCTTTTCAATTTTGGAAATTCATCATTGTTGGAAATTCTTGCAGCTTTTCAAGTTAGTACTAATATTTTCCGCTTGGACGTTATGCTTTTGTAACATTAATTTGAAAAACCGTGGTGTATGATTCGTGCATATCGTGTATGTGATTCTCAAAGCGAACATTCTCCACTGCTCTCTGTTGTGTTATGCGTGATATTTTATGTGCGTGTGTGATTCTCTTCTTGCTCTGATTCCGTTTCATTATATAGGCTTTGTGGAATTATCTCTGATTATGGCATTGAGTGCACTTGTTCTGGAAATAAAATACTGGCTGTTAATTTGGTGATTTTTGCCTTGATTGTGTACATCATTATGATGATTTCTATATTCACCTATGTTTTTTCTAGAAATTATGATTAGGATTCTTTGTCCCTCTTTGCGTGATTCATGTCCTGAGTGTGTGATGAACTTTCCATTTTTGTTTTGCTTGTTTGATTGTGTTCTTGGAGATTAAAACTTATCGTAATTGTGTCGACTTGTTGATCTGGCTGTGAAGGTGTGACTGTAATTCTAATTTCTTTCCTTGATTTTCTTTTAACAGGTTGGGTTGCTGCAGCTTGATGAGCTTTTGCAGCTTAGAATTTTAACAACATATCAACAAACGTGAATGTTATAGATACTGCTCAGACTTCCTTTCACTTGGCATCAAGAAACTGGTTTAGAATGACCATTTCAAAACCTCACTTCACAGTTGCTAGCCATTGACCTTCGACCAAAATGAGTACAAGATGCATTCCAGATTTGATTCACAACACCCAAGCATCGTGTCCAAATTTTAACCAACTTAAGTTGTTTCAAGAATCAACACTTTTGGATATGTAGGACTTCAAAATAGGACTCCCATTCTGTGGACTAACTTTACCTGCAAGAATTTCCAACAGTGATGAATTTCCAAAATTGAAAAGCTGTTCTTTCACTTGTGTTTTTTCCAATGCTATGTGAAGTCCCACATTGATCTTTTTAATAACAATATTAGTGATTATATATTAAACACACACCAACCTAATAGAATTGAAAGTGGGCTATAGGTATATAGACCATGAGCCCAATGTATTTAATATATATTTTGTATAATATATTTTTGAATTTAAAAACAAAACAAAAAATTAAAAAAATATTAATAAAAGTAATTTAAGAAAACTTGAAAAATTAATAAAAAAATAAGTAAAAAAATTAATATAAATATATATATATATATATATATATATATATATATATATATATATATATATATATATATATAAGTAAAAAATACAAAAAACTAATAAAAAATTAAGATATTCCACGTGGTTTTAAAATTTAAAAATAAATAAATAAAAATACACCTGGACTGCCAAGTAATTGAAAAATGAAATCTGGAATAAACAGGGGTCATAAGGAGGGAATCTGGGTATTACGAGAGGGTTTAAAAAAAAACTTTACTAGAGGCTAAAATGAGAACTCGCTAATATTACAGGGAGTTGTGTATTTAACCCTTAAATTTATAGATAAACTAAAAATTTAATTTTAAATAGTTAATTTATTATACTGATGATTTTTTTAGGTCTTATTAATGACATGCCATAAAAAAAAGTTAATAGAAACTTTGAATTATTGTAAAAATGCAAAGTACTAAAATTAGTAATAAAAAATTTAGAAGGACAAAAGTTATGAAGGAAGTTTTTTTAGAAAGATCTCAAGTTCAAATGTATATGAAATTTCAATTTCAAATGTATATGAAATTTCAAGGATGCGGTTTATTTGGCCCTGAGTGAGTTGGAGTTTCTCGAGGCTGAATTCTCGGATGGAATTCCTTTTAATTCTTTATCTGGCCCAGAGTTGGAGTTTCTCGAGGCTGAATTCTCGGAAGTAGAAATCAAGGATGTGGTTTGGGGGTGTGAGGGATCCAGGAGCCCAGGGCAGACGATTTTAATTTCGTTTTCATAAGGAACTGTTGGCACTTCATGAAGGAGGACATGGTGAGTTTGGTTAGGGAGTTTCATAGTAAAGCAATTCTTTCGAAGGCCATAACGTCATCATTCTTGACTTTAATTCCTAAGTCATATTGTCCTTATGATTTGGATGGTTACCGACCTATTTGCCTCGTAGGTTGCTTGCACAAGATTCTCAGTAAACTCTTGGCAGAAAGGTTGAAAACAATTTTGGATTCTTTGATGTGAGCAGCCAGACTGCTTTTGTTCCGGGAAGAATCCTCATGGACGGAGTTCTTATTGCAAACGGAGTGGTTGATTGTGCTACTCGCGAAAACAAAGCTTGCCTCCTTTTCAAGGTCGATTTTGAGAAAGAGTATGACAAGGTGAATTGGGAATTTCTCAAATATATGATGCTTAGGATGGGATTTGGTTCGACTTGGTTGAAGTGGATGGAAGCCATTGTTTTCACTAGTCATATGTCGGTATTGGTTAACAAAAGTCCTACGAAGGATTTCGTTGTCAAAAAAGGGATGCGTCAAGGTGATCCCTTGTCCCCTTTCCTTTTTATCTTGGTTGTTGAGGGGCTGTGTGGTTTAGTTATGAGGGCTAAGTAGCTAGGGGAATTTGTCAGTTTTTCTTTCGACGGATCTTGTAGCGTGAAGCTTATTCAATTTGCAGATGACACACTTTTCTTAGGGGAAGGCACTTGGAAGAATGTTTGGGAGATTAAACCGATTCTTCGAGGTTTCGAAATTGTTTTAGGTCTTAGTGTCAACTTTCACAAAAGAAGGGTTATTGGTCAGAACACGAATTCGAATTTTTTGTCATCTGTGACTAATTTTCTCTTGTGTAGGGTAGAAGAAAAGGCATTTTCCTTCCTTGGTATTCCTATTGGATCTAATCCAAGATGAATCGCTACTTGGAAGCCCCTTGTGGAAAATATCAAGGCAAGGCTTAATTCTTGGCAGGGCAAAAATATATCAATTGGCAAGAGAGTTACTTTGATAAAATCAATCTTAGGAAGTGATGAGTCCCAGCCTCTGAGGTTGACATCAATTTTGGTAAAACTAACTTAGTAGAAAGATGTGGTACAAGATGTCCTGACATGTTATACTAACTGCGGGTTAAGATGTTAGACAAGATGTCCTATTAGGAGGATTCGACATCTTTGTCTGTTATAGTTTTGGAATAACTGTATATATGTTCTAGGTGTGATTGGAATATGATTTGATCCCAGGTGGCATCTGAGATTGAGGAATCAGAGATTCTGATCCTAAAAAGAATATGCGGTTTCCATACAAGGAGACATTTTTGGAAACTTGGGATTGAAGAAAAGAATAAGTCGCAGATTTTGTGGAGCAGAATTGCTGCGTTTTTGAAGCCCAAATCCAGTTCTATTTTGCAATATAAATAGGATGGATTTTGTAACACCCTAAACCCCCGCGACATATAATAACAACATATCAGAGTAAAATAACATACATGGATTTAGGATGCTACTTTCACTACTCAACTTTTCATGCATACGATAAACAACACATAAATATCATAATTAAAACATAATATTTAAAACATTTACACAGCAGCGGAAATTCGACGTAATTTGAATATGTTTAATCACACATAAACATTCTCAAATAAAATAGTAATAACACATAACAAAATAAAGGACTCTAAGCGTTCCGATAACCCGGTGTTACAATCAGAGCAAACGCGACTCGATAACACAAAAGAGAAGACCTCGTCTTCGCTAACTCCACCTCCGAACTACTCCTGCTTATCTGTACGTTACCCACGTGGAGGTAACATTCAAACAGAAGGGGTGAGATTCTCAAATCAACAAAATAAGAAGATGATATAAATATAAAAGTATAAATCATTAAGTAATTCACCCATATCACAACTATCAACAAGCATCACACTCTCTAACACACACACACACACACACACACACACACACACAGATAACCAAGCAAATCATAATGCAACACAACCAATACAAAATTCAATGAGACGCCAACTAGACTCAATGCACGTGGTACCAATTTCGATCCCTGTTTCATGATCACAATTCCCGTCTGAACGTCTATTTAGTCGCTCACACCCCACATGGGCACACGACAATTGTGATTGCTCACACCCCACATGGGCACACAATCACCTCAACAACAACAACAACATCAAATCCATTAAAAGGAATCCGGATAGACGCTCACACCCCACATGGGCACACGTCATCCCTCAACTCATGCAACATGTTATGCACCTTCAACGACAACATGCAACAACGAAACAAATGCATAAACATAGCATATCATCAATACTTAACTCACTATTTCACAACAACACACATACACCTATTCTAACATGCATCTTCATAACAATCCTCCAAAATACATCATCTAAAGAAATCATCAACGAAGCAACAGGAAACCACGCGAAACAACAAGAAAACAGCAAAGAAACAACAAAATATGCGCAAGCAGCACTGTTGTGCCTCTTCGCACCGCCCGACGTCGCACAGGAGTAACCCCCCTCAATTCCAACAAAATCCAGTAGCGTTCCATGTTGTGCCTCCTGATCACCGCTCGGCACCGCGCTGCCCGGCGCTACAATTCCACCGCCCGGCGCTACGAGCGCATAACAGATTTTCTGCAATCCAATTTTCTGCTACACCAAACCCAATTTCCTCCCCAAAACAGTCCTCATAATGCACGAAAATCACATCCAATCTCAGCAATATTTAGCAACAATAACATGCATTATTTTATAGACAACATCATGAACAAATCCTAACATCCTAACTCATTAGAACATATCCTTTTCTCATCAAACCTCATCAAAACCCCAAACTACCTATCAACAAACATTCAACATTCACATGAATTCAACCTAACGATTTCCTACTCAAATACATACATCATCAACCCCTTAAGAGATTAAAGAATTCCCACCTTTACCTTAGAATTCTTGAATTCTTCCTTCAACAATGGAGCCTCTTTTCTCTGACCTAGCTCTGCTCTTCCTCTTTCTCTTCCCAAACACGTACTAAAAACTTTTCCTCTTCTCGTCCCCTTCCTATTTATATTAATATTATTATTATTATTATTATTATTATTTAAATATTATTATTATTATTATTATTATTATTATTTCACCAATTAAATAATAATAATAATATTCCTCAATAATTTAAAATAATAATATTAGCCAACTAACCATTTCCTCCGATACCTTATTCTTTTATAATTCTAAGGGCACTACCCCATCCTAGGGGTAACACGACCTCAACCAAAACAGACCCATACACAACATTATTCAGTTTAATCACGAAAAATAATTAAATTAAATCGGGGTGTTACAACTCTCCCCCACTTAGAACATTTTCGTCCTCGAAAATTTACCTCTTGCGAACAACTCTAGATACGACTCTCGCATCCTGCTCTCCAACTCCCATGTCATATTCCACCAGCAGCGCCTCCCCACACTACCTTCACAAGAGCAGTCTCTTTACCCATTAGTTGCTTTACTTATCGGTCTTCAATCTGTGTTGGTAAGGCTTCAACCGTAAGGTTATCTCTTACTTCCACATTATCCATCGGAATCACATGCGACGGATCCAAAACATACTTCCAAAGCTGAGACACAAGGAACACATCATGCAAATTCGACAAATTGGGTGTCAACGCCACTCTGTAGGCAACAGGTCCAACTCTTCCAGATATCTGATACGGACTAATAAACCGAGGAATGAGCTTCCTCGAATTCTACGCGCGGCCAACACCGGTCACTGGAGTGACTCTCAAAAACACATGGTCTCCTTCTTGAAACTCAAGATCTTTCCTTCTCTTATCATGGTAACTCTTCTGCCTGCTCTGCGAAGCTTTCATCTTTTCCCGAATCAGCTTTACCGTTTCGGTAGTTTGCTGGACAATCTCAGGTCAAAGCACTGCACTCTCACCAGATTCATGCCAACACAAAGGCATCTGACACCTCTGACCATACAATGCTTCAAAAGGCGTCATCCCAATACTGGACTGATAACTGTTATTATAAGTGAACTCGATCAACGGCAAGTGACTATCCCAAGCACCTCCTTGTTCAAGCATGCAAGCCCTCAATAGGTCTTCCAAGGATTGTATAGTTCTCTCCATCTGACCATCCGTCTGCGGATGATAGGATGAACTCAATCTCAGCTTTGATCCCAAAGCTTCTTGCAAACTCTCCCAAAATCTGGAAGTGAACCTTGGATCTCGATCCGACACAATACTCAATGAAACTCCATGCAACTTCACATCACCTGAATGTAAATCTATGCTAGCTTCTGCAAAGGAAAACTGATATTAATCAGAATGAAATATGCCGACTTCGTCAGTCTATCCACTACTACCCAAATAGAATCATGTTCTCTCAGCGTATTAGGTAACCCAGTCACAAAATCCATAGAAATACTGTCCCACTTTCATTATGGAATGTCTAATGGTTGTATCAACCCAGCAGGTTTCTGATGTTCCACTTTCGACTTCTGACAAGTCAAAAACCATACACAATGAGCCACATCACGTTTCAATCCAGGCCACCAAAATATCTTCTTCAAGTCTTGATACATCTTCGTAGCTCCTGGATAGATACTCAAACTACTCCGATGACCTTCTTCTAAAATCATTCTTTTCAAATCAAGATTACCAAGAATGCAAATCCTGTCGCGGAATCTCAACACACCTTGTTCATCCACTCTGAACTCATTACCTTCCGCTTGGTCATCTCTAATCATCAAATCCACCAGTTTCACATCCAACTTCTGACCTTCTCTAATATTATTAAGAAATTCATTGTTGATCGTTAGTATACCCAACATCACACTATGCGGTGTCTGTTCGTAAATCAAACTCATATCTCTGAACTATTCAATCAATTCTAACTCTTTAACCATCATAGCAGACACATTCAAGGACTTTCGACTCAAAGCATCTGCCACAACGTTAACTTTACCGGGATGATAGTTCAAGCCAAAATCATAATATTTTAAGAATTCTAGCCATCTTCTCTGCTTTATATTCAATTCCTTCTGGTCAAACAGATACCTCAAGCTCTTATGATCACTATACACTTCAAATCTGGAACCATAAAGATAGTGTCTCCAAATCTTCAATACGAATACCACTGTAGCCAGCTTCAAATCATGAGTCAGATTATTCCTCTCGTGTACTCTTAGTTGTCGTGAAGCATAAGCCACAACCTTACCATCCTGCATCAACACACCTCCCAAACCCATCAAAGAAGCATCGCAGTACACCACAAACGGTTCATTCGGTTCGGGTAGGATCAAAACTGGAGCTATAGTCAATCTTTTCTTCAGCTCAATGAAACTCTTCTCACAATGAACGTCCCACACAAATGCTTTACCCTTGTAAGTTAACTGAGTCAACGGAAGTGCCAACTTCGAAAATCCTTCAATAAATCTTCGGTAATAACCAGCCAAGCTCAAGAAACTTCTAATCTCGGTCACTGACTTTGAAGTCTCCCATTGTAGAACGACGTCTACCTTGGAGGGATCCACAGCAATACCATCACCGAGAATAACATGACCAAGAAAACTTACCTCTCTTAACCAGAATTCACACTTGGACAACTTAGCATAGAGCTTCTTCTCTTTCAACACTTGCAGCACAACTCGCAAATGCTCAGTGTGTTCCTCTTCTGTCTTAGAATAGATTAGAATATCGTCAATAAAGACAACCATAAATTGATCCAAATAATCATGAAATATAGGATTCATATACTCCATGAATACGCCAAGTGCATTAGTAACTCTAAACGGCATCACCACATACTCATAATGTCCATAGCGTGTCCTGAAAGCCATCTTCTGAATATCTTCGTCTCTTAACCGTATCTGATGATAACCTGACCTCAAGTCAATCTTGCTAAACACACGGGCACCCACTAATTGATCCATCAAGTCATCTATTCTTGGAAATGGATACTTATTCTTAATCGTTGCTTTATTTAGGTGTCTGTAATCGATACACAACCTCATACTACCATCCTTTTTCTTTACCAACAACACTGGAGCTCCCCAAGGTGATACCCTTGGTCTCACAAATTTCTTCTCTAACAAGTCTTCCAGTTGCTTCTTCAGCTCTGACAATTCTGATGTCGACATCCTGTATGGTGCCATAGAAATAGGTCTGGTACCAGGGACAAGATCAATAGCAAACTCTACCTCTCTCTCTGGTGGTACATCAGCAATGTCATCTGGAAACACTTCAGGAAATTCATGCACCACTTGCAATTCATTAATCACTGACTTACTCTCCACTGACAAGGATGCAAACAAGGCAAGTACCTGAGCTTCTTCTTCTAAGAGCTCTCTCAACTCTCTAGCATATAGGAAACCATCTCCCTCCTCTTCCTCAGGAGCAAGAAATTGAACCGACTTGTTAAAACAGTTAATATGAACATGATTGAACTCCAACCAGTTCATACCCAAAATCACATCGAGGCCTCCCAACGGTAAACAAATCAGATCCACACCAAAGTCCTTACCAAAGATTGATAATGGACAATTCAAACAGACTAAAGAAGTGGTCACCGATCCCTTCACAGGCGTTTTGACAACCATCTTTCCCTTCATAGGAGAAACAACAAGGCCTAGCCTTCTTACATAATCAGCAGCAATAAAAGAGTAAGTAGCACCAGTATCAATAATAGCAATTAAAGGCGTATTATTAATATAACATGTACCTTTGATCAGTCTGTCATCATTGGAAGTCTGAGTTCCTGTCAAAGCGAACACTTTTCCTCCAGTCGAAGCTTACTTTGGTTTCTAACAATGAGTACTAATATGGCCCTGTTCTCCACAGTTGTAACAAGTCACCACATTAACTTTATAGTCAGCAATCAGATGTCCTGCCTGTCCATACTTGAAGCATTTCTTCACATCACTCATGCACTCATTGACACGATGACCCAACTCACCACACATGTAACACTTAAGAGGAATAGAGGCACCTCCCCCACTTGGCCTCTTGCCATCAACATGTTTCTATTTACCTTTCTCAGCTGGAGCTGCATAAGGCTTTCCACGATTCACCTGTTGTTTTTGTCTTCTCTCGGCCAGCCCCTTATAGTGAGCTGATCGAGCCTTGCTGTCTTCCTCAAATATCCCGCAACAATCCACCAAATCCGAAAACATTTTTATCCGTTGATACCTAATTGCTTGTTTGAACTCAGGCCTCAAACTGTTCTCAAACTTGACACACTTTGAGAACTCAGCAGTTGCCGCACTGTAGTGAGGATAAAACTTAGCCAAATCTGAGAATTTAGCAGCATATTCCGTAACCCTCATGTTACCCTGCTTCAGTTTCAAAAACTCAATCTCCTTCTTTCCTCGGACATCCTCAGGAAAATACTTCCTTAAGAACTCCCTACTGAACATAACCCAAGTGATTGCCTCCCTGCTGCTCACAACACTTGACGAGTAGTAACCCACCAATCATCAGCCACCTCAGCCAGCATATGAGTACCTAACCGCACCTTCTGTGCTTCAGGACATTCCATAACCCGAAAAATTCTCTCAATCTCCTTGAGCCAAGCCTGGGCTCCATCCGGATCATATCTTCCCTTGAAGGTAGGCGGTGTGTTCTTCCGAAACTCGTCATTCCCGTTAGCATGTGGCGGGTTCTGTACCGCTTGAGCAACAGCCTACAAAGCAACAGCAATAACAACATCGTTCCTTCCATCCATTCTAAATATGTCACACATCACCAACAGAACACAATGGTTAAGGAAATGACACCGACACTAAACAACTATCACACAACAACGACTCGACAACTTGGTTGGACGGGCCAACCTGCTCTGATACCACTATGTAACACCCTAAACCCCCAAGACATAGAATAACAACATATCAGAGTAAAATAACATACATGGATTTAGGATGCTACTTTTACTACTCAACTTTTCATGCATACGATAAACAACAAATAAATATCGTAATTAAAACCTAGTATTTAAAACATTTACACAGCAGCGGAAATTCGACACAATTTGAACATGTTTAATCACACATAAACATTCTCAAATAAAATAGTAATAACACATAACAAAATAAAGGACTCTAAGCGTTCCGACAACCTGGTGTTACAATCAGAGCAGACGCGACTCGATAACACAAAAGAGAAGACCTCGTCTTCCGCTAACTCCACCTCCGAACTACTCCTGCTTATCTGGACGTTACCCACGTGGAGGTAACATTCAAACAGAAGGGGTGAGATTCTTAAATCAACAAAAGAAGAAGATGATATAAATATAAAAGTATAAATCATTGAGTAATTCACCCATATCACAACTATCAACAAGCATCACACTCTCTAACACATACACAGATAACCAAGCAAATCATAATGCAACACAACCAATACAAAATGCAATGAGATACCAACTAGACTCAATGCATGTGGTACCAATTTTGATCCTTGTTTCATGATCACAATTCCCGTCGAAACGTCTATTTAGTCGCTCACACCCCACATGGGCACACGACAATCGTGATTGCTCACACCCCACATGGGCACACAATCACCTCAACAACAACAACAACATCGATTTAATTAAAAGGAATCCAGATAGACGCTCACACCCCATATGGGCACACGTCATCCTTCAACTCATGCAACATGCTATGCACCTTTAACGACCACATGCAACAACGAAACAAATGCATAAACATAGCATATCATCAATACTCAACTCACTATTTCACAACAACACTCATACACCTATTCGAATATGCATCTTCATAAAAATCCTCCAAAATACACCATCTAAAGAAATCATCAACGAAGCAACAGGAAACCACGCGAAACAACAAGAAAACAACAAAGAAACAACAAAAATTGCGCAAGCAGCATTGCTGCGCCTCTTCGCACCGCCCGACGGTGCACAGGCGTAGCCCCCCCTCAATTCCAACAAAATCCAGTAGTGTTCCAGTCTGTGCCTCCTGATCACCGACCGGCACCGCGTCGCCCGAAGCTACAATTCCACCGCCCGGTGCTACGAGTGCGTAACAGATTTTCTGCAATCCAATTTTCTGCTACACCAAACCCAATTTCCTCCCCAAAGCAGTCCTCATAGTGCATGAAAATCACATCCAATCTCAGCAATATTTAGCAACAATAACATACATTATTTTATATACAACATCATGAACAAATCCTAACATCCTAACTCATTAGAACCTATCCTTTTCTCATCAAACCCCATCAAAACCCCAAACTACCTATCAACAAACATTCAACATTCACATGAATTCAACCTAACGATTTTGTACCAAAATACATACATCATCAACCCCTTAAGAGATTAAATAATTCCCACCCTTATCTTAGAATTCTTGAATTCTTCCTTCAACAATGGAGCCTCTTTTCTCTGACCAAGCTCTGCTCTTCCTCTTTCTCTTCCCAAACACGTACTAAAAACTTTTCCTCTTCTCATCCCCTTCATATTTATATTATTATTATTATTGTCCAAATATTATTATTATTATTATTTAAATATTATTATTATTATTATTTCACCAATTAATTAATAATAACAATATTCCTCAATAATTTTAAATAATAATATTAGCCAACTAACCATTTCCTCCGATACCTTATTATGTTATAATTCTAAGGGCACTACCCCATCCTAAGGGTAACCCGACCTCAACCAAAACACACCCATACATAACATTATTCAATTTAATCACGAAAAATAATTAAATTGAATCGGGGTGTTACAGATTTAACCTAGTTTTAAGCGTTGAATATTACAACTGTTATAGAGTACTAGGGTTTGTACTTGTGTGAGCCTCTCTTGTGTTGCGTGAATACCAGAGGAGGACAATTTATTGTGTTGTAATATTTTCAGTCACTGCTGTGATTGGTAGGGAATTGAGAAGGGTCTCATACCTAGGAGTGTCTTAGGTAGAAATCTAGGAAGGGTAGTTTCTAGGTGCTAAGTTGTAAACGTTGGAGTTTAGCTTAGAACCAATTCTACTTAGTTGATTTCATTCCTGGCTTGGTAGCCCCCAGATGTAGGTGTTGTTGATCACTGAACTGGGTTAACAATTTTTGTGTGTTGTTTTCTTTTTGCTGTTTGTTTCTGTTCTTTCTTAATCCTTGTGTGAAGCAGAGATCAAGTGTCACGACATCCTGTCTGACATCTTAGTGATCTGCTAAACCAGAATTTCAAATGGTATCAGAGAAGGCATCCTGCTCTGTATCTGGGTGAGATTCAGGGACGATACTTTCTGATTCGATGGATAAAGAAGGAGGAATTATAAATAGACCACCAATACTTGATGGTTCCAATTATGAATATTGGAAGGTGCGCATGGTGGCGTTCATCAAGCCAATGGATGGTAAAGCTTGGAAGTCTGTGGTTAAAGGGTGGGATCCACCAAAGATCAAAGACAAAGATGGAAAGCTCACTGATGAGCTAAACCGGAGGAAGACTGGGATGATGAAGATGATAAGCTTGCTCAAGGAAATTCTAAAGTCTCTAATGCCTTATTTAATGGTGTGGACATGAACATCTTCAGACTCATCAAGAATTGTACCGTTACAAAGAATGCTTGGGAAATTCTAAAGACTGCTCACGAGGGTACCTCTCATGTTAAATCGTCAAGACTTCAACTTCTCACCACTAAGTTTGAGAACCTAAGGATGAGAGAGGATGAAAGTACACATGACTTTCATATGAATATCGTTGATATTGCCAACACATCTAGTGACCTTAGAGAGAAAATTCCTAAAGCCAAGTTGGTTCCGAAAATTCTAAGGTCTCTTCCCAAGAGGTTTGATATGAAAGTGACAACTATTGAAGAAGCTCAGGACATAAATACTATGAAAGTAGATGAGCTTATGGGATCACTCCAAACTTTTGAGTTGGCTATCAACAAAAAGGATGAAAAGAAGAAAAGTCTTGCCCTGGTGACCAACCAAGAAGAGGGTGACACCAATGAGGATTTGTCCAAAGTTGTAGGGTTCCTTGAAAGACAATTTCATCAACTGGCAAAGAAACTGGATAAGAAGTCTAAGACCAATGTCAAGGCTCAGACTTCTGACATCTATAGATCAAATAACTTTGGAAGAAGACCTAGCTATGATAAGAATCCCAACCGAGGGAAGGGAATTCAGTGCTTTGAGTGTGGAGGTTTTGGACACACAAGAGGTGAGTGTCCCATGTTCCACAAGAAGGAGAAAAAAGGTCTATCCACCGCGTGGTCTGAGGATGAATCCTCAAGTGATGGAGAGTCTACTAAAAAGGTGTCAGCTATGACTGGAGTTTATGATTCTGACAAGGAGTCAGACATCAGATCGTTTAACCCTAATGACTTTGCTAAACTGTGTCAATTAAGACAAGATCAGCATAATCTTATTTCCCAACTTTGTGATGAGAGACTGAATCATTTGGAAACGATCTCTGATCTAGAGGATAAAGTGGTATTGTTAAACTCCAAACTTAACAACATGACCAAGTACATAAGAATGATGAACAATAGCTTAAATATGCTAGATGAAATTCTTATGTCAGGGAGAAATACAAGAAGTGGAAAGGGTCTCGGCTATAATGATTAAGTTGAGATAAAAAAATGTAGGACTGAAGGGAACTCATCTCACATGATGTCGAGAAAGATGTCCCAACATCATCAAAGGCCTCAGAACATCTCTCCAGGAAAACAAAAACAGGATAAACAGTGCTATTACTGCGGAAAGTTTGGTCATATAAAGGCTCACTGCTATAAGTTTAATGGATATCCTAAATCTTTAACACGATCCAGAAGAAGAAAGAAGGCTCCCAAAGGGAAGAATAAGTGAATCCCTAAGGGTCAAACTGTAGCCTTTATAGCTCATACCTCCCTGAGAGCCTCCGGCAAAGAAGACTAGTATTTCGACAGTGGCTGCTCCAGACACATGACTTATGTGAAGAAGTTCTTGGCTAACATCAAACCTCATCCCACTGGCCATGTCACCTTTGGAGATGGCTCAAAAGGAGAGATACAAGGTGTTGGTAAGTTAAAGTATGATGGACAGCCCAACCTTGATAGGGTTTTGTATGTCAAAGGTTTGACAGCAAACCTAATAAGCGTCAACCAATTGTGTGACCAAGGCCTTAAGGTTGACTTCTCTGAATCTGAGTGCCTAGTTATAAAAGACAAAGAAGAAATCACCATGAAAGGTACCAGATCTAAGGACAATTGTTACTTATGGGCCATTCATGAAACTAAGTGTCCTTCCACCTGCCTAGTGTCAAGGGAAGATGAAGTGAAGATATGACATCAGAAACTTGGTCACTTGCACTTGAAAGGAATGAAGGAAGTCATATCCAAGGAGGCTGTCAGAGGAATTCCTAATTTGAAGATAGATGAAGGAAAGATATATGTTAAATGCCAAATTGGCAAACAAACCAGAATGTCGCATAAAAGACTTCAACATCAGACCACCTCAAGAAACTTAAAGCTCCTCCACATGGACTTAACGGGACCTATGTAAGTTGAAAGTCTGGGTGGAAAAAGGTATGCATATGTTGTTGTAGATGATTTCTCTAGATACACTTGGGTACATTTTATTAAGGAGAAGTCAGAAGTTTTTGAAGTTTTCAAAGGACTGTGTCAGAAACTTCAAAGAGAAAAGGATAGTGGAATTTTTTGAATCAGAAGTGATCACGGGAAGGAGTTTGAGAATAGTAAGTTTAATGAGTTTTTCTACTCAGAAGGAATCAGCCATGAATTCTTTTCACCCATCACTCCTCAACATAATGGTGTGGTCGAGAGAAAGAATAGAACAATTTAAGAGTGTGCAAGGGTCATGCTTCATGCAAAGAAACTTCCTTATCACTTTTGGGCTGAAGCAATGAACACAACTTGCTACATCTTAAACAGGGTCACTATCAGGTCTGGAACATCTGTCACACTGTATGAATTATGGAAAGCCTGAAAACCAATGGTGAAATACTTCCATGTCTTCGGAAGCAAATGCTACATCCTTGTAGACCGTGAGCAGAGAAGAAAGATGGATCCCAAGAGTGAAGAAGGAATCTTTCTAGGATATTCTACTAATAGCAGAGCATACCGAGTCTATAATTCAAGAACTCAAGTGGTACTGGAGTCCATAAATGTTGTTGTTGATGACTCTCCTATGGAAGTCAAAGCTACAAATGATGTTGGAGCATTCTTTCCTATGGTGGAGGAGGATATCACAGAGGATGTTGAAATACCCCAAGACAATTCTGAAGGTGCCACAATATTAAATAATGACAATCCTGAACCTACAGTGATTGAGCGGGTTGAAAAAGGACCCTCCATCAGAATTCAAAAAGATCACCCCCAAGGAACTCATAATAGGGGATCCAAATGGAGGAAGGATGACCAGATCTCAAGATGGTGTTGCAAGTGCCTATTTTGTGTCAAAAATGGAACCCAAGAATGTCAAGGAGGCATTGACAGATGAATTCTGGATTAATGCGATGCAAGGAGAGCTGTGGCAGTTCAAGAGACATGACGTCTGGGATCTTGTACCAAGGCCAGAAGGATCAAATGTGATTGGCACAAAATGGGTGTTTAAGAACAAGTCTGATGAGCACGGAGTAGTCACTAGAAACAAGGCCAAACTTGTTACGCAGGGGTACACTCAGATAGAGGGAGTGGACTGTGATGAAACTTTTGCTCCTGTAGCTAGACTGGAGTCTGTAAGACTGTTACTTTGGATAGCTTGTCTGCTGAAATTCAAGCTTTTACAAATGGATGTCAAGAGTGCTTTTCTGAACGGATATTTCAATGAAGAAGTTTATGTGGAACAACCCAAAGGCTTTGTTGATCCGACATTTCCATATCATGTATACAAGCTGAAGAAAGCCTTATACATGTTGAAACAAGCTCCAAGGGCCTGGTATGAAAGGCTCACTGACTCTCGTGTTACAAATGGCTATAGAAAGGGAGGAATTGATAAAACCCTATTTGTCAAAGAAAGAGAAGGCAATCTCATGATATCACAAATTTATGTTGATGATATCATTTTTGGAGGAATGCCAGAAGAGATGGTTCAACATTTTGTTAAGCAAATGCAATCTGAGTTTGGAATGAGTCTAGTTGGAGAATTAACTTACTTCCTTGGTCTCTAAGTCAAACAAATGGATGACTCTATTTCTCTGTCAAGGGAAATATACCAAGAATATTGTTAAAAAGTTTGCCTTAGAAAATGCAAAGCACAAGAGGACTCCGACCCCTACTCATCTGAAATTATCTAGAGATGAGAAAGGAGTAAGTGTTGATCAAAGTCTCTATAGAAGCATGATTGGAAGCCTCTTATATCTTACAGCCAGCAGACCTAATATAACATTTTTAGTAGGAGTTTGTGCAAGGTATCAGGCTGAACCCAAAGTTAGCCATATTAATCAGGTTAAGAGAATTCTGAAATATGTGAATGGTACATGTAACTATGGACTACTCTACACACACAGCTCTGACTCTGTAATAATAGGATATTGTGATGTTGTCTGGGCTGGAAATGCAAATGAAAGAAAAAGCACCTCTGGTGGATGTTTTTTTCTAGGTAATAATCTAATCTCCTAGTTCAGCAAAAAGCAAAAATGTGTCTCCTTATCTACTGCTGAAGCTGAATACATTGCAGCAGGGAGTAGTTGTTCTTAAATGATGTGGATGAAGCAAATGCTGACTGAATATAATGTTCCACTGGATGTTATGACACTCTTCTGTGACAACCTAAGTGCAATAAATATATCAAAGAATCCCATTCAGCACAGCCGAACTAAACACATTGACATCAAGCATCACTTCATTCTAGACCTGGTGGAGGACAAAATCATAACTCTGGAGCATGTGGCCACAGAAAATCAACTAGCTGACATTTTTACTAAAGCTTTGAATGCAAATCAATTTGAGGCATTGAGGGGCAAACTTGGAGTTTGCCTATCTGACAAGGCATAACTTTCCACTGGATGTGGGAATAATATTCAATTCTTTGAATATGTATTCCCATCTGGCTTGAGAGGATTTTCTTCAAATTCTCTAAATGATCTCGCTTTTATTTTTATGCTTTTACTTTGTTTTTGGTTGTGTAAGGGATGACTGCCCAGGATAATTTTTACTTTTGTTGGCTGTGTAATTTGATTACTATGAACTGATTCTTTGGTTTTTGAGTTAGTTCTTCTGCCTTTGTCATATTCTGGCTAAAAAGGGGGGAGAAATACTAACATCACTAACCACTGCTGGTATACTACTAACCACTGAGGGGGAGTAGTTTACTGGTATACTACTAACCACAGAGGGGGAGTAGTTTGGTGTTGTTCTGTGCTGCTTGCAGGAGGTACTAGTTGAGGGGGAGACAAAGTTGTGTTTTCGCTGCTGTTCTGATGAAGGTCTCCCTGCTCTGATTTTTTTGCAGGTTAATTAAAGTTAGTTTTAGCCAAAATCTGCCAAAGGGGGAGTTTGATGAGTCCATGTAACGCCCCATTTTGTCTTATTTATTTAATCGAGTCAATTTAATTATTTTCGTTTTTATACTATTTTATTCTTGACTTTTATTTGACAATATATTATTTTTCATCATTATTATGTTTTATCGCGTTTGCGAGATATTTGAGTTGAGGGGTAAAATGGTCTTTTTAGGGGTTTAGATATTTTGTTATTATAAGAAAGAAAGAAAAGAGAGTTTAGAGAGAAAATAGAGGGAAAGAAAAAGAGAAGAGAGAAAGGAAGAGAAGGGAAAAGAAGAGGAAAACTTGGGATAGAAGAAACTCTGTTTCAATCGCGATTAATCGGGTAAGGGTGAGAAGTTTCGATTATATCTTGCTTGTGTATGTATATGTGTTGTTTGTTGTAATTGTTTTGGTTGTTTCACAACTTTTTCTCATTGATAAATTGATGAACAATGAGTGGGAATCGATGTTTTCACGGATGAATTTCGATATAAACTGCGTAGAATACTTGTCGATTATGTTGGAACATATTTTGGTTGATATGTTGTGATTTGGAAGTGTTTGGGTGGAAGAAATGATGAATTTTGGTCCCATATGACCTATATTGACGCTGCTGTGAATTTCTGGGTTCGCAGGTTCGCTTTGCGAACCCCAGCGAAGGGGAAAGCGAAGGTTCGCCCAGAAGTTTGCATTGCGAACTTTATGCTATTTTTTCTCTGCCACGGTTCGCCGGGGGTTCGCATTGCGAATAGGAAAGCGAACGTGACAGATTTCCCATTTTGTTTTCTTCATAAGTTTTGATCTGTAACTCGGATTGAGGCACGGTCGGATGCGTTGGAAAGCTATTTCAATGCTCTTTATGATATTGGAATAGAAACATATGTTTATGCCATGGATTGATATGGTAGAGTTAAATATTGTGATGAATGTGATAAGTGTAGTTTATGTTTCCACCAAAATTCACGAATCGGGAATCCGATTGATATGGGACTTGAAGCCTTGGAAAGAGAATCCAACGTGCTAGTAATTAGTTATGTGATACCATGTGTTAACTAAGAATATTTGGTAGAGGATGATTAGTGGTTTGTAGGTTTTGTTGTGTTTGTTGGTGTTCGATGCGATATGATATCGTTCTATAAATGTGGGGGCCTTCGTGCTATTTATATGATGCTGATGCCTGTGATAATGATGTTATTGTGTGGTAAAATATATTGTTTGATTGAATATCAACGTATGTTGTTATGATGTTTTGTGAGATTGTTGTGGATTATGATGAAATGCATTGTTTATGTGAAATTCAATGTGTGTTATTTGGTGGCCTTAGGGAAAATAAATGCATTGTTTTGGGTTTGATTTCAATGCATGATTATTGATGTTGAGATGGTTCACCTGGTTATGTATGTTATGCATTTGATTGTCATGAGTCATTGTATGCCAAGCATCAATGATTGCATTCTTGTGATGTTGTGTGCCCTAGTGGGTGTGAGCGACGAAACGATTCCAGAAGGAATTTGTTGTAACAGTCGTGAGCCTTATACAAAGAGGACCTAAAGCGACGTTACAGACGATCGTGAGCCTTATACAAAGAGGACCTAAAGCGATCGGATCGTGAGCCTTATACAAAGAGGACCTAAAGCGATCCATAAACGTCGTGAGCCTTATACAAAGAGGACCTAAAGCGGCGAGGAACATCGTTTGCTCGGCGGGGAGTCACACTAAGTAACAAGCGATGATTCCAATAATTCCTGAGTGAATTAATGATGAGAATGATGGATGGATTGGTACCGCATTGCATTGCATAGAGTCATTGTGTCGGTCTCTGTGCATTTGCATCAATCATGAATGGATTGATTATATGTGGGAATTTATGAATGGATGCATTATGTGTGGGGAATTGTGAATTGATTGATTATGTATTGAGCTCGTGATAACATTGGTGATTTGATATGCATTTGTGATAAATGTATAGATTATGGATGATATGTTTTATGAATGGACATATGCTATGTTTTGTGGGGATGTTGTACCTTACAATGATTGTATTAATTATCTATGGTATGCTATACATGAATATATGTGATGTGGTGGTGTGTTTCCATATGTCATAACTTTGGTATGCCTTATGTGTGAATATGTGATTGTGTTGGTATAATTGATATATGCTATGTGGTTGGATTATTAGAATATGTTATGTATCTGTGGCATGCTATATGAATTAGTATGTGATGTTTGTGGTGAGAATGATTATGCATGTGAATTTATATATGTTTGTTTGCATATTATTATGCAATCTTGACTTAGTTGTTATTTCTCACCCTTCTGCTGTGGTTTGTTGCTCTATGAGGCAATTGCAGATTAGTATCTTGGAGGCTTTTGTGAATATTAGTTCTCCATCCTTTTGTCGGTCTGTCTGCTCTGATACGTAACACGGGAGTCAGGGAACGCTTTTGTTATATATGTATACATTTGTTGAATCTATTTTGTATTACCTTTGTATGAATATTTTGATGTTATAAAACAATTTATTTTGTGTTATGTATCAAATTTATAAGCAGGGATTGTGTTTTCTTTCTTTAAATGTGGCATCCTTGTTTCTGTCTAAGAATAAAATTTTATTCACTCTGATTTATTTACGTATTATTTATTCGCGATGGGAATTGGGGTGTTACAGTCCAAGCCTCTGAGGTTGGCATCTATTTTGGTAAAACTAACTTAGAAGAAAGATGTGGGACAAGATGTCCTGACATGTCATACTAACTGCAGGTTAAGATGTTAGACAAGATGTCCTATCAGGAGTGTCATACCCCAAATTTTGACCACTAAGATTTCCCATCATTGTGCAAATCATCATCACAATATGGATGAACCATTTTACCTCATCAGTCTCCCCAAAGATGGGTGAACACTTACTACAGTCAAAATTAGGGTTTCAAGCCCTCTTTGAGTTCTTAGATAAAGGATCAATCAAGGAATGACATGATCTTCAACTTGTCTAACCTCTCAAGCATTCACAATGGATCAAGAGGACTCCCACTTCAAGGATTAAGCACAAGGTTGCTCCCTTCTAGGTGGATCAAGCTTCAAGATCGCCAGTGTCACCAAATTAGGGTTTTGGTCAACCAGGGCCTCCAGATGGAAATTTTTCATCTGGGCACAAGCCAATGATCCAAAACATAACCTAATATACTCCATGGAACCTCATGGACCCATTCATCAAGTCAATTTGGCCTCAGGGGATGCATTCATCAAAAATCAGGAATTAGGGTTTCTTGACCTAATTCACCCCTAAGTTGACTTTTAGGGCAAATCATGAGCCAAGACCTCAATACATGATTTGAGGGTCTTTAATGAACTATATTGATCCATTTGGAACAATGGATTAATCCAACAAGCTTGAGCAACAAGTCTCAATTTCATCTGCACCACAGTTAGGGTTTTAAGGAAAAAGTCAACTGTAACTTTGAATTTTGACCAGGACAAGCTCCCAAGCCCTAAGACATGATTCAATATACCCTATGACACCCATGGAACATATCCATCAAGTTTTATTTAGGTCAAGGACATGATTTCCTGAAGAATTGCACAATTTGGAATTCATCTGATAAAAAGTCAACTGTGCACAAAAGTCAACTTTGACTTTTTGAGATTTTTCACCAAAATGGATCTCTAACCCTAAAATGATGTTAATGTATGATTTGAATCATCATTCATCAAGAAAAATCAAGAAAAGTTGGATAACTTGTAAAAGGGGTAACCATAAAAACTTAGAAAAGTTTCTAAGTTAAAAATAAAGTGACAAGGGTACCAACTTTGGAAGATCATAACTCCTAAACCAAAAAGCCATTTTTCCTCATCCAAAGATGGGTTTGTAGCCCTCATTACCCTCTACAAAAACTTCAACTACAAGTCATTCCAATTGATTAAGGATTTTGAGTTATGGAGTGATCAAAATGGCTGAAAAATGAAAATGTCACTTTTTCCAACACTTAGTGAAATTTTCACTAAGTCCAAATCTGTCTTCATTTTTTTCCAAATGTAGGGGGATTTTTCACTTGGATTCAAAAGAGATCAAAACCAAACATGTTCAAACAGTTGTTGTATCATGTAAGGGCTTTCCAAAGTGGCCAAGAACATTGCCAAATTCCATTTGGGCTATGAGTTATGACATTGGCAAGTTGCCTTGCTGAAATCTGCCAAGGCAAGGCAGAATTTGATTTTTGGTCGATTTTCCAAAATCAGCCAAATCCAAATGCTCCTATCCACTTGGACACCTCAGGGGATTGAATCTAAAGGGGACAATCACTGAGCCAAGCCTCCAAAGTCTTTGGAACAAGAAATAGCATGTTGAACCTAGAATGGCCAAAATAGGGACAAGACTTCAATTTTGGAATGAGGCATTCAATGGAAGCATCAAGGTGGCATAGACTGAGCCATTCTCAACTGAATTCAGTCAAGACTTATCCAAGACCAAGGGAACCACAACCCTGTGCCCTAACCTCTAGTCAATGGCTAGAGGAGACTTGGATTCTCATTGGACAACATTGGCCAAACCTCTGCTGCAGTTGCCATTCGCTGTGGATCCCAAAACAAACTTGCTCTACTATAAATAGAGCTCAATTGTGATTAGTTTGAGTACACCAAAGCCATCAAACAGATGCTTTCTTCAAAATCTCTTCTTTCACCCCAAATTTGCCTTCCAAAGCAAGTAATTCTGAGTTTTGAGTTAGAGAGCCATTCCATCACAATCAATCACACACACACCTCATATATATCATATGTAAGTTGTGCAAACTATCACAAGTGACCTGTAATCACAAAATCACAAAGTCACCTCTCAAAACCTCAAAATAGGCTTTTTTGCATTTTTCAAGCCATGTCTTGATTCAGTCACTTTCCAAACCAGATAAAACCTCAAACACACTCCAAATATCATCCTTGAACTGTCCCAAATGGTTCCCAACATCTGGAACACCATTTGAGGAAGTTGCTATTTTGGTCACTTTTAACCCCTTTTGCAAGAAAGGGACAGTTTGTGTTTTTGCAGGTACCAGTCAATTCCAATCATCCTAAAAGCATCCTAGGGATCATTTGAGGTGGTTCAAAGCATAAAACCATATCTGGAGCAAGAGATTTGGCAGATTGCAGAGAAAATTCCAAAATCCCAAAGAAGGGTAAGCCTCTCAACTTGCCCTCACCAAAACATGTGTGCATTTGAAGTCCACTGAGTATGCATCTCTTATATATGTCATATGTGTTGTGTTTGTGCCAATTGATCATGTAATTCATGTTGTATCAAAGTGTAGCATAGAAAATGCAATTATAGGCCATTTTCAAAACCACTATCGGGTTTTGAGGAGGGAGTGTGATCTGAAAAAACCACCACCACCATTGGATTCCTTGTGAAATTCTGGCCCAGATACATATAAATTTGTCTCCAACCATTAAGAATTGAGAAAGTTATGACCTTCACGTTTTTGAGCCAAAACTTGCCTTGGGCAAGCCAAAACCAATGCATGACTTGTATATTTGTTGTTTTGTTTCAAGCAATGGATGTATCACCACCCCAGTGGTAAGGCGCGTGCCTTGTATGCTTGAGGTCGTGGGTTCAAACCCCACCCATGCCATTTTGTGATTTTTCACATTTTTGCTATTTTTCCAACTATTTTCATGTTTTGTTAATTATTTGGGAAATTAATAACTCTTTCAATTTTAATTATTTTTTATTGGTTCTTTTTGCAAAAAATCACAAAAATGTTGAAATATTTTATTCCACAAAAAAATTAAGTTTATATTATTTATTTAATATAATTAGTATTTTTGTGAATAAATTCATTTTTATTTGTTTTTAAACATTTTGAAATGAATATTCATCTTGAAAAATCAAGACGAAATGAGTTTTAATATCTCTTGTGATTTATACCTCATTTTTCAAACCTTAAACAAAAATCACAAGTGGTTTATTCAAACCTATTTGGTATTTTTCATTTGATTTTCTTTAAATATTTACTTTTAAAGAATAAAATTAGGGTTTCTTTGATTTTCACTCAAACAAATCATTTTAAACACTTGGGCTTCTATTAGAGTGTAAGCCCCAACCCCCCATGTACAGAAAACATTTTGGGCCTCATTCGTTGTATAAGTCCCTCTGTACATTTTTAAATAAACGGCGCGATCGTCGCCTTTTCAAAATAACCCTGGGCCTACCCTCGAGTAGTAAGACCCATTTCTTTTCTTAAAATACATTTGGGCCTCTATTAGAGTGTAAGACCCAACCCCCTTTTAGCCAAAATCATTTTGGGCCTCACTTATTGTATAAGTCCCACTGCGTTAAAAGAAAACCTCGGCGCGATCGCCATTTTTTAACGAAAAATCAATTGGGCCTACCCTCATGTTATAAGCCCCACTCTTTTTCTTTAAAACCTTTTTGGGTCTCTTAAGAGAGTGTAAGACACATCCCCTTTGTACAGAAAACCTTTTTGGGCCACAGTCACTTGTATAAGTCCCTCTGTACAAATTCAAACCGTGCGCTCACTGATAAAACCTTGGGCCTCTCCTTGAGCTGTAAGCCCCAAATCTTTCTTTTTCAAAGCACTTTCTCCTTTGATTTTGAATATACTGTTGTTTTCAATCTTTCTTTGTTGAACAACTAACCAAACAACATGGAAGCTCTACAACCGAGTAAGTGATTATTGCTTTCATTTACCGCTTTTATATACATATAACTGTATTGTGGGGCTGTTTCACTGTAAGACTTCTTTCATAAACTCATATCAACTGTGTAATAATAGTATAGATATTTAGAGTTTCCCCGGCAACTACGTCTAGCATTAAGCCCGTTGATCACTCTTAGAAATAGTCTAAACTAGATCCCCATAGGATTACCAGACACAGTCTTCCCTCCTCTTGGGGTTAAATAATATGGAGACATGAAAGGCAGCATTCTCTGTGAACCCTTTCATAGACTGTCACTCGTAGAAGTTGTCAAAGAAACTTGTTAGTTCTTGTGTTGGCTGGAATTTTGGTAAAACAAAGTTGAACAATGCTTATGTCATATGTCTGATGTCATAACATTGGTTCTTATTGTTAGCTGTTGCAGGGTTGGAAGTTGTGTATGCTGATGTTATAAGTGATGTCTTGACATCACTATACCAGAACATTAAAACATCAAGTAGTGATGTTTTTAGGGTTGCGCGCATTAGTTTGATTTGAGGAGATCTGTTGTTAGATTGGATGCGAATTTATTGGAGAAGATTTATTCTGATACAATTAATTCTGCATATCTTGTGGAGAATAGTTTGTTACTATTTTTGTGCAAATAGACATGGAGAATTGTTCCTATTTGTGTGGAGAAGATTGTTCCTATTTGTGTGGAGAAGATCTTGCAGCAGATTTAAAGAGAAGATTTAAAAGATACATAATATCCTGGAAATATTATGTGGAGCTGAATTTAATGCATAAAGATATGGAGAACATTTAGAGTTAATTATTGAAGATTTAAATTGAAGATTTGATTGAAGATCCAATTGATAGCAGAATCTGTTGTAGATATGTAGCAGAAGATCTGATATGATTTGAAGGCCCAAATCCAGTTGGGAAAAGTTATAAAAAGAATGCTTGTAACCTAGAATAGGTACGAGTCCAAGATGTAGAACTTTAGGGCTTTGTCTAAGTGAACCACTCGGGTTGTGAGATGGTCACTATGTTTAACTCAGAAACCTGTAGGTAATGAGTTTAGTATTATTCTTGGAGGAAGCTTTGAAGCAACTCCAAAGGGGTGTCATGGAAGTGTGTCTTCCAAAGTTATGTGGTTAAAAAGTTTAGGAAAACAAGTTGTCGATGCAGTGGCGGAGTTGTTGACTGCTAGACATCATTGCGATGATTGGGAGTGAGATGGAGTCTCTTACCTAGGGAGGACTTAGGTAGAAGGGTCATTGGGTAGTGATTGAATTAGGTAGATTGTCAACTAGTCTGTTGAGTCTGTAATTTGATACTACTAATAGTGGACTTCCTTCCTGGCTTGGTATGCCCCCAGATGTAGGTTGGTTGAACCGAACTGGGTGAACAATTGTTTGTGTTCATTTACTATTTCTATTACTGCCTTGTTCAGCAGATTGCGATGTTGTGACATTGCACCTGACATCACATGTCTGTACCAGAATTTCAATTGGTATCAGAGCAGGCATCCTGTCTGTTTCTGGATGAGATCTAGGGGAGATACTTTCTGGTTCATGAGCAAGGAAGATAGTTGTGGTGAGTTGTGGACTTGGTCAGTTCTTATTGCTGTTTGTATGATCCCTTGAAGTGGAGGATGAACTATTCATGACAGGGTGTGTATTGGACCTGTCTATTGTTATCAGGCTTATAGCTTTGGTGGTGAGCTGCTGTGTGGTTTAACTTATTTTCAAACCCGTGTTGACCTAGTGCACATGGAGTGTCGTGTTTGTGCAAGGGTTATTATGTTTTGCCTGAAGGTTGTAGAGGAGTTTTCTGGTATGTGTTCCGCTGCATATATATCTGATGGAAAATTCCTGGTGGTTTTGTGTTAAAGCTGCAACATCCTGTTCTCCTCTGAAGATGTATCACATGGTGTGGTGATACTTGAGGATATCTTCAACTAGCTTGTTAGAGTTGCCAAAGATACTTGTGGTTCATCCCAAGTCCACTCATAAAGGAACTCTTATATGAGCTTGTTGAAAAGAGATCTGAAGAAAGCTAAAAGCAAGTTATTCTTGCCTCCAACCCTACAAGGTCAATCTCTAGGCTGTGTTAAAGGATCTTTTGGTGTGTTTCTTGTGAAGAGAACTTATGTCCTACCAGATGTTGGAACATAAAACCAGCAGATTGTGCAGAATCTTGTTGGCATTACAGATGCTTGGGGGCTAAACATACGTGTATTGATCACATCTGTTTGGAACCTACTCCTGGCTTGGAAGAGGAGGCATCTGGGTTGTGTGTCTAAGAAGTTTCCTTCAAGAAACATGTCTTAGATATGTATATTGGTCAAGAGATGATCAATATAGTGTCACTCATTGGATAAGTGAGTAGGTGTTCAAAGGCTGTTTGTTTTTGTGGAGGTCAAGCTCAAATGTCAAGGACATTTTCTCTGATATCTGAAAGTTCCTTCTGATCAAAGCAGCCAGTTGTTTGCAATCTTGTTTATGGCCATGGAGCAGATTCTGTTTGAAAGGAGTTATATGTGTGTACCAACCATAGGATGAGCATTTCAGATTTGTGCAAGGAGATATTGGTGTTTTTTTTAAGGATTATGGTTCCCTGGTATCTGCATGAGAAGTTTCCTCTAAAGCTGGAGTTCAGTTATGTGGTGTCCTCACATAATGGAACATTTTTTTTGGCAAGGATTGAAGGGCATCCTTGTAGGTTGAAATGTTGGGAGAAGCATATTAGATGACCAGTCATTGTTTGTTTTCAGAAACTTGTTAGAGGGAATCTCCTCTTTAGGTGCAGAAGGATGGCATTCAACATCTCAAAGACAGACAGAAGGTCTGAACATCAGAAGGTTGAGAAGAAGATTCTTGAGATGTAGAGTATGCAGGTTCCTACTTGTGTGTATGGTCTGGTTTTGAAGGTTGCTCAGATGTTGATGGTTGATCCTCTTGTGTGTGGATTACTATGGTTGTTGTCTCCAACGCCATAGTAGATGGTTAATGTGATTTAGACTGATGTCGGAACTGATGTTGAAACATCATTGATTCCTCAGCCAAGGAAGTTTGTTGTGCACATGGTGGAATATCAGATCAAGCCACTTACCTAATCTGAAGTGATCAGTGGTGTGGATTATTAAAAGAGGGATCAGCTAGTGCCACAAGTGTGCATAAAAGTATGTCAGACCAAATGTCATGCCTTGTGTGAGAAGGTAATCTTATTCTGTCTAATAGTAGATACTTTGACGGGAGACTTAGTATTTGTCTATTAGTGATGCTGTGTGTAAGGATAAATACTTTGACGGGAGACTGAGTATTTGTCTAGAGAATTATGCAAATTTGTGTCTGGATATTTATTTTTGTGGGCCATGATGGAGTAGCTTGATGTTTGAAGATGACAACCTGAGGTAGCCTTATCAGCTGACTATATCAAAAGTGTGTGAATGAAGGAGTGAGCATCATCTGCTGGCTGGTTGTAAAGACCTTGTTGGGAGCTTGGCAGTTGTCTGATGTGTGTGACGACCTGAAGATGCAAACTATGAAGACATCATATTCTTGATGTTTGTTTTGGTTGTGAAGGTCGAGGATAAGTGGCAGTTATCTCTGGCTTTCTACTGACGGCTCTACTGAGGGAAGTGGCATTCTTTGGTATAGCTATGGGGTAGTATTGAACTACTTTTTCCTGAAGATTCAGATGTGGTAGGTTTGAAGTCTTTGGAGGTTCTGAGCAGGATGGAGGTTGTCTACTCAAACTTGACTGTTGAATCAAGTCTATGAGAGCATGTAAATCTGGTTCTGCAAAGGGAAGAGGTTCTTCTGAGTGGCAGAAGGAAGAGCTGAATTCAACAGTTGGATGTCATAATGTTCTGACATCTTGCTTAACATCAGAAGTCTCAGCTGGTGTTGTGGCACATCAGCTTAAGATAGAGGTGATCTACAGTAATGGAAGTTATGGATGCTTCAAAAAGTTCATTCTCATGGTAGTTTGCGGGAGCTGCAGGAAGGAGAAGATGTTACATGACCATGGCTTAGGGAGTCTAAGTGTGTTTGCTTTTGAGCAAGTGGATCATGTGACTTGTAGATCAAGTTTCCTTGGTGGATCAAGATATCTTTGTGAGAGGTCTGACAAACTTGAAACTGGTCAAAATGTGGCATTTGATTGTTTTCATATGAGGTTTCATGAATGAGGTGATCAAACTGTGGCATTTGGTTGATCTCAGAAGTGGATTTGAAGAATCAAGATAATCAGAGTGTGGCAGCTGGTTATTATTGAGGATTGTCTTGGAACAAGTTACTCTTGGGCAGAAGGGTGATGAGTTGAAGACTCAAGGAGATTATTCTTCTTGAAGGTTGATGAGAGGTTAATTCTCTAGTTCTTTGGATTACTTTGCTAGAGTAAGTCCAGTTGGTGGAGCATATCAAGAATCATGGTGATGATGTTTTGGTGTGTGGCAGATGTTCTAACTTGTGGTTGGATATCCTTGGTGAAGGATGATTATGCTCTGGTTCAGGAGCTTGGTGCATACATTATGCCTAAGGGAAGTCTACCTAATCATACGGGAGAATGATGAAGTAGAAGGTCTACCTTGGAAGGAGAATGTAGAGAAGACTGAAGTAGATCAGGGTCTTGCTAAAAGCAGAAGAAAAGCCTGTGAAGGGGACATAGCCCTATGATCAAGTCATGCTAGAGAGAAGTTGATCAGCCTGGCAAGATGTGGAGTTTTGGAGCATGTGAAGATAAGGAATCTTGTGAATATGCAAGTCTGCAGTCTGAACCCTTTGCATCAGAGAGGGTGTGCGAGCTTATGGTATTTAGGTGTGTATGTTAACCTGAATAAGCTGCTCTGACTATGTTTTATTGGGAGCTTCTTGAAGAACTGCTATGCAAAATGAGTCCTTTGAATGGTAATGAGAAGCTGATATCCCAAAAGATGTTGTTGAATGGTGATGAGAAGAGATGTTGTAACATCATGATTGCTGATGGTTATATTTGGAAGATGATTGAGTTTGTCCGTGTGGAGTTGGATGCGTGGAGTCTGTGAGCAGTGTCAAACCAGACAGGATACTTCGTTGTGTTCTCCAAAAGTGAAAGTACAGTTTGTGAATGTGCTCAGCAAGGGTGCTCAAATGTTCATCTCCATCTAGAGTATTAGTTAACCATGACATGGGGAGTACTTGTCTATGGATGTTGCAGCAAAGGCAGATTCAGAGGTTGTCAAATTATGGCTAAAAAGGGGGAGAGTTAGCCTTGTTGCAGGGGGAGTGTAGACAGTGTAGACTGAGCTGCTAGTGAAGATATCATAGCAATTAAAGAGTGCAACCAAGCAGACATCAAGGGGGAGAAGTGCTGCACATTGTGAACTACTGAACAGCTGTGATGCTGGTTCATGTTTTTAAGGGGGAGTTTGCCCTATGCTGATGTGATAGTTATGCTGATGTGATAGTGAGTTTGTGCAGCTTGTTGAAGAGGTGCTGCTTGTTTTAGCCAAAATTAGCCAAAGGGGGAGATTGTTAGTTCTTGTGTTGGCTGGAATTTTGGTAAAACAAAGTTGAACAATGCTTATGTCATATGTCTGATGTCATAACATTGGTTCTTATTGTTAGCTGTTGCAGGGTTGGAAGTTGTGTATGCTGATGTTATAAGTGATGTCTTGACATCACTATACCAGAACATTAAAACATCAGGTAGTGATGTTTTTAGGGTTGCCCGCATTAGTTTGATTTGAGGAGATCTGTTGTTAGATTGGATGCGAATTTATTGGAGAAGATTTATTCTGATACAATTAATTCTGCATATCTTGTGGAGAATAGTTTGTTACTATTTTTGTGCAAATAGACATGGAGAATTGTTCCTATTTGTGTGGAGAAGATTGTTCCTATTTGTGTGGAGAAGATCTTGCAGCAGATTTAAAGAGAAGATTTAAAAGATACATAATATCCTGGAAATATTATGTGGAGCTGAATTTAATGCATAAAGATATGGAGAACATTTAGAGTTAATTATTGAAGATTTAAATTGAAGATTTGATTGAAGATCCAATTGATAGCAGAATCTGTTGTAGATATGTAGCAGAAGATCTGATATGATTTGAAGGCCCAAATCCAGTTGGGAAAAGTTATAAAAAGAATGCTTGTAACCTAGAATAGGTACGAGTCCAAGATGTAGAACTTTAGGGCTTTGTCTAAGTGAACCACTCGGGTTGTGAGATGGTCACTATGTTTAACTCAGAAACCTGTAGGTAATGAGTTTAGTATTGTTCTTGGAGGAAGCTTTGAAGCAACTCCAAAGGGGTGTCATGGAAGTGTGTCTTCCAAAGTTATGTGGTTAAAAAGTTTAGGAAAACAAGCTGTCGATGCAGTGGCGGAGTTGTTGACTGCTAGACATCATTGCGATGATTGGGAGTGAGATGGAGTCTCTTACCAAGGGAGGACTTAGGTAGAAGGATCATTGGGTAGTGATTGAATTAAGTAGATTGTCAACTAGTCTGTTGAGTCTGTAATTTGATACTACTAATAGTGGACTTCCTTCCTGGCTTGGTATGCCCCCAGATGTAGGTTGGTTGAACCGAACTGGGTGAACAATTGTTTGTGTTCATTTACTGTTTCTATTACTGCCTTGTTCAGCAGATTGCGATGTTGTGACATTGCACCTGACATCACATGTCTGTACCAGAATTTCAATTGGTATCAGAGCAGGCATCCTGTCTGTTTCTGGATGAGATCTAGGGGAGATACTTTCTGGTTCATGAGCAAGGAAGATAGTTGTGCTGAGTTGTGGACTTCGTCAGTTCTTATTGCTGTTTGTATGATCCCTTGAAGTGGAGGATGAACTATTCATGACAGGGTGTGTATTGGACCTGTCTATTGTTATCAGGCTTATAGCTTTGGTGGTGAGCTGCTGTGTGGTTTGACTTATTTTCAAACCCATGTTGACCTAGTGCACATGGAGTGTCGTGTTTGTGCAAGGGTTATTATGTTTTGCCTGAAGGTTGTAGAGGAGTTTTCTGGTATGTGTTCCGCTGCATATATATCTGATGGAAAATTCCTGGTGGTTTTGTGTTAAAGCTGCAACATCCTGTTCTCCTCTGAAGATGTATCACATGGTGTGGTGATACTTGAGGATATCTTCAACTAGCTTGTTAGAGTTGCCAAAGATACTTGTGGTTCATCCCAAGTCCACTCATAAAGGAACTCTTATATGAGCTTGTTGAAAAGAGATCTGAAGAAAGCTAAAAGCAAGTTATTGTTGCCTCCAACCCTACAAGGTCAATCTCTGGGTTGTGTTAAAGGATCTTTTGGTGTGTTTCTTGTGAAGAGAACTTATGTCCTACCAGATGTTGGAACATAAACCAGCAGATTGTGCAGAATCTTGTTGGCATTACAGATGCTTGGGGGCTAAATATATGTGTACTGATCATATCTGTTTGGAACCTACTCCTGGCTTGGAAGAGGAGGCATCTGGGTTGTGTGTCTAAGAAGTTTCCTTCAAGAAACATGTCTTAGATATGTATATTGGTCAAGAGATGATCAATATAGTGTCACTCATTGGATAAGTGAGTAAGTGTTCAAAGGCTGTTTGTTTTTGTGGAGGTCAAGCTCAAATGTCAAGGACATTTTCTCTGATATCTGAAAGTTCCTTCTGATCAAAGCAGCCAGTTGTTTGCAATCTTGTTTATGGCCATGGAGCAGATTCTGTTTGAAAGGAGTTATATGTGTGTACCAACCATAGGATGAGCATTTCAGATTTGTGCAAGGAGATGTTGGTGTTTTTTTTAAGGATTATGGTTCCCTGGTATCTGCATGAGAAGTTTCCTCTAAAGCTGGAGTTCAGTTATGTGGTGTCCTCATATAATTGAACATTTTTTTTGGCAAGGATTGAAGGGCATCCTTGTAGGTTGAAATGTTGGGAGAAGCATATTAGATGACCAGTCATTGTTTGTTTTCAGAAACTTGTTAGAGGGAATCTCCTCTTTAGGTGCAGAAGGATGGCATTCAACATCTCAAAGACAGACAGAAGGTCTGAACATCAGAAGGTTGAGAAGAAGATTCTTGAGATGTAGAGTATGCAGGTTCCTACTTGTGTGTATGGTCTGGTTTTGAAGGTTGCTCAGATGTTGATGGTTGATCCTCTTGTGTGTGGATTACTGTGGTTGTTGTCTCCAAAGCCATAGTAGATGGTTAATGTGATTTAGACTGATGTCGGAACTGATGTTGAAACATCATTGATTCCTCAGCCAAGGAAGTTTGTTGTGCACATGGTGGAATATCAGATCAAGCCACTTACCTAATCTGAAGTGATCAGTGGTGTGGATTATTAAAAGAGGGATCAGCTAGTGCCACAAGTGTGCATAAAAGTATGTCAGACCAAATGTCATGCCTTGTGTGAGAAGGTAATCTTATTCTGTCTAATAGTAGATACTTTGACGGGAGACTTAGTATTTGTCTATTAGTGATGCTGTGTGTAAGGATAAATACTTTGACGGGAGACTGAGTATTTGTCTAGAGAATTATGCAAATTTGTGTCTGGATATTTATTTTTGTGGGCCATGATGGAGTAGCTTGATGTTTGAAGATGACAACCTGAGGTAGCCTTATCAGCTGACTATATCAAAAGTGTGTGAATGAAGGAGTGAGCATCATCTGCTGGCTGGTTGTAAAGACCTTGTTGGGAGCTTGGCAGTTGTCTGATGTGTGTGACGACCTGAAGATGCAAACTATGAAGACATCATATTCTTGATGTTTGTTTTGGTTGTGAAGGTCGAGGATAAGTGGCAGTTATCTCTGGCTTTCTACTGACGGCTCTACTGAGGGAAGTGGCATTCTTTGGTATAGCTATGGGGTAGTATTGAACTACTTTTTCCTGAAGATTCAGATGTGGTAGGTTTGAAGTCTTTGGAGGTTCTGAGCAGGATGGAGGTTGTCTACTCAAACTTGACTGTTGAATCAAGTCTATGAGAGCATGTAAATCTGGTTCTGCAAAGGGAAGAGGTTCTTCTGAGTGGCAGAAGGAAGAGCTGAATTCAACAGTTGGATGTCATAATGTTCTGACATCTTGCTTAACATCAGAAGTCTCAGCTGGTGTTGTGGCACATCAGCTTAAGATAGAGGTGATCTACAGTAATGGAAGTTATGGATGCTTCAAAAAGTTCATTCTCATGGTAGTTTGCGGGAGCTGCAGGAAGGAGAAGATGTTACATGACCATGGCTTAGGGAGTCTAAGTGTGTTTGCTTTTGAGCAAGTGGATCATGTGACTTGTAGATCAAGTTTCCTTGGTGGATCAAGATATCTTTGTGAGAGGTCTGACAAACTTGAAACTGGTCAAAATGTGGCATTTGATTGTTTTCATATGAGGTTTCATGAATGAGGTGATCAAACTGTGGCATTTGGTTGATCTCAGAAGTGGATTTGAAGAATCAAGATAATCAGAGTGTGGCAGCTGGTTATTATTGAGGATTGTCTTGGAACAAGTTACTCTTGGGCAGAAGGGTGATGAGTTGAAGACTCAAGGAGATTATTCTTCTTGAAGGTTGATGAGAGGTTAATTCTCTAGTTCTTTGGATTACTTTGCTAGAGTAAGTCCAGTTGGTGGAGCATATCAAGAATCATGGTGATGATGTTTTGGTGTGTGGCAGATGTTCTAACTTGTGGTTGGATATCCTTGGTGAAGGATGATTATGCTCTGGTTCAGGAGCTTGGTGCATACATTATGCCTAAGGGAAGTCTACCTAATCATACGGGAGAATGATGAAGTAGAAGGTCTACCTTGGAAGGAGAATGTAGAGAAGACTGAAGTAGATCAGGGTCTTGCTAAAAGCAGAAGAAAAACCTGTGAAGGGGACATAGCCCTATGATCAAGTCATGCTAGAGAGAAGTTGATCAGCCTGGCAAGATATGGAGTTTTGGAGCATGTGAAGATAAGGAATCTTGTGAATATGCAAGTCTGCAGTCTGAACCCTTTGCATCAGAGAGGGTGTGCGAGCTTATGGTATTTAGGTGTGTATGTTAACCTGAATAAGCTGCTCTGACTATGTTTTATTGGGAGCTTCTTGAAGAACTGCTATGCGAAATGAGTCCTTTGAATGGTAATGAGAAGCTGATATCCCAAAAGATGTTGTTGAATGGTGATGAGAAGAGATGTTGTAACATCATGATTGCTGATGGTTATATTTGGAAGATGATTGAGTTTGTCCGTGTGGAGTTGGATGCGTGGAGTCTGTGAGCAGTGTCAAACCAGACAGGATACTTCGTTGTGTTCTCCAAAAGTGAAAGTACAGTTTGTGAATGTGCTCAGCAAGGGTGCTCAAATGTTCATCTCCATCTAGAGCATTAGTTAACCATGACATGGGGAGTACTTGTCTATGGATGTTGCAGCAAAGGCAGATTCAGAGGTTGTCAAATTATGGCTAAAAAGGGGGAGAGTTAGCCTTGTTGCAGGGGGAGTGTAGACAGTGTAGACTGAGCTGCTAGTGAAGATATCATAGCAATTAAAGAGTGCAACCAAGCAGACATCAAGGGGGAGAAGTGCTGCACATTGTGAACTACTGAACAGCAGTGATGCTGGTTCATGTTTTTAAGGGGGAGTTTGCCCTATGCTGATGTGATAGTTATGCTGATGTGATAGTGAGTTTGTGCAGCTTGTTGAAGAGGTGCTGCTTGTTTTAGCCAAAATTAGCCAAAGGGGGAGATTGTTAGTTCTTGTGTTGGCTGGAATTTTGGTAAAACAAAGTTGAACAATGCTTATGTCATATGTCTGATGTCATAACATTGGTTCTTATTGTTAGCTGTTGCAGGGTTGGAAGTTGTGTATGCTGATGTTATAAGTGATGTCTTGACATCACTATACCAGAACATTAAAACATCAGGTAGTGATGTTTTTAGGGTTGCCCGCATTAGTTTGATTTGAGGAGATCTGTTGTTAGATTGGATGCGAATTTATTGGAGAAGATTTATTCTGATACAATTAATTCTGCATATCTTGTGGAGAATAGTTTGTTACTATTTTTGTGCAAATAGACATGGAGAATTGTTCCTATTTGTGTGGAGAAGATTGTTCCTATTTGTGTGGAGAAGATCTTGCAGCAGATTTAAAGAGAAGATTTAAAAGATACATAATATCCTGGAAATATTATGTGGAGCTGAATTTAATGCATAAAGATATGGAGAACATTTAGAGTTAATTATTGAAGATTTAAATTGAAGATTTGATTGAAGATCCAATTGATAGCAGAATCTGTTGTAGATATGTAGCAGAAGATCTGATATGATTTGAAGGCCCAAATCCAGTTGGGAAAAGTTATAAAAAGAATGCTTGTAACCTAGAATAGGTACGAGTCCAAGATGTAGAACTTTAGGGCTTTGTCTAAGTGAACCACTCGGGTTGTGAGATGGTCACTATGTTTAACTCAGAAACCTGTAGGTAATGAGTTTAGTATTGTTCTTGGAGGAAGCTTTGAAGCAACTCCAAAGGGGTGTCATGGAAGTGTGTCTTCCAAAGTTATGTGGTTAAAAAGTTTAGGAAAACAAGCTGTCGATGCAGTGGCGGAGTTGTTGACTGCTAGACATCATTGCGATGATTGGGAGTGAGATGGAGTCTCTTACCTAGGGAGGACTTAGGTAGAAGGATCATTGGGTAGTGATTGAATTAGGTAGATTGTCAACTAGTCTGTTGAGTCTGTAATTTGATACTACTAATAGTGGACTTCCTTCCTGGCTTGGTATGCCCCCAGATGTAGGTTGGTTGAACCGAACTGGGTGAACAATTGTTTGTGTTCATTTACTGTTTCTATTACTGCCTTGTTCAGCAGATTGCGATGTTGTGACATTGCACCTGACATCACATGTCTGTACCAGAATTTCAATTGGTATCAGAGCAGGCATCCTGTCTGTTTCTGGATGAGATCTAGGGGAGATACTTTCTGGTTCATGAGCAAGGAAGATAGTTGTGCTGAGTTGTGGACTTCGTCAGTTCTTATTGCTGTTTGTATGATCCCTTGAAGTGGAGGATGAACTATTCATGACAGGGTGTGTATTGGACCTGTCTATTGTTATCAGGCTTATAGCTTTGGTGGTGAGCTGCTGTGTGGTTTGACTTATTTTCAAACCCATGTTGACCTAGTGCACATGGAGTGTCGTGTTTGTGCAAGGGTTATTATGTTTTGCCTGAAGGTTGTAGAGGAGTTTTCTGGTATGTGTTCCGCTGCATATATATCTGATGGAAAATTCCTGGTGGTTTTGTGTTAAAGCTGCAACATCCTGTTCTCCTCTGAAGATGTATTACATGGTGTGGTGATACTTGAGGATATCTTCAACTAGCTTGTTAGAGTTGCCAAAGATACTTGTGGTTCATCCCAAGTCCACTCATAAAGGAACTCTTATATGAGCTTGTTGAAAAGAGATCTGAAGAAAGCTAAAAGCAAGTTATTCTTGCCTCCAACCCTACAAGGTCAATCTCTGGGTTGTGTTAAAGGATCTTTTGGTGTGTTTCTTGTGAAGAGAACTTATGTCCTACCAGATGTTGGAACATAAAACCAGCAGATTGTGCAGAATCTTGTTGGCATTACAGATGCTTGGGGGCTAAATATATGTGTACTGATCATATCTGTTTGGAACCTACTCCTGGCTTGGAAGAGGAGGCATATGGGTTGTGTGTCTAAGAAGTTTCCTTCAAGAAACATGTCTTAGATATGTATATTGGTCAAGAGATGATCAATATAGTGTCACTCATTGGATAAGTGAGTAAGTGTTCAAAGGCTGTTTGTTTTTGTGGAGGTCAAGCTCAAATGTCAAGGACATTTTCTCTGATATCTGAAAGTTCCTTCTGATCAAAGCAGCCAGTTGTTTGCAATCTTGTTTATGGCCATGGAGCAGATTCTGTTTGAAAGGAGTTATATGTGTGTACCAACCATAGGATGAGCATTTCAGATTTGTGCAAGGAGATGTTGGTGTTTTTTTTAAGGATTATGGTTCCCTGGTATCTGCATGAGAAGTTTCCTCTAAAGCTGGAGTTCAGTTATGTGGTGTCCTCATATAATTGAACATTTTTTTTGGCAAGGATTGAAGGGCATCCTTGTAGGTTGAAATGTTGGGAGAAGCATATTAGATGACCAGTCATTGTTTGTTTTCAGAAACTTGTTAGAGGGAATCTCCTCTTTAGGTGCAGAAGGATGGCATTCAACATCTCAAAGACAGACAGAAGGTCTGAACATCAGAAGGTTGAGAAGAAGATTCTTGAGATGTAGAGTATGCAGGTTCCTACTTGTGTGTATGGTCTGGTTTTGAAGGTTGCTCAGATGTTGATGGTTGATCCTCTTGTGTGTGGATTACTGTGGTTGTTGTCTCCAAAGCCATAGTAGATGGTTAATGTGATTTAGACTGATGTCGGAACTGATGTTGAAACATCATTGATTCCTCAGCCAAGGAAGTTTGTTGTGCACATGGTGGAATATCAGATCAAGCCACTTACCTAATCTGAAGTGATCAGTGGTGTGGATTATTAAAAGAGGGATCAGCTAGTGCCACAAGTGTGCATAAAAGTATGTCAGACCAAATGTCATGCCTTGTGTGAGAAGGTAATCTTATTCTGTCTAATAGTAGATACTTTGACGGGAGACTTAGTATTTGTCTATTAGTGATGCTGTGTGTAAGGATAAATACTTTGACGGGAGACTGAGTATTTGTCTAGAGAATTATGCAAATTTGTGTCTGGATATTTATTTTTGTGGGCCATGATGGAGTAGCTTGATGTTTGAAGATGACAACCTGAGGTAGCCTTATCAGCTGACTATATCAAAAGTGTGTGAATGAAGGAGTGAGCATCATCTGCTGGCTGGTTGTAAAGACCTTGTTGGGAGCTTGGCAGTTGTCTGATGTGTGTGACGACCTGAAGATGCAAACTATGAAGACATCATATTCTTGATGTTTGTTTTGGTTGTGAAGGTCGAGGATAAGTGGCAGTTATCTCTGGCTTTCTACTGACGGCTCTACTGAGGGAAGTGGCATTCTTTGGTATAGCTATGGGGTAGTATTGAACTACTTTTTCCTGAAGATTCAGATGTGGTAGGTTTGAAGTCTTTGGAGGTTCTGAGCAGGATGGAGGTTGTCTACTCAAACTTGACTGTTGAATCAAGTCTATGAGAGCATGTAAATCTGGTTCTGCAAAGGGAAGAGGTTCTTCTGAGTGGCAGAAGGAAGAGCTGAATTCAACAGTTGGATGTCATAATGTTCTGACATCTTGCTTAACATCAGAAGTCTCAGCTGGTGTTGTGGCACATCAGCTTAAGATAGAGGTGATCTACAGTAATGGAAGTTATGGATGCTTCAAAAAGTTCATTCTCATGGTAGTTTGCGGGAGCTGCAGGAAGGAGAAGATGTTACATGACCATGGCTTAGGGAGTCTAAGTGTGTTTGCTTTTGAGCAAGTGGATCATGTGACTTGTAGATCAAGTTTCCTTGGTGGATCAAGATATCTTTGTGAGAGGTCTGACAAACTTGAAACTGGTCAAAATGTGGCATTTGATTGTTTTCATATGAGGTTTCATGAATGAGGTGATCAAAATGTGGCATTTGGTTGATCTCAGAAGTGGATTTGAAGAATCAAGATAATCAGAGTGTGGCAGCTGGTTATTATTGAGGATTGTCTTGGAACAAGTTACTCTTGGGCAGAAGGGTGATGAGTTGAAGACTCAAGGAGATTATTCTTCTTGAAGGTTGATGAGAGGTTAATTCTCTAGTTCTTTGGATTACTTTGCTAGAGTAAGTCCAGTTGGTGGAGCATATCAAGAATCATGGTGATGATGTTTTGGTGTGTGGCAGATGTTCTAACTTGTGGTTGGATATCCTTGGTGAAGGATGATTATGCTCTGGTTCAGGAGCTTGGTGCATACATTATGCCTAAGGGAAGTCTACCTAATCATACGGGAGAATGATGAAGTAGAAGGTCTACCTTGGAAGGAGAATGTAGAGAAGACTGAAGTAGATCAGGGTCTTGCTAAAAGCAGAAGAAAAGCCTGTGAAGGGGACATAGCCCTATGATCAAGTCATGCTAGAGAGAAGTTGATCAGCCTGGCAAGATGTGGAGTTTTGGAGCATGTGAAGATAAGGAATCTTGTGAATATGCAAGTCTGCAGTCTGAACCCTTTGCATCAGAGAGGGTGTGCGAGCTTATGGTATTTAGGTGTGTATGTTAACCTGAATAAGCTGCTCTGACTATGTTTTATTGGGAGCTTCTTGAAGAACTGCTATGCAAAATGAGTCCTTTGAATGGTAATGAGAAGCTGATATCCCAAAAGATGTTGTTGAATGGTGATGAGAAGAGATGTTGTAACATCATGATTGCTGGTGGTTATATTTGGAAGATGATTGAGTTTGTCTGTGTGGAGTTGGATGCGTGGAGTCTGTGAGCAGTGTCAAACCAGACAGGATACTTCGTTGTGTTCTCCAAAAGTGAAAGTACAGTTTGTGAATGTGCTCAGCAAGGGTGCTCAAATGTTCATCTCCATCTAGAGCATTAGTTAACCATGACATGGGGAGTACTTGTCTATGGATGTTGCAGCAAAGGCAGATTCAGAGGTTGTCAAATTATGGCTAAAAAGGGGGAGAGTTAGCCTTGTTGCAGGGGGAGTGTAGACAGTGTAGACTGAGCCGCTAGTGAAGATATCATAGCAATTAAAGAGTGCAACCAAGCAGACATCAAGGGGGAGAAGTGTTGCACATTGTGAACTACTGAACAGCTGTGATGCTGGTTCAGGTTTTTAAGGGGGAGTTTGCCCTATGCTGATGTGATAGTTATGCTGATGTGATAGTGAGTTTGTGCAGCTTGTTGAAGAGGTGCTGCTTGTTTTAGCCAAAATTAGCCAAAGGGGGAGATTGTTAGTTCTTGTGTTGGCTGGAATTTTGGTAAAACAAAGTTGAACAATGCTTATGTCATATGTCTGATGTCATAACATTGGTTCTTATTGTTAGCTGTTGCAGGGTTGGAAGTTGTGTATGCTGATGTTATAAGTGATGTCTTGACATCACTATACCAGAACATTAAAACATCAGGTAGTGATGTTTTTAGGGTTGCCCGCATTAGTTTGATTTGAGGAGATCTGTTGTTAGATTGGATGCGAATTTATTGGAGAAGATTTATTCTGATACAATTAATTCTGCATATCTTGTGGAGAATAGTTTGTTACTATTTTTGTGCAAATAGACATGGAGAATTGTTCCTATTTGTGTGGAGAAGATTGTTCCTATTTGTGTGGAGAAGATCTTGCAGCAAATTTAAAGAGAAGATTTAAAAGATACATAATATCCTGGAAATATTATGTGGAGCTGAATTTAATGCATAAAGATATGGAGAACATTTAGAGTTAATTATTGAAGATTTAAATTGAAGATTTAAATTGAAGATTTCATAGAAGATCCAATTGATAGCAGAATCTGTTGTAGATATGTAGCAGAAGATCTAATATGATTTGAAGGCCCAAATCCAGTTGGGAAAAGTTATAAAAAGAATGCTTGTAACCTAGAATAGGTACGAGTCCAAGATGTAGAACTTTAGGGCTTTGTCTAAGTGAACCACTTGGGTTGTGAGATGGTCACTATGTTTAACTCAGATACCTGTAGGTAATGAGTTTAGTATTATTCTTGGAGGAAGCTTTGAAGCAACTCCAAAGGGGTGTCATGGAAGTGTGTCTTCCAAAGTTATGTGGTTAAAAAGTTTAGGAAAACAAGTTGTCGATGCAGTGGCGGAGTTGTTAACTGCTAGACATCATTGCAATGATTGGGAGTGAGATGGAGTCTCTTACCTAGGGAGGACTTAGGTAGAAGGGTCATTGGGTAGTGATTGAATTAGGTAGATTTTCAACTAGTCTGTTGAGTCTGTAATTTGATACTACTAATAGTGGACTTCCTTCCTGGCTTGGTATGCCCCCAGATGTAGGTTGGTTGAACCGAATTGGGTGAACAATTGTTTGTGTTCACTTACTGTTTCTATTACTGCCTTGTTCAGCAGATTGCGATGTTGTTACATTGCACCTGACATCACATGTATGTACCAGAATTTCAAAACTCTATCCCCCAGAGATGATCTCTTCTCCGTGAATGGCATATCTTGAGTTTCTTCCAAATTCTCGGACTTTCCTGACTTTGATCTATTCTCGGTGAATAGCATTGCCTTGAATTTCTCGGGGTTTGGGGATCCACAGGCTTCTTAAAAGCACTTGTCAAGAAACTCTACTCCCCAGAGATGATCTTTTCTCCGTGAATGGCATCTTTTGAGTTTCTTCCAAATTCTCGAACTTTCCTGACTTGATCTATTCCTTGTGAATAGCTTGTCTTGAATTTCTCGGGGTATGGGGACCCATCGACTTCTTAAAAGCATCGGCCTCCTCTTGGGCATCGTACAAGGACCCACAGGCTTCCTAAAAGCAACCCCGCCTCCTCTTGGGCTTAGTACAAGGACCCGTCAGCTTCTTAAAAGTTTCCAGCCTCCTCTTGGGCTTCGTACAAATTGTCCCGACGACCTCCTAGAGGCATAGGAGCAGAACTTAATCATCTCCATAGAGCAGTCCTTTCAAAGAGTCTACTACTATTTCTCAAAGCATAGTACAAAAGATGAAACTCTAGACTTGGACAGTCTAATCTCCTTGAGTCTCAAAGACATTCTCAAGTAACCCCTTCAAAAATAGGAAGGAAACCCGTAGACTCGGACAGTCTCAATACCCTTCGGATTTCCCGCTTCCTTAAAGAACAGGAATAACCCGGATCTTTGAATCAAATCCTTGAGTACAGTGTTGCTCATATAAGAACTGATTTTCTCTTTAAAAAATCAGTATATTGGATCTGTCACTTAACTGAAACAGTTACCATAGCCTCCTCTTAGGCTTTATATAATGATCCTTCTTCAGTGAAGTTAGCCTCCTCTTGGGCTTTGTACAATGATTCTCCCCAGTGGAGTCAAACAATGTTTAGCCTCTCTCTCGGGCTTTGTACGAGACACATAAGAGACTTCCTCGTTGAGTCAATCACCCTTTCGCCTCCATCTCGGGCTTTATACGAGATACAAAAAGGTTCTTATTGAGCCAAACAAACAATAGCCTCCATCTCAGGCTTTATACGAGATACCAAAAGACTCCATCGTTGAGTCAAAACCTTTTAGCCTCTCTCTCGGGCTTTGTACGAGACACATATTAGCCTCCTCTTAGGCTTTATATAAGAAAACCACTAGTTGATCCAATCAACCTTTTAGCATCAAAGTTGTGCCTCGTTCACGGTACACAAACATCAACAACTCCTTCCCCTTCATCTAATCGCTGTAAGTGGCAAGCCTCTGGATCATCTACATCCATGCCACTGTCCTTCTTTTAGCATGAAAAATTCCTAAGGAAAGATAACATTGCTCTACATTGAGTTAAAGTCTTCTCCTTCAGGTTAAAATCCCCTATAAAGGAAATTATGGCATTGCTAGGATCCGCGTATCCCTGTTAAAGTAATCCTCCTTTACAGTCAGTCACCCAACAGTTGTGACAAACAACCCCCTCTTTAGAGATGACAAATTCTCTCTAAAGTGGAGACTTTTTAGCTTCATATCTTGGGCTTTGAACAAGATACCAATAGACTTTTCAGCTTTACATCTTGGGCTTTGAACAAGATACAAACCACCTTTCGCTTCACATCTTGGGCTTTGAACAAGACACCAAAACACCCATTTCCTCCCATAGAATAGGAGGAACTACGAACGCTCTGATTTCCCTGTTTCGGTAAACGGGAATATGTAGGCATAAGATTGAAAGAAAAATCTTAGCGAGCATACTAAACAAAAACCCAAAATCCCATACTCTCATGTATATATCAAAAAGCATCAGTCCTAACACCCTAACCCTTGTTCCCCGCTAGAAAGTCCTAGAAAGAAAGAAAACCGTACTGGCGAAAATACAAATAACCAGTACAAGGCCCCCCACATTGATAGCATTCGTAACCTAACAGACCGTTGTTTAAACTCAGTATGCAAAGCAGGGTTAATTGGAGACATCTATATCCCTTCCTTCATCAGCTTTAATAGGATAAAAAATGAATCGACCTGTAGTTAAAACTCAACCACAGAGAGCGACCAGCGCTTAAGAACCGCGTCCAAAATCGCTCACTACAGAAAAATGGCGCCCACCGTGGGGCTCTTTTCTTTTTAACCTTTTTTCTCTTCACTTATGTGAATACCACGGATTGGGGCTTCCGCCGGGGAACCCATTTCTGTCAGGAACTTAGGATTCATAGCTTTAAAGGTCTAGGATGTTTAGGACAAATATATATACTACTTTTCCTAATTGCTATACGTGTTTATTTTTCTGCTAATGGGAATGCGCGTGATGCCGCATGTGGAAAGATTGAGTATACACTTAAGATAAGTGATGGCGACGAGGTCGACCATCAACCTCAGTGGAGGCTGACCATTGCAACCCATTCTCTCACCTAGACAATGGGCCGATTGTTAAGTCTGAGAAGCTGAGGAGCCAAACCCTTTCGTAGTGCGGAAACTATCGGGAATAGTTGTTACGCGATACTACCCTCATTTGAGGCTGGTGATCTATTCTCGGTGAATGGCACTTACTCTAAGATTGCTCTACAACTCGCTGGCGATCCGCTTGTTGTTTTGCTTTCCTGGGAGGAGCTGATGATAATGAGTACAGGTACAAAAATCACCCTAGTATAAACCTTTGGGGATGGGTAGAGCTTTGACTTCATGACAACGACCCTTTGATCCCATGTTTTTTCTATGTTTTTGTGTGCTGCATTCATGCATTCATTTAAAAAAAAACATTAAAACATTCAAAAAAATTTCTCTTCTAGTCTCTCTGTTTTTCAAATTAAACTAAGACTGTGATTGCAAATATCAGAGAAAAGGATTGCACTAATGGATTTCGATAGAAGGAGAACCCATACGTATACCTTCAAGGTTCTGAAGTTAGAGGATTTGAGAAGGTTGGCGAGGATGATCACTAACCCTGAGGCTTTCAGAGCCAAGCACGGAGGTTTGCTACCACTGTTAAGAGTCCATGTGATTGAGGGAATCATGGATGCGCTCATTCAGTTTTACGATCCGGTTTATCACTGTTTCACATTCCCGGATTACCAGCTAGCACCAACGCTGGAGGAGTATTCTCATCTGATTGATCTACACATTACAGATCGAGCTCCATTTTCTGGACTGGAAGAAATTCCAAAGAATCAGATCATTGCAAGAGCAATTCATTTGGACGAGTCTGAGGTCCGGACTCACATGACCACTAAGGGTGGCATCCAAGGTTTGCCAGCCCAGTTCTTGACAAAGAAGGCCCTATATTTTGCCAGTATAGGAAACTTCACTGCTTTTGAAAGCATCTTTGTCTTGCTCACCTACGGGTTATTTTTGTTTCCTAACATCAATAACTTCGTCGATATTAACTCCATTAAGGTTTTTCTTATTGGAAACCTTGTGCCGAATTTGCTCGCAGATGCGTATCATTCTATACACTTAGGAAATTTGTTTAGTGGATGGGAGATCACATGTTGTGTACCTTTGCTTTATAAATGGTTTATTTCCCACTTGCCCAAGTCTGCTGCTTTTTGGGATTGCAAGAGTGCCTTACGTTGGTCGCAGAAGATCATGTCTCTTACCAACTCTGATATAGATTGGTGTGATAGGATCTATGATGGAATCAGAATCATTGATCGTTGTGGAAACTTCCCCAACGTACCCCTTATAGGAGCTAAGGGAGGAATTAACTACCATCTGGTGTTGGTTCGCCGTCAGTTTGGATACCCGATGAGACACATCCCACGGGGTGTTCATCTGGAAGGTCTTTTCTTCAAGGAAGGAGAAAATGACAGAGCACTAAAGATGGAAATAGTGCACGCTTGGAAATAGGTTCATAAGAAAGGACGAGAGGTTCTAGGAAAACCGGACTGTGTCTCGGTGGAGCCTTATCTCCATTGGGTACAAACTAGAGCTCTCAAGCTAAAAATGCCTTATCCTCGTTACGGAATTCTTCCGCCAAAGGAATCTGTCATGTATTTCATGACGAAAACAGAAAAGCTTCAGGTTACTCTCAACAAAGTTCAAAAGGAGAGAAGGTCTTGGAAGAACAAGTACCGCACCCTCGACGTCGAGTGCATCGAAATACAGCAATTACTGAAAGAGAAAGATGCTCTGATTGAAAATTTGGAGCAACATGCTGTAGAGAATCAAGAGGATCAAAGGAATTTTCTCACTTCTTTCACCTGGCAAAGGAATGACAACCCGACAACGGCCCAAGAGCCCCGGTCAAAGAAAAGGAAAGTCCCAGAATCAGCACCCGATTTCTCTTCAGAGAGGACTCGGGACCCATTAGCTTAGGTTTCTGTTTCTGCACCTTGTAATCTACTGTATTTTCGTTTCTGTAATCCTTTGAATTCAATAAAAAGGGGTTTCCCCACTGTTTGATATTTGTAATCTAATTGTCGAAGCTTATTTTGATTAAACCAAAAAACAATTAATATAATCATTGCATTCATCATTCTCGCGTAACGTATTCTTCTTCCCTATGAATCTCACGTGTGTGTCTCGATTCTAGAGTCAAACTGTATCATTCGTATAATACTTGGGCCAATCGTCAGAAAAAGATGGATGATCTTGAGGAAGAAAATAGAGAGTTGAAAGAAGAGATCGACGCTCTAAGAGAGGGTATGAGAAAGCTTTGTAACGACATACAAGCCATGGCAGAAGCTCAGCTACAAAGAACTGTGATCTCAGAGATCACCTCAACGCCCGTTGTAGAGAAGTATGATGCTAGGTATCAGATACCGAAAGATCGCCCTTGGGGCATGCCTGTTAACTATATCCCGGAAGGATATGTTCCGCCGATCGCTAAAGATCAGGGAATCTCAGCAGAAGCCGCTGGGCCTGAAGGTTACAAACTTCGGGAAAGCGAAGATGCCAGGGGCATACTGAATACTCCTGAAGGTTACAAACTTCGGGAGACGCCAAGATTTACTGCCGTAGTCACGGTACCACCCCCTGTGGTGTACACTGTCTCGGAAGGACAGATTCCACTGATACCTGTTGGTAAAAAGGAAACTATGTTTGACAGAATGAATGAATTCTAGGAGCAGTTCCTGGAAATGCAGAAGGAGCTACAAGCCATTCGCGGTTAGGATTTATTTGGAAAGGACGCCGCAGACCTCTGCTTGGTCCCTAATGTGAAAGTCCCGCACAAGTTCCAAGTGCCCGACTTTGAAAAGTACAAGGGTAACTTTTGCCCTCAAAGCCATCTGGTGATGTACGCTCGGCGGATGTCAGCTCAGACGGAGAATCAGGACCTACTGATTCACTACTTTCAAGATAGTTTAACCGGTGCCGCACTCAAATGGTACATGGGTTTAAACCGTACTACGATCGGTACATTCAGAGATCTTGGTACTGCCTTCGTCGAACAATACAAATACAATTTGGACATGGCACCCGACAGAGATCAACTCAGATCAATGTCACAAAAGGACAAGGAAACCTTTAAGAAGTATGCTCAAAGGTGGCGCGAAATTGCCGCTCAAATTTGTCCGCCTCTTGAGGAAAAAGAGATGACAATAATCTTCTTAAAAACCTTAAGCTCATTTTACTATGACCGAATGGTTGCCAGTGCACCCAGTGATTTCACCGAAATGGTCGACATGGGTGTACGTCTTGAGGAAGCCGTCCGAGAAGGACATTTGGTAAAAGACACTGGATCGACGAGCGGTACTAAAAAATATGGTAGTGCTCTCCCTAAGAAAAAAGTGTAAGATATTGGGAATATCTCTCTCGGAAAGCAAAGGCGAAGGTATCAACCAGTAGCAGTTGTGACTCCTGTTATCAGCAAAGGACACAACAGCCTCTTCAGCGGGCTCGTCCTCCATATAATAACAACCGTACAACACGGCCACCAGGGTTTGATCCTATACCCATGACGTACGCAGAGCTGTTTCCGTTACTACTAGCCAAGGGGCACATTTAGACTAAGTCCCCTCTTACAGTACCGGAAAATCTGCCTTTTTGGTTTAAGGTGGATCAAACTTGCCCTTACCACCAAGGAGGTTCAGGGCATAACATAGAGAATTGTCTTAGTTTCAAATCCGACGTGAAAAAGCTTGTTAGGAGCGGGGTCTTATCCTTCAAGGATACAAATTCTAATGTTCTCACGAACCCGCTGCCTCAACACGAGAAGGCTGCAGTCAATTTGATTGAGAAAGAGACTAACAATGTCTATCAAATTCACGATATACTCTTGTTAAAGACCAATCTGGTTAAGATGCATTGTAGACAGAGTGGATATGGCCATGTGCCACCTCATAATTATCACCAGTGTGATATCTGTTCTAAAGACAACCAAGGATGTTCTGTAGTGCAAGTAGCTCTACAGGAACAGATGGATCTCGGATGGATCCAAGAGCACCGAGTTGTAGCGAGCGATTTTGGACGCGGTTCTTAAGCGCTGGTCGCTCTCTGCGGTTTGAGCTTAAACTATAGGTCGATTCATTTTTTATCCTATTGTGAGCTGAATAAGGAAGGGAAATAGATGTCTCAATTAACCCTGCTTGCATACTGAGTTTAAACAGCGGTCAGTTAGGTTACGAATGCTATCAATGTGGGGGGGCCTTGTACTGGTTATTTGTATTTTCGCCAATACGGGTTTTTATCTAGGAAGAAGCTTACTGGCGGGGAACAAGGATTAGGATGTTAGGACTGATGCTTTTTGATAGATACATGAGAGTATGGAATTTTGGGTTTTTGTTTAGTATGCTCGCTAAGATTTTTTCTTTCAATCTTATGCCTACGTATTCCCGTTTACCGAAACAGGGAAATTAAAGCGTTCGTAGTTCCTCCTATTCTATGGGAGGAAATGGGTGTTTTTGGTGTCTTGTTCAAAGCCCAAGACGTGAAGCGAAAGGTGGTTTGTATCTTGTTCAAAGCCCAAGATGTGAAGCTGAAGGAGTTTGACTTTAGAGAGAATTTGTCATCTCTAAAGGAGTGTTTGTTTGGCACAATTGTTGGGTGACTGCTTATAAAGGGAGGATTACTTTAACTGGGATACGCGGATCCTAGCAATGCCATAATTTCCTTTATAGGGGGTTTTAACCTGAAGGAGAAGATTTTAACTCAGTGTAGAGCAATGCTATCTTTCCTTAGGAATTTCTCATGCTAAAAGAGCGACAGTGGCATGGATGTAGATGATCCAGAGGCTTGCCGCTTACAGTGATTAGATGAAGGGAGAGGAGTTGTTGATGTTTGTGTACTGTGAATGAGGCACATCTTTGATGCTAAAAGGTTGATTGGATCAACCAGTGGTTTTCTTATACAAAGCCTAAGAGGAGGCTGATATGTGTCTCGTACAAAGCCCGAGAGAGAGGCTAAAAGGTTTTGACCCGACGATGGAGTCTTTTGGTATCTCGTATAAAGCCCGAGATGGAGGCTGTTTGACTCAACAAGAGAGTTTTTGTATCTCGTACGAAGCCCGAGATGGAGGTTGTTGTTTGTTTGGCTCGATAAGAAACTTTTTGTATCTCGAACAAAGCCCGAGATGCAGGCGAAAGGGGTGATAGACTCAACGAGGGAGTCTCTTATGTGTCTCGTACAAAGTCCGAGAGAGAGGCTAACTTCATTGAAGAAGGATCATTATACAAAGCCTAAGAGGAGGCTATGGTTACTGTTTCAGTTAAGTGACAGGTCCCGTATACTGATTTTGAAAGAGAAAATCAGTTCTTATATGAGCAACACTGTACTCAAGGGTTTGATTCAAGGATCCGGGTTATTCATGTTCTTTAAGGAAGCGAGAAATCCGTAGGGTATTGAGACTGTCCGAGTCTACGGGTTTCCTTCCTATTTAATGAAGGGGTGCTTGAGAATGTCTTTGAGACTCAAGGAAATTAGACTGTCCAAATCTGGAGTTTTGTCTTTTGTACTATGCTTTGAGAAACAGTAGTAGACTCTATGAAAGGACTGTTCTATGAAGATGACTAGGTTTTGTTCCTATACCTCTAGGAGGTCGTCGGGACAATTTGTACGAAGCCCAAGAGGAGGCTGGAAGCTTTTAAGAAGCCGACGGGTCCTTGTACGAAGCCCAAGAGAAGGCTATCATTCCCGGAGGAAGAGATCATTATACGAAGCCTAAGAGGAGGCTGTGAATACTTCTAAGAAGTCATAGGGTCCTTGTACTAAGCCCAAGAGGAGGCGGGGTTGCTTTTAGGAAGCCTGAGGGTCCTTGTACGATGCCCAAGAGGAGGCCGATGCTTTTTAGAAGCCGATGGGTCCCCAAACCCCGAGAAATTCAAGGCAAGCTATTCACAAGGAATAGATCAAGTCAGGAAAGTTCGAGAATTTGGAAGAAACTCAAAGATACCATTCATGGAGAATACATTCATCTTGGGGAGTAGAGTTTCTTGACAATTCCTAATGAGGACAACCGAAGAGAAGATTGTATCTGGTGATCCTATTGGGGATCTAGTTGTCTATTTCTACGAATAAACGAAACGGCGTCACCTAGTTCTAGACGTAGTTGTCGGGGAAACTCAAAATATCTATACTATTATTACACAGTTGATATGAGTTCATGAAAGAAGACTTACAGTGAAACAACCCCACAATACAGTTATACGTATATGAAAGCGGTAAATGAAAGCAATAACCACTTACTCGGTTGTAGAGCTTCCATGCTGTTTGGTTAGTTGTTCAATAAAGAAAGATTGAAAACAACAGTATATTCAAAATCAAAGGAGAAAGTGCTTTGAAAAAGAAAGATTTGGGGCTTACAGCTCAAGGAGAGACCCAGGGTTTTATCAGTGAGCGCACTGTTTGAATTTGTACAGAGGGACTTATACAAGTGACTGAGGCCCAAAAATGTTTTCTGTACAAAGGGATGGGTCTTACACTCTCTCAAGAGGCCCAAAACGTTTTAAAGAAAAAGAGTGGGGCTTATAACACGAGGGTAGGCCCAGATGACTTTTTGTTTGAAATGGCGATCGCGCCGAGGTTTTCTTTTAACGCATAGGGACTTATACAATAAGTGAGGCCCAAAATTGTTTTGGTTAAAAGGGGGTTGGGTCTTACACTCTATTAGAGGCCCAAAGTGTTTTGAATGGGTCTTATAGCTCGAGGAGAGGCCCAAGGTTATTTTGAAAAGGCGACGATCGCGCCGTTTGTTTTTTACGGTATCGGGACTTACACAATACAATGAGGCCCAAAAAGGTTTGGTCAAAAAACGGATTGGGTCTTACACTCTATTAGAGGCCCAAAGTGTTTTGAAAATGATTTATGAGGGTTGAATTAATCCAAAAACCCTAATTTGTTTTCAAAAATGTATTTAATTGAATAAAAATTCAATTAAAATGATCAAAATTGTTTAACATGTGGGAAACAAATTATGATCTTGGATTAATGCTTCAAAAATTAAGTATTGACCTACAAAATAATTAGAAAGCATTAAAAGTTGCAAAATCAATGTAAAAAAAATATTTAAGATGTTAAAAACAATTAAAATATTATTTCTTTGCAAAAATATCAATTATATGAAATAAATAATATTTTTGGGATTTTTTGAGAAAATAAAATATTTTAACATTTTTGTGAATTATTAAAAAAAGAATCAACTGAAAATCATTAAAACTCAGAGAGAAATTAATTTTTGAATCAATTAAACAAAATCACAAAATTCAAATATTTGAATTTATGAAAATGGCGCCAAGAACAAGCTGAAGAACACGCGCGTGTTCTTGGATTCTCAGATTTGCATTTTCTATCCATTCTCACTGAATACTTAATCATATCATGTAATCCACATATCATTATGCTCGTCTCAACCTCACGATCATGTCTATAACACTTAATTTCATTTAAATTAAACATACAACATGAAATCACGAAGAAACCTCAAGAACCCTAATTTCTGCATGAAGGCTAGGATTTTTTATACATGATTCAAACAATGCAATTAATTGAGGGAAAACATTCCATGCATGATTATGAACATTTGGCCAAAATATTGTGCGAGGAAATATGCATGGATTGAGAGATGACCAAGCATGTGCTTACCTCTAGGCCGTGACAGCAAGTGCAATGTGATTTTTGATTTGGAGGTGTTACAGATGAGTGGTGATGATCTGAACAGCTTCCCTACACCCTATGGATTGTGTTTGAATGCTTGGACTTGACTGAAAATGGCTGGAACAATTTGTGGCACCCCAGCTGCAACTTGATTGAAAATTTGAGCAACCAGCTGGTGATTTTTGTGAAATTGGTGTTTCAGAAGTGATCTAAGTGTTTGATCAGTTTATATGTGATGTATGTGAGGTGTGTGAGTGATTGGTTTGATTTGAAAAGCTCTCAAACTCAAAACCCGATAGCTACCTTGCTAAGAAAGGCATTTTTGCCAAAAGAAAGAGATTTTGAGGAAAGCATCTGTTAGATGGCTTTGGTGTACTCAAACTGATCACAATTGAGCTCAATTTATAGTAAAGTAAGTTTGTTTTGGGATCCACAGTGAATAGCAACTGCAGCAGGTGTTTGTTCAATGTTGGCCAATGGAATTTCAAGTCTCCTCTAGCCATTGACTAGAGGTTAGGGCACAGATCTTTGGTTCCGTTGGTCTTGGATAAGTCTTGACTGATTTTAGATGAGAATGGCTCAGTCCATGCCACCTTGATGCTTCCATTGAATGCTCCAATCCAAATTTGAAGTCCTGTCCCTATTTTGGCCATTCTAGGTTCAACATGCTATTTCTTGTTCCATGGACTTTGGAAACTTGGCTCAGTGATTGTCCGCTTTAGGTTCAATCCTCTGAGGTGTCCAAGTGGATAGGAGCATTTAGATTTGGCTGATTTTGGCAAATCGAGCAAAGTTGCAAATTCTGCCTTGCCTTGACAGATTTCAGCAAGGCAACTTTCCAATGTCATATCTCATGACTTAAATGGAATTTGGCAATCCTCTTGGTCAATTTGGAAAGCCCTTACATCATGCAACAACTGTTTGAACATGTTTGGTTTTGATCTCTTTTGAATCCAAGTGAAAAATCCCCCAACATTTGGCAAAAAGTGAAGACAGATTTAGACTTAGTGAAAATTTCACTAAGTGTTGGAAAAAGTGACATTTTCATTTTTCAACCATTTTGATCACTCCATAACTCAAAATCCTTAATGAATTGGAGTTAGGTCTAGTTGAAGTTTTTGTAGAGGGTAATGAGGGATACAAATCCATTTTTGGATGAGAAAAAATGGTCTTGTGGTTTAGGAGTTATGATCCTCCAAAGTTGGTACCCTTGTCACTTTATTTTTAACTTAGAAAATTTTCTAAGTTTTTATGGTTACCCCTTTTACAAGTTATCCAACTTTTCTTGATTTTTCTTGATGAATGATGATTCAAATCATACATAAACATCATTTTAGAGTTAAAAATCCATTTTGGTGAAAAATCTCAAAAAGTCAAAGTTGACTTTTGTGCACAATTGACTTTTTATCAGATGAATTCCAAACTGTGTAATTCTTCAGGAAATCATGTCCTTGACCTAAATCAAACTTGATGGACATGTTCCAAGGGTGTCATAGGGTATATTGAATCATGTCTTAGGGCTTAGGAGCATGTCTTGGTCAAAAGTCAAAGTTACAGTTGACTTTTCCCTTAAAACCCTAATTGTGGTGCAGATGAAATTGAGACTTGTTGCTCAAGCTTCTTGGCTTAATCCATTGTTCCAAATGGATCAATATAGTTCATTAGAGACCCTCAAACCCTCTCTTGAGGTCTTGGTTCATGATTTGCCCTAAAAGTCAACTTAGGGGTGAATTAGGTCAAGAAACCCTAATTCCTGATTTTTGATGTATGCATCCCCTGAGGCAAAATTGACTTGGTGATTGGGTCCATGAGGTTCCATGGAGTATATTAGGTTATGTTTTGGATCATTGGCTTGTGCCCAGATGAAAATTTCCATCTGGGGGCCCTAGTCGACCAAACCCTAATTTGGTGACACTAGCGATCCTGAGACTTGATCCACCTAGAAGAGAGCATCCTTGTGCTTAATCCTTAAAGTGGGAGTCCTTTTGATCCATTGTGGATGTTTGAGAGGTTTAGACAAGTTGAAGATCATGTCATTCCTTGATTGATCCTTTGTCTAAAGCTTTGAGAGGGCTTGAAACCCTAATTTTGATTGTAGTGAATGCTCAACAACTCTTGAGGCTTTTGATGAGGCGTGATGGTTCATCCATATTGTGATGATGATTTGCACAATGATGGGAAATCTTAGTGGTCAAATTTTGGGGTATGACAGATGCCCCTATTTAATCTTCTTGGACCCGAAGGTGTGAATGACGAAGGTATTCGGGCATTCGGGGTGCAAGAGGATTAAATATCGGAATACCCGAAATTTTGATGGTGGTTATGAATGGTGGCTTACGCATTCATCTTCTTTAGCTAAGAGAAGATGCTTAGAAAAGGTAAACTTCCCCTCGATCCTGGTTTCCTACTAAGGAACTGGTCTTAGTTTCTGAAATAAACTTCCCCTCGATCCTGGTTTCCTACCAAGGAACTGGTCTTAGTTTCTAAAATAAACTTCCCCTCGATCCTGGTTTCCTACCAAGGAACTGGTCTTAGTTTCTGAAATAAACTTCCCCTCGATCCTGGTTTCCTACCAAGGAACTGGTCTCAGTTTCTGAAATAAACTTCCCCTCGATCCTGGTTTCCTACCAAGGAACTGGTCTCAGTTTCTTTTGTCAATAAACTTTCTTGACAAGGAACGCTATTAGTAGGGTTTTCCTCAAACTTCTCACCGAATTTTCCTAGGGAGATGCCATTTGAGTGGAAAAAGTTTTGATGTCAGACTCGCTGGGGAACCCAGTCGTCTGAGTTGTAGCGTTACACAAACTTCTCTGTTAGAGACGCCATTTTTCGATTCTACTGGGGAAAACGAGCCTCTTTGAGAGACTAATTCTTGTTTGGGAGCTTACATCATACTTTTCTTGGGATCCTCCCGGAGAAATGCCATATGATGGGATCCAAATTCGAGGTGCCGATGACCTTTTTATCAGTGATTTTTTTCGGAGCGAGACTGGCATGCTGCCGAATTTCTGATTACGAGGCTTTCCCTAGGGATTTTCTTTAATCCAGGAAAGCAAGGATATCATCTTCGATGGCGAAGAGTGATGTTTGTTGAACATTTTCTCTGGCTTTTCAGAGGTTCAAGTTATCAAAGTGGTCAAGGACCTATTTCAATCCGGAAATAAATTGGAAGCAAGGTTGTTCAGACGCAGCATTTCCTGACAAGGCAAGAACTGACGACTCGATTGAGAGGACTTCTATGACTAGGGGACAAGACCGACTAGAGTGATAGTGATGCAATATGAAATGTGAATGCAAATAAAAAATGCATGATGTACGTTTATGCGGACAAAACTGACGCGACATACAAACTGACGGGTGAACACGACTGGATACTCGGCCATCGCGGGGCGTATAGAGATATCGCTGGTTCAAGATAGCAATTCCACCTTGCTTAGGAGAGATAGTCCCTGTCGGGGAATATCGTTGATCAGGCTTAGGAGATGAGAACTCGGTCGAGGTGTGTCAGACGAACCAAGGTCTCTGACACAGTTGATCCCTTCATTCAGGCGTACTAGGCCTAGAAGGAGTACTTTGATTCTGCACTTTGAGGTTCGAACACCTTTGGAGAAGCGATCGAGATTCTTCTGATGTTCAACAGTCAAAAGAAATTGCCATTTCTTATTAAAAAGCAGAAAAAGTTTTAACAAGTAAATTCATTTTTGTTTTATTTCAAGAATCGTTAATCATGTTAACAACGTCGTTCTGTAAAGCTACAGCAAATAAGAATTACAAACAAAAGCACAAGGGCTCAAATTTTATTGATAAGATGGAGATCAGCCAAGTGCGTGACTCCAAAGAGTATTTACAAAGTTAGAAAATGGTAATTTACAGGGAAAAGGGCTACGTTCAAACATAACGACCACTGTCCTTCTACCAACTTTGAATTCGGGACATCCTGAGCTTCTGTCGAAGATGACCTTGACTGGAGTTTTCCTCTGATGGATGATGTAACTGCTGCAGCTGAGGGACTTGCCTCTGTTGAACATAGTTACTTACCATTATCCCTAATTTTTTCCTGAATTGTACTATGAGATTTCCAATCCATCGGGATGATTTTTTCATGTCTCTAACTTTTTCCTGGACCGGCCTTTCGGGTTTTCAATCCACCGAGATGTTTTTTTTTTTTTTTTAGTTTAGGCGAAGTATTTCTTGACTACATCAACATTCGTGGGGTAGGAAAATTCCTCTCCGTCCATGGTTGCAAGTCTCAAGGCGCCGCCTGAGAAAGCTTTCATGACCACGTAGGGGCCATCATAATTTGGGGTCCATTTGCCCCGAGAATCAGTGAGAAATGATTGTATCTTCTTGAGAACGAGGTCTCCTTTCCTGAAGATGCGAGGTCCGACCTTTTTGTCGAACGCCTTCTTCATTCTCTGTTGATACAGCTGACCATGGCATAGTGTCGTTATTCTCTTTTCTTCGATCAGATTCAGTTCGTCGTGTCGGCTTTGACACCATTCAGCTTCGGTGAGCTTAGCTTCCATCAATACTCGGATTGACGGGATCTCTACTTCTATGGGGAGCACTGCTTCCATGCCATATACTAGAGAAAAAGGGGTAGCCCCTGTTGAAGTGCGGACAGATGTGCGATAACCGTGAAGAGAAAAGGGTAGCATCTCGTGCCAGTCTTTATAGGTTACAACCATCTTTTGAACGATCTTCTTGATGTTCTTATTAGCCGCTTCTACCGCTCCGTTCATCTTGGGTCGGTAGGGAGATGAGTTATGGTGTTCGATCTTGAACTCTGCGCACAACTCTTTCATCATCTTATTGTTCAAGTTAGATCCATTATCAGTAATGATCTCGCTTGGAACACCATAACGGCCGATGATATTGTTTTTGATAAATCGGACCACCACTTGTCGGGTTACATTAGCGTACGACGCTGCTTTGACCCACTTGGTGAAATAGTCAATGGCTGCAAGGATGAACCGATGTCCGTTTGAAGCCTTAGCTTCAATCATACCAATCATGTCGATTCCCCATATGGAAAAAGGCCACGAGGAAGAGAGAACTTTGAGATGTGATGGCGGTACATGAATTTTTTCGGAGTATATCTGACACTTGTGACACCTCCTCATGTACTTGTAGCAGTTGGATTCCATGGTCAACCAGTAGTACCCTGCTCTTAGAATTTTTCTCGCCATTGTGTGTCCGTTGGCATGAGTGCCAAAGGATCCTTCATGAATTTCTTTCATAAGCATGTCTGCTTCTGGTCTGTCGACGCATCGGAGCAAGACCATGTCAAAATTTCTCTTATAGAGAGTGTCACCGCTCAGGAAGAAGTTTCCAGCAAATCTTCTAAGGGTTTTTCTGTCTTTCCTGGATGCCCCAGGTGGGTACTCTTGTTTTTGAAGGAAGCATTTGATATCATGATACCAAGGTTTGTCGTCTATGACTGCTTCAATCGTGAAGATGTAAGCGGGTCATTCAAGGCGCATGATGTCGATCTTAGGTATGTCATTCCATTTACCTACACTAATCATGGAAGAGATAGTGGCAAATGCATCAGGCATGTGATTCTCATCACGAGGGATGTGATGAAACTCGACTCTGTCGAAGAAAGGTAGCAACCTTCTTGCGTAGTCTTTGTAAGGAATCAACCCTGATTGGTATGTGTTCTAATCTCCTTTAACCTGATTGATAACCAAGGCTGAGTCGCCGTATACGTCCAAGTTTTTGATCCTTAAATCAATTGCTTCCTCGAGACCCATAATACAAGCTTCGTATTCGGCCTTGTTGTTCGTACATTTGAACATAAGACTGGTAGTGAAAGGAATGTGGGTACCCTGAGGGGTAATAATGATTGCCCCAATTCCGTTTCCATAATGATTAACTGTTCCGTCAAAGATAAGTCCCCATTGGGAACCTGGTTCTGGCCCTTCACTGGGTAGCGGTTCATCGCAATCTTTCATTTTTAGATACAGGACATCTTCGTCTAGGAAGTCAAACCCGATTGATTCTTGATCGTCAATCGGTTGATGAGCCAAATGATCGGCTAAAATACTTCCTTTAACGGCTTTCTGAGCGTGGTACTCTATGTCATACTCTGATAATAGCATCTACCAACGGGCAATTCTTCCCGTGAGAGCAGGCTTTTCAAATACGTACTTGATTGGATCCATTTCGGAGACCAACCAAGTAGTATGGCGAATCATGTACTGGCGAAGACGTTTGGCTGCCCAAGCCAAAACACAACAAGTTTTCTCGAGCATCGTGTACCGAGTTTCACAGTCGGTGAATTTCTTGCTTAGTTAGTAAATGGCAGACTCTTTCCTTTTAGTTTCATCTTGTTGGCCAAGTACACATCCCAGTGAGTCCTCTAGAACTGTGAGGTAAATGATCAGTGGTCTTCCTTCCACTGGAGGTATAAAATCGGAGGATTCAACAGATATTCCTTAATACTGTCGAAGGCAGTTTGGCAATCTTCTGACTAAACGCAATCCTGGTTCTTTTTCAGTAATTTGAAAATCGGCGCACATGTGGCGGTCATAAGGAATATGAATCTGGAGATGTAATTCAAACGTGCCAGGAATCCTCTGACTTCTTTCTCAGTTTTTGGAGAAGGCATTTCTTGAATAGCCTTGACCTTGTCAGGATCAACTTCAATTCTTTTCTGGCTGACGATGAACCCTAGAAGTTTCCCTGAACGGACACCGAAGGTGCACTTATTGGGATTCAAACGGAGCTTGAATTTTCTTAGACGTTCGAACAATTTTAATAGATGTTCAACGTGCTCAGTCTCTATTTTTGATTTTGCAATCATATCATAGACATATACCTCTATTTCCTTATGTATCATGTCATGAAACAGAGTAGTCATGGCCCTTTGATAGGTTGCCCCGGCGTTCTTCAAACCGAACGGCATTACCTTGTAACAGAAAGTACCCCATAGGGTAATGAATGAAGTTTTCTCCATGTCTTTCGACGCCATTTTGATTTGGTTATAGCCCGAGAATCCATCCATGAAGGAGAATACTTTGAACTTTGCTGTGTTGTCTACCAGCATGTCAATGTGTGGTAAAGGAAAGTCATCCTTTGGACTTGCCTTGTTCAGATCTCTGTAATCAACACATATTCTGACCTTTCCGTCCTTTTTGGGAACGGGTACAATGTTGGCTAACCATTGAGGATATTCAGATGTAGCGAGGAAACCCGCGTCAATCTGTTTCTGTACCTCCTCTTTGATTTTGATGGCCATGTCCGGGTGAGTGCGTCTCAACCTTTGCTTTACTGGCGGACATTCCGATCTTAATGGTAAGTGATGTTCCACGATGCTGGTATCCGACCCTGGCATATCCTGATAGGACCAAGCGAATACATCGGGGAATTCGTTGAGAAGCTTTATCAAACCCTCTCTGACATTTGGATTGAGCAGTGCCCCAATCCTGATTTCTTTTCTCTCTTACTCTGAACCCAAGTTTACCGTTTCCAACGGTTCATTGTGAGGTTCAATGGACCTTTCCTCTTGTCTGAGTAGTCGGGAGATCTCTTCTGGAATTTTGTTGTCATTTTCTTCTTCAGCCTCGAATACCGGGAACTTAAAGTTGGACGAAGGCATCGGATCGTATGTTTCAACTGGGTTTAAAACAAGCAATCTGCATGACGTGATGATTCGTGTTTAGAAGAAATAGAGAGAATGCAAGTGTGTGCAGTGTATTTACTGCTTGTTTTTATTATTGAATTGTTTTTTAGGATTACCATTTTCTGAAAAAGAAAAAAAAGAAAACAGCAATAAATGCGAAAATTACAGAACGACGTTATTTTATTAATGAACAAGTCGAATCTTGAAACTACAGCCCTATAAAACAAAAATCTGTCGCTTCGGGCAAAGCGAAGAGGGAAATTTACAGAAAGCGAGCCCTATCAAAACATCCGTTTCACCTGGGCAGGGTGAAAGGTTAAAAGACGACAATTACTTTGACTGATGAACGACCTTCAGAACCTCAACAGCAACCCATTGGCGGTGAACTCCTCGGTGAATCACAAAGTCTGGCACCTTCCTTGATTTGTCTTTAGAAATGACGCTGATTTCTGGTGGAGCAGGATCATTAGAATCTGTCTCCCTGGCAGAATTGTCGTAGGAGGATTCCTCTGTTGCATTTTGCATAGCATTTGTGCTCTTAGTTGTATCTCCCCATCCAGTTGGCTGGATGTCTTCGAGTCTGATACGAGAGCTTTCGGGAGCAGTGTACTTGACCATAAAGTCATATTTTCCACTAGGTTCTCCCAGAGTGTCCCAAACTTCTTTGGGACTGGAGGAGTCATCCCTCTCGATGACGTTGACCTCGGGAAAAGCATAATTGATGAATTCTAGTCCGACAAACGTTGCAAATTCATCTTCATGTTGAGTAGTTTATGAATGACCTGAGTGTTGATCCCATGACATGGTGGGGACACAGGTATTCTGTTCAATGATGCTCAACTAAGTTTCATTACTCGGCTGACTTTCCGGCCTCAAGTTTCCTTTGTAAGGTTGCCACATTGGCAGACCATCCATTGGGCCATGGTAGTTGTAGTCAAAATTGTTTTTCATCGGAGTGTCTTCCTCTAATGAATTTGGCGGAGCACGGCATCCTTCCGGATCACAATCTCCATATATCATTTCGACATCTGATCTTGGTATAAATCTCGGACTTTCTGTAGGAAAGCAAAAAGGCATAGACACCTCTTCCTGAGACATATAACCGTCCTTGTTAAGATAGGACTTCCATTCTTCATCCGTGTCAGAGGGATCTTCCTTGTTGATAGCATGAACTGTCTGAGACACTGGGTGAAGAAAACCTCCACTGTGGAAGAAGTTTTGAAGGGGATGAAGACCTTCATCGTTGGCAGCTGTCTGGGTACAGGTTGCAGAAAAACCAAGACCCTTTTTTGTTTTATTTCCAATAGGAATGACAAGTTGTCCCCATCCGGTTGTATCGGTACTCTCGACCGCTTTGATAGCATTGTTGTATGAGGAAATCAACGTTCCTTCTTTGAATTGATTGTCCTTGCTCACTGACAGTGCTTGGAAATGCGTTCCAATAACCTCCTCGGGTTCTACACAAGTAAATGATGACAAGTTGCTTACGCGCAAGGCCTGTTCTCCACAGACTGTGACAAGTTGATCGTTCTTAATGAACTTTAGCTTTTGGTGGAGGGTTGAAGTAACCGTTCCAGCTTGATGTATCCAAGGTCTTCCTAATAAACAACTGTATGTTACCCGGATGTCCATGACCTGGAAAGTGACCTGGAAAGTGTGAGGATCGATAGTTATGGGAAGATCAACTTCGCCGATAACCGTTTTTCTGGATCCGTCGAATACTTTGACGACAACCTCGCTGATTCTCATCGGAGGGCCTTTGAATGATAACTGCATCAATGTAGACTTCGACATAACATTCAGGGCTGACCCTGTGTCTACCAGTATGCTGGCTAAAGCATCGTTCTGGCAGTTAACTGTGATATTGAGCGCCATGTTATGACGGCGACCTTCTTCAGGTAATTCCTCATCACTAAATCCCAAATTATTGCAAGAAGTGATGTTAGAGACAATACTATCGAACTGTCTGATTGTTACATCCTGTTCCACAAAGGCTTGCTCCAAGACTTTCTGTAGAGCCTCCCTGTGGGCCTCTGAACTGAGTAACAGTGATAACACCGAGATCTTTGAAGGAGTCTGTAACAGTTGATCAACAATGTTGTATTCACTCCTTTGGATGAGCTTCAGCATCTCATCATTTTTTGAAAGGTCGGGATTACTGGATTGACCGACTGGTGGATCGGGAGCTTCTGTCTGAAGTTCCTTTTCTTTGTTAACTTACCCAACCCCTCAGTTGAAGATTCTACCACTCCGTGTTACTCGACTGATGTCTGCAATGTTCACGGCGGAGGGTAAAGGAATTTCCTTTCCATCCTCAATGGTCGTTGCAACTTATTTTTAAGGGATAGCCTTAGTTGGTTCATACGGTAGTGGTCCCGGTAGATAGATGACTATGGGAACTTTCTGATTTTTCTGACCATCGTAAGTAATCTCGATCCGTTCCTGGTTGGGAACTTTAGATTCGTCAAGTAGAGGGATGATGGGAAAAACATCTCTGGTCCTATGATGACCAGAAATGGTGACAACATCCTCGACCTGACCAGCAAGGTAGTTCGGCGTCCCGTTGATAGGTCTAGAACCCGGATACAGACAAATTTCTCCACGATCCACCTGACCCTGAAGAGCCGCTCGCACAAGGTAACACCCTTGGTTATTTTTCGAACAGACGCTACAACGGTCGTAATTGTGTAGTGGCACCTGGCCACGCCCACTTTGAATACAATGTAACCTCACTAGGTTACCTTCCGTTGATCGGACATCCTGACTTTGACGTCGAGTAGGATTCCTGTTATTGATACTAATTTGCTGAGTATCTTCATCCATGTAAATTGGCATCCACCAGTGATTTAACAAGTGCTGAAGTGTTTCCTGGACAAGGGTACAACCTCGATCGTTTTCGCAACCCGCTTTACAGCTTTGATAGTCATGTAATATTAAGAATCCGAGTCGGACCTGTTCAGCATGTAACTCTACTAAGTTGGTATTCAACACGCGAATGTCAAAGATTTGAACCATATTGATCGGATAGGGATTCCTATCATGGTAGTCTTGGATCCATCCAAGATCCATCTGACACTAGAGGGCCTATTGTATGAAAGAGCATCCCTCTTTGTTTACCGAGCAAGTCAGACAGGAACTGTAATCGTGTCGCGGCAGATTATGATACTGGCTTTGCCTTGAGTGCATTGCCACCAAATTGGCATTCATCGCACAAATGTCGTGGTTTTTAATGAAATTAGAATTCGTATAGACCATGTTAACTCCACGAACTCGGTGCTCTTGGATCCATCCGAGATCCATTTGTTCCTGTAGTGCTGCCTGCACCACAGAACATCCCTGGTTGTCTTTAGAGCAGATATCACACTGGTGATAATTATGTGGTGGCACATGGCTATATCCACTCTGTCTACAATGCATCTTGACCAGATTGGTCTTCAACAAGAGTACATCATGAATTTGATAGACGTTGTTAGTCTACTTCTCAATCAGATTGACTGCAGCTTTCTCATGTGGAGGCAGCGGGTTCGTGAGAACATTAGGATTCGTATCTTTGAAAGATAAGAGCCCGCTCCTAACAAGCTTTTGTACATCAGACTTGAAATTGAGACAAGTCTCTATGTTATGCCCTGGACCTCCTTGATGATAAGGGCACGTCTGATCCACCTTAAACCAAAAAGGCGGATTTTCTGGTACTGTAAGAGGGGACTAAGTCTGAATGTGCCCCTTGGCTAGCAGTAACGGAAACAGCTATGTGTACGTCACGGGTATAGGATCAAACCCTAGTGGCCGTGTTGCACGGTTGTTGTTGTATTGGGGACGAGCCTGCTGAAGAGGCTGTTGTGTCCTTTGCTGATCAGGTTGGCTCTGCGCAACCTGAGGTTGATACGTAGGAATAGGCGCAAGGTTAATAGCAGGAGTTACAGCTGCTACTGGTTGATATCGACGCCTTTGCTTTCTGAGAGAGATATTCCCAATATCTTGCTCTTTCTACTTAGGGAGAGCACTACCGTATTTTTTAGTATTGCTCGTCGATCCAGTGTCTTTTACCAAACGTCCTTCTTGGACGGCTTCCTCAAGACGTACGCCCATCCCGACCATCTCGGTGAAATCACTGGGCGCACTGGAAACCATTCGGTCATAGTAGAATGAGCTTAAGGTCTTTAAGAAGATCTTTGTCGTCTCTTTTTCCTCAAGAGATGGACAAATTTGAGCGGCAATTTCATGCCAACTTTGAGCATACTCCTTAAAGGTTTCCTTGTCCTTTTGCGACATTGATCTAAGTTGATCTCTGTCGGGTTCCATGTCCAAATTGTATTTGTATTGTTGGCCGAAGGCAGTACCAAGATCTCTGAAAGTGCTGATCGTAGCACGGTTTAAACCCATGTACCATTTGAGTGCGGCACCGGTTAAACTATCCTGAAAGTAGTGAATCAGTAGGTCCTGATTCTCCGTCTGAGCTGACATTCGCCGAGCGTACATCACCAGATGGCTCTGAGGGCAAGAGTTACCCTTGTATTTTTCAAAGTCGGGCACTTGGAATTTGTGCGGGACTTTCACATTGGGGACCAAGCAGAGGTCTACGGCGTCCTTTCCAAATAGATCCTGACCGCAAATGGCTTGCAGTTCCTTCTGCATTTCTAGGAACCATTCCTGGAATTCATCCATTCTATCGAACATAGTTTCCTTCTTACCAGAAGGTGTTGGTGGAATCTGTCCTTCCGGGACAGTGTGCACCACAGGGGGTGGTACCGTGTCTACGGCAGTAAATCTTGGCGTTTCCCAAAGTTTGTAACCTTCAGGAGTCTTCAGTATGCCCCTGGCATCTTCGCTTTCCCGAAGTTTGTAACCTTCAGGCCCAGCGGCTTCTGTTGTGATTCCCTGATCTTTAGTGATCGGCGGAACATATCCTTCCGGGATATAGCTAACAGGCATGCCCCAAGGACGATCTTTCGGCATTTGATACCTAGGATCATACTTCTCCATGATGGGCGTTGAGGTGATCTCCGAGATCACAGTCCTTTGTAGTTGAGCTTCTGCCATGGCTTGCATGTCGTTACGAAGCTTTCTCATATCCTCTCTCAGAGCGTCGATCTCTTCTTTCAACTCTCTGTTTTCTTCCTCAAGATCATCCATATTTTTCCGATGATTGGCCCGAGTATTGTACGAATGAGACAGTTTGACTCTAGAACCGAGACAAAAACGTGAGATTCGTAGGTAAGAAGAATACGCGATGTGAGAATGATGAATGCAGTGATTATATTAATTGTTTTTCTTGGTTTAATCAAAATAAACTTTGACAATTAGATTGCAAATATCAAACAGTGGGGAAACCCCTTTTTATTGAATTAAAAGGATTACAGAAATGGAAATATAGTAGATTACAAGATGCGGAAACAGAAACCTAAGCTAATGGGTCCCGAGTCCTCTCTGAGGAGAAATCGGGTGCTGATTCTGGGACTTTCCTTTTCTTTGACCGGGGCTCTTGGGCCGTTGTCGGGTTATCATTCCTTTGCCAGGTGAAAGGAGTGAGCAAATTCCTTTAGTCGTCTTGATTCTCTACAGCATGTTGCTCCAAAATTTCAATCAGAGCACCTTTCTCTTTCAGTAATTGTTGTATTTTGATGCACTCTATATCGAGGGTGCGATACTTGTTCTTCCAAGACCTCCTCTCCCTTTGAACTTTGTTGAGAGTAACCTGAAGCTTTTCTATTTCCATCATGAAGTACATGACAGATTCCCTCGGCAGAAGAATTCCGTAACGAGGATAAGGCATCTTTAGCTTGAGAGCTCTAGTTTGTACCCAGTGGAGATAAGGCTCCACCGAGACACAGTCTGATTTTCCCAGAGACTCTCGCCCTTTCTTATGAACATGTTTCCAAGCTTGCACTATTTCCATCTTTAGTGCTCTGTCGTTTTCTCCTTCTTTGAAGAAAAGACCTTCCAGATGAACACCCCGCGGGACATGTCTCATCGGGTATCCAAATTGATGGCGAACCAATACCGGATGGTAGTTGATTCCTCCTTTAGTTCCTATGAGGGGTACGTTGGGGAAGTTTCCACAACGATTAATGACTCTGATTCCCTCATAAATCCTACTACACCAATCTATATCAGAGTTGGTAAGAGACATGATCTTCTGTGGCCAACGTAAGGCACTCTTACAATCCCAAAAAGCAGCAGACTTGGGCAAGTGTGAGATAAACCATTTATAAAGCAGAGGTACACAACATGTGATCTCCCCTCCACTGTACAAATTTCCCAAGTGTACAGAATGATACGCATCTGCGAGCAAAGTCGGCACGGGGTTTCCAATGAGAAAAACCTTAATGGAGTTAATATCGACGAAGTTATTGATGTTGGGAAACAAAAATAACCCGTAGGTAAGCAAGACAAAGATGCTTTCAAAAGCAGTCACGTTTCCTATACTGGCAAAATACAGGGCTTTCTTCGTCAAGAACTGGGCTGGCAAACCTTGGATGCCACCCTTGGTAGTTAGGTGAGTCCTGACCTCAGACTCGTCCAAATGAATTGCTCTTGCAATGGTTTGATTCTTTGGAATTTCTTCCAGTCCAGAAAATGGAGCTCGATCCGTGATATGTAAATCAGCTAGATGAGAATACTCCTCCAGCGTAGGTGCTAACTGGTAATCCGGGAATGTAAAACAGTGATAAACTGGATCGTAGAATTGAATGAGCGCATCCATGATTCCCTCAATCACATGGACTCTTAGCAGTGGTAGCAAACCTCCGTGTTTGGCTCTGAAAGCCTCAAGGTTAGTGATCATCCTTGCTAACCTTCTCAAATCCTCTAGCTTTGGAACCTTGAAAGTATACCTATGGGTTCTCCTTCTACCGAAATCCATTAGCGCAATCCCTTTCTCTGATATTTGCAATCACAGTCTTAGTTTAATTCGAAAAATAGAGAGACTAGAAGAGAAATTTTTTGAATGTTTTAATGTTTTTTAAATGAATGCATGAATGCAGCACACAAAAACATAGAAAAAACATGGGGTCAAAGGGTCGTTGTCATGAAGTCAAGCCTCTACCCATCCCCAAATGTTTATACTAGGGTGATTTTTGTACCTGTACTCATTATCATCAGCTCCTCCCAGGAAAGCAAAACAACAAGCGGATCGCCAGCGAGTTGTAGTGCAATCTTAGAGTAAGTGCCATTCACCGAGAATAGATCACCAGCCTCAAATGAGGGTAGTATCGCGTAACAACTATTCCTGATAGTTTCCGCACTACGAAAGGGTTTGGCTCCTCAGCTTCTCAAACTTAACAACCGGCCCATTGTCTGGGTGAGAGAATGGGTTGCGTTGGTCAGCCTCCACTGAGGTTGATGGTCGACCTCGTCGCCATCACTTATCTTAAGTGTATACTCAATCTTTCCACATACGGCATCACCCGCATTCCCATTAGCAGAAAAATAAACACGTATAGCAATTAGGAAAAGCAGTATATATATTTGTCCTAAACATCCAATACCTTTGAAGCTAAGGATCCTAAGTTCCTGACAGAAATGAGTTCCCCGGCGGAAGCCCCAATCTGTGGTTTTCACACAAGTGAAGAGAAAAAAGTTTAGAACAAGAGACAGGTCCCACGGTGGGCGCCATTTTTCTGTAGCGAGCGATTTTGGACGCGGTTCTTAAGCGCTGGTCGCTCTCTGTGGTTTGAGCTTAAACTACAGGTCGATTCATTTTTTATCCTATTGTGAGCTGAATAAGGAAGGGAAATAGATGTCTCCAATTAACCCTGCTTGCATACTGAGTTTAAACAGCAGTCTGTTAGGTTACGAATGCTATCAATGTGGGGGGCCTTGTACTGGTTATTTGTATTTTCGCCAATATGGGTTTTTATCTAGGCAGAAGCTTTCTGGAGGGGAACAAGGATTAGGATGTTAGGACTGATGCTTTTTGATAGATACATGAGAGTATGGAATTTTGGGTTTTTGTTTAGTATGCTCGCTAAGATTTTTTCTTTCAATCTTATGCCTACGTATTCCCGTTTACCGAAACAGGGAAATCAGAGCATTCGTAGTTCCTCCTATTCTATGGGAGGAAATGGGTGTTTTTGGTGTCTTGTTCAAAGCCCAAGACGTGAAGCGAAAGGTGGTTTGTATCTTGTTCAAAGCCCAAGATGTGAAGCTGAAGGAGTTTGACTTCAGAGAGAATTTGTCATCTCTAAAGGAGGGTTTGTTTGTCACAATTGTTGGGTGACTGGTTATAAAGGGAGGATTACTTTAACCGGGATACGCGGATCCTAGCAATGCCATAATTTCCTTTAGAGGGGGTTTTAACCTGAAGGAGAAGACTTTAACTCAGTGTAGAGCAATGTTATCTTTCCTTAGGAATTTCTCATGCTAAAAGAGGAACAGTGGCATGGATGTAGATGATCCAGAGGCTTGCCGCTTACAGCGATTAGATGAAGGGAGAGGAGTTGTTGATGTTTGTGTACTGTGAATGAGGCACATCTTTGATGCTAAAAGGTTGATTGGACCAACCAGTGGTTTTCTTATACAAAGCCTAAGAGGAGGCTGATATGTGTCTCGTACAAACCCCGAGAGAGAGGCTAAAAGGTTTTGACCCGACGATGGAGTCTTTTGGTATCTCGTATAAAGCCCGAGATGGAGGCTGTTTGACTCAACAAGAGAGTTTTTGTATCTCGTACGAAGCCCGAGATGGAGGCTGTTGTTGTTTGGCTCAATAAGAACCTTTTTGTATCTCGTACAAAGCCCGAGATGGAGGCGAAAGGGGTGATAGACTCAATGAGGGAGTCTCTTATGTGTCTCGTACAAAGCCCGAGAGAGAGGCTAACTTCATTGAAGAAGGATCATTATACAAAGCCTAAGAGGAGGCTATGGTTACTGTTTCAGTTAAGTGACAGGTCCCGTATACTGATTTTGAAAGAGAAAATCAGTTCTTATATGAGCAACACTATACTCAAGGGTTTGATTCAAGGATCCGGGTTATTCCTGTTCTTTAAGGAAGCGAGAAATCTGAAGGGTATTGAGACTGTCCGAGTCTACGGGTTTCATTCCTATTTAACGAAGGGGTGCTTGAGAATGTCTTTGAGACTCAAGGAAATTAGACTGTCCAAGTCTGGAGTTTTGTCTTTTGTACTATGCTTTGAGAAACAGTAGTAGACTCTATGAAAGGACTGTTATATGAAGATGACTAGGTTCTGTTCCTATACCTCTAGGAGGTCGTCGAGATAATTTGTACGAAGCCCAAGAGGAGGCTGGAAGCTTTTAAGAAGCCGACGGGTCCTTGTACGAAGCCCAAGAGAAGGCTATCATTCCCGGAGGAAGAGATCATTATACGAAGCCTAAGAGGAGGCTGTGAATACTTCTAAGAAGCCGTAGGGTCCTTGTACTAAGCCCAAGAGGAGGCGGGGTTGCTTTTAGAAAGCTTGAGGGTCCTTGTATGATGCCCAAGAGGAGGCCGATGCTTTTAAGAAGCCGATGGGTCCCCAAACCCCAAGAAATTCAAGGCAAGCTATTCACAAGGAATAGATCAAGTCAAGAAAGTTTGAGAATTTGGAAGAAACTCAAAGATGCCATTCACGGAGAATACATTCATCTTGGGGAGTAGAGTTTCTTGACAATTCCTAATGAGGACAGCCGAAGAGAAGACTGTATCTGGTGATCCTATTGGGGATCTAGTTGTCTATTTCTACGAATAAACGAAACGGCGTCACCTAGTTCTAGGCGTAGTTGCCGGGGAAACTCGAAATATCTATACTATTATTACACAGTTGATATGAGTTCATGAAAGAAGACTTACAATGAAACAGCCCCACAATACAGTTATATGTATTTGAAAACGGTAAATGAAAGCAATAATCACTTACTCGGTTGTAGAGCTTCCATGCTGTTTGGTTAGTTGTTCAACAAAGAAAGATTGAAAACAACAGTATATTCAAAATCAAAGGAGAAAGTGCTTTGAAAAAGAAAGATTTGGGGCTTACAGCTCAAGGAGAGGCCCAGGGTTTTATCAGTGAGCGCATTGTTTGAATTTGTACAGAGGGACTTATACAAGTGACTGAGGCCCAAAAATGTTTTCTGTACAAAGGGATGGGTCTTACACTCTCTCAAGAGGCCCAAAAAGTTTTAAAGAAAAAGAGTGGGGCTTATAACACGAGGGTAGGCCCAAATGACTTTTTGTTTGAAATGGCGATCGCGCCGAGGTTTTCTTTTAACGCATAGGGACTTATACAATAAGTGAGACCCAAAATTGTTTTGGTTAAAAGGGGGTTGGGTCTTACACTCTATTAGAGGCCCAAAGTGTTTTGAATGGGTCTTATAGCTCGAGGAGAGGCCCAAGGTTATTTTGAAAAGGCGACGATCGCGCCGTTTGTTTTTTACGGTATCGGGACTTACACAATACAATGAGGCCCAAAAAGGATTGGTCAAAAAAAGGATTGGGTCTTACACACTATTAGAGGCCCAAAGTGTTTTGAAAATGATTTATGAGGGTTGAATTAATCCAAAAACCCTAATTTGTTTTCAAAAATGTATTTAATTGAATAAAAATTCAATTAAAATGATCAAAATTGTTTAACATGTGGGAAACAAATTATGATCTTGGATTAATGCTTCAAAAATTAAGTATTGACCTACAAAATAATTAGAAAGCATTAAAAGTTGCAAAATCAATGTAGAAAAAATATTTAAGATGTTAAAAACAATTAAAATATTATTTCTTTGCAAAAATATCAATTATATGAAATAAATAATATTTTTGGGAATTTTTGAGAAAATAAAATATTTTAACATTTTTTTGAATTATTAAAAAAAGAATCAACTCAAAATCATTAAAACTCAGAGAGAAATTAATTTTTGAATCAATTAAACAAAATCACAAAATTCAAATATTTGAATTTATGAAAATGGCGCCAAGAACAAGCTGAAGAACACGCGCGTGTTCTTGGATTCTCAGATTTGCATTTTCTATCCAATCTCACTGAATACTTAATCATATCATGTAATCCACATATCATTATGCTCGTCTCAACCTCACGATCATGTCTATAACACTTAATTTCATTTAAATTAAACATACAACATGAAATCACGAAGAAACCTCAAGAACCCTAATTTCTGCATGAAGGCTAGGATTTTTGATACACGATTCAAACAATGAAATTAATTGAGGGAAAACATTCCATGCATGATTATGAACATTTGGCCAAAATATTGTGCGAGGAAATATGCATGGATTGAGAGATGACCAAGCATGTGCTTACCTCTAGGCCGTGACAGCAAGTGCAATGTGATTTTTGATTTGGAGGTGTTACAGATGAGTGGTGATGATCTGAACAGCTTCCCTACACCCTATGGATTGTGTTTGAATGCTTGGACTTGACTGAAAATGGCTGGAACAATTTGTGGCACCCCAGCTGCAACTTGATTGAAAATTTGAGCAACCAGCTGGTGATTTTGTGAAATTGGTGTTTCAGAAGTGATCTAAGTGTTTGATCAGTTCATATGTGATGTATGTGAGGTGTGTGAGTGATTGGTTTGATTTGAAAAGCTCTCAAACTCAAAACCCGATAGCTACTTTGCTAAGAAAGGCATTTTTGCCAAAAGAAAGAGATTTTGAGGAAAGCATCTGTTAGATGGCTTTGGTGTACTCAAACTGATCACAATTGAGCTCTATTTATAGTAGAGCAAGTTTGTTTTGGGATCCACAGTGAATGGCAACTGCAGCAGGTGTTTGTTCAATGTTGGCCAATGGAATTTCAAGTCTCCTCTAGCCATTGACTAGAGGTTAGGGCACAGAGCTTTGGTTCCCTTGGTCTTGGATAAGTCTTGACTGATTTCAGATGAGAATGGCTCAGTCCATGCCACCTTGATGCTTCCATTGAATGCTCCAATCCAAATTTGAAGTCTTGTCCCTATTTTGGCCATTCTAGGTTCAACATGCTATTTCTTGTTCCATGGACTTTTGAGACTTGGCTCAGTGATTGTCCCCTTTAGATTCAATCCTCTGAGGTGTCCAAGTGGATAGGAGCATTTGGATTTGGCTGATTTTGGCAAATCGAGCAAAGTTGCAAATTCTGCCTTGCCTTGACAGATTTCAGCAAGGCAACTTTCCAATGTCATATCTCATGACTTAAATGGAATTTGGCAATGCTCTTGGTCATTTTGGAAAGCCCTTACATCATACAACAACTGTTTGAACATGTTTGGTTTTGATCTCTTTTGAATCCAAGTGAAAAATCCCCCTACATTTGGCAAAAAGTGAAGACAGATTTGGACTTAGTGAAAATTTCACTAAGTGTTGGAAAAAGTGACATTTTCATTTTTCAACCATTTTGATCACTCCATAACTCAAAATCCTTACTGAATTGGAGTTAGGTCTAGTTGAAGTTTTTGTAGAGGGTAATGAGGGCTACAAATCCATCTTTGGATGAGAAAAAATGGTCTTGTGGTTTAGGAGTTATGATCCTCCAAAGTTGGTACCCTTGTCACTTTATTTTTAACTTAGAAAATTTTCTAAGTTTTTATGGTTACCCCTTTTACAAGTTATCCAACTTTTCTTGATTTTTCTTGATGAATGATGATTCAAATCATACATAAACATCATTTTAGGGTTAAAAATCCATTTTGGTGAAAAATCTCAAAAAGTCAAAGTTGACTTTTGTGCACAGTTGACTTTTTATCAGATGAATTCCAAACTGTGCAATTCTTCAGGAAATCATGTCCTTGACCTAAATCAAACTTGATGGACATGTTCCAAGGGTGTCATAGGGTATATTGAATCATGTCTTAGGGCTTAGGAGCATGTCTTGGTCAAAAGTCAAAGTTACAGTTGACTTTTCCCTTAAAACCCTAATTGTGGTGCAGATGAAATTGAGACTTGTTGCTCAAGCTTCTTGGCTTAATCCATTGTTACAAATGGATCAATATAGTTCATTAGAGACCCTCAAACCCTCTCTTGAGGTCTTGGTTCATGATTTTCCCTAAAAGTCAACTTAGGGGTGAATTAGGTCAAGAAACCCTAATTCCTGATTTTTGATGTATGCATCCCCTGAGGCAAAATTGACTTGGTGATTGGGTCCATGAGGTTCCATGGAGTATATTAGGTTATGTTTTGGATCATTGGCTTGTGCCTAGATGAAAATTTCCATCTGGGGGCCCTAGTCGACCAAACCCTAATTTGGTGACACTAGCGATCCTGAGACTTGATCCACTTAGAAGGGAGCATCCTTGTGCTTAATCCTTAAAGTGGGAGTCCTTTTGATCCATTGTGGATGTTTGAGAGGTTTAGACAAGTTGAAGATCATGTCATTCCTTGATTGATCCTTTGTCTAAAGCTTTGAGAGGGCTTGAAACCCTAATTTTGATTGTAGTGAATGCTCAACAACTCTTGAGGCTTTTGATGAGGCATAATGGTTCATCCATATTGTGATGATGATTTGCACAATGATGGGAAATCTTAGTGGTCAAAATTTGGGGTATGACACGAGTTCGTGGAGTTAACATGGTTTACACGAATTCCAACGTCATTCAAAACCACGACATCCGTGCGATGAATGTCAACTTGGTGGCAATGCACTCAAGGCAAAGCCAGTATCATAATCTGTCGTGGCATGATTACAGTTTTTGTCTGACTTGCTCGGTAAACAAACAGGGTTGCTCTTTCATACAAGAAGCCCTCCAGCGTCAGATGGATCTTGGATGGAACCAAGACTACCATGATAGGAATCCCTATCAGATCAATATGGTTCAGATCTTTGATATTCACGTGATGAATACCAACTTGGTAGAGTTGCATGCTGAACAGGTCCGACTCGGATTCCTGATATCACACGACTATCAAAGTTGTAAAGCGGGTTGCGAAAACGATCGAGGTTGTACCCTTGTCCAGGAGGCACTTTAACACTTGTTAAATCACTGGTGGATTTCAATTTATATGGATGAAGATACTCAGCAAATTAGTATCAGTAATAGGAATCCTACTCAGCGTCAGAGTCAGGATGTCCGATCAGTGGAAGCTAACCTAGTGAGGTTACATTGTATTCAAAGAGGGCGTGGCCAGGTGCCACCATACAATTACGATGGTCAGAAAGTATCCAAGGATGCTACCTTGGTTACTTATGATGGTTAGAAAAATCAGAAGGTTCCCATAGTCATCTATCTGTCGGGACCATTACCTTATGAATCAACTAAGGCTATCCCTTACAAATACGGTGCAACAACAATTGAAAATGGAAAGGAAATTCCATTACCCTCCGTCGTGAATATTGTAGAATCTGTCGAGTAACACGGAGTGGTAGAATCTTCAACCGAGGGGTTGGGGAACTTAACAAAGAAAAGGAACTTCAGACGGAAGCTCCCGATCTACCAGTCGGTCTATCCAGTAATCCTGACCTTTCGAAAAACAACGATGAGATGCTGAAGCTCATCTAAAGGAGTGAATACAACATTGTTGATCAACTGTTACAAACTCCTTCAAAGATCTCGGTATTATCACTTTTACTCAGTTCAGAAACGCACAAGGAGGCTCTACAGAAAGTCTTGGAGCAAGCCTTTATGGAACAGGATGTAAAAATCAGACAGTTCGATAGTATTGTCTCTAACATCACTTCCTGCAACAATTTGGGATTTAGTGATGAGGAATTACACGAAGAGGGTCGTCGTCATAACATGGCGCTCAATATCACAGTTAACTGCCAGGACGATGCTTTAGCCAGCGTACTGGTAGACACAGGGTCAGCCCTGAATGTTATGCTGAAGTCCACTTTGATGCAATTATCATTCAAAGGACCTCCGATGAGAATCAGCGAGGTCGTAGTCAAAGCATTCGACGGATCCAGAAAAACCGTTATTGGCGAAGCCGACCTTCCCATAACCATCGGTCCTCACACTTTCCAAGTCACTTTCCAGGTCATGGACATCCGGGAAACATACAGTTGTTTATTAGGAAGACCTTGGATACACCAGGCTGGAGTGGTTACTTCAACCCTCCACCAAAAGCTAAAGTTTTTCAAGAACGATCAACTTGTCACAGTCTGTGGAGAACAGGCCTTGCTCGTAAGCAACTTGTCATCATCTACTGGTATAGAACCCGAGGAGGTTATTGGAACGCAGTTCCAAGCACTGTCGGTGAGCAAGGACAATCATTTCAAAGGAGGAACTTCGATTTCTTCATACAATGATGCTATCAAAGCGGTCGAGAGTACCGATACAACTGGATGGGGACAGCTTGTCATTCCTATTGACAATAAAACAAAGAAGGGTCTTGGTTTTTCTGCAACCTGTACCCAGACAGCTGCCAGCGATGGAAGTCTTCATCCTCTTTAGAACTTCTTCCACAGTGGAGGTTTTCTTCACCCAGTACCTCAAGCAATCCATGCTATCAATGAGGAAGATCCCTCTGACACAGAGGAAGAGTGGAAGTCCTATCTTAACAAGGATGGTTATATGTCTCAGGACAAAACGCAAACTCCTTTTTGCTTTCCTACAGAGAGTCCGAGATTTATACCCAGGTCAGACATCGAAATGATATACGGGGATTGCGATCCGGAAGGATGTCGTGCTCCGTCAAATTCATTAGAGGAAGACACTCCGATGAAAGACAATTCTGACTACAATTACTATGGCCCAATGGATGGTCTGCTAATGTGGCAACCTTATCCAGGAGACTTGGGGCAAGAGAGTCAGCCGAACAATGAAAATCAGTTGACCGTCATTGAATAGAATACCTGTGTCCCGACCATGTTATGGGATCAACACTCGGGTCATTCAGAAGCCACTCAACATGAAGATGAATTCGGAACGTTTGCAGGACTTGAATTCATCAACTATGCTTTTCCCGAGGTCAACGTCATCGAGAGGGATGACTCCTCCAGTTCCAAAGAAGTTTGGGATACCTTGGGACAACCTAGTGGAAAATACGACTTTATGGTCAAGTACACTGCTCTCGAAAGCTCTCGCATCAGGCTCGAAGACATCCAGCCAACTGGATGGGGAGATACAACTGAGAGCACAAATACTATGCAAAATGCAACTGAGGAATTCTCCTACGACAACTCTTCCTGGGAGACAGATTCCAATGATCCTGCTCCACCAGAAATCATTGTCATTTCTGAAGACAAATCAAGGAAGGTACCAGACTTTGTGATTCACCGAGGAATTCGCCGCCAATGGGTTGCTGTCGAGGTTCCGAGGGTCATTCATCAGTCAAAGTAATTGTCGTCTTTAGCCATTCACCCTGCCCAGGTGAAACGGATGTTTTGATAGGGCTCGCTTTCTGTAAATTTCCCTCTTCGCTTTACCCGAAGCGACAGAGTTTTGTTTTATAGGACTGTAGTTTCAAGGATCGACTTGTTCATTAATAAAATAACGTCGTTCTGTAATTTCTGCATTAATTGCTGTTTTCTCTTTTTTGCTTTTTCAGAAAATGGTAATCCTAAAACACAATTCAATAATAAAAACAAGCAGTAAAATAAAACACTGCACACACTTGCATTTTCCTCTATCTCTTCTAAACACGAATCATCACGTCATGCAGATTACTTGTTTTAAACCCCGTTGAAACATACGATCCGATGCCTTCTCCCAACTTTGAGTTCCCGGTATTCGAAGCTGAAGAAGAAAATGACGACAAAATTCCAGAAGAGATCTCCCGATTACTCAGACAAAGAGGAAAGGTCCATTGAGCCTCACAAAGAGTTGCTGGAAACAGTCAACTTGGGCTCAGAAGAAGAGAGAAAAGAAGTCAAGATTGGGGCACTGCTCAGTCCAACTGTCAAAGAAAGTTTGACGAAACTTCTCAAAGAATTTCCCGATGTGTTTGCTTGGTCCTATCAGGATATGCCAGGGTTGGATACCAGCATCGTGGAACATCATCTACCGTTAAGGTCAGAATGTCTGCCAGTAAAACAAAGGTTGAGACGCACTCACCCGGACATGGCCATGAAAATCAAAGAGGAGGTACGGAAACAGATTGACGCAGGTTTCCTCGCCACATCAGAATATCCTCAATGGTTAGCCAACATTGTACCCGTTCCCAAAAAGGACAGAAAGGTCAGAATGTGTGTTGACTACAGAGACCTGAACAAGGCTAGTCCAAAGGACGACTTTCCTTTACCACACATTGACATGCTAGTTGATAGTACAACAAAGTTTAAAGTTGTTTCCTTCATGGATGGATTCTCGGGCTATAACCAGATCAAAATGGCGCCGAAAGACATGGAGAAAACTTCATTCATTACCCCTTGGGGTACCTTTTGTTACAAGGTAATGTCGTTCGGTTTGAAGAACGCCGAAGCAACCTATCAAAGGGCCATGACTACTCTGTTTCATGACATGATACACAAGGAAATCGAGGTATATGTCGATGATATGATTGCAAATTCAAAAACAGTGAGTGAGCACGTTGAACATCTGTCAAAATTGTTCGAACGTTTAAGAAAGTTCAAGCTCCGCTTGAATCCCAACAAGTGCACCTTCGGTGTCCGTTCAGGGAAACTACTAGGGTTCATCGTCAGCCAGAAAGGGATTGAGGTTGATCCTGACAAGGCCAAGGCCATTCAAGAAATGCCTTCTCCGAAAACTGAAAAACAAGTCAGAGGATTCCTGGGATGTTTGAACTACATCTCCAGATTCATATTCCTTATGACCGCAACATGCGCGCCGATCTTCAAATTACTCAAAAAGAACCAGGATTGCGTTTGGTCAAAAGATTGCCAAACCGCCTTCGACAGTATTAAGGAATATCTATTGAATCCTCCGATTTTATCACCTCCGGTGGAAGGAAGACCACTGATCATTTACCTCACAGTTCTAGAGGACTCAATGGGATGTGTACTTGGCCAACAAGACGAAACTAAAAGGAAAAAGTCTGTCATTTACTGTCTAAGCAAGAAATTCACCGACTGTGAAACTCGGTACACGATGCTTGAGAAAACTTGTTGCGCTTTGGCTTGGGCAGCCAAACGTCTTCGCCAATACAAGATTCGTCATACTACTTGGTTGGTCTCCAAAATGGATCCAATCAAATACGTTTTTGAAAAACCTGCTCTTACGGGAAGGATTGCCCATTGGCAGATGCTGTTATCAGAATATAACATCGAATATCACGCTCAGAAAGCCGTTAAGGGAAGTATTTTAGCCGATCATTTGGCTCATCAACCGATTGACGATCAGGAATCAATCGGGTTTGACTTCCCAGACGAAGATGTCATGTATCTAAAGATGAAAGACTGCGATGAACCGCTACCCAGTGAAGGGCCAGAACCAGGTTCCCAATGGGGACTTATCTTTGACGGAGCAGTTAATCATTATGAAAACGGAATTGGGGCAATCATTGTTACCCCTCAGGGTACCCACATTCCTTTCACCGCCAGACTTACGTTCAAATGTACGAACAACGAGGCCGAATACGAAGCTTGTATCATGGGTCTCGAAGAAGCAATTGATTTAAGGATCAAAAACTTGGACGTATACGGCGACTCAGCCCTGGTTATCAATCAGATAAAAGGAGATTGGAACACATACCAATCAGGGTTGATTCCTTACAAAGACTATGCAAGAAGGTTGCTACCTTTCTTCAACAGAGTTGAGTTTCATCATATCCCTCGTGAGGAGAATCACATGGCTGATGCATTAGCCACTATCTCTTCCATGATTAGTGTATGTCAATGGAATGACATACCTAAGATCGACATCATGCGCCTTGAAAGGCCCGCTTACATCTTCATAATTGAAGCAGTCATAGACGACAGACCTTTGTATCACGATATCAAATGCTTCCTTCAGAAACAAGAGTACCCACTTGGGGCATCCAGGAAGGACAGAAAAACCCTCCGAAGATTGGCTGGAAACTTCTTCCTGAGCGGTGGCACTCTCTATAAGAGAAATTTTGACATGGTCTTGCTCCGATGCGTAGACAGACCAGAAGCAGAAATGCTGATAAAAGAAATTCATGATGGATCCTTTGGCACTCATGCCAATGGACACACAATGGCGAGAAAAATTCTCAGAGCAGGGTACTACTGGTTGACCATGGAATCTGACTGCTACAAGTACATGAGGAGGTGTCACAAGTGTCAGATATACTCCGACAAAATCTATGTACCGCCAACACATCTCAAAGCTCTTTCTTCTCCCTGGCCTTTTTCCATATGGGGAATCGACATGATTGGCTTGATCAAACCTAAGGCTTCAAACGGACACCGGTTCATCCTGGTAGCCATTGACTACTTCACCAATTGGGTCGAAGCAGCGTCATTCGCCAATGCAACCCGACAAGTGGTGGTCCGCTTTATAAAAAACAATATCATATGTCGTTATGGTGTTCCAAGCCAGATCATTACTGATAATGGATCTAACTTGAACAATAAGATGATGAAAGAGTTGTGTGCAGAGTTCAAGATTGAACACCATAACTCATCTCCCTACCGACCCAAGATGAACGGAGCGGTAGAAGCGGCTAACAAGAACATCAAGAAGATCGTTCAAAAGATGGTTGTAACTTCACGGTTATCTCACATCTGTCCGTACTTCAACAGGGGAAACCCCTTTCTCTCTAGTGTATGGCATGGAAGCAGTGCTCCCCATAGAAGTAGAGATCTCGTCGATCTGAGTATTGATGGAAGCTAAGCTCACCGAAGTTGAATGGTGTCAGAGTCGACACGACGAACTGAATCTGATCGAAGAAAAGAGAATAACGGCACTATGCCATGGTCAGTTGTATCAACAGAGAATGAAGAAGGCGTTCGACAAAAAGGTCCGACCTCGTGTCTTCAGAAAAGAAGACCTCGTGCTCAAGAAGATACAATAATTTCTCACTGATTCTCGGGGTAAATGGACTCCGAATTATGATGGCCCCTATGTGGTCACGAAAGCTTTCTCAGGCGGCGCCTTGAGACTTGCAACCATGGACGGAGAAGAATTTGCCTACCCCACAAATGTTGATGTAGTCAAGAAATACTTCGCCTAAACTAAAAAAAAAAAAAAAAAAACGTCTCAGTGGATTGAAAATCCGAAAGGGCGGTCCAGGCAAAAATTAGAGACAAAATAAAAAAAAATCATCCCGATGGATTGGAAACATCATAGTACAATCCAGGCAAAAATTAGGGATAATGGCAAGTAACTATGTTCAACAGAGGCAAGTCCCTCAGCAGCAGTTACATCATCCATCGGAGGAAAACTCCAGTCAAGGTCATCTTCGACAGAAGCTCAGGATGTCCCGAATTCAAAGTTGGTAGAAGGATAGTGGTCGTTATGTTTCGACGTAGCCCTTTTCCCTATAAATTACCATTTTCTAACTTTGTAAATACTCTATGGAATCACGCGCTTGGCTCATTTCCATCCTATCAATAAAATTTGAGCCTTTGTGCTTTTGTTTATAATTCTTATTTGTTTTAGCTTTACAGAATGACATTTTGATATGGTCAACGATTCTTGAAATAAAACAAAAATGAATTTACTTGATAAAAAATTTTCTGCTTTTTTTTTCATAAAGTCGGCAATTTCTTTTGACTGTTGAACATCAAAGGAACATCAACGCTTCTCCAGAAGTAAGCGAACTTCAAAGTGCAGAATTAAAGTACTCATTCTAACCCAGTACGCCTGAATGAAGGATCAACTGTGTCAGAGACCTTGTTTCGTTTGACACACCTCGGCCGAGTTCTCATCTCCTAAGCCCGACCAACATAGCTCCTAACAGGGACTATCTCTCCTAAGCAAGATGGAATTGCTATTCTGAACCAACGGTATCTCTATACGCCCCGCGATGGCCGAGTATCTAGTCATGTTCACCCGTCAGTTTGTATATCGCGTCAGTTTTGTCAGCATAAACATACATACATCATGCATTATTGATTTGCATTCATATTTCATATTGCATCGCTATCACTGTAGTCGGTCTTGTCCCCTAGTGATAGAAGTTCTCTCAATCGAGTTGTCAGTTCTTGCCCCGTCAGGAAACGCTGCGTTTGAACAATCTCACCTCCGGTTCATGTCTGGAATAAAGTTGGTCCTTGACCACTTTGATAACTTGAACCTCTGAAAGACCAGAGGAACTTTCAGTCAACATCACTCTTCGCCATTGAAGATGATATCCTTGCTTTCCCGGATTAAGGAAAATCCGCAGAGAAAGCCTTATAATCAGAAATTCGGCAGCACGCCAGTTTCGCTCCGAAAAGACCACTGATGAAAAGGTCATCGGCACCTCAAAATTGGACCCCATCATATGGCGCTTCTCCGGGAAGATCCCGAGAAAAGTATGATGTAAGATCCCAAGCGACAGCAGTCTCTCAAGAGACTTGCTTTCCTCCAGTAAACACAAATGGCGTTTCCAACAGAGAAGTTTGTGCACCTCTACAACTCAGACGACTGGGTTCCCCAGCAGGTCTGACATCAAATTTTTTCGTCAAATGGCATCTCCCCAGGAAAATTAGGCGAGAAGTTCGAGGAAAACCGCTACGAATAGCGTCCCTTGTCAATAAAGCTTATTGACAAAAGAAACTAAGACCAGTTCCTTAGTAGGAAACCAGGATCGAGCGAAGTTTACTTCAGAAACTGAGACCAGTTCCTTGGTAGGAAACCAGGATCGAGGGGAAGTTGACAAAATAAACTAAGACCAGTTCCTTGGTAAGAAACCAGGATCGAGGGGAGGTTTATTTCAAAAGAAAACTGAGACCAGCTCCTTGGCTGAAGACCAGGATCAAGGGGAAGTTTACTTTTTCTAAACATCATTGCTTAGCAAAAGAAGATGAATGTGTAAGCTACCATTCATAACCACCATCAAAATTTCGGGTATTCCGATATTTAATCCTCTTGCACCCCGAATGCCCGAATACTTTCGTCATTCACACCTTCGGGTCCAAGAAGATTAAATAGGGGCATCTGTCATACCCCAAATTTTGACCACTAAGATTTCCCATCATTGTCCAAATCATCATCATAATATGGATGAACCATCTTACCTCATCAGTCTCCCCAAAGATGGGTGAACACTTACTACAGTCAAAATTAGGGTTTCAACCCCTCTTTGAGTTCTTAGATAAAGGATCAATCAAGGAATGACATGATCTTCAACTTGTCTAACCTCTCAAGCATTCACAATGGATCAATAGGACTCCCACTTCAAGGATTAAGCACAAGGTTTCTCCCTTCTAGGTGGATCAAGCTTCAAGATCGCCAGTGTCACCAAATTAGGGGTTTGGTCAACCAGGGCCTCCAGATGGAAATTTTTCATCTGGGCACAAGCCAATGATCCAAAACATAACCTAATATACTCCATGGAACCTCATGGACCCATTCATCAAGTCAATTTGGCCTCAGGGGATGCATTCATCAAAAATCAGGAATTAGGGTTTCTTGACCTAATTCACCCCTAAGTTGACTTTTAGGGCAAATCATGAGCCAAGACCTCAAGACATGATTTGAGGGTCTTTAATAAACTATATTTATCCATTTGGAATAATGGATTAATCCAAGAAGCTTGAGCAACAAGTCTCAATTTCATCTGCACCACAGTTAGGGTTTTAAGGAAAAAGTCAACTGTAACTTTGACTTTTGACCAGGACAAGCTCCCAAGCCCTAAGACATGATTCAATATACCCTATGACACCCATGGAACATGTCCATCAAGTTTGATTTAGGTCAAGGACATGATTTCCTGAAGAATTGCACAGTTTGGAATTCATCTGATAAAAAGTCAACTGTGCACAAAAGTCAACTTTGACTTTTTGAGATTTTTCACCAAAATGGATCTCTAACCCTAAAATGATGTTAATGTATGATTTGAATCATCATTCATCAAGAAAAATCAAGATAAGTTAGATAACTTGTAAAAGGGGTAACCATAAAAACTTAGAAAATTTTCTAAGTTAAAAATAAAGTGACAAGGGTACCAACTTTGGAAGATCATAACTCCTAAAGCACAAAGCCATTTTTCCCCATCCAAAGATGGATTTGTAGCCCTCATTACCCTCTACAAAAACTTCAACTACAAGTCATTCCAATTCATTAAGGATTTTGAGTTATGGAGTGATCAAAATGGCTGAAAAATGAAAATGTCACTTTTTCCAACACTTAGTGAAATTTTCACTAAGTCCAAATCTGTCTTCATTTTTTTCCAAATGTAGGGGGATTTTTCACTTGGATTCAAAATAGATCAAAACCAAACATGTTCAAACAGTTGTTGTATCATGTAAGGGCTTTCCAAAATGGCCAAGAACATTGCCAAATTCCATTTGGGCTATGAGTTATGACATTGGCAAGTTGCCTTGCTGAAATCTGCCAAGGCAAGGCAGAATTTGCATTTTTGGTCGATTTGCCAAAATAAGCCAAATCCAAATGCTCCTATCCACTTGGACACCTCAGGGGATTGAATCTAAAGGGGACAATCACTGAGCCAAGCCTCCAAAGTCTTTGGAACAAGAAATAGCATGTTGAACCTAGAATGGCCAAAATATGGACAAGACTTCAATTTTGGAATGAGGCATTCAATGGAAGCATCAAGGTGGCATGGACTGAGCCATTCTCAACTGAATTCAATCAAGACTTATCCAAGACCAAGGGAACCACAACCCTGTGCCCTAACCTCTAGTCAATGGCTAGAGGAGACTTGGATTCTCATTGGACAACATTGGCCAAACCTCTGCTGCAGTTGCCATTCACTGTGGATCCTAAAACAAACTTGTTCTACTATAAATAGAGCTCAATTGTGATCAGTTTGAGTACACCAAAGCCATCAAATATATGCTTTCCTCAAAATCTCTTCTTTCACCTCAAATTTGCCTTCCAAAGCAAGTAATTCTGAGTTTTTGAGTTAGAGAGTCATTCCATCACAATCAATCACACACAAACACACACCTCATATATATCATATGTAAGCTGTGCAAACTATCACAAGTGACCTGTAATCACAAAATCACAAACTATCACAAGTGACCTGTAATCACAAAATCACAAAGTCACCTCTCAAAACCTCAAAATAGGGTTTTTTTTGCATTTTTCAAGCCATGTCTTGATTCAGTCACTTTCCAAACTAGATAAAACCTCAAACACACTCCAAATATCATCCTTGAACTGTCCCAAATGGTTCCCAACATCTGGAACACCATTTGAGGAAGTTGCTATTTTGGTCATTTTAACCCCTTTTGCAAGAAAGGGACAGTTTGTGTTTTTGCAGGTACCAGTCAATTCCAATCATCCTAAAAGCATCCTAGGGATCATTTGAGGTGGTTCAAAGCATAAAACCATATCTGGAGCAAGAGGTTTGGCAGATTGCAGAGAAAACTCCAAAATCCCAAAGAAGGGCAAGCCTCTCAACTTGCCCTCACCAAAACATGTGTGAATTTGAAGTCCACTAAGTATGCATCTCTTATATATGTCATATGTGTTGTGTTTGTGCCAATTGATCATGTAATTCATGCCTGTATTAAAGTGTAGCATAGAAAATGCAATTATAGGCCATTTTCAAAACCACTATCGGGTTTTGAGGAGGGAGTGTGATCTGAAAAAACCACCACCACCATTGGATTCCTTGTGAAATTCTGGCCCAGATACATATAAATTTTGTCTCCAACCATTAAGAATTGAGAAAGTTATGACCTTCACGTTTTTGAGCAAAAACTTGCCTTGGGCAAGCCAAAACCAAGGCATGACTTGTATATTTGTTGTTTTGTTTCAAGCAATGGATGTATCACCACCCCAGTGGTAAGGCGCGCGCCTTGTATGCTTGAGGTTGTGGTATCAAACCCCACCCATGCCATTTTGTGATTTTTCACATTTTTGCTATTTTTCCAACTATTTTCATGTTTTGTTAATTATTTGGGAAATTAATAACTCTTTCAATTTTAATTATTTTTTATTGGTTCTTTTTGCAAAAAATCACAAAAATGTTGAAATATTTTATTCCACAAAAAAAATTAAGTTTATATTATTTATTTAATATAATTAGTATTTTTGTGAATAAATTCATTTTTATTTGTTTTTAAACATTTTGAAATGAATATTCATCTTGAAAAATCAAGACCAAATGAGTTTTAATATCTCTTGTGATTTATACCTCATTTTTCAAACCTTAAACAAAAATCACAAGTGGTTTATTCAAACCTATTTGGTATTTTTCATTTGATTTTCTTTAAATATTTACTTTTAAAGAATAAAATTAGGGTTTCTTTGATTTTCACTCAAACAAATCATTTTAAACACTTGGGCCTCTATTAGAGTGTAAGACCCAACCCCCCATGTACAGAAAACATTTTGGGCCTCATTCGTTGTATAAGTCCCTCTGTACATTTTCAAATAAACGGCGCGATCGTCGCCTTTTCAAAATAACCCTGGGCCTACCCTCGAGTAGTAAGACCCATTTCTTTTCTTAAAATACATTTGGGCCTCTATTAGAGTGTAAGACCCAACCCCCTTTTAACCAAAATCATTTTGGGCCTCACTTATTGTATAAGTCTCACTGCGTTAAAAGAAAACCTCGGCGCGATCGCCATTTTTTAACAAAAAATCAATTGGGCATACCCTCGTGTTATAAGCCCCACTCTTTTTCTTTAAAACCTTTTTGGGCTTCTTAAGAGAGTGTAAGACCCATCCCCTTTGTACAGAAAACCGTTTTGGGCCACAGTCACTTGTATAAGTCCCTCTGTACAAATTCAAACAGTGCGCTCACTGATAAAACCTTGGGCCTCTCCTTGAGCTGTAAGCCCTAAATCTTTCTTTTTCAAAGCACTTTCTCCTTTGATTTTGAATATACTATTGTTTTCAATCTTTCTTTGTTAAACAACTAACCAAACAGCATGGAAGCTCTACAACCGAGTAAGTGGTTATTGCTTTCATTTACCGCTTTCATATACATATAACTGTATTGTGGGGCTGTTTCACTGTAAGTCTTCTTTCATAAACTCATATCAACTGTGTAATAATAGTATAGATATTTAGAGTTTTCCCGGCAACTACGTCTAGCATTAAGCCCGTTGATCACTCTTAGAAATAGTCTAAACTAGATCCCCATAGGATTACCAGACACAGTCTTCCCTCCTCATGGGGTTAAACAATATGGAGACATGAAAGACAACATTCTCTGTGAACCCTTTCATAGGCTGTCACTCGTAGAAGTTGTCAAAGAAACTCTATCCCCCAGAGATGATCTTTTCTCCGTGAATGGCATCTCTTGAGTTTCTTCCAAATTCTCAGACTTTCCTGACTTTGATCTATTCTCGGTGAATAGCATTGCCTTGAATTTCTCGGGGTTTGGGGACCCACAGGCTTCTTAAAAGCACTTGTCAAGAAACTCTACTCCCCGGAGATGATCTTTTCTCCGTGAATGGCATCTTTTGAGTTTCTTCCAAATTCTCGAACTTTCCTGACTTGATCTATTCCTTGTGTATCTACAAATGTGACTTCAACATCTCCTTTAAGCACATGATCACGTAGAAAATGATGTCGAATGTCTATGTGTTTGGTTCTTGAGTGCATGACGGGATTCTTTGTAATATTAATTGCACTTGTGTTGTCGCATCGAAGTGGTACGCATCCAAGATCGATTCCATAGTCGCTTAATTGTTGCTTTAGCCAAAGATTTTGAGCACAACAACTTCCCGCTGCTATGTATTCTGCTTCAACCGTACTAAGAGCAACACATGCTTGTTTCTTACAGGACCATGAAACTAAGGCATTTCCTAAAATGTGACATGTTCCACTCGTGCTTTTTCTATCAGTTTTGCAACCTGCATAATCTGCGTCAGAATAACCAACTAAATTACACATACTACCTTTTGGATACCATAGACCAACGTTCGTCGTTCCCTTGAGATACTTCATGATTCTTTTCACAGCGGTGAGATGTGACTCCTTCGGATTTGCTTGAAAACGAGCACATAAACACACACTAAACATAATGTCAGGACGGCTTGCCGTCAAATATAATAAAAAACCAATCATACCTCGATACTTCGTAATATCAATGGAAGCGCCTGATTCATCTTGATCAACATAGGTTCCGGATCCCATTGGGGTTGACATAGCTTTACAACCATCCATATCAAATCTCTTTAATAATTCTTTGCAATACTTTGATTGGTTGATGAAGATTCCGTCCTTTTGTTGCTTGATTTGTAATCCAAGGAAATAATTCATTTTTCCCATCATAGACATTTCAAACTCGCCTTGCATCATGGAAGCAAATTCTTCACATAGTTGATTGTTTGTTGAACCAAAGATAATGTCGTCCACGTATACTTGAACAAGTAAGGTATTATTCTTAATCCTATTAATGAACAAAGTCTTGTCTACCTTGCCTTTTTCAAAACCTTTTTCGCATAAGAAATTACTTAGACGATCATACCATGCCCTTGGTGCTTGTTTTAAACCATAGAGAGCTTTCTTCAACTTGTATACATGTGAAGGATGCTTGAAGTCTTCAAAACCCGGAGGTTGTTTGACATAGACTTCTTCGTTGATATATCCGTTTAGGAAGGAGTTTTTGACGTCCATTTGAAATAACTGAAAATTCATTGAGCAAGCATAAGCAAGTAATAGACGAATAGCTTCTAACCTTGCAACCGGAGCGAATGTTTCTTCAAAGTCAATTCCTTCTTCTTGATTGTACCCTTGAGTCACCAATCTTGCTTTGTTATGAATAATAATTCCATTTTCGTCAAGTTTGTTCTTAAATACCCATCTTGTTCCAATGATGTGTTTGTCATTTGGTTTTGGAACAAGTTCCCAAACTTGATTTCTCTCGAATTGATTCAATTCTTCTTGCATCGCACATATCCATTGGTCGTCATTCAAGGCTTCATTAACTTTAGATGGTTCGATTTGAGAAACAAATGCCATATTTAAGCATGCATCCTTTAGATTCAATCTTGTTGCTACACCTTGACTAATGTCTCCGATGACTTTGTCTATTGGATGATCCCTATGTGTTCTCCATTCTTTTGGTAGATCATTGTTGATCGACTTTTGTTGAATCGGTTCATCATGATGTTCTTCTTGTTTTTCTTCTAGATTTTCAATGAAGTCTTTAGAAGTATCTTCTTTGTGAATTTCTACAAGATCATCATCATTATCACAAACAATAATGTCCTCTTTCGAGGGGTTAGATTCATCAAATTTGACATGCATAGATTCTTCTATAGTTAAAGTTCTTTTATTATAAATTCTAAATGCCTTACTAGAGAGAGAGTAGCCGAGAAAAATACCTTCATCGGATTTCTCGTCAAACTTACCAAGGTTGTCTTTGTCGTTGTTTAGGACAAAGCACTTGCATCCAAAAATATGAAAGAAAGAAATATTTGGTTTTCTCCCTTTGAAAAGTTCATAAGGGGTTTTCTTGAGAATAGGCCTAATATATTGACACGGTTACTTACAAAACATGCCGTGCTCACCGTATCCGCCCAAAAATACTTAGGAAGATTTGAATCACTTAGCATTGTCCTTGCAAGTTCCACCAAAGATATATTCTTCCTTTCTATGACACCATTTTCTTGTGGAGTTCTTGGTGCGGAAAAATTGTGTGAAATTCCATGTTCTTCACAAAATTCTTCAAATGAGGCATTTTGGAATTCTCCACCATGGTCGCTTCTAATGGAGGCAATTGTAAGAGACTTCTCATTTTGTATTTGTTTTGCATATTTCTTGAAGGCTTTGAAAGCATCACTTTTCTGCACTAAAAACAATGTCCAAGTATATCTAGAGAAATCATCAACAATAACTAATGCATAGACATTACCTCTGAAGCTTTTTGTTCTCGATGGACCAAAGAGATCCATGTGCAACAATTGTAGTGGCCTAGTTATGGACACCACATTCTTGGATGTGAAAGTTGATTTGGTTTGCTTTCCTTTTTGGCAAGCGCCACACAACCCATCTTTGATGAATTTGATCTTCGGCAATCCAATGACTAAGTCATGTTTGATCAACTTATTCAAGTGCTCCATATGAATATGAGCAAACCTCTTATGCCATAACCATGATTCATTGTTGTTTGCCAAGAGACACCTAACATTCAAAGACAAGTTATCTAAGGAAATTAAAAATATGTTATTAACTCTTTTACCTTTTAGCATAACTTCATGAGTAACTTTGTTTTCAATCAAACATTCATCTTTAGTGAAGTTGACTTTGAAACCTCGGTCACACAATTGGCTAACGCTAAGGAGACTATGCTTTAGACCTTCCACATATAGGACATCTTCTATAGTTGTTGAAGGCGGTGAACCAATGATGCCGACACCAAGGATTCTTCCTTTGTTGTTGTCACCATAAGTAACATATCCTTTGGCCTTAAACGTTAGATGTGAAAATTTGCTTAGGTCACCCGTCATGTGCCTCGAACATCCACTATCAAGATACCATTGATTTGAAGAGGTCTTCAAGCATACCTACAAAAAAGAGTTACATTCTATTAGGTACCCAAATTGCCTTGGGTCCTTCAAAGTTAGTTCCTTTCTTGACCCATACATAATGGCCTTGAGCAACACTAAAGTTTCTAATATAACATGCATTAGGAGTATGACCTTTAATACCACAATAGAAACAAGTAGGCTCAAAGTTGCTTTTATATCTAGGGGGATAAGATTTCTTCTTATTATAAGACTTCTTCTTATTATTTCTTTTCCTTTTGTTATATTGTTGAACCATTTTAGGCTTGTCACTTTTCTCTAAAGGAATTTGTTCTTTAGCTTTTACAAAAATGGTCTTGTTAGAAGTTTGTTTAGAGAATCTTGAGTAACCTAGACCACTTTTATCATTTGAGTATCTTTGACTACTAAGAACATGTTCCAATCCAATTTGTCCTTTCTCATATCTTTCTAGGACTCTTTTCATTTGAACTATTTGAAAAGCAAGTGACTCACATTTAGTGCATGCAAAATTCTTGATTAATTCTTCTTTTTCATCTTTGAACTTATTTTCCATTTTCTCAATATTTTCTTCCAAGATTGATATTTGTTTCTTTTGAGATGAGATGGTTTTATATAGAATTTTGCATTCACTTAAAAGTTCATCAATTGCTCCTTGAGCATCATTATCAAAAATTGAAAAGTTACTACTAACCTCATCGTCTTCATTGTTGGAATGATGTGATGCCATCAATGCTAGATTTGCGCTTTGATCACTATCGGAGTCCGATGAAGAACTTATTTCGTTGTCATCCCAAGCAATGTAGGCTTTCTTTTTGTAATCCTTCTTTCCTTTGTTGTCACGATTCTTTGTGAGTTTGGGACATTCCAGTTTGATGTGGCATTGCTTTCCACATTCATAGCATATAATGTCTCCATTGGATGTTGTTGCTTCTTTTTCTTTGTTCTTTGAGGACTTCTTTCTTCTTGTGAAACTAGAGTTTCCAATATTATTTTTTGCACTGAAGTATTTTCCTAGTCTTTTTACAAGGAGCATAAAGTTTTCGTCCTCTTCGGGATTGTCTTCTTTCTTCATAACTTTGGACTCAACTTTTAAGGCAATGCTCTTGGATTTCTTTTCTTGGTTCTCACGTTTCTCCAATAGTCCAAGTTCCGTCTCATATTCTTGAAGCTTTCCGAATATAGTAGCGGATGTCATCGTTGATAAACTTTTCTTCTCGGAAATCACCGTCACTTTGGGTTGCCACTCTCTTGTTAAAGACCTAAGCACTTTAAGATTAAGTTCATCATTTGTTAGTGTCTTACCAAGTGCATTCAAGTGATTTGTCAAATGCACGAATCTTTTCTGCAAGTCAAGGATTGATTCTCCTGGTTGCATTCTGAATAACTCGTATTCTTGACTTAAAGTATTCAATCTGGATCTTTTGACTTCGGCGGTTCCTTCGTGAGTTTCTACAAGAGTGTCCCATATTTTCTTGGCCGTTGTACATGTTGAGACGCAGAAGAATTCATCCATTCCAAGTGCACTTTGTAAAATATTTATTGCCTTTTTGTCATAGAGAACCTTTTTCTTATCATCCTCATCCCATGATGCTTGTGGTTTTGGCGTACCAACTCCGTTGAAAACCGTTGTAGGAATAAAAGGACCATTTTGAACAGCCTCCCATATATCACTTCCTTGTGCTTCTAAATGTGCCTTCATACGAATTTTCCAGAAGTCGAAGTATTGGCCAGAAAACAAAGGAGGCTTGTTGCTACAACCACCGTCTTTGAATACAAGATCATTGTTTGCGGAAGCCATCTGAATCGAATAGGAACAGGTTACCTATCACCTGCTCTGATGCCAATTGTAAGTTGTAAATGCGCCTAAGAGGGGGTGAATTAGGTTCTTAAAAATTTCTTTGATCTTTTTACCGGTTCTTGGTTATTTTTCTGTTTTATGATAAGTGCTTGAAAGTAAAGTGCGGAAAGGAAAAATGACACAAGAGAATTATAGTGGTTCCCCTCACAGCCCGAGAGTACTCCACTCCTCCTTCAACACGAAAGAGAGTTCACTATAATTTAGAATTATTGTACAGCCTAATCACACCAATAGTGATGCTTACTATCTAACCTATAGGTAATTAAGTGTATGAAGAACAAGCCTCTTCAAAACACTCACTTGTTTCCAACAATCCTGGACAACAAGGTAAAACAGAAAAATATTCTTGATAATAAGATTATGTCTTGATAGTAAGTTGATATCAATCTTGATAATTGATCTTCTCCTTTGAGACAATATCACTCAAATAATGTATACAAGTGTTCTTGACAAGAATGAGATGAAACAATGATATTGTGTGAAATTTATGCAAAGGTTTCTCTCAAAAATATGTTTGAATGAACACTTGAAGAATAACTGAAAGATGAAAGGAATGAGTGGATTTTTATTATGAAATTTCTAGGAGGTAAGTTTTAATCTGAAAATGACATGTATTTATATTGATGAAAGCAACCATTCAAAAGTCATGGCAATGGTTAGAAAAATTTTGAATTTAATAAGATAAATGATGTAAGAGATGCCATGAAAAGATATAATGAAAAGGTGCATTCAAACAAAACATTTTTCAATTTTAAATAAAAAAACACTGTTCCAGTACATTGTAAATTGTGGCGGTTGTTTGGTCTGTTACGTCGTTTCAAAACGCCACAATTTACCAAATAATTTTGAAATTTAAAATTTAAAATACTGGTTCAGAACGGTGTGAATTATGGCGGTTTCTGGTGCTGTTACGACAGTTAAAAACGCCATAATTTATCAAAAACTGAATGTATAAATAAATTAAATAACTAAAAAATTTGTCTAAGTATTTGAACCAATTTTATACAACATCTATTGATTTACCCAAGTCAATAGATTATATTTGAAAGTGATTTAATATGGTTCAAAAATGAAAAATAATTTTTCCAATTAAAGACATATTTTGAGAACTATTTTATCAATATATATTGTATGCTTGAGACACTTTTGAACACTTGTATGCAACCATATTGATAAGTGAGAGTTATACCTTGATTATACTTGAGCATTCTTCAAGACTTGTAAAAATTAAAAACTTTGTGCTAACTTCAATGTCTTGATCCATTCTTTTTGAGCAAGCATAACATCTTGAATGAATAATGTTGTCTTCATCAAAACCATTGAGAAGCTTGCCTTCACAAAATAAATAAATAAAAAAGTTGGCGGGCAAGCCCGCCGCCCGCCAACCCGCCACCTTGGTGGGGCAAGCTAGATTTTAAGCCCGTTTCCACTAGGCGGGCTTGCCTTCCCCACCTTTTTTTTTTGCGGGCTTAAGGCGGGGCGGGGCGGGCGACCCGTTTTGCCACCCCTAGTGGTAGCAGCTAACTCTACCGGTATAGCAGGTAGTTTGAAATTGTTTATGTAGCAACAAGGCTGCTCAACACCGGCGGAAACAAGGGAGAATGCCATCACGTGGATTCCCGAACCAAAAGAGGGATAATCGATCAAGTCTGGGAACAAAACTTTGGAGGATTTTAGATTGGACCAGCTGATAGATGAAGATCGAAGCAAAGCATTCACCAATGTTTGGAAAGCTAATACTCCATTCAAAGTTAAAATTATGATATGGAAATGTTTTCATAATAGGATTGTAGTGAAGGACCAATTAGCGAAAAAAGGGGAATTCCTCACTCTCCTCACGATTTGACGTGTGTGTTATGTTTTCATTCCGAAGAAAATTTGGAACATTTATTCTTCAGCTGTCACGTGGCAGAGGAAATTTGGACTTTAGTTTTTGGTTAGTTAGGAGTCAAGATGTTTAGAGAACCTATCATATGGAAGCATTTTGAGCTTTGGATCAATGCTTTTGAGTCAAGATCTTTGGAGAAACGGAAATCGGGCATTTTGTGGATGGCGGTTATTTGGAATTTGTGGAAAACTAAAAATGCAATCCTTTTTTACGGAGCATTTTGTGTTGTATCGGACCTTTTGTGGAACATCAAAATGACGGCATGGAAATGGTCCTTTATCGATGAAAATCCCCATTTCAACTGTAATTTCTACGAGTTTTATCAAGAACCGGTGACTTGTTTAAGCTAGTTTTAGTTGGTTTGGATTCTCTTTTATCTTGTAAAAAAGGTTAGAGTACCCCTAGTACTCTCTTAATACAATTCCTTGCTTATAAAAAAAAACTATATTAACATTGTAAATTGAGTTAAGACTTGTAAATCAACATTTTTAGCACGTAGAGAGTTGCAAGAATCCATTCATATAATCAAGTTTATTATTAAATGTAATATAGATACATTCATGTGTCACATTTATCTCTAAATCTCACTCAATTGATCTGTTGACTTCTATGAAGATCTCACTAAAATATTTTGATCATGGTTATAGGTCATATTACTTTTGTCAAAAACTAGATGTTATTATATTATGATTTGGAGAAAAAAGATTATTTGCTTCATTGAAGTGTGAAGAATGAGATGCAAAGTTACTTATAGAGCAAGAAATGATGCATGCTAAGAGTGTGTACTCTCCAACATTGGATCATAAATCCTAACTAACCCTAACTATAATAACTAACTACTCTAAATTAGTTACGTTGAATTTCATTACATGTAAAGTTAGCTTCCTTGCACTTCAAGTCACCATCATTGTCTTCATCTTATAACACCCTTCAACAAGTTAATGGTTGATATATATCTAGCATCATCAACTTGGATAGAATAGTATTGAAAGTCTGAGGTAACAAGGTTTTAGTGAAGAAATTAGTCAATTGATCCTTTAAGAACATGATAGCAACTTCATTAATCCTGTTATCATCTTTTCTTTAACAATGTGACAATCAATCTCCAAGTGTTTTGTTCTCTCATGAAACACAAGATTTACTGCAATGGGCAAGGCACTTTGATTGCCACAGTACAACACTGGTGTATTGATGCGTTTAATCTGCAAATCTTTGAACAAATACATGAGCCATTGAAGCTCACATGTAGCTGCAACTAGGGCTCTATACCCGACTTCACTTGATGATCTGGATACAATTCACTGCTTCTTAGTTCTCCATGAAATTAGAGACATGCCAAGCAAGAAGCTTTGTCCTCAAATGGATCTTCTAGTGTCTAAACAACCTGCCTAGTGTGCATCTGAGTATCCTTGCAATTTGAATTAAGAATCTCGTGGTAGAAATACTCCTTTACCAAGACATGACTTCAGGTATCTTAGCATGCGTGTAGCAGCATTGAAGTGGTTTGTAGTTGGTGCAGACAAAAATTGACTTAACTGATGAGTGCAATAAGTAATATTGGGTCTTGTTACATTGAGGTATAACAACCTCCCAACTAATCTTCTATAAATAGAAATGTTATGGTATGGTGCATTATTGTCTTTGTGAAGCTTTGCAGATAGGTCTGATTGTGTTGAAACTGGCTTGGCACAAAGCATTTCTGAATCCTATAAAAGATATAGACAATATTTTCTTTGACACATGGATATACCAAGTTTGGAATGAGCTACCTAAATTCCTAAAAATTACTTCAATTGGCCCAAATCCTTGATTTTGAAATGCTTCCTTGATATACTTCATTTCTTCCACAAAGTTTCCTGCTATTATGACATCATCAACATAAACAACCATTATGGTAAAACTCGTTTGATTTTTTGTGTGAATAAGGAAGCATCTGCAGTGGCTTGTTCGTACTTGTTCTAGATGAGGAATGATGTTAATCTTCCATGCCACTTCCTACTTGGTTGCTTTAAGCCATTTAAGTGTTTAACAAGTTTTCATACTTGATTGGGCTTAGTATGCTTAATATCAGGTGGAATTATCATGTACACATCTTCATGAAGTTCTCCATGTAAGAATGCATTATTCACATCAAGTTGGTGAATATGCCAAATGTTGATGGAAACAATGGCGACAAATATTCTGACAGATGTAAGTTTGGAAATAGGAGAATACGTCTCAAAGTAATATAATCCTTGAATTTGGCTGTAACCTCTGGCAACCAATCAAGCTTTGAATCCTTCAATGGTTCCATCAGCGTGGTGTTTAATCTTATATACCCATCTACATCCAATAGGCTTGACATTGTGAGGCAAATCAACAAGTAACCATGTACATGTCTTTCCAGTAGCATTAAGCTCAACTTGCAAGGCTTGATTCCAGCATTTAAATTTACAAGCCTCAGTATATGTTTTGGGTTCAGTGTGAGATGTTAAAGAGAAATAATAATGGCATTGAGGTGTGGACAGATTAGAGTAAGACATAGAATTGGAAATGGGATAAAGTATACCTTTGGATGATTGTTTGGATTCTTCAGATGTAGAGCATACATAGTGCTGCAAATATGATGGCTTGTGTGTGTCTCTTGATGGTGTACGAGTTAGAACAGTGTTGGGAATATTGTTGGAAAGTATGTCTTGGTTTTGTATGGGTATGATAGGTGGAATAGATGTGGTGATAGGTATGTCATATGTGATTGAATTTATGGTTGAATCATAGGTGTAGGTGATTGATGAAAGGGATTAAAATCGTTGTGTTGATGAGGTTCATTATTTTCATAGGAAGAACTTGGATAACATGTCCAAGAGTGAGATGAAGAAGGTGTGTGAGTGGTATAAGGAAAATGTTTTCATGGAAAGACACATTTCTTAATGTAAAAATTTCTTTGTTATTAAGGTTAAGAAGAGTGTGTCCCTTTATACCAGTGCTATAACCAAGAAATATGGCCTTCTTAGCTTTAGGTTCAAGTTTAGATCTATGAAAACTTAGACTAGAAGCATAACATAAAGATCAAAACACTTTAAAGGAGTTGATATCAGGAATTTTAGCATGTAATTTGTTATATGGAGAATGGTGTTGCAGTATAGAAGTAGGTACCCAATTTATGATCAAAGTAGCATATAAAACTGCATAAGATCAAAAATATTTTGGTTGTTTAGCTTGGTAAAGCAAAGCCCTTCCAACATTAAGTAAATATTGGTGTTTTCTCTCAACCCTCCAATTCTGCTAAGGGGCTTCAACAAAAGACTTGTGATGAATGATACCTTTGGATTCATAGAAGGCTGGAAGCAAATACCCAGGTCCATTATTAGTTCTAAGGACTTTAGGTGTAACTTTGTACTGGTTTTCTATTATAGTGACAAAGCTTTACACTTTAAAAAACACTTCAGCTTTGGTTTTCAAAAGGAAAATCCATACAAATCTTGTGTGGTCATTAAGAATTGTTAAACAATATCTATGATTATGGATTCAAGTTAAAGATATAGGGCCCATATGTCAAGGTGTGGCATTTCAAATTTAGAATTAGTAATAGAAGAACTAAGAGGAAAGGGAAGTTTCTTTTGTCTGGCTAGATAACAAATATCACATGTGGCTTTATTGTCAAAAGTAATCGATGGATACATCACAGTGAAATGTTTAAGACTATTATTTGATACATGGCCGAGTCTAAAGTGCCACAAGGCATTTCTAGGTAGAATAATATTGATGCTTGTAGGAGGTAAAGTTGAATAGAAATGTTTGGCATTATCAATAAGAGGACAAGCAATAATTTGCAGTCTATAGAGGCCTCTAATTTGTTTACCCAAACCAATCATCCTCTTGGTGATTAAATCCTATATGACACATGTATCAGCAGAAAATTCAACGAAATATTTGAGGGAGTGAGAAGTTTTAGAAAAGGAAATCAAGTTCAAATGGAATTATTCAAAGTACAAAACATTGTGCAGATAGAAATTTGGTGGAAAAATATATGTGACTAGCTTGTTTGACACAAATAGAATTTACATTTGGTAGTGTAATGTTAACAGGTTTAATGATATGAGTTGATGTGAAAAATTTAAGTGATGTATAAGACTAAAAACAGTGTAGATAATTGTCATACCCCAAATTTTGACCACTAAGATTTCCCATCATTGTGCAAATCATCACCACAATATGGATGTATCATTATGCCTCATCAGTCTCCCCAAAGATGGTTGAGCATTCACTACAATCAAGAATTAGGGTTTCAAGCCCTCCCATAACACTTAGACAAAAGATCAATCAAGAAATGACATGATATTCAACTTGTCTAACCTCTTAAAAAATCCACAAAGGATCAATAGGAATCCCACATCAAAAATCAAGCACACAGTTGTGACATTCCAAGTGGATCGAGCCTCGAAACACCCAATGTTGCCGAATTAGGGTTTTGGTCGACCAGGGCCTCCAGATGGAAATTTTCCTCTGGGCATGAGCCAATGCTTCAAATCATAACCTAAGATACTCCAAGGGACCTCATGGACCCAATCATCAAGTCAATTTAACCTCAGAGGATGCATTCACAAAAAAATCAGGAATTAGGGTTTCTTGACCTAATTCACCCATAAGTTGACTTTTTGGGCAAAACATGAGCCAAGACCTCAAGGCATGATTTGAGGGTGTCTAACACACTATATTGATCCATTTGCAATAATGGATTGATCCAAGAAGCTTGATCAACAAGTTTCATTTTCATCTGGACCACAATTAGGGTTTTGAGGAAAAAGTCAACTGTACCTTTGACTTTTGATCCAGGACATGCTCCCAAACCTTGGGACATGATTCAATACACCCTATATCACCTATGGAATCCATCTATTAAGTTTGATTTTGGTCAAGGACTTGATTTCATAGAGGATCACACAGTTTGAAATTCATCCGATAAAAAGTCAACTGTGCACAAAAGTCAAAGTTTGACTTTTTGAGATTTTTCACAATTATGGTTCCTTAACCCTAAAATGATGTTAATGTGTGAGTAGAATCATCATTCATCAAGAAAAATCAAAGAAAGTGGGATAACTTGTAAAAGGGGTAACCATGAAAAACTTAGAATTTTTCTAAGTTATGAAACAAAGTGGCTAGGGTACCAACTTCCAAGGATCATAACTTGAGATCCAAGCAACCATTTTGAATGATCCAAAGATGGATTTGTAGCTCTCATTGCACACTTTAAAAGTGTCAACTACACCTCATTCCAATTCCTCATGGATTTTAAGTTATGGAGTGACCAAAATGACATAAACATGAAAATGCCACTTTTTCCAACACTTAGTGAAATTTTCACTAAGTCAGAATCTGTTTCACTTTTTTCAAAATGTAGGGGCATTTTTCACTTGGATCCAAAAAGTGTCAAGACAAACTATGATCACATATATGTTGTATCATATGAGAGCTTTCCAAAATGGCCAAGAACTTCATCAAATTCCATCTGAGCTAAGAATTATGACAGCTGTAACATGCCTTGCTGCAAACTGTCTTGGCAAGGCAGATTTGTGCGTAAAGGCTCTATTTGCTCAAATTGTGCAATTCCAAGCATGCTTATCCATCTGCACACCTCAAGGGAGAACAACCAAGGGACAAGAACTGATTTATCAGCCTCCCAAGTCCAAGATTCCCAAAGTAGCATGCCAAACCCTAAAAAGCCTAAAAGAGGCCAAGACTCTAATTTTGTTTCCAACCATTTAATGGATACACCAAGGTGGCATGAACTGAGTCATTTCCAACTGACTGAGTCAAGGATAAGCTCTCAATCAAAGAACCATAGGCATGTGCTCTAACCTCTAGTCAATGGCTAGAGGAGACTTGTGATTCCAAAGTAATCCAATTGGCCAACAACCTGCTACAGCCACCATTCACAATTGCTTGCAAAACAAACTTGCTCTACTATAAATAGAGCTCATTTATGCTCAGTTTAAGTACACCAAAGCACTACAACTGATTCTTTCCTCAAAATCACATTCTCACTTTCAAAATTGCCTTCTAAAGCAAGTCACTATCGGGTTTTGAGTTTGAGAGCAATTCCAACCAAACCAATCACACACACACACACCTCATAAACATCATATGTGAGCTGATCAAACACTTAAACAACATCTGGAACACCAATTTCACAAAATCACCAGCCAATTGCTCAAGTTTTCAACCAAGTTGCAGCTGAGGCGCCATAATCTGTTCCAGTCCATTTCAAATCACTCCAAGCATTCAAACACATTCCATAGGGTGTAGGGAAGTTGTTCAGATCATCACAACTTATCTGTAACACCTCCAACTCAAAAATCCAATTGCTCTTGCTGTCACGACCTTCAAGTAAGCCTAAACTTGGTCATCTCTTAATCTATGCATATTTCCTCGCACAATACTGTTGCCAAATGTTCATAATCATTCATAAAATGTTTCCCCTCAATTACTTGTTTTGTATGAATCATATATCAAAATTTCCAGCCTTCATGTAGAATCTAGGGTTCTTGAGGTTTTGTCTTGATTTCTTATTCCTTTCTTAAAATAAATGAAATTAAAGACCATAAACATGATCGTGAGGTGAAAAAGAGTAGATTGATATGTGGATTGCACGATTTCATCAAGTATTCAGTGAGATTGGATAGAAAATGCAAATCTGAGCAAAACTCCCTTCGCGCATGTTCTTGGCCCATGTTCTTGGCGCCTTTTTCACAAATTTGAATATTTGAATTTTGTGGTTTTATTTAATTGATTCAAAAATTAATTTCTCTCTGAATTTTAATGATTTTGAGTTGATTCTTTTTTTAATAATTCACAAAAATGTTAAAATATTTTATTTTACCAAAATTTCCCAAAAATCTTATTTATTTCATATATTTGATATTTTTACAAAGAATTAATTTTTATTTGTTTTTTAACATTTAAAATATTTTTTCCTCCTTGATTTTCCAAACTTAATTGATTTCCAATCATTTTGTGGATAAAAACATGATTTTTCAAACATTAATCCAAGATCACAACTTGTTTTTCACACATGTTTGATAATTTTGATCATTTTAATCAAATTTTTATACATTTTGAAATTAATTTAGGGTTTTGATCTTAATCACCCTAAACAAATCTTTTTCAAACACTTTACGCCTCTAATAGAGTGTAAGACCCAACCCCTTTTGAAAACCAAAATGATTTGGGCCTCGGTTATCGTATAAGACCCACTGTGTTTTCAAACCTCGGCGCGATCGCTATTTTTCAAACAAATAATACTTTGGGCCTCTCCTCGAGCTATAAGTCCCATTCCTTTTCTTGAAAAACACTTTTGAGCCTCTAATAGAGTGTAAGACCCAACCCCTTTGTAAATAAACAATTTTGTGCCTCACACATTGTATAAGTCCCTATGTATATTTTCAAAAGTTCGGCGCGATCGTCGCCTTTGTAACAAAATCAACTGGGCCTCTCCTTGAGTTGTAAGCCCCATCACTTGTACAAAAATAAATCTTTGGGCCTCTAGTTGAGTGTAAGACCCAATCCCCTTTTAACCAAAACTTTTGGGCCTCAGTCATTGTATAAGTCCCGATACAAAACAACAGTGTCATCACTGTTATAATTTGGGCCTCTTCCTGATATATAAGCCTCAATCTCTATTCAAAATACTTTCTCCTTTGATTTTGAATCCAAATGTATAGTTTCTATCAAAACTTTCTTTAATTTCTTTGTTGAACAACTAACAAAACAGCATGGAAGCTCTACAACGGGTAAGTGTTTATCCGCTTTCTTTTATATGCTTTCGTATACATAACTGTATTGTTGGAAGCTGCGCATGGTTAGTCTTCTTTCATTATTTTAAATGATTTCATATACATAATTGTATTGTGGGAAGCTGCGCACGGTTAGTCTTCTTTCATACTCCTTTAAATACTTGTTATATATCAACTGTATATATACTAGTATAGTTATTTAGAGTTTTCCCCGACAACTACTTCTAGAACCAGGTAAAGCCCTGTTGGTCACTCTTTAAATACAAACAAAACTAGATCCCCATAGGATTTCCAGGTACAGTCTTCCCTTCTCTTGGGTTTAATCAATATGGAACAAAGAGAAAAGCAGTATTCTCAGTGAACCTTTTCTCAGACTGTCACCTTTAGAAATTGCCAAAGAAATTCTACTCCCCAGAGTTGATCTATTCTCCGTGAATAGCATCTCTTGAGTTTCTTCCAAATACTCGAACTTTCTTGGAATGACCTCTTCTCTGTGAATTGCATTTCTTGAACTTCTCTTGGTTTGGAGACCCACAGGCTTCCTAAAAGCATCTCCGCCTCCTCTTGGGCTTTATACAAGGACCCTTCGGCTTCTTAGAAGTTATCATGCCTTCTCTTGGGCTTAATACAAGGACCCTAACGACCTCTTAAAGGTATAAGACAGAACTTAGTCATCCTTTGCTAGAGCAGTCTCTCCAGTGTCAAACCTCTGGCCACTTTAGGGTTGATCCTCATCCCTTAAAGGCCCTTGCCCTCCTTTGGGTATCCTACAAAAGATAAAACTCTTCAACACCCGTAGACTTGGACAGTCTAAACCCCTTGAGTCTCAAAGACATTCTCAAGTTCCTTTCAAACATATGAAAAAACACCGATCACTCTGGATAAATCTCCAGCAGAAACCCGGTCTCTCTAGTGAGAGTTACCCACCCTTGGACCTGCCTATGGATCTAATCCTCAGCAGTAAGATAGCCTCCTCTTAGGCTTTGTATAATGATTCTTTCCTCAGCACAGTTAGCCTCCTCTTGGGCTTTGTACAATGATCCTCCCCCAGCGGAGCTAACCTTTTCAGACTCTCTTGTTGAGTCAATCATTTCTCAGACTCTCTTATTGAGTCAACCATTTTTAAGACTCTCTTGTTGAGTCCATCACTTTTCAAGACTCTCTTGTTGGGTCAATCTCCTTTTAGCCTCCATCTCGGGCTTTGTACGAGACAGCAAATCACTCTCTTGTTGAGTATAAAATACTCTCTTGTTGAGTCAACCCTTTCAGCCTCAATATTGGGCTTTGTACAAGACACAGATAAACCTCCCCAACGGAGTCAAAAATCTCTTTTACCCTCAATCTTGGGCTTTGTACAAGACAGAAAGAACATTTTCTTCAGAAAAGTCAAACTGTTAGCCTCCTCTTAGGATTCATATAATGATTTCCCCAAAGAGTCAACTCCTTTAGCCTCCGTTTTGGGCTTTGTACAAGACACCCATACATCCACTCTTTTGTTGAGTCGGTCTCATGCAGCCTCCTTTTAGGCTTTGTATAAGGACTTCCCCAGTGGAGTCAATCAACCTCTTAGCTTCAACCTTGGGCTTTGATCAAGGCACACAAAAAATCAACCATCCCTCTTTAGAGATGACAAATTCTCTTTCAGTCAACCTTTTAGCTTCAATCTTGGGCTTTGAACAAGACACAAATATTCCTTTTAGCCTCTGTCTTGGGCTTTAAATGAGACACCAAAACATCTTTTTCCTCCCATAGAATAGGAGGAACTACGATTGCTCTGATTTCCTTGTTTCGTTTAAACGGGAATACGTAGGCATAAGATTGCGAAATCTTAGCGATCATACTAATCAAAAACTCTAGGTCCAATACCTACATACATCAATCAAAACTCAGGTCCCGCACCTTACCAAAAACTCTCAAACTCACTCACTCATCTCTCCCAAGAAACTTTCCCAACCCATTAACGGATAAACACCATAAAGTACAAAGCAGAACCTAAAGATAACATCCTGTGGATAACCACATATAGTAAGGGTAACTGACAACTGCCCATTATATAACCTGACCCCGGATGCCCCAATCTCTTTAAGCGTTTGTTTAAACATTCGCATGCAAGGTTAGTTTTAGATACCTTCCCTTTCCCTTCCAGCTTCACGGGATAAATAAGAAATCAGAAAGTAGCACCCCCTTCCTCCTCGAGTAGGAAAACCCCAGTGATAAGGTGGTCGCGTCACCGAAAAAAATTGCTCGCTACAGGAAAATGGCGACTTCACTGGGGATCCCTTAGAATGATCTTTGGGGCATCGTCCCCATTTTCCACAGAAAAATGGCGAATTCACTGGGGACGTCATTGACTGTTAGGATCATAGGACTAAAGGTCTAGGATGTTAGGACAAATATATATACTGTTTTTCCTAATTGATATCCGTGTTTATTTTTCTGCTAATGGGAATGCGTGTAATGTCGCATCTGGAAAGATTGAGTATACACCTAGGATAGGTGATGGCATGAGATGGGTAATTTTATTGGGAGTGAATCCCAAATAAGGGGTCCCGGTAGACCATCGAATCAGTGGAGATGCCCTTTACGGATTCAATGCCTATACGACTTTGGTTGTTGAAAGCAGATTGTTCGATTGGGATATCTGAGAAGCTGAGGATTTTAGTAGACTGAAACCATGTTACTATTTTGTAGTGCGGAAGCTATTGGAAATAGTTGTCACGCGATACTACCCTCATTTGAGATTACTCTAAGATACATCAGCTCGCTTGGGTGATTCCAGCCTGCTGTTGTTATCCCAAGAGGGGTCAATGATTTTGCGGACAGGTACAAAAAATCACTAGTAAAACCTTTGGGGGATGGGTAGAGCCTTGACTTCATGACACCGAACATTTGACCCCATGGTTTTTCTATGTTTTTGTGTGCTGCATTCATGCATTCATTTCATTAAAAAACTCTTAAACAAAGAAAATTTTCTCTTCTAGTCTCTCTTTTTCAAATTAAACTGAGACAATGATTGCAAATGTCAGAGAGAAAGATTGCGTTATGGATTTTGGTAGAAGAAGGACTCACAAGTATACATTCAAGGTTCTAAAACTAGAGGATTTAAGAGGATTGGCAAGGATGATCACCAACCCTGATGCTTTCAGAGCTAAGTATGGAGGATTGCTGTCTCTGTTAAGGGTCCATGTAATTGAAGGAATCTTGTCCACACTCATCCAGTTCTACGATCCGGTCTATCACTGTTTCACATTCCCGAATTATCAACTAGCACCAACACTGGAGGAGTACTCTCACCTGACTGATTTACCTATCACTGACCAAGCTCCCTTTTCTGGACTGGAAGAAATTCCAAAAGATCAAACCATTGCAAGAGAAAATTATTTGGATGAGTCGGAAGTCAGGACTCACATGACCACTAAGGGTGGAATCCAAGGTTTGCCAGCCCAGTTTTTGATAAAGAAAGCAATGTACTCTGCTAGTATAGGGAATGTGTATGCTTTCGAAAGCATCTTTGCATTACTCACTTACGGGTTATTTCTGTTTCCCAACATTGATAGCTTCGTTGATATCAATGCCATTAAGATTTTTCTGATTGGAAACCCCGTACCGACCTTGATCACAGATGCGTATCATTCTGTACATTTAAGGAATTTGTATAGCGGAGGAATGATCACATGCTGTGTACCCTTTCTATACAAATGGTTTATTTCCCACTTCCCCAAGTCTGCTGCTTTTTGGGATCAAAAGAATACTTTACGTTGGTCGTAGATAATCATGTCTCTCACCAACTCTGACATAGATTGGTACAATAGGATTTATGACGGGATCAGGATCATTGACCATTATGGAAACTTCCCTAATGTACCCCTCATAGGAATTAAAGGTGGAATCAATTATCATCCGATTTTACTTCGTCATCAATTTGGATACCCGATGAGGCATGTCCCACGTAATGCTCATCTGGAAGGTCTTTTCTTCAAGGAAAGAGAAAATGACACGGCACTAAAGACAGAAATAGTGCATGCCTGGAAACATGTTCACAAGAAAGGAAGAGAGTATCTAGGAAAGCCGGATTGTATCTCTGTGGAGCCTTATCTCCACTGGGTACAAACTAGAGCTCTCAAACTGAGGATGCCTTACCCTCATCAAGAAGTTCTTCCATTAAGGGAATCTATCCTTTATTTTATGTCTGATACGGAAAAACTTCAGGTTACTCTCAACAAAGTTCAACAGGAGAAGAGGTCTTGGAGGAACAAGTACGGTATTCTTAATGTGGAGTGCAAGAAAATACAACAACTGTTAAAAGATAAAGATGCTCTAATTGAGATTTTAGAGCAACATACTGTAGAGTATCAAGGAGACTAAAGGAATTTGCTCGCTCCTTTCACTTGGCAAAGGAATGACAACCCGACAACGGCTTAAGATCCCCAGTCAAAGAAAAGGAAAATACCAGAACCATCACCTGAGCTCTCCTCAGAGAGGACTCAGGATCCATTAGTTTAGACATTTCCTTTTGCAGCACTTTGTAAATTACTGTATTTCCATTTCCGCAATCTTTGAATTCAATAAAATGGGGTTTCCTCACTGTATGATATTTGCAATCCAATTGTCGATGTTTCTTTTGATTAACAAAAAAATTATTAATTAATATAATTATTGTATATCATTCATCATTCTCACATAACGCATTCTTCTTCCCTAAGAATCTCATGTTTGTGTCTTGATTCTAGAGTCAAACTGTCTCATTCGTACAATACTGGGGCCAATCGACAAAAGAAAATGGATGATCTCGAGGAAGAGAATATAGAGTTGAGAGAATAAATCGACACTCTGGAATAAGATCTGAGAAAACTTCATAATGACATGCAATCTCTGGCAGCAGCCCAGATACAACAACAAAGGACTGTGATCTCAGAGATCACACCAACGCCCATACTGGAAAAGTATGATCCTCGGTATAACATGCCAAAAGATCGTCCCTAGGGTATGCCACTTAACTATATCCCGGAAGGATATATTCCGCCGATCATGGAAGATCCGAAAACTGCAGCAGGAGCCGCTGGGCCTGAAGGTTACAAACTTTGGGAAAGCGAAGATGCAAAGGGCATGACAGCAACTCCTGAAGGTTACAAACTTCGGGAAAGGGAAGCACCAAGAGTCACTGCCGTAATGACTGTACCACCACCCATGGTACACACTATCCCAAAATGATAGATTCCGCATATATCTTCTAATGGAAATGAGAGTATGAACGATAAGATGAAGGAATTCCAGGAATAATTCCTGGAGATGCAGAAAGAACTGCAAGCCATTCACGGTCAGGATCTATTCGGTAAGGACGCCGCAGACCTTTGTTTGGTCCCCAATGTGAAAGTTTCGCTCAAATTCAAGGTGCCCGAATTTGAAAAATATAAGGGTAACTCTTGCCCTCAAAGTCACTTGGTGATGTACGCACGAAGGATGTCAACTCAGACAGAGAACCACCAGCTACTGATCCACTACTTCCAGGATAGTTTAACCGGTGCTGCACTCAAATGGTACATGGGTTTAAACCGCACTAAGATCGTCACTTTCAGAGATCTTGGCGTTGCCTTCGTTCAACAATATAAGTATAATCTGGACATGGCACCGGACAGAGATCAACTCAGAGCCATGTCGCAGAAGGATATGGAAACCTTTAAGGAGTATGCTCAGAGATGGCATAAAATTTCCACTCAGATTTGTCCACCTCTTGAGGAAAAAGAGATGACAAAGATCTTCTTGAAAACCTTAAGTTCTTTTTACTACGACAGAATGGTCGCCAGTGCACCTAGTGACTTCACCGAGATGGTGGGCATGGGAGTTCGTCTTGAGGAAGCTGTCCGAGAAGGACGTTTAATTAAAGATGTTGGACCATCAAGCAGTACCAAAAGATACGGTAGTGCTTTCCCTAAGAAAAAAGAGAAAGATATTGGCAATATCTCTCTCAGAAAGCAAAGGCGACGGTATCAACCAGTAGCAGCTGTAACTCCTGCTATTAACCCAGCGCCTGTTCCTACGGTTGCTCAGAGCCAACCGATTCAACAACAATATCAGTAAAGGACACAACTGCCTCTTCAACAGGCTCGTCCTCCGTACAACAACAACCGTACAACGCGACCACCAGGGTTCGACCCTATACCGATGTCGTACGCAGAACTGTTTCCACTACTACTGGTCAAGGGGCATGTCCGAACCAGGTCTCCTCTTATAGTACCAGAAAATCTGCCTTTTTGGTTCAAAGCGGATCAGACTTGTCTGTACCATCAAGGAGGACCAGGGCATAACATAGAAAACTATCTCAGTTTCAAATCCGATGTGCAAAAGCTAGTCAGGAGCGGGGTCTTATCCTTCAAGGATATAAATCTAAATGTTCAGACGAACCCGCTGCCTCAACACGAGAAAGCTGCAGTCAAGTTGAAAGAGGGAGAGTCTAACCACAGCTATCAAATTCATGATGTACTCTTATTAAGGGCTAATCTGGTCAATATGCATCGCAGACAGAGCAGATATAGGTATATACCACCTCATAACTATCACCAGTGTGATATCTGATCTAAAGACAATCAAGGGTGTTCTGTGGTGCAATCAGCTCTACAGGAACAGTTGGATCTCAGATGGATCTAAGAGCACCGAATTCGTGGGGTCAACATGACTTATACGAATTCCAACATCATTCAAAACAACGACATCCGTGCGATGAATGTCAACTTGGTGGCAATGAACTCAAGGCAAAGCCAACATCATGCTCTGCCACAACACGATTATGATTCCTGTATGATTTTCTCAGTAAACAATCAGGGATGCTCTTTTGTACAAGAGGCCCTCCACCGTCAGATGGATCTTGGATGGATTCAGGATTACCGCGATAGAAATCAATATCAAGTGATTATGATTCAAATCTTTGATATTCGCTTGATGAATACTAGTTTGGTGGAGTTACACGCTAAGCAAGTCTAGCTTGGTTTTCTAACTTCGCATGACTATCAGAACTGTAAAGTGTGCCGTGAGAGTAACCAAGGTTGTGCACTCGTTTAAAGGACACTTCAACACTTGTTAAACCACTGGTGGCTTCCGATCTATCTAGATGAAGACACACAACAAGTCAGTATGACTGACAGGAACCCTACTAGGCATCAAAGTCAGGATGTTCGGTCAATGGGCACAGGCCTAGTGAGGTTACACTGCATTCAAAGCAGTCGTGGTCGGGTGCCACCACACAACTACGAGCGTTGTAGAGTCTACTCAGAGAATAATCAAAGATGCTACCTCGTGCGAGCAGCTCTTCAAAGTCAGTTGGACCATAAGGAAATTCAACCATGGTCAAGCTTTGATTCAATGTCAAACTATCATCCTGATTAAAGCTAGGTTGTTATCTTGATCCCTAAGCGAGAAGTGGCCAAAGATGTGTGCGCCATAATCCCTTTACTCTATGAATCAACATTACCTCTTGATGGTGGAAAGGTTCTCAATCTCGAACCAATTGAGGCCGATTATGATGGTCAGAGAAATCAACAGGCTCCTGTGGTTATCTATCTACCAGAACCATTGTCGTATGAATACGATAAGGCTATCCCTTACAAATACGGTGCAACAACAATTGAGAATGGAAAGGAAACTCCATTACCCTCCATCGTGAATATTGCAGACATCAGTCGAGTAACATGGAGCAGTTGAATCTTCAACCGAGGAGTTGGAGAACCTAGCAGAGAAAAGGAGCTTCAAAAGGAAGTTCCTGATCAATCGGTCGGTCAGTCCAGTGGTCCCGACCTTTCAACAAACAGTGATGAGATGCTAAAGCTCATCCAAAAGAGTGAGTACAACATTGTTGATCAGCTGTTGCAAACTCCTTCAAAAATCTCTGTGTTATCTCTATTACTCAGTTCCGAAGCTCACAAAGAAGCTCTACACGAAGTCTTAGAGCAAGCATTCGTGGAACAAGATGTAACAATAAGACAATTTGATAGCATCGTTTCCAACATCACTTCCTGCAACAACTTGGGGTTTAGTGATGAGGAATTGCCAGAAGAAGGAAAAATTCACAACATGGCACTAAATATTACAGTCAACTGCCAGGACGATGCTTTAGCCAGCGTACTGGTAGACACATGATTGGCTCTGAATGTCATGCCGAAATCTACGTTAATGCGACTATCATTCAAAGGATCCCCGATGAGGGGCAGTGAGGTCATCGTCAAAGCATTTGATGGATCCCAGAAAGCAGCTATTGGCGAAGTCGACCTTCCCATAACTATTCGTCCTCACACTTTCCTGGTCACTTTCTAGGTCATGGATGTCCGGGCAGCGTACAACTGCTTATTAGGAAGACCTTGGATACACCAGGTTGGGGCAATCACTTCGACACTGCACCAGAAACTGAAGTTCGTCAAGAATGACCAACTAGTCACAGTCTGCGGAGAGCAAGCCTTGATCGTAAGTAACTTATCATCGTCTACTTGTGTAGAACCATAGGAGGTTATTGGAAATCAGTTCCAAGCACTGTCTGTGAGCAATGAGAATGAATCAGAAAAAGAAACATTGATTTCCTCGTACAAAGATGCTTTCGAAGTGATCAAGAATAACAATGCCAAGGGATGGGAACAACTTGTCATTCCTACTGATAACAAAACAAAGAAGGGTCTTGGTTTTTCTTCAAACTATACCCAGACTGCTACTAATGATGAAAGTTTTCATCCCATTCAGGATTTCTTCCGCGGTGGAGGTTTCCTTCACCCAGTGTCTCAAGAAGTACATACCATCAACGTGGATGATTCCTCCGATACAGATAAAGAATGGAAGTCTTATCTTAACGAGGACGGTTAGATGTCTCAGGAAGAGGTGCCTACGCCATTTTGCTATCCTGCACAGAGTCAGAGATTTATACCAAGGTCAGATGTCAAGATGATATACGGAGATTGTGATCCAGAAGGATGTCGTGCTCCACCAAACTCATTAGAGGAGAACATTCTGATGAAAGACAACTTTGACCACGGCTATTATGGCCCAATGGATGGCCTGCCTATCTGGCAGCCTTACCCAGGAAACTCGGGGCAAGAAAGTCAGCCCAACGATGCTTATCAATTTAGCATCATTGAAAAGAATACCTGTGTCCCCACCATGTCATGGGATCAACACTCAGGGCATTCTGAAAATATCCAACATGACGATGAACTTGCAAAGCTTGCAGGACTAGAATTCATCAACTATGCTTTTCCCGAGGTCAACGTCATCGAGAGAGATGACTCCTCCAGTTCCAAAGAAGTGTGGGACACCTTAGGACAACCAAGCGACAAATTTGACTACTTGGTCAAGTACACCGCTCCCGAAAGCTCTCATATCAGGCTCGAAGACATCCAACCCACTGGAATGGGAGATCCACCTGAACGTGCAAACATTGTGCAAAATACAACAGAAGAGTTCATCTACGACAACTCTGCCTGGGAGACAAACTCCAATGATCCTGCTTCGCCAGAAATCAGCATCATTTATGAAGACAAGTCAAGAAAGAAGGTGCCAGACTTTGTGATTCACCGAGGAGTTCGCCACCAATGGGTTGCTGTTGATGTCCCGAAAGTTGTTCATAAGTCTAAGTAATTGCCATCTTTATCTTAACCTTTCACCCTGCCCAGGTGAAACGGATGTTTTGATAGGGCTCACTTTCTGTAAATTTCTCTCTTCGCTTCGCCCAAAGCAACTGAGTTTTGTTTTATAGAGTTGTAGTTTCAAGAATCAACAAGATCATAAATAAAATAACGTCGTTCTGTAATTTCCGCATTTACTGCTGTTTTCTCTTTTCGCTTTTTCAGAAAACGGTAATCCTAAAAAACTACTCAATAATAAAAACAAGCAGTTTTCCAAAGAAAATACACTGCACACACTCTTGCATTCTCTCTATCTCTTCTAAAATAAATCATCACGTCATGCAGATTGCTTGTTTTAAACCCCATTGAAACATACGATCCAACGCCTTCTCCCGACTTTGAATTCCCGGTATTTGAGGCTGAAGAAAAAGTTGATGACAAAATTCCAGAAGAGATCTTCCGATTACTCAGACAAGAGGAAAGGTCCATTAAACCTCATAAAGAGCCGTTGGAAACGGTCAACTTGGGTTCAGAAGAAGAGAGAAAAGAAATCAAGATTGGGGCACGACTCAATTTGACTGTCAAAGAAAGTTTGATAAAGCTTCTCAAAGATTTCCCGATGTGTTTATTTGGTCCTATCAGGACATGCCAGGGTTGGATACCAGCATCGTGGAACATCATCTACCATTAAGATCAAAATGTCCGCTAGTAAAGAAGAGGTTGAGACGGACTCATCCAGACATGGCCATCAAAATCAAAGAGGAAGTACAGAAATAGATTGACGCGGGTTTCCTCGCCACGTCAGAATATCCTCAATGGCTAGCCAACATAGTACAAGTTCCAAAAGAGGACGAAAAGGTCAGAATGTGTGTAGACTACAGGGATCTAAACAAGGCCAGTCCAAAGGACGATTTTCCCTTACCACACATTGACATGCTGGTAGACAGTACATTGACGTTCAAAGTATTCTCCTTCATGGATGGATTCTCGGGCTATAATCAAATCAAAATGGCACCAGAAGACATGGAGAAAACTTTGCTCATCACCCCATGGGGCACTTTTTGTTACAAGGTAATGTCGTTCGGTTTGAAGAACGCCAGAGCAACCTATCAAAGGGCCATGACTACTCTCTTTCATGACATGATACACCAAGAAATCGAGGTGTATGTCGATGATATGATTGCCAAATCTAAGACAGAAGAGGAGCATGTGACCCACCTACTAAAGCTATTTGAGCGGTTCAGAAAGTACAAACTCCGCATGAATCCCAATAAGTGCACATTCGGTGTCCAGTCAGGGAAACTTTTAAGGTTCATAGTCAGCCAGAAAGGAATTAAGGTTGATCCTGACAAAGTCAAGGCCATTCAAGAAATGCCTTCTACACAAACTGAGAAACAAGTCAGGGGATTCCTGGGACGTTTGAACTATATTTCCAGATTTATATTCCTCATGACCGCAACATGTGCACCGATATTCAAATTACTCAAAAAGAATCAGGATTGCGTTTGAACAGAGGACTGCCAAACCGCCTTCGAGTGTACCAAGGAATACCTATTGAATCCACCGATTATGTCTCCTCTAGTGGAGGAAAGACCACTTATCATCTACCTAACAGTCTTGGAAGACTCAATGGGTTGTGTACTTGGCCAACAAGATGAAACAAAATGGAAAGAGTCTGCCATCTACTATTTGAGCAAGAAATTCACCGACTGTGAGACTCGGTACACTATGCTTGAGAAAACTTGTTGCGCTCTGGCTTGGGCAGCCAAATGTCTTCGCCAGTATATGATTCGTTCCACTACTTGGTTAATCTCCGAAATGGATCCGATCAAGTACGTCTTTGAAAAACCTTCTCTCACGGGAAGGATAGCCTATTGGCAGATGTTGTTATCAGAATACGACATCGAATACCATGCTCCAAAAGTCGTTAAAGGGAGTATTTTAGCCTATCATTTGGCTCATCAACCGATTGATGATCAGGAATCAATCAGGTTTGACTTCCCAGACGAAGATGTCATGTATTTAAAAATGAAAGACTAGAACCAGGTTCCCAATGGGGACTTATCTTTGACGGAATTGTCAATCATTACGGAAACGGATTTGGGCCAATCATCATAACACCTCAGGGTACCCACATTTCTTTCACCGCCCGACTAACATTCAAGTGTACAAAAAACGAGGCCGAATACGAAACTTGTATCATGGGTCTCGATGAAGCGATCGACTTAAGGATCAAGAACTTGGATGTATATGGCGACTCAGCCCTGGTTATCAATCAGGTCAAAGGAGATTAAAACGCATACCAATCAGGATTGATTCCATACAAAGACTATGCGAGAAGGTTGTTACCATTCTTCAACAGAATCGAGTTTCATCACATCCCTCGTGAGGAAAATCACATGGCTGATGCATTAGCCCCTCTCTCTTCCATGATTAGTGTAGGTCAATGGAATGACATACCTAAGATTGAAATAATGCACCTCGAGAGGCCCGCTTACATCTTCACGATTGAAGCAGTCATGGACGACAAACCTTGGTATCACAATATCAAATGCTTCCTTCAGAAAAAAGAGTACCCACCTGGGGCACTAAGGAAAGACAAAAAGACTCTCAGAAGGCTGGCTGGCAGCTTCTTCCTGAGCGGTGATACACTCTATAATAGAAACTTCGCATGATCTTGCTCCGATGCATAGGCAGACCAGAGGCAGACATACTGATGAAAGAAATTCATGAAGGATCCTTTGGCACTCATGCCAACGGACACACAATGGCGAGAAAAATTCAGAGAGCAGGGTACTATTGGTTGACCATGGAATCCGACTGCTACAAATACATGAGGAGGTGTCACAAGTGTCAGATATACTCAGACAAAATCCATGTACCGCCAACGCATCTCAAAGTTCTTTATTCCCCATGGCCTTTTTCTATATGGGGAATCGACATGATTGGCATAATCGAACCCAAAGCTTCAAACGAACATCAGTTCATCCTGGTAGCCATTGATTACTTCACCAAATGGGTCGAATCAGCATCGTACGCCAATGTAACCCGACAAGTGGTGGTCCGCTTTATCAAAAACAATCTCATCTTCTGTTATGGTGTTCCAAGCCAGATCAATACTGACAATGGATCCAACTTGAATAATAAGATGATGAAAGAGTTGTGCGCTGAGTTCAAGATCGAACACCATAACTCATCTCCCTACCGACCTAAGATGAACAGAGCGGTAGACGCGGCTAATAAGAACATCAAGAGGATTGTTCAAAAAATGGTTGTAACCTACAATGATTGGCACAAAATGCTACCCTTTGCTCTTCACGGTTATCGTACATCTGTCTGCACTTCAACGGGGGCAACCCCTTTCTCTCTAGTATATGGCATGGAAGCAGTGCTCCCCATCAAAGTAGAGATCTGTAGCGAGCGATTTTGGACGCGGTTCTTAAGCGCTGGTCGCTCTCTGCTGTTTGAGCTTTGACTACAGGTCGATTCATTTTTTATCCTATTGTGAGCTGAATAAGGAAGGGAAATAGATGTCTCCAATTAACCCTGCTTGCATACTGAGTTTAAACAGCGATCTGTTAGGTTACGGATGCTATCAATGTGGGGGGGCCTTTGTACTGGTTATTTGTATTTTCGCCAATACTGTTTTCTTTCTTTTTTACCTGGGCAGAAGGTTTCTGGCGGGGAACAAGGATTAGAATGTTAGGACTGATGCTTTTGAAATACTGCTTTTGATTGATGGAGATATGGGATTTGGGTTTTTTGTTTAGTGTGCTCGCTAAGATTTTTCTTTCAATCTTATGCCTACGTATTCCCGTTTACCGAAACAGGGAAATCAGAGCGTTCGTAGTACCTCCTATTCTATGGGAGGAAATTGGTTTTTGGTGTCTTGTTCAAAGCCCAAGACGTGAAGCGAAAGGTGGTTTGTATCTTGTTCAAAGCCCAAGATGTGAAGCTGAAAGACCTCGACTTTAGAGAGAATTTGTCATCTCTAAAGAGGGGAGAAGGAGAATTACTTTAACTGGGATACGCGGATCCGAGCAATGCAATAATTTCCGAAGAAAGGGTTTTAACCTGAAGGAGAAGACTTTAACTCAGTGTAGAGCAATGCCATCTTTCCTTAGGAATTTCTCATGCTAAAAGAGGGACAGTGGCGTGGATATAGATGATCCAGAGGCTTGCCACTTACAGCGATTAGATGAAGGGGAAGGAGTTGTTGATGTTTGTATACTGTGAACGAGGCACAGCTTTGATGCTAAAAGGTTAATTGGATCAACCAGTGGTTTTCTTATACAAAGCCTAAGAGGAGGCTGATTTTGTGTCCCGTACAAAGCCCGAGAGAGAGGCTAAAAGAATTTGACCCGACGATGGAGTCTTTTGGTATCTCGTATAAAGCCCGAGATGGAGGCGATTATTTGTTTGGCTCAATAAGAACCTTTTTGTATCTCGTACAAAGCCCGAGATGGAGGTGAAAGGGGGATTGACTCAACGAGGGAGTCTCTTATGTGTCTCGTACAAAGCCCGAGAGAGAGGCTAAACGTTGTTTGACTCCGCTGGGGAGAATCATTTGTACAAAGCCCAAGAGAAGGCTAAGGTTGTTGTGTCAGTTAAGTGACAGGTCCAGTATACTGATTTTGAAAGAGAAAATTAGTTCTTATATGAGCATCACTGTACTCATGGGTTAGATCTGAGGATCGGGGTTGTTTCCTTTTCTTTGGGGAAACTGGAAATCCAAAGGGTATTGAGACTGTCCGAGTCTGCGGGTTTTATCTTTCGTACTATGCTTTTGAGAAACAGTAGTAGACTCTATGAAAGGACTGTTCTATGAGGATGACTAGGTTCTGTTCCTATACCTCTAGGAGGTCGTCGGGACAATTTGTACGAAGCCCAAGAGGAGGCTGGAAAATTTTAAGAAGCCGACGGGTCCTTGTACGAAGCCCAAGAGGAGGCTATCATTCCCGGAGGAAGAGATCGTTATACGAAGCCTAAGAGGAGGCTGTGAATACTTCTAAGAAGCCGTAGTGTCCTTGAATAATTCCCAAGAGGAGGCCGATGCTTTTAAGAAGCCCGTGGGTCTATCATCTCCTTTCCATTAGGAGAGATAACTCTTTTAAAGATAAAAACACTGGTAAACGTGCGAGGTTTACTATCCAGCGACTTTTAGCTTTTAAAGAGGGTTCCTTAGTTAAGGTCCAAGATTATGACCGTAGTGGGTACCCAAACCTCGAGACATTCAAGGCAAGCTATCCACAAGGAATAGATCAAGTCAGGAAAGTTCGAGAATTTGGAAGAAACTCAAAGATGCCATTCACGGAGAATACATTCATCTTGGGGAGTAAAGCTTCTTGACGATTCCTAAGGAGGACAACCGAAGAGAAGACTGTATCTGGTGCTCCTATTGGGGATCTAGGCGTCTATTTCTATGAATAAATGAAACGGCGTCACCTAGTTCTAGACGTAGTAGCCGGGGAAACTCAAAATATCTATACTATTATTACACAGTAGATATGAGTTTATGAAAGGAGACTTACAGTGAGCAGCCCCACAATACAGTTTATAATATGAAAGCAGTAAACGAAAGCGATAACCACTTACTCGGTTGGAGTGCTTCCATGCTATTTGGTTAGTTGTTCAACAAAGAAAGATTGAAAACAACAGTATATTCAAAATCAAAGGAGAAAGTGCTTTGAAAAAGAAAGATTTGGGGCTTACAGCTCAAGGAGAGGCCCAGGGTTTTATCAGTGAGCGCACTGATTGACTTTGTACAGCGGGACTTATACAAGTGACTGGGGCCCAAAAAGGTTTTCTGTACAAAGGGATGGGTCTTACACTCTCTCAAGAGGCCCAAAAAGGTTTAAAGAAAAAAAGAGTGGGGCTTATAACACGAGGGTAGGCCCAAATGATTTTTTCGTTTAAAAATGGTGATCGCGCCGAGATTTTCTTTTAACGCAGAGGGACTTATACAATAAGTGAGGCCCAAAATGTTTTGGTTAAAAGGGGGATTGGGTCTTACACTCTAATAGAGGCCCAAAAGAGTTTTGAATGGGTCTTATAGCTCAAGGAGAAGCCCAGATGATTTTTATTTTTAAACGGACGACGATCGCGCCGTTTACTTGTACAGAGGGACTTATACAATAAGTGAGGCCCAAAATGTTTTTGTACAAGGGGGAATGGGTCTTACACTCTCTCAAGAGGCCCAAAAAGTTTTTAAAGAACAGAAATGGGTCTTACTACTCGAGGGTAGGCCCAGATGATTTTTGAAAAGGCGACGATCGCGCCGTTTGTTTTTTGACGGTATCGGGACTTATACAATAAGTGAGGCCCAAAAATGATTTGGTCAAAAAAAGGATTGGGTCTTACACTCTAATAGAGGCCCAAAGTGTTTTGAAAATGATTTATGAGGGTTGAATTAATCCAAAACCCTAATTTGTTTTCAAAATGTATTTAATTGAATAAAAATTCAATTAAAATGATCAAAAATTGTTTAACACATGGAAAACAAATTGTGATCTTGGATTAATGCTTCAAAAATTAATTATTGACCTACAAAATAATTAGAAAGCATTAAAAGTTGCAAAATCAATGTAGAAAAAATATTTAAAATGCCAAAAACAATCATAATATTAATTCTTTACAAAAATATCAATTATATGAAATAAATAATATTTTGAGATTTTTTATGAAAATAAAATATTTTAACATTTTTGTGAATTATTAAAAAAAGAATCAACTCAAAATCATTAAAACTCAGAGAGAAATTAATTTTTGAATCAATTAAACAAAATCACAAAATTCAAATATTTGAATATATGAAAAATGGCGCCAAGAACAGCTGAAGAACACGCGCGTGTTCTTGGTTTCTCAGATTTGCATTTTCTATCCAATCTCCATGAATACGTAATCATATCATGTAATCCACATATCATTATGCTCGTCTCAACCTCACGATCATGCTTATGTACTTTAATTTCATTTAAATTAAACATATAACAAGAAATCACGAAGAGACCTCAAGAACCCTAATTTCTGCATGAAGGCTAGGATTTTTGATACAGGATTCAAACAATGCAATTAATTGAGGGAAAACATTCAATGCATGATTATGAACATATGGCCAAATTATTGTGCGAGGAAATATGCATAGATTGAGAGATGACCAAGTATGTGCTTACCTCAAGGCCGTGACAGCAAGTTCAAAGTGATTTTTGATTTGGAGGTGTTACAGATGAGTTGTGATGATCTGAACAGCTTCCCTACACCCTATGGAGTGTGTTTGAATGCTTGGACTTGATTGAAATTGGCTGAATCAATTCATGGCATCTCAGCTGCAACTTGATTGAAAATTTGAGCAACCCGCTGGTGATTTTGTGAAATTGATGTTTCAGAAGTAATCTAAGTGTTTGATCAGCTCATATGTGATGTATGTGAGGTGTGTGAGTGATTGGTTTGATTGGAATTGCTCTCAAACTCAAAACCCGATAGTGACTTGCCTTAGAAGGCAAAATTGGAGTGAAAGAAGAGATTTTGAGGAAAGCATCTGTTAGATGGCTTTGGTGTACTCAAACTGACCACAATTGAGCTCTATTTATAGTAGAGTAAGTTTGTTTTGCAAGGAATAGTGCATGGCAGCTGATAAGTAGGTTTGGCCAATGTTGGCAAATGAAAATCCAAGTCTCCTCTAGCCATTGACTAGAGGTTAGGGCACAGAGCTTTGGTTCCCTTGGTCTTGGATAAGTCTTGACTGATTTTAGATGAGAATGGCTCAGTCCATGCCACCTTGATGGTTCCATTGAATGCCTCATTCCAAATTTGAAGTCTTGTCCCTATTTTGGCCATTCTAGGTTCAACATGCTATTTCTTGTTCCATGGACTTTGGAGGCTTGGCTCAGTGATTGTCCCCTTTAGATTTAATCCTCTAAGGTGTCCAAGTGGATAGGAGCAAATGAATTTGGCTGATTTTGGCAAATCGACCAAAGTTGCAAATTCTGCCTTGCCTTGACAGACTTCAGCAAGGAAACTTGGCAATGTTGTATCTCATGGTGTAGGTTGAATTTGGCAATGTTCTTGGCCATTTTGGAAAGTTCTTACATGATACAACAACTGTTTGAACAAGTTTGGTTTTGATCTCTTTTGATTCCAAGTGAAAAATCCCCCTACATTTGGCAAAAAGTGAGGCAGAATCTGACTTAGTGAAAATTTCACTAAGTGTTGGAAAAAGTGACATTTTCACTTTTCAGCCACTTTGATCATTCCATAACTCAAAATCCTTAATGAATTGGAATGACTTGTAGTTGAAGTTTTTGTAGGTGATAATGAGGGCTACAAATCCATCTTTGGATGAGAAAAAATGGCCTTGTGGTTTAGGAGTTATGGTCCTCCAAAGTTGGTACCTTTGCCACTTTATTTTTAACTTAGAAAAATTTCTAAGTTTTATGGTTACCCCTTTTACAAGTTATCTCACTTTTCTTGATTTTTCTTGATGAATGATGATTCAAATCATACATTAACATCATTTTAGGGTTAAAAATCCATTTTGGTGAAAAATCTCAAAAAGTCAAAGTTGACTTTTGTGCACAGTTGACTTTTTATCAGATGAATTCCAAACTGTGCAATTCTTCAGGAAATCATGTCCTTGACCTAAATCAAACTTGATGGACATGTTCCATGGGTGTCATAGGGTATATTCAATCATGTATTAGGGTTTGGGAGCATGTCCAGGTCAAAAGTCAAAGTTACAGTTGACTTTTCCCTTAAAACCCTAATTGTGGTGCAGATGAAATTGAGACTTGTTGCTCAAACTTCTAGGATTAATCCATTGTCCCAAATGGATCAATATGGTACATTAGAGACCCTCAAATCATCTCTTGAGGTCTTGGCTCATGGTTTGTCCCAAAAGTCAACTTAGGGGTGAATTAGGTCAAGAAACCCTAATTCCTGATTTTTGATGAATGCATCCCCTGAGGCAAAATTTACTTGATGCATGGGTTCATGAGGTTCCATGAAGTATATTAGGTTATGTTTTGGATCATTGCCTTGTGCCCAGATGAAGATTTCCATCTGGAGGCCCTGGTTGACCAAAACCCTAATTTGGTGACACTGTCGATCTTGAGACTTGATCCACCTAGAAGGGAGCAGCCTTGTGCTTAATCCTTAAACTGTGAGTCCCTTTTGGTCCATTGTGGATGTTTGAGAGGTTTAGACAAGTTGAAGATCATGTCATTTCTTGATTGGTCCTTTGTCTAAGCACTCAGAGAGGGCTTGAAACCCTAATTTTGATTGTAGTGGATGCTCACCCATCTTTGGGGAGACTAATGAAGCATAAAGGTACATCCATATTGTGATGGTGATTTTCACAATGATGGGAAATCTAAGTGGTCAAAATTTGGGGTATTACAGATGCCCCTATTTAATCTTCTTGGACCCGAAGGTGTGAATGACGAAGGGATTCGGGCATTCGGGGTGCAAGAGGATTAAATATCGGAATACCCGAAATTTTGATGGTGGTTATGAATGGTAGCTTACGCATTCATCTTCTTTAGCTAAGCAATGATGCTTAGAAAAGGTAAACTTCCCCTCGATCCTGGTCTTCAGCCAAGGAACTGGTCTCAGTTTTCTTTTGAAATAAACCTCTCCTCGTTCTTGGTTTCCTACCAAGGAACTGGTCTTAGTTTCTGATTTAAACTTCCCCTCGATCCTGGTTTCCTACCAAGGAACTGGTCTTAGTTTCTGATTTAAACTTCCCCTCGATCCTGGTTTCCTACCAAGGAACTGGTCTTAGTTTCTGATTTAAACTTCCCCTCGATCCTGGTTTCTTACCAAGGAACTGGTCTTAGTTTCTTTTGTCAATAAACTTTATTGACAAGGGACGCTACTCGTAGCGGCTTCCCCTCAAACTTCTCGCCGAATTTTCCTGGGGAGATGCCATTTGAGTGGAAAAAGTTTTGATGTCAGACTTGCTGGGGAACCCATTCGTCTGAATTGTAGAGGTACACAAACTTCTCTGTTTTGGAGACGCCATTTGTCGATTCTACTAGGGAAAGCGAGTCTCTTGAGAGACTGTTTTTGATTGGGATCTTTCATCATACTTTTCTCGGGATCTTCCCGGAGAAACGCCATATGATGGGGTCCAATTTTGAGGTGCCAATGACCTTCTCATCAGTGGTTTTTCGGAGCAAAACTGGCGTGCTGCCGAATCTCTGATCACGAGGCTTTCTCTGTGGATTTTCCTTAATCCGGGAAAGCAAGGATATCATCTTTAATGGCGAAGAGTGACATCTGTTGAAGGTTTCTCTGGTCATTCAGAGGTTCAAGTTATCAAAGTGGCCAAGTGCCGACTCTGATCTAAAGATACACTGGTGGCGAGATTGTGCAGACGCAACACTTCCTGACGAGGAAAGAACTGACAAACTCGATTGAGAAAACTGTTTATCACTAAGGGACAAGACCGGCTAGAGTGATAACGATGTAATATGAAATGTAAATGCAAATCAAAAATGCATGAAGTACGTATGTATATGCTGACAAAACTGATGCGACATACAGACTAATGGATGAACACAATTGGATACTCGGCCATCGCGGGGCGAAGAAGTACCGTTGGTTCAAAATAGCAATTCCACCTTGCTTAGGAGAGATAGTCCCGTTGGGAGCTATGTTGATCGGGCTTAGGAGATGAGAACTCGGCCGAGGGTATCAGATAGGAAAACCGTATCTGATACAGTTGATCCTTCATTCAGGCGCACTGGCTTAGAAGGAGTTTGATTCTGCACTTCAAAGTTCGCTTACTTCGGGAGAAGCGATCGATGTTCTTCTGATGTTCAACAGTCAGAAGAAATGCCATCTTTAATTTAAAAGCAGAAAAAGTTTAACAAGTAAATTCATTTTTGTTTTATTTCAAGAATCGCTGATTAAGTTTAAACAACGTCGTTCTGTAAAGCTAAAACAAGTTAAGAATTACAAACAAAAGCACAAGGGCTCAAATTTTATTGATAAAATGGAGATCAGCCAAACGTGTGATTCCAAAGAGTATATACAAAGTTAGAAAATGGTAATTTACAGGGAAAAGGGCTACGTTGAAACATAACGACCACTATCCTTCTACCAACTTTGAATTCAAGACATCCTGAGCTTCTGTCGAAGATGACCTTGACTGGAGTTTTCCTGACAGATGATGATGCAACTGCTGCTGAGGGACTTGCCTCTGTTGAACATAGTTACTTGCCATTATCCCTAACTTTTGCCTGGATTGTACTATGAGATTTCCAATCCATCGGGATGATTCTTTTCATGTCTCTAACTTTTGCCTGGACCGCCCTTTCGGGTTTTCAATCCACCGAGACGTTTTTTTTTTTAGTTTTAGGCGAAGTATTTCTTGACTACATCAACATTCGTGGGGTAGGAAAATTCCTCTCCGTCCATGGTTGCAAGTCTCAAGGCGCCGCCTGAGAAAGCTTTCGTGACCACATAGGGGCCATCATAATTTGGGGTCCATTTGCCCCGAGAATCAGTGAGAAATAATTGTATCTTCTTGAGCACAAGGTCTCCTTTCTTGAAGACACGAGGTCGGACCTTTTTGTCAAACGTCCTCTTCATTCTTTGCTGATACAACTGACCGTGGCATAGTGCTGTGACTCGTTTTTCCTCGATCAGATTCAATTCATCGTGTCGACTCTGACACCATTCAGCTTCGGTGAGCTTAGCTTCCATCAATACCCGGATTGATGGGATCTCTACTTCTATGGGGAGAACTGCCTCCATGTCATATACTAGAGAGAAAGGGGTTGCCCCTGTTGAAGTGCGGACAGATGTTCGATAACCGTGAAGAGCAAAGGGTAGCATTTTGTGCCAATCTTTATAGGTTACAACCATCTTTTGAACGATCTTCTTGATGTTCTTGTTAGCCGCTTCTACCGCCCCGTTCATCTTGGGTCGGTAGGGATATGAGTTATGGTGTTCGATCCTGAACTCTGCACACAACTCTTTCATCATCTTATTGTTCAAGTTAGATCCATTATCAGTAATGATCTCGCTTGGAACACCATAACGGCAGATGATATTGTTTTTGATAAATCGGACCACCACTTGTCGGGTTACATTGGCGAATGATGCTGCTTCGACCCACTTGGTGAAATAGTCAATGGCTACCAGGATAAACCGATGTCCGTTTGAAGCCTTGGGCTCAATCATCCAATCATATCGATTCCCCATATGGAAAATGGCCACGGGGAAGAAAGAACTTTGAGATGTGATGGCGGTACATGAATTTTGTCGGAGTATATCTGACACTTGTGACACCTCCTCATGTACTTGTAGCAGTCGGATTCCATGGTCAACCAATAATACCCGGCCCTGAGAATTTTTCTCGCCATTGTGTGTCCATTGGCATGAGTGCCAAAGGATCCTTCATGAATTTCTTTCATCAGCATGTCTGCTTCTGGTCTGTCGACGCATCGAAGCAAAACCATGTCTAAGTTTCTCTTATAGAGTATGTCACCGCTCAGGAAGAAGTTTCCAGCCAATCTTCTGAGGGTTTTCCTGTCTTTTCTGAGTGCCCCAGATGGGTACTCTTGTTTCTGAAGGAAGCATTTGATATCGTGATACCAAGGTCTGTCGTCTATGACTGCTTCAATCGCGAAGATGTAAGCGGGCCGTTCAAGGCGCATGATGTCGATCTTAGGTATGTCATTCCATCGACCTACACTAATCATGGAAGAGAGAGTGGCTAATGCATCAGCCATGTGATTCTCATCACGAGGGATGTGATGAAAGTCGACTCTGTTGAAGAAGGGTAACAACCTCCTTGCATAGTCTTTGTAAGGAATCAATCCTGATTGGTATATGTTCCAATCTCCTTTTATCTGGTTAATAACCAGGGCTGAATCGCCGTATACGTCCAAGTTTTTGATCCTTAAATCAATCGCTTCTTCGAGACCCATGACACATGCTTCGTATTCGGCCTCGTTGTTCGTACATTTGAACATAAGTCTGGCAGTGAAAGGAATGTGGGAACCCTGAGGGGTAACAATGATTGCCCCAATTCCGTTTCCATAATGATTGACTGCTCCATCAAAGATAAGTCCCCATTGGGAACCTGGTTCTGGCCCTTCACTGGGTAACGGTTTATCGCAATCTTTCATCTTTATATACATGACATCTTCGTCTGGGAAGTCAAACCCGATTGATTCTTGATCGTTAATCGGTTGATGAGCCAAATGATCGGCTAAAATACTTCCTTTAACGGCTTTCTGAGCATGGTACTCTATGTCATATTCTGATAGTAACATCTGCCAACGGGCAATCCTTCCCGTGAGAGCAGGTTTTTCAAATACATACTTGATTGGATCCATTTCGGAGATTAACCAAGTAGTATGACGAATCATGTATTGGCGAAGACGTTTGACTGCCCAAGCCAAAGCGCAGCAAGTTTTCTCGAGCATTGTGTACCGAGTCTCGCAGTCGGTGAATTTCTTGCTTAGATAGTAAATGGCAGACTCTTTCCTTTTAGTTTCGTTTTGTTGGCCAAGTACACATCCCATTGAGTCCTCTAGGACTGTGAGGTAAATGATCAGTGGTCTTCCTTCCACTGGAGGTGACAGAATCGGAGGATTCAACAGATATTCCTTAATACTATCGAAGGCGGTTTGGCAATCTTCTGACCAAACGCAATCCTGATTCTTTTGGAGTAATTTAAAAATCGACGCACAGGTCGCGGTCATAAGGAATATGAATCTGGAGATGTAGTTCAAACGTCCCAGTAATCCTCTGACTTGTTTTTCAGTTTTCGGAGAAGGCATTTCTTGAATGGCCTTGACCTTGTCAGGATCAACTTCAATTCCTTTCTGGCTGACGATGAACCCTAGTAATTTCCCCGAACGGACACCGAAGGTGCACTTGTTGGGATTCAAGCGGAGCTTGAATTTTCTTAGACGTTCGAACAATTTTGACAGATGTTCAACGTGCTCATCCTCTGTTCTTGATTTTGCAATCAAATCATCGACATATACCTCGATTTCTTTGTGTATCATGTCATGAAACAGAGTAGTCATGGCCCTTTGATAGGTTGCCCCGGCATTCTTCAAACCGAACGGCATTACCTTGTAACAAAAGGTACCTCATGGGGTAATGAACGAGGTTTTCTCCATGTCTTTCGGCGCCATTTTGATCTGGTTATAGTCCGAGAATCCATCCATGAAGGAAAATACTTTGAACTTTGCTGTGCTGTCAACCAACATGTCAATGTGTGGTAAAGGAAAGTCGTCCTTTGGACTTGCCTTGTTCAGATCTCTGTAATCGACACACATTCTAACCTTTCCGTCCTTTTTGGGAACGGGTACGATGTTGGCTAACCATTGAGGATATTCAGACGTAGCGAGGAAACCCGCGTCGATCTGTTTTTGTACCTCCTCCTTGATTTTGATGGCCATGTCCGGGTGAGTGCGTCTCAACCTTTGCTTTACTGGCGGACATTCTGATCTCAACGGTAAGTGATGTTCCACGATGCTGGTATCCAACCCTGGCATATCCTGATAGGACCAAGCGAATACATCGGGAAATTCTTTGAGAAGCTTTATCAAACCCTCTCTGGCAGTTGGACTGAGCAGTGCTCCGATCCTAATTTCTTTTCTCTCTTTTTCTGAACCCAAGTTTACCGTTTCCAATGGCTCTTTGTGAGGTTCAATGGACCTTTCCTCTTGTCTGAGTAGTCGGGAGACCTCTTCTGGAATTTGGTCGTCATTTTCTTCTTCAGCCTCGAATAACGGGAACTCAAAGTTGGGAGAAGGCATCAGATCGTATATTTCAACGGGGTATAAAACAAGCAATCTGCATGACGTGATGATTCGTGTTTAGAAGAGATAGAGAAAATGTAAGTGTGTGCAGTGTTTTGATTTTACTGCTTGTTTTTATTATTGAATGTTTTTTAGGATTACCATTTTCTGAAAAAGCAAAAAGAGAAAACAGCAATCAATGCGGAAATTACAGAACGACGTTATTTTATTAATGAACAAGCCGAATCTTGAAACTACAGCCCTATAAAACAAAACTCTGTCGCTTTGGGCAAAGCGAAGAGGGAAATTTACAGAAAACGAGCCCTATCAAAATATCCGTTTCACCTAGGCAGGGTGAAAGGTTAAAGATGGCAATTACTTTGACTGACAAACGACCTTCGGAACCTCGACGGTAACCCATTGGCGGCGAACTCCTCGGTGAATCACAAAGTCTGGCACCTTCCTTGATTTGTCTTCAGAAATGACGCTGATTTCTGGTGGAGCAGGTTCATTGGAATCTGTCTCCCAAGCAGAATTGTCGTAGGACGATTCCTCTGTTGTATTTTGCATAGCATTTGTGCTCTCAGTTGTATCTCCCCATCCAGTTGGCTGGATATCTTCGAGCTTGATACGAGAGCTTTCGGGAGCGGTGTACTTGACCATATAGTCGTATTTTCCACTCGGTTGTCCCAAGGTGTCCCACATTTTTTTGGAACTGGAGGAATCATCCCTCTCGATGACGTTGACCTCGGGAAAAGCATAGTTGATGAATTTAAGTCCTGCGAACGTTGCGAATTCATCTTCATGTTGAGTAGTTTCTGAATGACCTGAGTGTTGATCCCATGATATGGTGGGGACACAGGTATTCTATTCAATGACGCTCAGCTGAGTTTCATTGTTCGGCTGACTTTCTTGCCCCAAGTTTCCTGGGTAAGGCTACCACATTGGCAGAACATCCATTGGGCCATAGTAATTGTGATCAAAGTTGTTTTTCATCAGAGTGTCCTCCTCTAATGAATTTGGCAGAGCATGGCATCCTTCCGGATCACAATCTCCGTAGATCATTTCGACATCTGATCTTGGTATAAATCTCGGACTTTCTGTAGGAAAGCAAAAAGGCATAGGCACCTCTTCCTGAGACATATAGTCGTCCTTGTTAAGGTAGGACTTCCATTCTTCATCTGTGTCAGAGGGATCTTCCTCATTGATAGCATAAACTGTCTGAGACACTGGGTGAAGAAAACCTCCACTGTGGAAGAAGTTTTGAAGGGGATGAAGACTTTCATCATTGGCGGCTGTCTGGGTACAGGTCGCAGAAAAACCAAGACCCTTCTTTGTTTTATTGTCAATAGGAATGACAATCAGTCCCTATCCTGTCGTATCGGTACTCTCGACCGCTTTGATAGCATCTTTGTATGAAGAAATTGAAGTTCCTTCTTTGAACTGATTGTCCTTGCTCACCGATAGTGCTTGGAACTGAGTTCCAATAACCTCCTCGGGTTCTATACAGTAGATGATGATAGGTTACTCACAAGCAAGGCCTGTTCTCCACAGACTGCGATGAGTTGATCGTTCTGAATGAACTTCAGCTTTTGGTGGAGGGTTGAAGTAACCGCTCCAGCCTGATGTATCCAAGGTCTTCCTAATAAACAACTGTATGTTGCCCGGATGTCCATGACCTGGAAAGTGATTTGGAAAGTGTGAGGACCAATAGTTATGGGAAGATCAACTTCGCCGATAACTGTTTTTCTGTATCCGTCGAATGCTTTGACGACAACCTCGCTGATTCTCATCGGAGGGCCCTTGAATGATAATTGCATCAAGGTGGACTTCAGCATAACATTCAGGGCTGACCCTGTGTCTACCAGTACGCTGGCTAAAGCATCGTCCTGGCAGTTAACCGTGATATTGAGCGCCATGTTATGACGGCGACCCTCTTCAGGTAATTCCTCATCACTAAATCCCAAATTATTGAAGGAAGTGATGTTAGAGACAATTCTATCGAATTGTCTGATTGTTACATCATGTTCCACAAAGGCTTGCTCCAAGACTTTTTGTAGAGCCTCTCTGTATGCTTCTGAACTGAGTAAAAGTGATAATACTGAGATCTTTGAAGGAGTCTGTAACAGTTGATCGACAATGTTGTACTCACTCCTTGGGATGAGCTTTAGCATCTCATCATTGTTTTTCGAAAGGTCGGGATTACTAGATTGACCGACTGGTGGATCAGGAATTTCTACTTGAAGTTCCTTTTCTTTGTGGGATTCTCCAACCCCTCAGTTGAAGATTCGACCGCTCCGTGTTACACGACTGATGTCTGCAATATTCACGACGGAGGGTAATGGAATTTCCTTTCCATTCTCGATTATTGTTGCACCGTATTTGTAAGGGATTGCCTTAGCTGATTCATATGGTAGTGGTCCCGGTAGATAGATGACTATGGGAACCTTCTGATTTTTCTGACCATCATAAGTAACCTTGATCCGTTCCCGGTTGGGAACTCTAGATTCGTCAAGTAGAGGGATGATGGCAAAAACATCCCTGGTCCTGTGATGACCAGAGATCATGACAACATCCTCAACTTGCTCGGCAAGGTAGTTCGGCGACCAAATGATGGGTCCTGAACCTGGATATGGACGAATTTCCCCATGATCGACCTGACCCTGAAGAGCTGCTCTCACAAGGTAACACCCTTGGTTACTTTCTGAACAGACGCTACAACGGTCATAGTCGTGTGGTGGCACCTGGCCACGCCCACTTTGAATACAATGTAACCTCACTAGGTTATCTTCCATTGATCGGACATCCTGACTTTGACGACGAGTAGGATTCCTGTGATTGATACTAATCTGCTGAGTATCTTCGTCCATATAGATTGGCATCCACCAGTGATTTAACATGTGCTGAAGTGCCTCCTGGACAAGGGTACAACCTCGATCGTTTTCGCAACCTGCTTTACAGTTTTGATAATCATGTGATATTAAGAATCCGAGTCGGATCTGCTCGGCATGTAACTCTACCAGGTTGGTACTCATCACGTGAATGTCAAAGATCTGAACCATGTTGATTTGATAGGAGTTCCTATCATGGTAGTCTTGGATCCATCCAAGGTCCATCTGACGCTGGAGGGCCTCTTGTATGAAAGAGCATCCCTGTTTGTTTACCGAGCAAATCAGACAGGAACTGTAATCGTGCCGCGGCAGATTATGATACTGGCTTTGCCTTGAGTGCATCGCCACCAAGTTGACATTCATCGCATGGATGTCGTGGTTTTGAATGACATTGGAATTCGTGTAAACCATGTTAACTCCACGAACTCGGTGCTCTTGGATCCATCCAAGATCCATTTGCTCCTGTAGAGATGCTTGCACCACAAAACATCCCTGGTTGTCTTTAGAGCAGATATCACACTGGTGATAATTATGAGGTGGCACATGGCCATATCCACTCTGTCTACAATGCATCTTGACCAGATTGGTTCTCAACAAGAGTACATCATGAATTTGATAGACATTGTTAGTCTCTTTCTCAATCAGATTGACTGCAGCTTTCTCATGTTGAGGCAGCGGGTTCGTAAGAACATTAGGATTCGTATCTTTGAAAGATAAGAGCCCGCTCCTAACAAGCTTTTGCACGTCGGATTTGAAATTGAGACAAATCTCAATGTTATGCCCTGAACCTCCTTGATGATAAGGGCATGTTTGATCCGCTTTAAACCAAAAAGGCGGATTTTCCAGAACTGAAAGGGGAGACTTAGTCTGAATGTGCCCCTTAGCCAGCAGTAACGGAAACAACTCTGCGTACGTTACGGGTATAGGATCAAATCCTGGTGGCCGTGTTGTACGGTTGTTGTTATATGGAGGACGAGCCTACTGAAGAGGCTGTTGTGTCCTTTGTTGGTCAGGTTGGCTCTGCGCAACCTGAGGTTGATACATAGGAACAGGCGCGGGGCCGATAGCAGGAGTTACAGCTGCTACTGGCTGATAATGTCGCCTTTGCTTTCCGAGAGAGATATTCCCAATATCTTGCTCTTTTTTCTTAGGGAGAGCACTACCGTATTTTTTATTACCGCTCGTTGATCCAGTGTCTTTTACCAAACGTCCTTCTCTGACGGCTTCCTCAAGACGTATGCCCATTCCGACCATCTCGGTGAAATCACTGGGCGTACTGGCAACCATTCGGTCATAGTAAAATGAGCTTAAGGTCTTTAAGAAGGTTTTTGTCATCTCTTTTTCCTCAAGAGGTGGACAAATTTGAGCGGCAATTTCACGCCACCTTTGAGCATACTCCTTAAAGGTTTCCTTGTCCTTTTGCGACATCGATCTGAGTTGATCTCTGTCGGGTGCCATGTCCAAATTGTATTTGTATTGTTGGACGAAGGCAGTACCAAGATCTCTGAAAGTGCTGATTGTAGCACGGTTTAAACCCATGTAACATTTGAGTGCGGCACCGGTTAAACTATCCTAAAAGTAGTGAATCAGTAGGTCCTGATTTTCCGTCTGAGCTGACATCCGCCGAGCGTACATCACCAGATGGCTCTGAGGGCAAGAGTTACCCTTGTATTTTTCAAAGTCGGGCACTTGGAACTTGTGCGGGACTTTCAAATTTGGGACCAAGCAGAGGTCTGCGGCATCCTTCCCAAATAGATCCTGACCGCAAATGGCTTGCAGCTCTTTCTGCATTTCCAAGAACTGCTCCTGGAATTCATCCATTCTGTCAAACATAGTTTCCTTCTTACCAGAAGGTGTTGGTGGAATCTGTCCTTCCGGGACAGTGTGCACCACAGGGGGTGGTACCGTGACTACGGCAGTAAGTCTTGGTGCCTCCCGAAGTTTGTAACCTTCAGGAGTCTTGAATATGCCCCTGGCATCTTCTCTTTCCCGAAGTTTGTAACCTTCAGGCCCAGCGGCTTCTGTTACGATTCCCTGATCTTCAGTGATCAGCGGAACATATCCTTCCGAGATATAGTTAACAGGCATGCCCCAAGGACGATCTTTCGGCATCTGATACCTAGGATCATACTTTTCTATGATGGGCGTTGAGGTGATCTCAGAGATCACAGTTCTTTGTAGCTGAGCTTCTGCCATGGCTTGCATGTCGTTACTAAGCTTTCTCATATCCTCTCTCAGAGCGTCGATCTCTTCTTTCAACTCTCTATTTTCTTCCTCAAGATCATCCATCTTTTTCTGACGATTGGCCCGAGTATTGTATGAATGAGACAGTTTGACTCTAGAATCGAGACACAAACGTGAGATTCGTAGGTAAGGAGAATACGCGATGTGAGAATGATGAATGCAATGATTATATTAATTGTTGTTTTTTGGTTTAATCAAAATAAACTTTGACAATTAGATTGCAAATATCAAACAGTGGGGAAACCCCCCTTTTATTGAATTCCAAAGGATTACAGAAATGGAAATACAGTAGATTACAAAGTGCAGAAACAGAAACCTAAACTAATGGGTCCCGAGTCCTCTTCTTTGACCGGGGCGCTTGGGCCGTTGTTGGGTTGTCATTCCTTTGCCAGGTGAAAGGAGCGAGCAAATTCCTTTGGTCATCTTGATTCTCTACAGCATGCTGCTCCAAAATTTCAATCAGAGCATCTTTCTCTTTTAGTAGTTGTTGTATTTGGATACACTCTACGTCGAGGGTGCGGTACTTGTTCTTCCAAGATCTTCTTTCCTTTTGAACTTTGTTGAGAGTAACCTGAAGCTTTTCAGTTTCCGTCATGAAGTACATGACAGTTTCCCTCGGTGGAAGAATTCCGTAACGAGGATAAGGCATCTTTAGCTTAAGAGCTCTAGTTTGTACCCAATGGAGATAAGGCTCCACCGAGACACAGTCCGGTTTTCCCAGAGACTCTCGTCCTTTCTTATGAACATGTTTCCAAGCTTGCACTATTTCCATCTTTAGTGCTCTGTCACTTTCTCCTTCCTTGAAGAAAAGACCTTCCAGATGAACACCCAGTGGGATGTGTCTCATCGGGTATCCAAATTGACGAAGAACCAATATCGGATGATAGTTGATTCCTCCTTTAGTTCCTATGAGGGGTACGCTGGGGAAGTTTCCACAACGGTCAATGATTCTAATTCCCTCATAAATCCTATTACACCAATCTATATCAGAGTTGGTAAGAAACATGATCTTCTGCGACCAACGTAAGACACTCTTGCAATCCCAAAAAGCAGCAGACTTGGGCAAGTGAGAGATAAGCCATTTGTAAAGCAAAGGTACACAGCATGTGATCTCCCCTCCGCTGTACAAATTTCCCAAGTGTACAGAATGATACGCATCTGCGAGCAAAGTCGGCACAGGGTTTCCAATGAGAAAAACCTTAATAGCGTTGATATCGACGAAGTTATTGATGTTGGGAAACAAAAATAATCCGTAGGTGAGCAAGACAAAGATGCTTTCAAAAGCAGTCTCGTTCCCTATACTAGCGAAGTATAGAGCCTTTTTTGTCAAGAACTGGGCTGGCAAACCTTGGATGCCACCCTTAGTGGTCATGTGAGTCCTGACCTCAGACTCGTCCAAATGAATTGCTATTGCAATAGTCTGATTCTTTGGAATTTCTTCCAGTCCAGAAAATGGAGCTCGATCAGTGATATGTAAATCAGTCAGATGAGAATACTCCTCCAGCGTGGGTGATAACTGGTAATCCGGGAATGTGAAACAGTGATAAACCGGATCGTAGAATTGAATGAGCGCGTCCATGATCCCCTTAATCACATGGACTCTTAACAGTGGTAGCAAACCACTGTGCTTGGCTCTGAAAGCCTCTGGGTTAACGATCATCCTAGCCAACCTTCTCAAATCCCCTAGTTTTGGCACCTTGAAGGTATACTGGTGAGTTCTCCTTCTACCGAAATCCATTAGCGTAATCCTCTTCTCTGATATTTGCAATCACAGTCTTAGTTTAATTTGAAAAACAGAGAGACTAGAAGAGAAAGTTTTTTTAGTGTTTTAATGTTTTATTAAATGAATGCATGAATGCAGCACACAAAAACATAGAAAAAACCTGGGGTCAAAGGGTCATTGTCATGAAGTCAAGGCTCTACCCATCCCCAAAGGTTTATACTAGGGTGATTTTTGTACCTGTACTCATTATCATCAGCTCCTCCCAGGAAAGCAAAACAACAAGTGGATCGCCAGCGAGTTGTAGAGCAATCTTAGAGTAAGTGCCATTCACCGAGAATAGATCACCAGCCTCAAATGAGGGTAGTATCGCGTAACAACTATTTCCGATAGTTTCCGCACTACGAAAGGGTTTGGCTCCTCAGCTTCTCAGACTTAACAACCGGCCCATTGGCTAGAAGAGTGAATGGGTTGCGTTGGTCAGCCTCCACTGAGGTTGATGGTCGACCCCGTCGCCATCACTTATCTTAAGTGTATACTCATTCTCACCACATGCGGCATCACACGCATTCCCAGTAGCAGAAAAATAAACACGTATAGCAATTAGGAAAAGCAGTATATATATTTGTCTTAATCATCCCAATCTGTGGTATTCACACAAGTGAAGAAAAGGAAGACCGTGCCTAGACCTAACTTTGATCGGCCCCACGGTGGGTGCCACTTTTCTGTAGCGAGCGATTTTGGACGCGGTTCTTAAGCGCTGGTCGCTCTCTGCGGTTTGAGCTTTGACTACAGGTCGATTCATTTTTTATCCTATTGTGAGCTGAATAAGGAAGGGAAATAGATGTCTCCAATTAACCCTGCTTGCATACTGAGTTTAAACAATGGTCTGTTAGGTTACGGATGCTATCAATGTGGGGGGGCCTTTGTACTGGTTATTTGTATTTTCGCCAATACTGTTTTCTTTCTTTTTTACCTGGGCAGAAGGTTTCTGGCGGGGAACAAGGATTAGGATGTTAGGACTGATGCTTTTGAAATACTGCTTTTGATTGATGGAGATATGGGATTTGGGTTTTTTGTTTAGTGTGCTCGCTAAGATTTTTCTTTCAATCTTATGCCTACGTATTCCCATTTACCAAAACAGGGAAATCAGAGCGTTCGTAGTTCCTCCTATTCTATGGGAGGAAATTGGTTTTTGGTGTCTTGTTCAAAGCCCAAGACGTGAAGCGAAAGGTGGTTTGTATCTTGTTCAAAGCCCAAGATGTGAAGCTGAAAGGTCTATTTGTGTCTTGTTCAAAGCCCAAGACGTGAAGCTGAAAGACCTCGACTTTAGAGAGAATTTGTCATCTCTAAAGAGGGGAGAAGGAGAATTACTTTAACTGGGATACGCGGATCCGAGCAATGCCATAATTTCCGAAGAAAGGGTTTTAACCTGAAGGAGAAGACTTTAACTCAGTGTAGAGCAATGCCATCTTTCCTTAGGAATTTGTCATGCTAAAAGAGGGACAGTGGCGTGGATATAGATGATCCAGAGGCTTGCCACTTACAGCGATTAGATGAAGGGGAAGGAGTTGTTGATGTTTGTATACTATGAACGAGGCACAGCTTTGATGCTAAAAGGTTAATTGGATCAACCAGTGGTTTTCTTATACAAAGCCTAAGAGGAGGCTGATTTTGTGTCCTGTACAAAGCCCGGGAGAGAGGCTAAAAGATTTTGACCCGACGATGGAGTCTTTTGGTATGTCGTATAAAGCCCGAGATGGAGGCGATTGTTTGTTTGGCTCAATAAGAACCTTTTTGTATCTCGTACAAAGCCCGAGATGGAGGCGAAAGGGGGATTGACTCAACGAGGGAGTCTCTTATGTGTCTCGTACAAAGCCCGAGAGAGAGGCTAAACGTTGTTTGACTCCGCTGGGGAGAATCATTTGTACAAAACCCAAGAGAAGGCTAAGGTTGTTGTGTCAGTTAAGTGACAGGTCCAGTATACTGATTTTGAAAGAGAAAATCAGTTCTTATATGAGCATCACTGTACTCATGGGTTAGATCTGAGGATCGGGGTTATTTCCTTTTCTTTGGGGAAACTGGAAATCCAAAGGGTATTGAGACTGTCCGAGTCTGCGGGTTTTATCTTTCGTACTGTGCTTTTGAGAAACAGTAGTAGACTCTATGAAAGGACTGTTCTATGAGGATGACTAGGTTCTGTTCCTATACCTCTAGGAGGTCGTCGGGACAATTTGTACGAAGCCCAAGAGGAGGCTGGAAACTTTTAAGAAGTCGACGGGTCCTTGTACGAAGCCCAAGAGGAGGCTATCATTCCCGGAGGAAGAGATCGTTATACGAAGCCTAAGAGGAGGCTTTGAATACTTCTAAGAAGCCGTAGTGTCCTTGAATAATGCCCAAGAGGAGGCCGATGCTTTTAAGAAGCCCGTGGGTCTATCATCTCCTTTCCATTAGGAGAGATAACTCTTTTAAAGATAAAAACCACTGGTAAACGTGCGAGGTTTACTATCCAGTGACTTTTAGCTTTTAAGGAGGGTTCCTTAGTTAAGGTCCAAGATTATGACCGTAGTGGGTACCCAAACCCTGAGACATTCAAGGCAAGCTATCCACAAGGAATAGATCAAGTCAGGAAAGTTCGAGAATTTGGAAGAAACTCAAAGATGCCATTCACGGAGAATACATTCATCTTGGGGAGTAGAGCTTCTTGACGATTCCTAAGGAGGACAGCCGAAGAGAAGACTGTATCTGGTGCTCCTATTGGGGATCTAGGCGTCTATTTCTATGAATAAATGAAACGGTGTCACCTAGTTCTAGACGTAGTAGCCGGGGAAACTCTAAATATCTATACTATTATTACACAGTAGATATGAGTTTATGAAAGGAGACTTACAGTGAGCAGCCCCACAATACAGTTTATAATATGAAAGCAGTAAACGAAAGCGATAACCACTTACTCGGTTGGAGTGCTTCCATGCTGTTTGGTTAGTTGTTCAACAAAGAAAGATTGAAAACAACAGTATATTCAAAATCAAAGGAGAAAGTGCTTTGAAAAAGAAAGATTTGGGGCTTACAGCTCAAGGAGAGGCCCAGAGTTTTATCAGTGAGCGCACTGATTGACTTTGTACAGCGGGACTTATACAAGTGACTGGGGCCCAAAAAGGTTTTCTGTACAAAGGGATGGGTCTTACACTCTCTCAAGAGGCCCAAAAAGGTTTAAAGAAAAAAAGAGTGGGGCTTATAACACGAGGGTAGGCCCAAATGATTTTTTCGTTTAAAAATGGCGATCGCGCCGAGATTTTCTTTTAACGCGGAGGGACTTATACAATAAGTGAGGCCCAAAATGTTTTGGCTAAAAGGGGGATTGGGTCTTACACTCTAATAGAGGCCCAAAAGAGTTTTGAATGGGTCTTATAGCTTAAGGAGAAGCCCAGATGATTTTTATTTTTAAACGGGCGACGATCGCGCCGTTTACTTGTACAGAGGGACTTATACAATAAGTGAGGCCCAAAATGTTTTTGTACAAGGGGGGATGGGTCTTACACTCTCTCAAGAGGCCCAAAAAGTTTTTAAAGAACAGAAATGGGTCTTACTACTCGAGGGTAGGCCCAGATGATTTTTGAAAAGGCGACGATCGCGCCGTTTGTTTTTTGACGGTATCGGGACTTATACAATAAGTGAGGCCCAAAAATGATTTGGTCAAAAAAAGGATTGGGTCTTACACTCTAATAGAGGCCCAAAGTGTTTTGAAAATGATTTATGAGGGTTGAATTAATCTAAAACCCTAATTTGTTTTCAAAATGTATTTAATTGAATAAAAATTCAATTAAAATGATCAAAAATTGTTTAACACATGGAAAACAAATTGTGATCTTGGATTAATGCTTCAAAAATTAAGTATTGACCTACAAAATAATTAGAAAGCATTAAAAGTTGCAAAATCAATGTAGAAAAAATATTTAAAATGCCAAAAACAATCAAAATATTAATTCTTTACAAAAATATCAATTATATGAAATAAATAATATTTTTGGGATTTTTTGTGAAAATAAAATATTTTAACATTTTTGTGAATTATTACAAAAAGAATCAACTCAAAATCATTAAAACTCAGAGAGAAATTAATTTTTGAATCAATTAAACAAAATCACAAAATTCAAATATTTGAATATATGAAAAATGGCGCCAAGAACAGCTAAAGAACACGCGCGTGTTCTTGGTTTCTCATATTTGCATTTTCTATCCAATCTCCATGAATACGTAATCATATCATGTAATCCACATATCATTATGCTCGTCTCAACCTCACGATCATGTCTATGTACTTTAATTTCATTTAAATTAAACATATAACAAGAAATCACGAAGAGACCTCAAGAACCCTAATTTCTGCATGAAGGATAGGATTTTTGATACATGATTCAAACAATGCAATTAATTGAGGGAAAACATTCCATGCATGATTATGAACATATGGCCAAATTATTGTGCGAGGAAATATGCATAGATTGAGAGATGACCAAGTATGTGCTTACCTCAAGGCCGTGACAGCAAGTTCAAAGTGATTTTTGATTTGGAGGTGTTACAGATGAGTTGTGATGATCTGAACAGCTTCCCTACACCCTATGGAGTGTGTTTGAATGCTTGGACTTGATTGAAATTGGCTGAATCAATTCATGGCATATCAGCTGTAACTTGATTGAAAATTTGAGCAACCAGCTGGTGATTTTGTGAAATTGATGTTTCAGTAGTAATCTAAGTGTTTGATTAGCTCATATGTGATGTATGTGAGGTGTGTGAGTGATTGGTTTGATTGGAATTGCTCTCAAACTCAAAACCCGATAGTGACTTGCCTTAGAAGGCAAAATTGGAGTGAAAGAAGAGATTTTGAGGAAAGCATCTGTTAGATGGCTTTGGTGTACTCAAACTGACCACAATTGAGCTCTATTTATAGTAGAGCAAGTTTGTTTTGCAAGGAATAATGCATGGCAGCTGGTAAGTAGGTTTGGCCAATGTTGGCAAATGAAAATCCAAGTCTCCTCTAGCCATTGACTAGAGGTTAGGGCACAGAGCTTTGGTTCCCTTGGTCTTGGATAAGTCTTGACTGATTTCAGATGAGAATGGCTCAGTCCATGCCACCTTGATGGTTCCATTGAATGCCTCATTCCAAATTTGAAGTCTTGTCCCTATTTTGGCCATTCTAGGTTCAACATGTTATTTCTTGTTCCATGGACTTTGGAGGCTTGGCTCAGTGATTGTCCCCTTTAGATTCAATCCTCTGAGGTGTCCAAGTGGATAGGAGCAAATGAATTTGGCTGATTTTGGCAAATCGACCAAAGTTGCAAATTCTGCCTTGCCTTGACAGACTTCAGCAAGGAAACTTGGCAATGTTGTATCTCATGGTGTAGGTTGAATTTGGCAATGTTCTTGGCCATTTTGGAAAGCTCTTACATGATACAACAACTGTTTGAACAAGTTTGGTTTTGATCTCTTTTGATTCCAAGTGAAAAATCCCCCTACATTTGGCAAAAAGTGAGGCAGAATCTGACTTAGTGAAAATTTCACTAAGTGTTGGAAAAAGTGACATTTTCACTTTTCAGCCACTTTGATCATTCCATAACTCAAAATCCTTAATGAATTGGAATGACTTGTAGTTGAAGTTTTTGTAGGTGATAATGAGGGCTACAAATCCATCTTTGGATGAGAAAAAATGGCCTTGTGGTTTAGGAGTTATGGTCCTCCAAAGTTGGTACCTTTGCCACTTTATTTTTAACTTAGAAAAATTTCTAAGTTTTATGGTTACCCCTTTTACAAGTTATCTCACTTTTCTTGATTTTTCTTGATGAATGATGATTCAAATCATACATTAACATCATTTTAGGGTTAAAAATCCATTTTGGTGAAAAATCTCAAAAAGTCAAAGTTGACTTTTGTGCACAGTTGACTTTTTATCAGATGAATTCCAAACTGTGCAATTCTTCAGGAAATCATGTCCTTGACCTAAATCAAACTTGATGGACATGTTCCATGGGTGTCATAGGGTATATTCAATCATGTATTAGGGTTTGGGAGCATGTCCAGGTCAAAAGTCAAAGTTACAGTTGACTTTTCCCTTAAAACCCTAATTGTGGTGCAGATGAAATTGAGACTTGTTGCTCAAACTTCTAGGATTAATCCATTGTCCCAAATGGATCAATATGGTACATTAGAGACCCTCAAATCATCTCTTGAGGTCTTAGCTCATGGTTTGTCCCAAAAGTCAACTTAGGGGTGAATTAGGTCAAGAAACCCTAATTCCTGATTTTTGATGAATGCATCCCCTGAGGCAAAATTGACTTGATGCATGGGTTCATGAGGTTCCATGAAGTATATTAGGTTATGTTTTGGATCATTGCCTTGTGCCCAGATGAATATTTCCATCTGGAGGCCCTGGTCGACCAAAACCCTAATTTGGTGACACTGTCGATCTTGAGACTTGATCCACCTAGAAGGGAGCAGCCTTGTGCTTAATCCTTGAAGTGTGAGTCCCTTTTGGTCCATTGTGGATGTTTGAGAGGTTTAGACAAGTTGAAGATCATGTCATTTCTTGATTGGTCCTTTGTCTAAGCACTCAGAGAGGGCTTGAAACCCTAATTTTGATTGTAGTGGATGCTCACCCATCTTTGGGGAGACTAATGAAGCATAAAGGTACATCCATATTGTGATGGTGATTTTCACAATGATGGGAAATCTAAGTGGTCAAAATTTGGGGTATTACAAGATCCCATCAATCTGGGCATTAATGAAAGCTAAGTTAACAGAAGCTGAATGATGTCAAAGTCGGCATGACAAACTGAATCTGATCGAAGAAAAATGAATAACGGCTCTATGCCACGGTTAGTTTTATCAACAGAGAATGAAGAAGGCGTTTGACAAAAAGGTCTGACCTCGCGTCTTTAGGAAAAGAGACCTCGTGCTCAAGAAGATACATTCATTTCTCACTGACTCTCGGGGCAAATGGACTCCAAATTACGATGGCCCCTATGTGGTCAAGAATGCTTTCTCAGGCGGTGCCTTGAGACTCGCAACCATGGACGGAGAAGAATTTTCCTACCCCACAAATGTTGATGTAGTCAAGAAATACTTCGCCTAAACAAAAAAAAACGTCTCGGTGGATTGAAAACCCGAAAGGGCGGTCCAGGAAAAAATTAGAGACATAATCAAAAATCATCTCGGTGGATTGGAATCTCAAAGTACAATCCAGGCAATAGTTAGGGATTAATGGCAAGTAACTACGTCTAACAATGGGGCAAATTCCCCAGCAGCAGCAATGCCATCCACCAGAAAACTCCAGTCAGGGTCATCTTCGACAGAAGCTCAAGATGTCCCGAATTCAAAGTTGGTAGAAGGATAGTGGTCGTTATGTTTCAATGTAGCCCTCTTCCCTTAAATTACCATTTTCTAACTTTGTAAATATTCTATGGAATCACGCATTTGGCTGATTTCCTTCCTATCAATAAAATTTGAGCCCTTGTGCTTTTGTTTGCAATTCTTATTTGTTTTAGCTTTACCGAATGACATTTTAAATATGATCAACAATTCTTGAAATAGAACAAAAATGAATTTACTTATAAATTTTTTCTGCTTTTAAAATAAAGATGGCAATTCTTTTGACTGTTGAACATCAAAAGAACATCAATTGCTTCTCCAAAGGGTTTGAACTTCAAAGTGCAGAATCAAAGTACTCCTTTTAAACTAGTACACCTGAACGAAGGATCAACTGTGTCGGATGTGATTATTCCGTCCAACACCCCCGACAGAGTTCTTATCTCCTAAGCCCGACCAACGGTGTTCCCCACAGGGACTATCTCTCCTAAGCAAGGCAGAATTGCTATCTTGGACCGAACGGTATTTCTTCGTTCCCTGCAGTGGCCGAGTATCCAATAGTGTTCATCTACTAGTTTGTATGTCACTTCAGTTTTGTCAGCATATACATACATACATCATGCATTATTGATTTGCATTCACATTCATATTGCATCACTATCACTCTAGTCGGTCTTGTCCCCTAGTGATAGAAGTCCTCTCAATCGAGTTGTCAGTTCTTTCCTCGTCAGGAAATGTTGCGTCTAAATAATCTCTCTCCTCCAGTTTATTTCTGGGATGAAGTTGGTCCTCGACCACTTTGATAACTTGAACCTCTGAAAGCAAGAAAACTTTTGACAAATGTCACTCTTCATCATAGAAGATGATATCTTCACTTTACCAGATTAAGGAAAATCCCTAGAGAAAGCCTTACAACCAAAGATTCTCAGCAACACATTAATTTGTCTCTCCAAGAGAGTCATTGTTAATGAGGTCATCAGTACCTCAAATTGGGGAACATTGTATGGCATTTCTCTGAGAAGATCTCGTAGAAAAATATGATGTAATATCCCCAAGCAGAAAGCAGTCTCTCAAGAGACTCGTTTTCCCCAGTAGGGTCGACAAATGGCGTCTCCAAATAGAGAAGTTTGTACACCTCTACAACTCAGATGGATGGGTTTCCCTAGCAAGTCTAACATTAAAACTTTTTCCCATCAAATGGCATCTCCCCAGGAAAATTCGGCGAGAAGTTTGAGGAAAACCGCTACAAATAGCGTACCTTGTCAAGAAAGTTTATTGATAAAAGAAACTGAGACCAGTTCCTTGGTAAGAAACCAGGATCGAGGGGAGGTTTTGTAACGCCCCAGTTTTGGTTAGATTTATTTAATCGAGTCGATTTAATTATTTTTATTATTATATTATTTTATTCTTGTCATTTATTTGGCAATATATTATTTTTCATTGTTGTTATGTTTTATCGCGTTTTGGGAGCGTTTGCGAGATATTTGAGTGTAGGGGTATTTTGGTCATTTTACTTATTTTTCTTAAGTTAGTAACATAGAGAGAAAAATAGAGAGAAAGAAAAAGAGAAGGAGGAAAAGAGAAAGAAAAGAAGAAAAGAGGGAAAAACTTGGAGAGAAAGAAATTGAATCAACCGACTTTTTAAAACACGATTAATCGGGTAATGGTGCGAAACTCGATTATCTTATACTTGTGTATGATTATGTATGTATGTATTTGTTTGTTGTTGGGTTGAAATTGGATATAGAACCAAAACCATTAATATGTTGAGATTGTTAGAATTTGATTAAATTGTGTCTGAAATCATGTTTTAAGGTTCCTTATTGTTGATACATGTTAGATAGAGGTTGTTGGGCATTGAATTGGTAATTTTCTGGTGTTTAGATGAGATTTGGGAGTGTTTTTGGTTGATTTCGCAGTAGAAAATTATGCAGGAAAAATTCTGGGTTGTCGCTGCCGTTACGCGTATCAGGCAAGGCAATACGCGTATTGGGTTGGGCAATACGCGTATGGCAGGTGCAATTGAGGGCAATACGCGTATGGAAATCCATTTTTCTCGGCCATCTGCTGAAATGCGTAATCGTACGCGTATGAGGCTGGGCATTACGCGTATGGCTCAGGGCAATACGCGTATGGCCAGCGAGGGTGCAAAATTTTGCCATTTCGCGATTCGTTTTCTTTTTAATTCCATAACTTGTGTTCCGATTATCCGTTTTGAACATCCTTGGTATCATTGGAAAGCTATTGAGATGTTCTTTCTTATCAAAATGGTTTTGAGATTGTTGGCCGATTTAATTATGTCGGGAATTTGGAAATGTGTCGTTTTGTCGACTTTTACCATTTTAATTGTGTGTATTTGATGTGTTATCATGCAATGTGCTTTTGATATATACCGTATGACTTGTATGTTGTTGTATGGTGTAAATGCATGTGATGAAACGTTATGATGATGGTTTGTGGCCTAAGGGCAAGAAAATGCATTGTGTTGTGTTTGATTGTATATGCATGATTATGGATGGGTATATGTGTGCATTTGAATGTCATGAGTCATTGTATGCCAAGCATCATGATATGCATTCTTGTGATGTCGTGTGCCCTAGTGGGTGTGCGACAAAATGATTCCAGAGGGAATCCGCTATAACATCGTGTGCTTTATACAAAGAGGTGTGAGCAATGATTATGGACGATCGTGTACCTTATACAAAGAGGTGTGAGCGATCAGGTCGTGTGCCTTATACAAAGAGGTGTGAGCGATCCATAAATGTCGTGTGCCTTATACAAAGAGGATGTACAATCCAAAAAAGAACATATACATATACACATAAACACAAACGATCTCCCCGACTACCCGGTGCTACATATCAGAGCCGACTGACAAAAGAATGAACACCTAAGCTTCACAAAAGACCTCCAGCATCTAATCTGCAATGCCTCATAGAGCATTTGAAACAGCAGAAGGGTGAGAAACACAATTATAATATAATTGCATACACGACGGGGAGTTACACTAAGTAACAAGCGATGATTCCAACAGTTCCTGAGTGAACTAATGATGAGAATGATGGATGGAACGGTACCGCATTGCATTTGCATAGAGTCGTTGTGTCGGTCTCTTTGCATTTGCATAAATCATGAATGGATTGATTTTGTGTGGAATTGTGAATGGAATTGATGAGTTGGGATATATATATATATATATATATATATATATATTGGTGATAAATGAATTGAGCTTGGTTGATATACCTTGGTGATGGATATATGAGATATGGATTGTGTTGTTTTGTATTTGAATTCTGGTGTAAGTTGTGGTGAGACTATTTTACATGTGTACTTTTGTGTTATTATATAATTGTATGCAATTATATTATAATTGTGATTCTCACCCTTCTGCTGTTTCAAATGCTCTATGAGGCATTGCAGATTAGATGCTGGAGGTCTTTTGTGAAGCTTAGGTCTTCATTCTTTTGTCGGCCGGCTCTGATATGTAGCACCGGGTAGTCGGGGAGATCGTTTGTGGTTATGTGTATATGTATATGTTCTTTTTTTGGATTGTACATGTATGACTCTGTATATGATAGACAAACTTTTATGTTATATATATATATATATGAGGTTTCAGTTGCAGATTTTCCGCTTTTATTCTGTATCTAAATTGTGGGTGTTAGGAACTGAGTTCCTCTGTTATGTGCTACCTGATTGTTGCATATCTATATGAGCAGGTTGTTGTATTTTGTTTCAATTGATGTGACGCCTCCGTCTATGCCATGAATGTTTAATTATACTCTGATTATTTGTTATCGCTTTAATTAATTGGGGGTATAGATTGGGGGTGTTACATTAAGTGGTATCAGAGCCAGTTTTGTCAGTTTGTGTCAGTTTGTGCCAGTCCGTGTCGGTCTTTGTGTTTGGGTGAGCTGTTTGTTTAACCATAGTTGTTGTTATTGGATATGAACAGAATATGGTTGGTAGGAATGATACTGCTTTGGCTACTGCTATGTAGGTTATGGCTCAGGCTATGCGGGGTGCACCTAATACCGGTGTGAATGATGAGTTCAGGAAGAACAAACCGCCTGTCTTCAAAGGGAGACATGATCCTGATGGTGCTCAGATTTGGCTTAAGGAGATTGAAAGAATATTTCGAGTAATGGACTGTGTTGAGGAACATAAGGTGAGATTGGGTACTCACATGTTGCAGGAGGAGGCTGATGATTGGTGGGTTAATGCGCGTCATGTTTAGGAAGCTACAGGTGAAGAGGTCACTTGGGCTTTGTTTAGCAGGGAGTTTTTGAGGAAGTATTTTCCTGAAGATGTTAGAGGAAAGAAAGAGATAGAGTTCTTGGAGTTGAAACAAGGTAACATGTCTGTTGTTGATTACACTGCTAGGTTTATGGAGCTTGTTCAGTTTTATCCACATTATGCTGAAGCAACTGCAGAGTTTTCCAAGTGTGTGAAGTTTGAGAACGGATTGCATCTTGAGATCAAGCAGGAAATCGGTTATCAAAGGATTAGGAAGTTTTCAAATTTGGTGGATTGTTGTAGAATTTACGAGGAGGATAGCAAAGCTCGTTCTACTCACTATAAGAGTGTGAACGAAAGAAAAGGGAAGCAACCGTTTCGTGGTGGTCCTTATGTGTTACCAGCTGATAAGGGTAAGAAAATGGGTAGTTTTGATAAAAGGCCAAGTGGGGGAGGTATGTCTAATCCTCTGAGATGTTATAGGTGTGGTGACTTAGGACATCATCAGTTTAAATGTAGAAAGGATATGAGGAAGTGTTCCAATTGTGGAGGTTTAGGACATGTCGCAGCTGATTGTAAGAAGAATGTGGTGAAGTGTTTCAACTGTGGTGAACCTGGTCATGTTAGTACTAAGTGTCTGAAACCAAAGCAGGCTCAGGCTGGAGGGAAAGTATTTGCATTAGCAGGAACTCAGACTACTAGTGCAGACCGTCTGATCAGAGGTACATTTTTTATTATTAGTACTCCTTTAGTTGCTATTATTGATACCGGAGCGACTCATTCGTTTATTTCGTCTGAGTGAACGAAGCGTTTGAATCTTTTGTTGTCTTGGATGGGTGGAGATATGGTTATTGATACTCTAGCAATGGGGTCGGTAACTACTTCTTTGGTTTGTTTAAGTTGTCCCTTGACCATTTATGGTAAAGATTTTGAGATGGATTTGATGTGTTTGCCATTGGAGGGTTTAGATGTGGTTCTGGGAATGAACTGGTTGCTGTTCAATCGGGTTCATATTGATTGTTATCATAAGTTAGTAAGATTTCCTTCTCTTGAGGAAGACGAGGAATCGAGTTTCTTATCTACCAAAGAGTTGAAGAAACTTTTGGCGGATGAAGCTTAGTTGTTCGGATTATTTGCATCATTGACAGTGGATAGTCAAGTTGCACTTGATGTGTTTCTAGTTGTGTGTGATTTTCCAGAGGCGTTTCCAGAGGATATTTCAGATGTTCTGCCAGAGAGAGAGGTGGAGTTTTCTATAGATCTAGTTCCTGGTACTAGACCTGTGTCTATGGCACCATATCGTATGTCGGCATCTGAGTTGGTTGAGTTAAAGAAGCAGTTGAATGAATTATTAGAAAAGAGGTTTATGAGGCCGAGTGTATCGCCTTGGGGTGCTCCAGTTTTATTGGTGAAGAAGAAAGATGGGAGTATGCGATTGTGTATTGATTATCGCCAGCTGAATAAGGTGACGATTAAGAATAAGTATTCTCTTCTGAGAATTGATGATCTGATGGACCAGTTGGTAGGTGCGTGTGTGTTTAGTAAAATTGATTTGAGGTTAGGTTATCATCAGATTAGGGTGAAAGAGGAAGATATTCAGAAGACGGCTTTTAGGACACGCTACGGACATTACGAATATTTTGTGATGTCGTTCGGGGTTTCTAATGCGCCGGGTGTGTTTATGGAGTATATGAATCGTTTTTTCAATAGCATTTGGATCGATTTGTTGTTGTGTTTATTGATGACATCTTGATTTATTCTAAGTCCCGGGAGGAACATGCGGAACATTTGCGTGTTGTGTTGCAAATTTTGAAGGAAAGGAGACTTTTTGCCAAGTTGTCCAAGTGTGAGTTCTGGTTGTCAGAAGTGAGTTTTCTTGGGCATGTGATTTCAGGTAATGGTATTGTTGTGGATCCATCTAAAGTAGATGCAGTTCTACAATGGGAGGCTCCTAGATCTGTTACTGAAATTAGAAGCTTTTTGGTTTTAGCTGGATATTATCGAAGATTCATTAAAGGTTTTTCCAAGTTAGCACTTCCTTTGACCCAGCTGACTTGTAAAGGTAAAGCGTTCATTTGGGATATTCAGTGCGAGGAAAGTTTTAGTGAGCTGAAGAGAAGATTGACTACAGCTCCGATTTTGGTCTTACCGAATCCTACTGAACCATTTGTGGTGTATTGTGATGCGTCTTTGATTGGTTTATGTGGAGTGTTGATGCAAGAAGGTAAGGTTGTGGCTTATGCTTCGAGACAATTGAGGATTCATGAGAAGAATTACCCTACTCATGATTTGGAATTAGCAGCAGTGGTTTTTGTATTGAAAATTTGGAGGCATTATCTCTATGGTGCAAGATTCGAAGTCTTTAGTGATCATAAAAGTTTGAAATACTTGTTTGATCAGAAAGAGTTGAATATGAGGCAACGTGGATGGTTGGAATTTTTGAAGGACTACGATTTTGGTTTGAATTACCATCCTGGTAAAGCTAATGTGGTAGCCGATGCGTTGAGCCAGAAGTCCTTGCATATGTCTGCTCTGATGGTTAAAGAGTGGGAACTTTTGGAAGCATTTAGAGATTTGAGTTTGGTGTGTGAATTGACATCTGATAGCGTGAGGCTTGGTATGTTAAAGGTTACTAATGATTTTCTGTTAACCGTTAGCGAGAAACAGAAGTTGGATGTGAAATTTGTTAATTTGATGACGGTTGGAGATCAAAGTGTGAATGGTGACTTTAAAGTGGATGATAAGGGTGTTTTGAGATTCTATGGTAGAATTTGTATTCCTGATGATTCGGACTTGAAAAAGATGATTTTAGAGGAAGGACACCGGAGTATTTGAGTATACATCCGGGAGCTAATAAGATGTATCAAGATTTGAAGAAGATCTTTTGGTGGTCCGGATTAAAGAGGGATGTGGCTCATTTTGTTTATGCGTGTTTGACGTGTCAGAAGTCAAAGGTAGAACATCAGAAGCCTAGTGGATTGTTACAACCGTTGGATATTCCCGAGTGGAAATGGGACAGCATTTCTATGGATTTTGTGACAGGGTTGCCGAATACACAGAGGGGACATAATGCCATTTGGGTAGTTGTGGATAGGCTGACTAAATCGGTGCATTTCATTCCGATTGACATCAGTTTTTCTTTGGAAAGATTGGCTGAGATTTATATCCATGTGATTGTGAAGCTACATGGTGTTCCGTTGTGTATTGTTTCAGATCGAGATCCGAGTTTTATTTCCAGATTTTGGGAAAGCTTGCAAAAGGCGTTAGGTTCCAAGTTGAGATTGAGTTCGGCTTATCATCCGCAGACGGATGGTCAGACCGAGAGAACTATTCAGTCGTTGGAAGATTTGCTGAGAGCTTGTGTTCTTGAGTAAGGTGGTGCTTGGGATAATTATCTTTCGTTGGTGGAATTCATGTATAACAACAGTTTCCATTCGAGTATTGGAATGGCACCTTTTGAAGCATTGTATGGAAGAAGATGTCGAACACCTTTGTGTTGGCATGAATCGGGTGAGAGTTCGGTGGTTGGACCGGAGTTAGTGCAACAGACTACGGACAAGGTGAAACTTATTCGTGAGAAGATGAAGGATTTTCAGAGTAGGCAAAAGAGTTATCATGATCGAAGGAGGAAAGATCTTGAGTTTCAAGAAGGCGATCATGTATTTTTTAGAGTTACACCGGTGACGGGTGTTGGTCGTGCGTTGAAGTCGAAGAAGCTTACTTCTCGGTTTATTGGTCCTTATCAGATATCCGCGATAATGGGTGCTGTGGCTTATCGGGTGGCGTTGCCGCCGAGTCTTTTGAATTTGCACGATGTGTTCCATGTTTCACAGCTTCAGAAGTATGTTCCGGATCCGTCGCATGTGATTCCGATGGATGAAGTGGAGGTAAGGGAGAACCTTACGGTTGAGGCATTACCAGTGAGAATTTTGGATCGCGAGTTGAAGCGGTTAAGAGGCAAGGATATTGCGCTTGTGAAAGTAGCGTGGGGAGGCGCTGCTGAGGGCAATTTGACTTGGGAGTTGGAGAGTCGAATGCGGGAGTCGTATCCGGAGTTGTTCGTCTCAGGTAATATTTTCGAGGACGAAAATTTCTAAGTGGGGGAGAGTTGTAACGCCCCAGTTTTTGTTAGATTTATTTAATCGATTCGATTTAATTATTTTTATTATTATATTATTTTATTCTTGACTTTTATTTGGCAATATATTATTTTTCATTATTGTTATGTTTTATCGCGTTTTGGGAGCATTTGCGAGATATTTGAGTGTAGGGGTATTTTGGTCATTTTACTTATTTTTCTTAAGTTAGTAACATAGAGAGAAAATAGAGAGAAATAAAAAGAGAAGAAGGAAAAGAGAAAGAAAAGAAGAAAAGAGGGAAAAACTTGGAGAGAAAGAAATTGAATCAACCGACTTTTGAAAACACGATTAATCGGGTAAGGGTGCGAAACTCGATTATCTTATACTTGTGTATGATTATGTATGTATGTATTTGTTTGTTGTTGGTTTGAAATTGGATATAGAACCAAAACCATTAATATGTTGAGATTGTTAGAATTTGATTAAATTGTGTCTGAAATCATGTTTTAAGGTTCCTTATTGTTGATACATGTTAGATAGAGGTTGTTGGGCATTGAATTGGTAATTGTCTGGTGTTTAGATGAGATTTGGGAGTGTTTTTGGTTGATTTTGCAGTATAAAATTATGCAGGAAAAATTCTGGGTTGTCGCTGCCGTTACACGTATCAGGCAAGGCAATACGCGTATCGGGTTGGGCAATACGCGTATGGCAGGTGCAATTGAGGGCAATACGCGTATGGAAATCCATTTTTCTCGGCCATCTGCTAAAATGCGTAATGGTACGCGTATGGGGCTGGGCATTACGCGTATGGCTCAGGGCAATACGAGTATGGCCAGCGAGGGTGCAGAATTTTGCCATTTCGCGCTTCCTTTTCTTTTTAATTACATAACTTGTGTTTCGATTATCCGTTTTGAACATCCTTGGTATCATTGGAAAGCTATTGAGATGTTCTTTCTTATCAAAATGGTTTTGAGATTGTTGGCTGATTTAATTATGTCGGGAATTTAGAAATATATCGTTTTATCGACTTTTACCATTTTAATTGTGTGTATTTGATGTGTTATCATGCAATGTGCTTTTGATATATATTGTATAACTTGTGTGTTATTGTAAGATGTAAATGCATGTGATGAAACGTTGTGATGATGGTTTGTGGCCTAAGGGCAAGAAAATGCATTATGTTGTGTTTGATTGTATATGCATGATTATGGATGGGTATATGTGTGCATTTGAATGTCATGAGTCATTGTATGCCAAGCATCATGATATGCATTCTTGTGATGTCGTGTTCCCTAGTGGGTGTGAGCGACGAAACGATTCCAGAGGGAATCCGCTATAACATCGTGTGCCTTATACAAAGAGGAGTGACCGATGATTATGGACGATCGTGTGCCTTATACAAAGAGGTGTGAGCAATCCATAAACGTCGTGTGCCTTATACAAAGAGGTGTGAGCGACGGGGAACATCGTTTGCCCGACGGGGAATTACACTAAGTAACAAGCGATGAGTCCAATAGTTCCCGAGTGAACTAATGATGAGAATGATGGATGGAACGGTACCGCATTGTATTTGCATAGAGTCATTGTGTCGGTCTCTTTGCATTTGCATAAATCATGAATGGATTGATTTTGTGGGGAATTGTGAATGGAATTGATGAGTTGAGATATATATATATATATATATATATATATATATATATATATATATATATATATATATATATATATATATATATATATATATATATATATATATATATATATATATATATATATATTGGTGATAAATGAATTGAGTTTGGTTGATATACCTTGGTGATGGATATATGAGATATGCATTGTGTTGTTTTGTATTTGAATTCTGGTGTAAGTTGTGGTGAGAATATTTTACATGTGTACTTTTGTGTTATTATATAATTGTATGCAATTATATTATAATTGTGTTTCTCACCCTTCTGCTGTTTCGAATGCTCTATGAGGCTTTGTAGATTAGATGCTGGAGGTCTTATTGTGAAGCTTAGGTCTTCATTCTTTTGTCAGTCAGCTCTGATATGTAGCACCGGGTAGTCGGGGAGATCGTTTGTGGTTATGTGTATATGTATATGTTCTTTTTTTGGATTGTACATGTATGACTCTGTATATGACAGATAAACTTTTATGTTATATATATATGAGATTTCAGTTGCAGAATTTCCGCTTTTATTCTGTATCTGAATTGTGGGTGTTAGGAACTGAGTTCCTCTGTTATGTGCTACCTGATTGTTGCATATCTATATGAGCAGGTTGTTGTATTTTGTTTCAATTGATGTGACGCCTCCGTCTATGCCATGAATGTTTAATTATACTCTGATTATTTGTTATCGCTTTAATTAATTGGGGGTATAGATTGGGGGTGTTATAGGTTTATTTCAGAAACTTAGACCAGTTCCTTGGTAGGAAACCAGGATCGAGGGGAAGTTTATTTCAGAAACTGAGACCAGTTCCTTGGTAGGAAACCAGGATCGAGGGGAAGTTTACCTTTTCTAAGTATCATTGCTTAGCAAAAGAAGATGGACTGGCAAACTGCCATTCATAACCACTATCAAAATTCTGCGTATTTCGATATTTAATCATCTTGCACTCCGAATGCCCGAATACCTTCGCCATTCACACCTTCAGATCCAAGAAGATTAAATAGGGGCATCTGTCATACCCCAAATTTTGACCACTAAGATTTCCCATCATTGTGTAAATCATCACCACAATATGGATGTATCATTATGCCTAATCAGTCTCCCCAAAGATGGTTGAACATTCACTACAATAAAGAATTAGGGTTTCAAGCCCTCCCAGAACACTTAGACAAAAGATCAATCAAGAAATGACATGATATTCAACTTGTCTAACCTCTTAAAACATCCACAAAGGATCAATAGGAATACCACATCAAAAATCGAGCACACAGATGTGACATTCCAAGTGGTTCGAGCCTCAAAACACCCGACATTGCCGAATTAGGGTTTTGGTCAACCAGGGCCTCCAGATGGAAATCTTCCTCTGGGCATGAGCCAATGCTTCAAAGCATAACCTAAGATACTCCAAGGGACCTCATGGACCCAATCATCAAGTCAATTTAACCTCAGGGGATGCATTCACACAAAAATCAAGAATTAGGGTTTCTTGATCTAATTCACCCCTAAGTTAAATTTTGGGACAAAACATAAGCCAATACCTCAATGCATGATTTGAGGGTCTATAACACACTATATTGATCCATTTGCAACAATGGATTGATCCATGAAACTTGATCAATAAGTTTCATTTTCATCTGGACCACAATTAGGGTTTTGAGGAAAAAGTCAACTGTACCTTTGACTTTTGATCCAGGACATGCTCCTAAACCTTGGGACATGATTCAATACACCCTATATCACCTATGGAATCCATCTATTAAGTTTGATTTAGGTCAAGGACTTGATTTCATAGAGGATCGCACTGTTTGGAATTCATTCGATAAAAAGTCAACTGTGCACAAAAGTCAAAGTTTGACTTTTTGAGATTTTTCACAATTATTGTTCCTTAACCCTAAAATGGTGTTAATGTGTGAGTAGAATCATCATTCATCAAGAAAAATCAAAGAAAGTGGGATAACTTGTAAAAGGGGTAACCATGAAAAACTTAGAATTTTTCTAAGTTATGAAACAAAGTGGCTAGGGTACCAACTTCCAAGGATCATAACTTGAGATCCAAGCAACCATTTTGAATGATCCAAAGATGGATTTGTAGCTCTCATTGCACACTTTAAAAGTTTCAACTACACCTCATTCCAATTCCTCATGAATTTTAAGTTATGGAGTGACCAAAATGACAAAAACATGAAAATGCCACTTTTTCCAACACTTAGTGAAATTTTCACTAAGTCAGAATCTGTTTCACTTTTTTCAAAAGTAGGGGCATTTTTCACTTGGATCCAAAAAGTGTCAAGACAAAATATGATCACACATATGTTGTATCATATGAGAGCTTTCCAAAATGGCCAAGAACTTCATCAAATTCCATCTGAGCTAAGAATTATGACAGCTGCAACATGCCTTGCTGCAAACTGTCTTGGCAAGGCAGATTTGTGCATAAAGGCTCAATTTGCTCAAATTGTACAATTCCAAACATGCTTATCTATCTGCACACCTCAAGGGGGAACAACCAAGGGACAAGAACTGATTCATCAGCCTCCCAAGTCCAAGATTCCCAAAGTAGCATGCCAAACCCTAAAAAGCCTAAAAGAGACCAAGACTCCAATTTTGTTTCCAAGCATTTAATGGATGCACCAAGGTGACATGAACTGAGTCATTTCCAACTGAATGAGTCAAGGATAAGCTCTCAATCAAAGAACCATAGGCTTGTGCTCTAACCTCTAGTCAATGGCTAGAGGAGACTTAAGATTCTAAAGTGATCCAATTAGCCAACAACCTGCTGTAATACCCCAAAATTTGCTCTCCCTCTTTGTCATCATAGCATGGCATTATCATCTATCATATCATATCCACCTCATTAACATTACATTGCATTTAACATAGAAAAATGAAGCATAGCATCCTTCTTACCATCAGGGCATGTGATCAGGTGGAAGGTGGACAATCAAGGAATCATTCAAAGCACAAAAAGGTCAATCAAGTTTCCTCAAGGCAAGCCAAGAGGCCTTTCATGTCTCATACTATCTCAATGGAACATCCACAACCTCAAGAATGAGAGAATCAATGGGAGATTGAAGCACTACATCTTTCACTATGCAAGAGGTTCAAAAAATGAAGGAAAACCCTCAAAAGAGATAGCTCATTGATCCAAAATCATCCTCAAATGGCATATATCATCATCTTTTAAGAGGATACATAACATACTCTGAGGAATTGGAAATTGAAGACTGCACATTTTTCTCCTAGGAGGTGGGCACCAAAACTAGGGTTTCTAATAAAATCAGGGAATTTTTTATTTTTTGGACCAAATTTGATGTCATGGTATTTCATATGTCCCTAAGTGTATGGAGGTGGAAAATTGCTTCTCAATTGGTTTTGGAAGTGGTTCAATTGGAAGAAAGATCAGAAATCAGGAAAATTGGGGCCAAGTCAAATAATCAGAGGAAAAAGTCAACTCTTGACTTTTTTAGCCCAAAATCATGAAATTCATGTTACATATGTCCAATGTACAAAATTTGATCAAGAAACTCCAAAGGAATCATGAAAAAATCAAGATGTAAAAAGTTGCCATTTTTGGATGAAGAAGGGTTACTAAATATAGCAAGTTTTGGCCATTTTGCATCAGAGTTTGAGCCAAGGCCATTTAAAATTGGGGCATCAAATGAAAATTCCACTCGGCCATAACAAAAGATCTTGTTTCAAGCTTCAAATCCATGTGTGGAACATCTCCATTGGATAAAAATTGAGTGAGATATGATTGATCAAAGTTTGAGCAAAGTAGGTTCAAAACTAGGTCATGACCAAGACTTTCAGGGCACGCGCGCAGTCATTTTAACAAACATGTGGTGGGCCAAATGTCCACTCATTTTTCTCATGGTTAAAGGCCTCAAATGAAAAATCTTTCAACATGAAAGTTGTTCCTCTAGGTGAGATCTTTAAGATTGGTGTTCATGTTTTTTTCACTTGATCAAAGGGGAAGAAGTTATGTTGAGTCCAATGTGCTTTGATCATGCTGAAAACCTAGGGGCCATGTTACCTTGTCAACCAACCTTTGCCACGCCCTCATACCAGTTCCAAACCTATGTGTTATAAGTCTTTTTTCAACTTCTTCCAAGCATCATTTCACTTCATTTTTCATACCAAACATGTAGCATTACATCTCCCCTTTCCAATGACTCCAAAAACACACCAATTCATTCATTGAGCAGAGAGAAAAACTTCCTCAAACCACCTCATGTTGGCACTGGTGCATTGACAGTTTAGTGCATGATTTTGGCTCAGTCATCCCACAAACACTTCACGAATTTTATTTCCCCATTTAGTCAAGCATATGTTACTTACACAATGTACACTATCACGTGCCATACATGGGAATAGAAAGAACAAACTTTCTTAGCAAGTTTCTGTCACAATAACCTTACCACCTCAGCTTCACTCTCATCCTCACCACAACTGTTATGAGCTTGACCTCACCATAACCCAACCTTGGCTACTCGCCCCTAACTAACTTGACTCAGTTAGTTAGGGTGGACTCAGTTTAACCACCTTGACTCACTTAACTCCACTCACTAAACCATGATTAGAGCTCACCATAAATAGAAGTCACACTCTCCAATTTGGGGGCTAGCTTCATTTTTCTCATTTTTCACTCTCCCTCTCAAACACTCTCGCATTCTCTCCACCATCTCTCTCTGCTCGAATCTTCATTCACCTTCATTTACTTCATCTTCATCATCATCAATGGCACAAGACTGAAGTAAGAACCATCAAAATCCACATGAATTCCTCAAGTGAAGCTTCATCAACATTTTGATTCTCTCTGCTTTCAATATCTCAAGGCTCAACTGCATTTATTTTGCACGAATCAAGCTCCATATCAAGAGTGGATCTCTGGTTTTCTTTTGCTTCAAGGATCTGCAAACTTCAGGTTTCAATCACTCCAACTCTATTGCATTGTTTTAGCTTGTTTCTATATGGTTTAAAGCTTATTAGAAGTTGCGTGAGTCCTGGCTAGTTGATAGGCTCTTTAGGAGTTTAGGTGTGATTTTAGGGCAAATTGTTTTGGCTCGGTTTGTGTTATGTGTGCATGATCTATGAGAAATAATGGTGTATTCTTGATCTCCATAGCTTCCTCTTCATTTTGGTATATGAATGATGCATTTCTGTGAAAGTTGAAGTTTGCAGGTGGTGGTGGTTCGCCGGAGAAGATGACCGGAGGTCCTTCTCCGGCCAGTGGTTGAATGTTAGGGTTTAGCACGTTTTAATCCTGTTCGTTCATTTTTCCTCATCGTATGGCTAAGGGCGTGACAGCACATTAAAATGCATGTGCATGTCATGTGCATCATTTCTGAACTCACTTAAGCATTATGTGGTGTGGCACATGGTAGGGAGTATGGTCATTCATGTACATGCGTTAGATTAGCTTACTTTGACTGGTTGTTGACTTGACTTGATCCTATGGTTGTTATTGTTTTGACTTGGTTTGACTGAAGTGCATGGTTACTAATGTGTACTGGCGCGTAAATGGACTTAAGCCTTATGCTATTCACACCCCACGCTTTCAAAGCCCAATCATATTGAACTCACATTTTGCTATGCTTGCACCCCCATTCACATTTACATTTCACTTTATTTTTTTTATTTTCATACACGTTTGCTTTTTAATTTTTAAAAATACTAAATAGTATCATAAAATTCCACAAAAATTCATGAGTATCATTAAAACATTTAGAAAATTTTTGGTGATTTTATTTTCTGATTTTATGACCTTTTTACCCCTGCTCCATAATTTTCTTTGAATTTCTTTGGTGTGCATTCTTAATGTGGTACATGATCTGGTTTAATTTTGTTCTTGATCATTAAAAATTGTTTTGATGCTCTTCTTTTTGCATTGAGTCATTAGCATCTTGAGGTATCTTAAGTGATGTTTATTTGTTTTTTTAGGTCATTTTATGGCATGTTTGGTGTTCACTTTTGTGTTACTTGGTATGTGCATCCAATTTGACCTAAATGCATTGTTTGACATCATTTTGCCTTGGTTCCTTGCATGCTACTTTGATATGTGATTCATCTCTGATTAGTGAACTTCAATACCATGTTTTCATAATTTTCATGAGGCCATTTGATTTTTGTTTGATGCATTTCATTTAAAGCATTATAACATGTCATATCATTGTAATCTTTTGTGCATGTTTACATGTTTTCTTTTGTGTATACTTGCATGATCATTTGCCTATTTGGTGAGCTACACTCTTGACATTATAGGACATTGATACATATCATATGTCATCTTTGCTTGTTGATTATCATTTGAACCTTGTGCACCTTTAACATGTTGTGTTTGCACTTTCCTTTGTTTGGAACTTCCATTTCAATCCTACTTCTTCTATCACTTCTTAAAAGTCTTGATGTGCCTCATAAATACTTATGAGATGTTTGTGAATCATTTTTCATTTCATTTCAATTCTGATCCATGGATTACATGTTCCATTTATGCACATTTCTTCTTTTTCCTTTCATCTTTCATTCTCCCTTTTCTTATGATATCATGTTCTAATGTCATGGATGATGTTTGTTGCCTATCCACTTGAGTTTGCTTGATAGTAATCATTGGTTTTCTATATGATGTACATTCTGGTTGTGGTTCTAGGATTTGATTTCTCATTTAATTCTTTTGAGTTTTATGATGCATTACATGTTCTTTTACTTCTTATACTTCTTATACATGTTTACTAACCATGTAGGGGCTTTGGTAAGTTGCAATTGAGTGTGGATAAGGAATCCACATTCAAATTTCTTTCCTTTCATCTCTTTTACAATTCCATTTTGTGTTTTGTTAAGCACTTATGTGCTTTCTTTTAACAACTCATCACCTTCCCTTTTTTGGATTACAATTCATCTTCTACTTTAGAAGTGAATTATTTAATTCACCCTTTCTTTAGACTTTAGGTTGGAACCTCACAAACCATTAGGATCACTCCCTTTAATCTTCAATTAGGATTGAGTCTTAGTTCATATAGATTTTTACCCTTTCTCCTCTCTTGAGTCTTTCATCTTCTCATCTCAAAGAAAATTCAAAACATATAATAAAGGTAGGCATTTATTGCATTCAGGCCTTTCATATAAAGAAAAGATTATAAGGGGTCTTCTCTTATAATCTTAAAATGTATAGCATATAACCCATCTTGGGTCGATGTGTTAAACATTTGATCTTATGTGAGGGACTTAAATGCAATACTTGTTGAAGGTACAAATAATAAAAAACACTTCTTCATTTCATAATCAATAAAAACACTTAATAAACACAAGTATGCTAGTGTGTTTGAACCTTGACAATTGGAACTAAGTGTGGGGGTCTTCTTCACTCTTAGTGTGCTTTCTTACCCATTCCATCTTGGAATGTGAGAATGTACACATTCCAATGACTAAGATTTAAATACACTATCATATGCAAACAAATCCAAAACACTTCCTTCTAAAAGACAAAAACAAACAATAACGTCTTTCCTTCGGGAATTCTTTTCTCACCTCATTCACTCTTAGCGTACGAACGCGCTTCTACTCGTTCTCTTGCAAGATGCTAACGCACTCGGACCAGCGAGCCTGCAACACCTGAGCTAGAACGTAAGTCGTTCTCTAAAAAACACAAACAATTCATCCCTAGTGAGGGGAACTACGTCGCTCTGATTCTCATGCTCCCGAGGAGATACGTAGGCAGTGGGGTAGGGCCCATGCGAGCACTTCTTTTATTTTCCCTACATTTGTTTCTGCTTCTCTTTCCCTTCCATTAGCAGTTCTTTTCCAGTATCCTTTCCTTACACCCTTTGATTGAAGCAAGCAAGCGTGGATCCCATCGGGTACGATGGACGCGAGGGGTGCTATTACCTTCCTCTCGCGTAACCGACTCCCGAACCCAGTTCTCTCGGTCGCGAGACCATGCTTTTCCTTTCTTTCAGGTTTTTGCGGTGTTTCTTTTCCCTCTCGTGGGATAAATACACATTGCTGGCGACTCTGTTCAGTGCCACTTTCGCGTTTGTACTAGGATGGAAATCCCGGGAGCGACACCTGCTGCAGCCACCATTCATTATTGCTTACAAAACAAACTTGCTCTACTATAAATAGAGCTTATTTGTGCTCAGTTTAAGTACACCAAAGCACAACAACTGATGCTTTCCTCAAAATCACCTTCTCACTTTCAAAATTGCCTTCTAAAGCAAGTCACTATCAGGTTTTGAGTTTGAGAGCAATTCCAACCAAACCAATCACACACACACCTCATAAACATTATATGTGAGTTGATCAAACACTTAAACAACATCTGGAACACCAGTTTCACAAAATCACCAGCCAATTACTCAAGTTTTCAACCAAGTTGCAGCTGAGGTGCCATAATCTGTTCCAATCCATTTCAAATCACTCCAAGCATTCAAACACATTCCATAGGGTGTAGGGAAGCTGTTCAGATCATCACAACTCATCTGTAACACCTCCAACTCAAAAATCCAATTGCTCTTGCTGTCACGACCTTCAAGTAAGCCTAAACTTGGTCATCTCTTAATCTATGCATATTTCCTCGCACAATACTTTTGCCAAATGTTCATAATCATGCATAGAATGTTTCCCCTCAATTACTTACTTTGTATGAATCGTGTATCAAAATTCTCAGCCTTCATGCAGAATCTAGGGTTCTTGAGGTTATGTCTTGATTTCTTATTCCTTGCTTAAAATAAATGAAATTAAAGACCATAGACATGATCGTGAGGTGAAAACGAGTAGATTGATATGTGGATTGCACGATTTCATCAAGTATTCAGTGAGATTGGATAGAAAATGAAAATCTGAACAAAACTCCCTTCGCGCGTGTTCTTGGCCCATGTTCTTGGCTCTTTTTTCACAAATTTGAATATTTGAATTTTGTGGTTTTATTTAATTGATTCAAAAATTAATTTCTCTCTGAATTTTTATGATTTTGAGTTGATTCTATTTTTAATAATTCACAAAAATGTTAAAATATTTTATTTTACCAAAATTTCCCAAAAATCTTATTTATTTCATATATTTGATATTTATGCAACGAATTAATTTTTATTTGTTTTTTAACATTTAAAATATTTTTTCCTCCTTGATTTTCCAAACTTAATTGATTTCCAATCATTTTGTGGATAAAAACATGATTTTTCAAACATTAATCCAAGATCGCAACTTGTTTTTCACACATGTTTGATAATTTTGATCATTTTAATCAAATTTTTATACATTTTGAAATTAATTTAGGGTTTTGATCTTAATCACCCTAAACAAATCTTTTTCAAACACTTTGGGCCTCTAATAGAGTGTAAGACCCACCCCTTTTGAAAACCAAAATGATTTGGGCATCGGTTATCGTATAAGACCCACTATTTTTTCAAACCTCGGCGCGATCGCCATTTTTCAAACAAATAATACTTTGGGCCTCTCCTCGAGCTATAAGTCCCATTTCTTTTCTTGAAAAACACTTTTGGGCCTCTGATAGAGTGTAAGACCCAACCCCTTTGTAAATAAACAATTTTTGTGCCTCACACATTGTATAAGTCCCTCTGTATATTTTCAAAAGTTCGGCGCGATTGTCGCCTTTGTAACAAAATCAACTGGGCCTCTCCTTGAGTTGTAAGCCCCATCACTTGTACAAAAATAAATCTTTGGGCCTCTTGTAGAGTGTAAGACCCAATCCCCTTTTAACTAAAACTTTTGGGTCTCAGTCGTTGTATAAGTCCCGATACAAAACAATCGTGCCATCACTGTTATAATTTGGGCCTCTCCCTGAGATATAAGCCCCGATCTCTGTTCAAAATACTTTCTCCTTTGATTTTGAATCCAAATGTATAGTTGCTATCAAAACTTTCTTTAATTTCTTTGTTGAACAACTAACAAAACAACATGGAAGCTCTACAACGGGTAAGTGTTTATCCGCTTTCTTTTATTTGCTTTCCTATACATAACTGTATTGTGGGATGTTGCGCATGGTTAGTCTTCTTTCATTCTTTTAAATGATTTCATATACATAACTGTGTTGTGGGAAGCTGCACACGGTTAGTCTTCTTTCATACTCCTTTAAATACTTGTCATTTATTAACTGTATATATACTAGTATAGTTATTTAGAGTTTTCCCCGGCAACTACGTCTAGAATCAGGTAAAGCCCTGTTGGTCACTCTTTAAATACAAACAAAACTAGATCCCCATAGGATTTCCAGATATAGTCTTCCCTTCTCTTGGGGTTAATCAATATGGAACAAAGAGAAAGGCAGTATTCTCGGTGAACCTTTTCTCAGACTATCACCTTTAGAAATTGTCAAAGAAATTCTACTCCCCAGAGTTGATCTATTCTCCGTGAATAGCATCTCTTGAGTTTCTTCCAAATACTCGAACTTTCCTGGAATGATCTCTTCTCAGTGAATTGCATTTCTTTAACTTCTCTTAGTTTGGGGACCCACAGGCTTCCAAAAAGCATCCCGCCTCCTCTTGGGCTTTGTACAAGGACCCTTCTGCTTCTTAGAAGTTCTCATGCCTTCTCTTGGGCTTAATACAAGGACCCTAACGACCTCTTAAAGGTATAAGACAGAACTTAGTCATCCTTTGCTAGTGCAGTCTCTCCAGTGTCAAACCTCTAGCCACTTTAGGGTTGATCCTCATCCCTTAAAGGCCCTTGCCCTCCTTTGGGCATCCTACAAAAGATAAAACTCTTCAACACTCGTAGACTTGGACAGTCTAAACCCCTTGAGTCTCAAAGAAATTCTCAAGTTCCTTTCAAACATAGGAAAAAACACCGATCACTCTGGATAAATCTCCAGCAGAAACCCGATCTCTCTAGTGAGAGTTCCCCACCCTTGGACCTGCCTATGGATCTAATCCTCAGCAGTAAGATAACCTTTTCTTAGGCTTTGTATAATGATTCTTTCCTCAGCACAGTCAGCCTCCTCTTGGGCTTTGTATAATGATCCTTCCCCAGCAGAGCTAACCTTTTCAGACTCTCTTGTTGAGTCAATCATTTCTCAGACTCTCTTGTTGAGTCAACCATTTGTAAGACTCTCTTGTTGAGTCCATCACTTTTCAAGAATCTCTTGTTGGGTCAGTCTCCTTTTAGCCTCCATCTCGGACTTTGTACGAGACAGCAAATCACTCTCTTGTTTAGTATAAAAGACTCTCTTGTTGAGTCAACCCTTTCAGCCTCAATATTGGGCTTTGTACAAGACACAGATAAACCTCCCCAATGGAGTCAAAAATCCCTTTTAGCCTCAATCTTGGGATTTGTACAAGACAGAAAGAACATTTTCTTCAGAAAAGTCAAACTGTTAGCCTCCTCTTAGGCTTCATATAATGATATCCCAAAGAGTCAACTCCTTTACCTCCATCTTGGGCTTTGTACAAGACACCCATATATCCACTCTGTTGTTGAGTCGATCTAATGTAGCCTCCTCTTAGGCTTTATATAAGGACTTCCCCAGTGGAGTCAATAAACCTCTTAGCTTCAACCTTGGGCTTTGATCAAGGCACAAAAAAAATCAACCATCCCTCTTTAGAGATGACAAATTCTCTTTCAGTCAACCTTTTAGCTTCAATCTTGGGCTTTGAACAAGACACAAATATTCCTTTTAGCCTCTGTCTTGGGCTTTAAACGAGACACCAAAATATCTTTTTCCTTCCATAGAATAGGAGGAACTACGATTGCTCTGATTTCCCTGTTTCGTTTCAATAGGAATACGTAGGCATAAGATTACGAAATCTTAGTGAGCATACTAATCAAAAACTCTAGGTCCAATACCTACATACATCAATCAAAACTCAGGTCCCGCACCTTACCAAAAACTCTCAAACTCACTCACTCATCTCTCCCAAGAAACTTTCCCAACCCATTAACGGATAAACACCATCAAGTACAAAGCAGAACCTAAAGCTAACATCATGTGGATAACCACATATAGGATGGGTAACTGACAACTGCCCATTGTATAACCTGACCCTGAACTCCCCAATCTCTTTAAGCGTTTGTCTAAACATTCGCGTGCAAGGTTAGTTTTAGATAACTTCCCTTTCCATTCCAGCTTCACGGGATAAATAAGAAATCAGAAAGTAGCACCCCCTTCCTCCTCGAGGAGGAAAACCCCAACGATAAGGTGGTCGCGTCACCGACAAAAATTGCTCGCTACAATAATACTTGATGCACACTCAGACAATGATGGATCATCATGAGTCATAGGAGTGGATGAAATATGATTTGTGGTAGTGGGGTGTGTTGAAGATGTTGAGGTAAGTAAATTTACTTCCTGGAGTATGTTGACCAGTAGATCATATTTTTCTTAAGATATAGTTGAATTGTTACTTGCAGAAGATACATCCTCAGTAGCACCATGTGGATGAGAGGAATCAGAAGATTGGCAAGTAGATGCATTAACAAGAGGCTTATTCTTGTTAAAATATGGATGACCAAGCTTTTGATAGCAAAAATCTACCGTGTGACCATTTCTGTTACAGAAAGAACAATGCCTCGGTGCATTCTTGAAATTCTGAGATTTCCATTTTGAATCATTTCGATGTGCAGTATTGATCAACAAAGAGTTATCTTCTTCAACAGGAGCAGTAGATTTCTGATTACTTTCCTCTTGAACAACCAATGAATAAACCTTGTTAATAGGTGGCAGTGGATCCATCAACAACACTTGAGTTCTAACAACTGAGAACTAATCATTGAGACTTGTCAAAAATTGCGTCACTTGATCTTCATGCCTATAATACCGAACGTTCTGCATGGCTGAACATCTACATTGATGAACATAGGTACAAACAGCTAGTGGGTGATGCTCATTGAGCTCTTCCCATAATCCTTTCAATTTAATGAAATAGTCCATGACAATTTTAGAATCTTGTTTCAAAGTGTTGATGGAAGATCGGAGTCAAAATATATGAATACGGTTACCTTTAGAAAATCATTCTTTCAAATCAATCCATACATCAATGGCATTGACATGTAAAATAATAGTAGAAACAATTTGTTCAAAAACAGAATTTAACAACCAAGAATGAATGAGATTATTACACCTTTCCCATTGGAGATGATTAAGATCATGGTGAGGGGGGATTTCTATAGATCCATCAACAAACCAAAGCTTGTTCTTGGCTCATAACTCATGTTGCTTGGATTTTCTCAATGCAAGATAATTCGAGCAGATCAACTTTAGGGTGATGGAAACTGAATTTGGTCCTTCACTAAGGTGAACATAGTAGATTGATTTAGTGTCAGCTTCCTGACCAATCACAATAACATGTGGAGGCATGTGGAAATGGTGGATCGGTGAGCAAAAGAATGAGAGAAAACGATAAAATCAAGAACAATATCTTGATGTATGAGGCAAAAGACTAAATAACAATATGGAAAGAAAAGGACTCAACAAAATTTGGAGAAGAATGAAGCTAGAAAAGAAATTGATATCATATTATGATTTGGAGAAAAGAAATTATTTTCTTCATTGAAGTATGAAGAATGAGATACAAAGTTACTTATAGAGCAAGAAATGATGCATACTAAGAGTGTGTACTCTTCAACATTGGATCATAACTCCTAACTAAATCTAACTATAATAACTAACTACTCTAAGTTAGTTATGCTGAATTTTATCACATGTTGAGTTAGCTTTCTTGCACTTCAAGTCATCATCATCGTCTTCATCTTGTAACATATTAAATTTTCACTAAAATTTCATTATTTAAATTTGTTCTGGAACGACCATAATGGTCAATAGCTGACCACGCAGAATAAGCTACAATTTTTTTAGAACATTCGCAACATGTGAGAATTAACCTATGGGAGAAAATAGGTAATCCAAGCCCTAGATACATTGACTCCTCACATTACATGCCTAACAATTAACAAGTTGACAATTTGTTATAATTGCTCCATTATATAAAGGGAATGCACGCCATTTTCAGGTATAAAACTTCAAATTTAATTTCAATCCACTCTTCTCCTTCACATGCCAACTTGAACGTTGGAGTGCTAACCTTATAGGCCAACCCCTTCTCCGCCGTATTGGAAGCTCTTATCCACCGTTGTTCATCACAACCACCGATTCACCAATCAATTCTGGTTCCTCAGCGGAACAATGACGTCGTCTATGGGAATTGAATTTTGATTCCCGTGTTTTCCACATATCACATATTCTTTCTTCGATCTATTGGTTCAAAACCTTTTCAATTTATCGAATAAGAGTTCTCGAAATCAAACACGTAGATCCATCACATTCGATCTAAGCAAGGAACATATCAACTTCGATTTCTCGAATTTCTAGATTATTGACTTCTAAACTTCACAATAATGGATGGATCCAAAGCTACTCGTTTTGCTACAACACACGGTGCTGCCCCTCCCCCTCAACCGGCAATCAATTAATCATCTTTACCTCCTATACATGGTTCCATAAATCATGTAGTAGATACTCCATTACATCTATATCTCCTCCAAGCTCCTTAAATTATTGAATAAACTCTAGAACTTATGATTAGACATACGATACCACTTTCTGAAACACAACAAGAACCATTATCTGAATTCTGACTATTGCGAGCCTATATCAGAATACAAGGTGTTGTAGTGCAAAAAATACCCGAGCGGGCGAACACTCGAATGAACAATAAAGCTGTCACTGAAGTTTTATTTTTAAAGGGAAATGTCGATAAAACCCAAAAGAACAAAAATATGGTCGTTGCAAACCAAATTTAGATTCGGGAGTTGATTATGCGAAGGGAATGTATTATCATCACGCGATATACGTTGTAAAAACATGAACCGCGTAATGAGTTTTGTGACACGGATCTCTAAAAGAAGGATTTTTCATTTGTTTAGATAAAATAAATTTGATCTTTTCATCTCCCACTTTTTAAGGTAAGTTTTCCAAATTTAACGTATATGATGGCTCTAGTAGTTTCAAGGAAAGTCTTCCCAAAAGGACAGGGACTTTTGAATCTTACTTCATTTCCATTATGACAAAATCGACGGGGATGGACAACTTCTTTATCCTTATTGGAACATCTTCCAGAATTTCTACTAGATCTTTTATTGATCAATATGCTAATTATAAGGATATATTCATGAATCTCATCCCACAAAAATCAATTTTTCTACAAATTAATAGGGTCACAAGGCTCACACTTGCCCCCATATCACATAGATCTCTCTCAAAACTCATTGTTCCAACAGCACAGAGAATTGAACAACTCTCTGGATCTTTTAGCTTGTGTAATAATTTGTTTTGAATTATGGAGTTGTATTCTTCAGTCAACACCATTGTCTCTTTGTTTTCTAATTTTCATTTTTTTGAAAGAATGTATTTAAGAAATTTGGCATATGATGGCATTTGAGATAAATCCTTTGTGAATGGGATATTGATATAAATAACTTCTTTAACAACTCAGTAATTTTTTTAAAACTTCTCCTATATCTTGGATTTTGCAAAATCATTATGGAAAAGAGATTAGTGGTTTATATGGCGGAGGAATGACATATGATTCATTATCCTCACTATTGCTCCTATCATTTTCATTAGATTCATCAAGTTGTTTTCCATTCCTTAAAGTGACAACATTCAAATGTCCTTCCGAATTTCGCTCAAGCTGATCTAAAAATATTCTGAGAACTTTTGAGAATGAAGCTTGTTGTTATGCCATGGGGGAAATTTGTTGAAATATTAAATTAGATTTGATTTGATATGATTAGATTTGATTAGATTTAATATTTAGATATAATCCAAGTTGTGTTATCCCAAGCCCAATTAGGGTTGTATATAAATGGATCTAGCTTGTATCATTATTTACACAATTAAACAATACAAATCCTTATTTCCTTATTCTCTCTCTATTCTCTCCTCACTAAAAGTGCCTCACGCACTAACAAATTGGTATCAGAGCCTGGTTATTGTTCTTGATCGAGTTTTTAAGAACTTCACGTCAGAGATCGTGTTTCCAGGGCAAGTGAATCAACCGCTATGAAGATGACTGGTGATAAGAGCATTCCGAGTTCCCTTCCAATGCTTGACGGCAAGAATTGGATCCGATGGAAAAAACAGATGCAATCCTTATTTGGCTTCCATGAGACCCTAGAAGTGGTTAACGATGGCATTCTTGTGTTAGCTGAAAATGCAACCGAAGAACAGAAAAAAGCCCACAACGAAGTCAAGAAGAAAGATTGCAAGGCTGCTTATTGCATTCAGACGACGGTCGATGCTGCTAACTTCGACAGAATCTCTCATGCTAAAACAGCGAAGGAGGCATGGGATATTCTGGTGAAGTATTATGAAGGAGGTGAGAAAGTCAAGGTTGTCAAGTTGCAAATCTTGCATCGACAATATGAGTTATTGTCGATGAGAGAAGACGAAAAAGTTGCAGAATATGTGTCGAATGTTCAGAAACTCGTTCATCTCATGAAGGGTTGTGGCGAAACCATAACTGATAAGATGATAGTTGAGAAGGTAATGAGAACGTTGACCTCTCACTTTGATCACGTTATCGTAGCTATTCAAGAATCCAACAATCTTGAAACCCTAAAAGTGGAAGATTTGGTTGGTTCGTTGGAGGCACATGAGATGAGGATTGTCGAAAGAAAGGGAGTTCAGGATTCGATACAAACACTGTAGGCTCAGTCATGGAAAAAGAATGGTGGTTCCAACAAATTCAAAGGCAAAGTCAAGAAGACTCAAGGAAAGAAGTCTTGGTCAAACCCTCACAAGAATCAGGTCGAAGATAGAGCTTTTGAATCCTCGAAAAGAGGAGGAGGAAACTATCGAAAGGACAAAGAAGATAAGAAAGGTATACGGTGTTATAACTAGGAAAAGAGGGGTCATTTGGCCAAACATTGTTGGTACAGGAAAGACAATGGATCGAAAAAAGGCAAGGACGAAGGAGCGAACCTTGCACGCCAAGATTCCGATAATTCTGAAGGTGGTATGGTGGTTATGGCTGCAGTAGCAGATAACCATGTCGAATCCAAGATCTGGTTCCTCGACTCAGGCTGCTCAAATCACATGACTGGTCGAAAGGAGTGGTTGGCAGATTTTGATGAGTCGAAGAAGAGCAAGATAAAACTTGCTGATAATAGTTCATCGTAAGCAGAAGGTACTGGCAACATAGTTTTGCAACAGAGTAATGGAGCGAAAGCTATGATCAAAGATGTGTTCTATGTACCTGGAATGAAGTGAAGCCTATTAAGTGTTGGACAACTGGTCGAAAAAGGCTTCTCAGTTGTCATGAAAGATGAAGTTTTGAAATTGTTCGACACCCAGAACAATTTAGTCTTGAAATCTTCGTTGTCGAAGAACAGGACGTTTAAGACCATGATAAGTTCGACTGAAGTACAATGTCTAAAAACTGTTGTCGACCACAAGGATAGTTGGTTGTGGCATTTAAGGTTTGGACATTTGAATTTTTTATCACTCAATCAGCTGATTACTCAAGATATGGTATCTGGTATTCCAAGTCTTGAGATGCCTGACAAACTCTGTGAAGGTTGTCTAGTCGGAAAGCAATCCAGAAATTCTTTCATTTTGACTATGCCAATGAGATCATCCTGCATTCTCGAAGTTGTACATTCAGATGTATGTGGTCCGTTCGAAGAACATACCATTGGTGGAAACATGTATTTTGTTTTGTTTGTCGATGAGTTTAGTCGAAAGTTGTGGATCTATGTGATCAAGAGAAAGGATAAAGTATTTGAAATCTTTAAGAGATTCAAGATGTTTGTCTAAAAACAGAGTGAGAAGAGGATCAAAGTTCTGCGAACCGATGGAGGTGGCGAATACACTTCGAAGATGTTTGAAAAATTCTGTGCAGAACATGGTGTTGATTATGAGGTAACTGCTCCTTATACTCCTCAACATAATGGAATTGCAGAAAGAAGAAACATAACCATATTGGATATGGCGAGATGTATGCTCAAGCAGAAGAATTTTCCAAAATCTCTATGGGGTGAAGCTGATTTGACAGCGGTTTATATCCTGAACAGGTACCCTACCAAGAAATTGAAGAACAAGGTTCCTGAAGAAGTATGGAGTGGCAAACGACCATCAGTGATTCATCTGAAGGTGTTTGGCTCTATGTGTTACAAGCATGTTCCTGATGCAAGAAGAAGGAAGCTTGATGTCAAGAGTGAACCTATGATTCTGGTAGGATATCATAAGACCGGTACATACAGGCTATTCAATCCAATTAATGAGAAGATTATGTTGAGTCGAGATATTGTGATTGATGAAAATTCTGCCTGGGATTGGAATTCTAGTAATTCAATTAACAAGCCATTGATGAGCTCGGATTTCGAAGAAGAAACGGGTGAAGTCGAAGTTGAAGGAATTGTTGAGAATCCAGACGAAGTCGAAGTAGAAGCAGTTGCTGACATTCCCGACACAGAGGCTGTGGCTGAAACAAGCCAAAGACCTCTGCGAAATAGGGTTCCTCCAACAAGACTTCGTGATTATGAAGTGACTGGTGATGATGAAGTCACACCAGATGGAGAATTAGTTCATTTTTCTTTACTTGCAGGTGTTGAACCAATAAACCATAACGAAGCTTTAAAAATTAAACAATGGAAGTTAGCTATGGTCGAAGAGTTACAGGCAATCGAAAGAAACAACACATGGGAGTTAGTCGAATTGCCAGCACATACAAAAGCTATCGAAGTAAAGTGGGTGTTCAAGCTGAAACACAATGATGATGGGTCGATAGCTAGACATAAAGAAAGATTAGTAGCTCGAGGGTTTCTTCAAAGAGAAGGACTTGACTACTCTGAAGTATTTGCTCCAGTAGCAAGACTGGAGACTGTTCGACTAGTGGTAGCATTGGCATGTAACCAAGGTTGGTCGACATTTCACTTAGATTTGAAGTCAGCTTTTCTGAATAATCTGTTATACGAAGAGGTCTATGTCACACAACCTCCTGGATTTATGATTCAGAAGGAAGCGAGTAAAGTATATAAGTTACACAAAGCACTCTATGGTCTCAAGCAGGCACCTAGGGCATGGAACAAGAAGATCGACTCATACTTAGTTGAATTAGGATTTGTAAAATGCAAGTCTGAGTATGGTGTCTATGTTCAGGTTGTAGCACAAGATATAACAATCATCTACTTATACGTCGATGACTTGTTAGTAACTGGAAATAGCCTGGAGAACTTGTCGAAGTTCAAAGAGCTGATGAAGAAGGAATTTGAAATGTCGGATCTGGAGAAATTGTCTTATTTCCTAGGCATGGAATTTCATATGTCGAAGCAAGGTATGGTGCTACATCAAAGGAATTATGTCAAAGAGATACTTAAGAGATTCAGAATGGATGATTCGAATCCTGCATCCTCACCTGTCGAACCAAACATAAAGTTTGAGAAGCATGGAGAGGAAGACAAAGTTGATGTAACTTTTTTCAAACAAATAGTTGGATCTCTGAGATATGTATGCAATAGTCGACCTGATATAGGTTTCGCAGTTGGATTAGTGAGCAGATTCATGAGCGAACCAAGAGTGTCATGCATGAAAGGTGCAAAAAGAATTCTAAGATACTTAAAAGGAACAACAGATTGTGGAATTATATTTCGACGAGATTTTGAAGGCAAAGGAGCAATATTTAATTGCTTTTCAGATGCTGATTAGTGTGGAGATAAGGAAGATCGAAGAAGTACAACTGGCTATTTCTTTCAAGTATTTGGTGCCTCAATATCATGGTGTTCGAATAAGAAACCTGTGGTGGCATTGTCATCGTGTGAAGCTAAATATATAGCAGGATCCTATGCTGCATGTCAAGCAATTTGGATCAGATCAGTACTTGAAGAAATGGAGGTCGAAGTGAGGAAACCTCTTGTGTTGCAAATCGACAACAAGTCAGCTATAAATCTGGCAAAGAATCCAGTTCTGCATGGAATGAGTAAGCATATCGAAGCCTGATTTCACTTCTTGAGGGAAAAGGTAAATCGAGGTGAACTTACAGTTAGGCATTGCTCAAGTGAAGCACAGTTGGCCGAAATTTTTACCAAAGGATTAAAGATCGACAGATTCCTGAATTTGAGAAAGAAATTAGGAATAGTTCAGATCGACTATGACTAGCGTAGGTTCGACAACTTGGATTATGGGGGTGTGTTGAAATATTAAATTAGATTTGATTTGATATGATTAGATTTGATTAGATTTAATATTTAGATATAATCCAAGTTGTGTTAGCCCAAGCCCAATTAGGGTTGTATATAAATAGATCTAGCCTATATCATTATTTACACAATTGAATAATACAAATCCTTATTACCTTATTCTCTATCTATTCTCTCCTCACTAAAAGTGCCTCACGCACTAACAAAATTTAGTTCTACAACTCTTGGTTGCGGGTGGCTATTGAGTCTACTTTATATGGTAGTTGTCTATGTATTTTTGAATTTTAAAATTGTCATTTTGTTTAGTTTGGCATATGATAAAAAATTTCATCTTAATTTTGAGGTTGGAGTTTCTAAGAGTGCTAATACCTAGCTGTCCTAGAAAACTCAGAGGTCTGACTGATTGTTTGGGAGAGTTGTTTTTATAGGAAATATTTGGGAGGTCCCTCCATCCAGGGTTATATGTGTTAGATTAAGAATTTCCTATTTTGGTATTGTTAAATAATTAACATTCAGGAAGATGGGCTCATTATAAATGATGTTACACTCGTTACCAGTATAACCAATGGCTCCAAAAATCTCACAAGGTGGAGGTGTAAGGGTCACGACATTTACACTTAATTTATCTAATTTTTGGAAAAAATTGTCAACTTTAGATGCAAGGTGATAAAGGGAATCAACGACATAGTTTCCCCTTTTTGAGGTGACCGCCCCAGTGGAAATATATTTGCTTCCCCATTGGCAATAGTTCTCTTCTTTATCCTATATGAGGGCATAAGCTTCTTGTATATTTTTATTCATAAGTGCTCATCTTGCAGATGTGTTATTTGTCATCCTTGTGAAGTACAAAAGACTGTTGTAAAACGTTTGTACGATCAACCATCTCTCCATCCCATGATGAGGGCATAATCTTAACATTTATTTAAATAACTCATAGGCTCCACAAAATGATTCTATATCCTTCTGAGTAAAACTATTTATTTGGTTTCATAGTTGGGTTGTTTTACTTGGAGGGAAGTATCTAGCTAGGAAGGCGATTTTCAGCTCATCCCATGTCGTGATGGAATCAGTGGGTAGGGAATGCAATCGTGATCTAGCTATGTCCCTTAGTGAACAAATGGAAAATACTTAATATAATGGTATCACTGGTCACTTTGTCAATTTCAAAGTGTTGCAGAATTCGATAAAAATTGATACATGAAAGTTTGGGGTCATCTGTTGGTGAACAAGAAAACTTGTTGTGTTATACCATAGATACATGGGACGGTTTAAGTTCAAATTTATTTGCTTCCACCATAGGACTCAAAATACTAGAATGAATTTCCATATTGTTTGGGGACACATAGTTTGTAAATGTGTGGTTTTCAGTCATCGCTTGTTGTTGTCTATGTCTCCTATGTAAGTATCATTATATCTCATCATTTATTCAACGTGGTCCTCATGACTTTTATTCTCTTTTCATTCATACAAGAAAGAAAATTTTTTGGTAAGAATAAAATGACAAAAAATGAATTTTAGCCTAATCGATGAAAATGAAAAAGCAATATAAAAAATAGTCCACGATAGTGACGCCAAAAACTTGATATGTTACAAGTGCATGATATATATTGCATAATAAAATTTGATTGTTCCAATAGGACTTTGAATGATTACAAATTCTTATGTATTCTTTGATTATAGCTAAAAATAAATAATTTTTATTGGTTTGAATATTTTATAGGTTTGAAATAAAAGCTAGCCTTAGGATTATGATTTTCTATTTAAGACGGATCATGTAAATCCTCATTTCTACTTTATCATGAGAATTTTAGTTTTTACACATTTTAAATAGATAAATGTAAATTATATTTCCTTTTAGAGTATATAATCGTATCTTATCCAACTGAACCACCTATTTTCATGGTTGGTTCAGTGATAAGACTCATTGAGCAAAGCTATTTTTAAGGAAAAACAATACTTTCTTAGTTAAACCAAAACTATTTTCATATGTTGGTTTAACCGTCTAACTTTTATATATCTAATATTAGTCTTCACCTTTCAGTCCATCAATTGATATTTGATGTTGTCTCTAATTTCATAGAGAAATTCGTAAATATATTAAAAGTTGGAGTATCCCTTAATTTCTCATAATAGATTTTGAAACTAAGAGTTACCTGAGTTATGTCATTTAGATAGTCCTCAAAATCCTAAGACTAAGAGTTTAATCACTCGTGATAATAGTAAACACAAACATAATAATAAACATAAAAAATAGCCTAAATATGGATGATAAAACAAAGAAATAATAAAATCTGGAATTTTAATGCAACGGAATTACTAATGCAGAGCAAAAATATATAAAGTTCTTACAATACTATTCTCTAATGATTTTTGTGTGTAAAATTAAAGGCTAAGCACACCTATTTATACTAATGCTAAATCATGTCGATTAATCCGACAATAACCACTAATAAGTGTGCTTAAAATATAGTAATATCAAAGGGAAATGAAAATTTTGTAACATATAACACAAAGTGAAGCAAACATAGTTGAAGAAAACCAATGGGTTTGGAAGTATTATGGTTGTAATTCCCATGAAGGGCAGGCCATAATCTTCCTTGTTGCACGTAAAACTTTATATTTATTATCTGAGAGACTTGGGAGAACTATGATCTCGTAATGGCCATTACATGATGGTCATAATTCTTATTGTTTTGGACAATGTTTACCTCATTCTTCCTCAGTTTCTTCAGGACTTTCACACATCTCTCCTGCTTAACCTTATATCTTTTGATTATGGGCTTCAATCCTTCATCCTTCTTCGTACTCCTAAAGTACAACAAAAACAACTAATGATACAACTCATGTAACTCTTAGTTTCATACTCCCATCAAACTCTAACACAACTCACAACATATTAATCAATTTGCAAAGACTCCCTTTTTTTCATCAGGTATGTATCATTATCGTATGGTATCTCTTTTTCATTATTACTATTCAATTTCTTAGAACGATACAGTAACCATTCAGATACACACTGAGTAAAAAGTATGAATGAGAAATAATCTTCATGTAAGGTTTTCTAGAAAACTACGCCGTTAGTACCATTGGACAGTTGAGTTCATTCAGTATTTTCGGCTTAAATTCCTGGCCTTAGGGCTTGGGGCCTTGGTACTGTTTTGTTTCTCTTCTTGTTTAAGGGTGTTTCCCTACCTGATTGTTAGGGTTGAGTTTATCTGGTGTTTGCTACTTTTTCTAGTTTTTTCTGCCTCTCAGTTTGTTCATTAGTGCGACTTGATATACAATGGAATGGAATGTGGTCAGCAAGAATAAGGTGTTATCTAAACCGGTCAAAGCTTCTGTATGGAAAGAAAATGGTGGACGTGGAGTTGCTGAGGGGGAAGTTGTTACTTCATTCTTCTTCACTAAGTTCCTCGATAGTATGGAAGCTAGAGACATATTCGAAGTTTTTAAAGTCTTCGGTTTGATATCAGAGGTCTTTATACCTACTAGATTAGATAAAAGAGGGAAGAGATTTAGTTTCGCTAAGTTCCGAAGAATTCACGATACTAGGATTATGGCTGTGAAGTTGGATAGTATCCAACTTCAAGGAAAGAAAATATTCGCCAATATTCCTAGGTTTAACCGACGATCATGCAAAAAGCAAAAGTCAACCTCTAGATATAGTTTGTCAGGTGGAAGTTCCTTTGTGGGTGATAGTGTGGAGGGAGGGGTAGGTGGGATAGCTGAGGGTCCCAAGAATAATGATGGAATGGCTGAAAAGGGGTTTTTTGGCGAGGTAGCTTCTAACAGTCCTAGGAAACATCACTTGGATAATTTATTGCTGATGCCTCAAACGAGTCTCAAGGCTCCTCTGATAAGGCTAACAGTACTGTTCATTTGGTTAGGTTGCCCATCGGGAGTGATGCTGGGTTGGATCCGTCAGATTTACTGGGCCACTCTCTAAAGCCCATTGAATATTCGGGTAGTGGGTTACCTATTTATGAGTGCTCGGATAAGCTAATGGAGGACCCACCAGTCAAGATTTTTGGATCAAAAGTAACTAGGAAAAAGAAGATATCAGAAATTTACAATAGAGTTAACATTCCTTACTCTCCTTCGTATTTTTCTTCCCTGCTTCACTCGGTTGATCCCTATCCTGTGAAGCCCAATTTCCTTTGCGAAAGTGTTTCAGACGAGCTCATCCGGCCTGGTGCTGTTGTGTGTAGGAAAGATGAAGTTATCAGGTTTGAATCTATTTCTGACTCTGAAGTTGTTAGGGGTAATACGAGGATTAATAAAGTTATGGAAGATGTTCCAGTGAGGATATGGAATAACATGAAACTGTTGGGTATTAAGGGGGAGGAAGACGACGAAGCTTTCACTGGCATTATTAGGAGACTTGAATCCAGAGACAAAAAGGCAAGATCTTTTAAGAGGAATGTTGGAACTTGTGATCCATGAATTTAGTTTCATTCAATGTTCGAGGGTGCGGCACTTTGCTCAAGAGGAGGAGAATTAACAATATTTTTTTCAATGGGCAAGCTGATTTATGTTTGATCCAAGAAACTAAAATGCAAGTAATGAAAGATTCGGTTGTTGGAAGTATGTGGCGCTACGGAGAATTTGATTGGTCTGCAGCAAGTTCTGATGGACAATCGGGTGGGTTGTTTATAGTGTGGAAGAAGCACATGTTAGTGCCCATTTTTAGTCTGAAAGGTTCAGGTTATCTGGGATTGAATTTCATGTGGAAAGGAGATAACATATATGTTATAAATGTGTATTCTCCTTGTGAGATTTCGGAGAAGAGGAGGCTCTGGAGCGAGTTACTGGCTCTAAAGGCAAAGTTGCCTTCGGGAAGTTGGATATTAGGGGGAGATTTCAACGCCGTTAAAAATGCGGAGGAAAGGGAAGGTATGGGAGATCCTAATATTAGAGAGATGGCTGAATTCAGTTTTTTCATCGATAGTTTAAATCTTATAGATTTGAACATGGCGGGGAGTAGATTCACGTGGTTCAAACCGAATGGTAAGTGTAGAAGTAGATTAGATAGATTTCTGGTGGATGATTCTTTGATTGATAGATGGAATATCAAGAACTAAGTGGTGGGGGATCGTGATATCTCGGATCATCGTCCGTTGTGGCTTATTTCTAATAACCTAAATTGGGGACCTAAACCGTTTAGGTTCCTTAATTGTTGGATTAAACATAAGGATTTTCTGATATTTGTTCAGAATTGTTGGAATTCGGTTGAGTTTTCCGGTTCGTATGGCAACATTCTTGTGAAGAAATTCAAGGCGTTGAAGGACAAACTCAAGTGGTGGAATTCAAACGTGTTTGGTTAGTTGGACCTTAAGATCGAAGAAGGAGTGGCAAACCTCAACAATATTGAGATAGAGATGGAAGGTGTTAACTGCAATCTCCCTTCGGACCTGCTTCAGCAGAGATGCCAAGTTTAACAAGATATGTGGAAAAATTTGCGTATTAGGGAAAGCATTTTGCATCAAAAATCGATATCTAAATGGACTTTTGAAGGCGGTTTGAACACTAAATTCTTTCACTCTTCATTGAAATATCGCAGCAGAAAGAACTATATTCCTGGGGTGATGGTGGACGATATTCTGGTGGAAGATCCTGCCTCTGTCAAGCAGGCAGCCATGTTGTTCTTTCGTAAGAAATTCTCCTCTAGTAATACTAGAAGACCTTTGTGCGATTTGAGGGACCTTCACATGTTGTCCGAAACTGAGAAGAATAATATGGAGGCTGATTTTTCTGCTGAAGACGTTCATTTAGCAGTGCAGCAGTGCGACGTTAACAAATGCCCTGGTGTTGACGGTTTTAATTTTTGTTTCATTCAGGTTTGTTGGGACATCATCGGTTCTGATATTACCAATTGCGTGCTGGAATTTTTTAGGACTGGATATCTCCCTAAGGTGTTCGCGTCTTCATTTATATCTCTCATTCTGAAAATTGATAATCCGCAAGTCTTTGGGGATTTTAGGCCTATTAGTCTTATAAGCTGCATCCTTAAGATCATTTCCAAGATGATGGTGGTAAGACTCAGTCGAGTCATTGGTAATCTTATTTCTCCTGTGCAAACGACATTCATACCAGAAAGACAGATTTTGGACGGTATTCTTGTGGCTAACGAATCAATTGATTGGGCGCGTAGAAAAAAGAGGAAATGTTTGATGTTTAAGGTTGACTTTGCTCAAGCGTACAACTGTGTCGAATAGGGATTCCTGGAGTCTATGCTTCTAAAGATGGGTTTCGGCGAGAATTGGCTGAGATGGATCAAAGGAACCATTTTTAACTGTCATTATTCGGTGCTGATTAACGGTAGTCCTTCGTTGGACTTCAAAGCTTCGAGAGGGCTTAAACAAGGGGACCCTCTATCCCCTTTTCTATTCGCCATTGTATCGGAAGGTCTTGCAGCTTTGGTTCGTAAAGCTTTGTCCTTGAATATTCTATCTGCTTTCAAGTTTCGTGACTCGGGTTCCGTTAGTATCCTGCAATTTGCAGACGATACGCTTCTTGTTTGCGATGGTTCATGTCATAATATTTGGGCGATTAAATATGATCTTAGGGCCTTCGAAATCCTATCAGGTCTGAAAATCAACTTCTCAAAAAGCTGTTTATTTGGCATCGGTTTGGAGCGCGAATTCATGTGTGCTGCTAAAAATTTCCTGCATTGCCAAACTAGTTATGTACCATTCAAATTCCTTGGGCTGGTTATTGGTGGAAACCACAGAAAAGTGAGCTATTGGGAGCCAATTATGAGATGTTTCAGTGCTCGGTTATCAGCTTGGATTGGCAGGAAGCTTTCAATTGGCGGAAGGGTTACGTTAATCAACTCGGTCCTTATGAACATGCCTATCCACTACCTTTCGTTCTACAAGGCACCGGCTGCGATCGTTAACAGACTCATTTCTATCCAACGCAAGTTCTTGTGGGTGGGTTCATCGGGGAAGAATGCTATCCCTTAGGTGTGTTGGGATTCAATCTGCAAACCTAAGAAAAAAGGTGGTCTTGGTATCAAACACATCGGTCGGTTTAACAATGCTCTTATAGCCAAATGGTTGTGGAAATTCACTCAAGAAGGTTCGGAATTGTGGAGACAAAATCTTTGGGATAAATATGGAGACTTGAAGGGTAGAACAGGCTATGTGTGCGAGATGTTGAAGGGACAAAAATCTTTCGGAATTGTCGTTATGGATGCGAGATGTCATTAAAACAGGCTATGTGTCTGATACGATTCTATTTGCTGATAACTTGGTTTGTTCTGTGGGGTGTGGAAACTCTGCGTTCTTTTGGCAGGTTCAATGGTTTGGGATTTCAAAACTCAGAACAACTTTTCCAAATTTATATCAGGTTGCAGTACATAAATGGGGGGTTGTAAAGGATGCAGGTACTTGGATTAATGGCAGGTGGGTCTGGAACTTATCTAATTTGGAGTTCGAATACTACCCGGATCGTGATTGCGACATTGAGGAGCTGGGCTCTTTGTTGGAATCAGTGGAGTTATCTATGGACAGGAAGGACGTTTGGAAGTGGAAACGTGACCTTCTTCATGGCTTTTCGGTGAAATCGTTTTATGAGCTTTGCGACAACGGGGAATTATTATCTGAACCGAAAGCTTTTGTGATGGATAATCTTTGGAATTCTGCTGCTCCTCTTAAAATCCAAATATTTGTGTGGCGTCTCTTTCTTAATAGGTTGCCTACAAAGGATAATTTAGAGAATAGAGGTATTTTAAGTAATATCCATGATAAGGTTTGTGTTTTTTGTTTTTTAGAAGCGGAGGATGCAGACCATATTTTCTGTGATTGCATCAAGGTGAGACAGGTGTGGATTAAAATATGTCAATGACTGCAAATAGACAACATTAACAACGGGGACTTCTATAGACGTTTTTTGAATTGGTTGATGAGGAATAAAGGAAAGACTTCTTCGAGTAACTTTGCTTCGTTTTGGTTAATTTCTTGTTGGTGCGTTTGGAGGAGTAGGAACAATATCGTTTTCAGAGAAGAGATTTGTAACATCGATAACATATTCCATTCCATCGTTGCGTCTTCGTGGAGGTGGTTAGCGGTGGGGGAGAATGGTAGGATAAAATGTAATTTATACGAGTGGATTAAATTCCTTCTCGATTTCCTATAATGATTGTTCCTAGTTTTTGTTGTCTTGCTGCTGTTGTTAAGCAGTTGGATTTCTTGTAAGCCCTGCTTTATATTATTTTGGGTTTAGAGATTCCCTTAATCTTTGTTATTGGTTTATTTGCTTATAAAAAAACCTAATTAGACAACTAAGAATGATTAAAACTTGACTTATGAAAAATTATCTAGTAGGTGGTAGTATCCCTCCAAATTTTAACTCTAACCAAAGAAAGAAGCTTTTTCATGATTTCAGAATCTATGTATGGGATGTTAAACTCCTTTAAAATAGGGGAGTTAATGGTTTAATCGGAAGATTTGTACCTTAGGAGGAACAAAAAAAATACTCAACACTCTCATGATTTCGAATATGGGGGTTCATTTTATTGGAGATCATCCAAAAGCGAAAGTACACCAATCAGAACCATATTGACCATCTGTATTTAGAGATGCATTTATCATGTAAAAGAATGTAATCCTTGTCAACAAACTAGTAAAATTTTGAAGAACAATGAGATGGCTTAGAATCCTATGTTTGAAGTAGAACTATTTCCTGTATGGGGGATGAACTTCATGGGACTATTTCCCCATTCATTTATGATAAACTACATCTTATTTGTAGTCGAATATATGTCAAAATAGGTTGAAGGAATAACACTCTCAACAATTTATGTTAATGTAGTGATGAACTTCCTAAAAAAAAGAATATCTTATCAAGATTCAGGGTACCTAGCGAACTTGTGAGTGGTGAAGGAACACGTTTCTTAAATCAGAAGATGGAAAGTTTTCTAAGAAAATAAAATGGTCATCTTAGGATAACAACACCATATCATCCTAAAAAAAAGTGTGAAAGTGGAATTTTATAAAAGATAGATCAATAAAATCTTGGAGAGGACGGTAAACACACCAAGGAAGGATTAGTCAATTAAACTTGATGATGCATTGTGTGCATATCGCACAGCTTTTAAACTCTTATAGGTATGTCTCCTTATCAATTACTCTATGATAAAGTGTGTCATTTACCCCATTGAATTAGAGCAAAAATAATTTTTTGCCTCCAAGTTCCTCAATTTTGATCTTTCTAAAGTAAGAGAATCAAGAATTCCTCAACTCCAAGATTTATAAGAATTTTGAAACTGTACTTATGAAAATACCAAAATTTTCAAAGAAAAAACTAATAAATGAAATGATAGAAAGATTCATAAAAGGTTATTATTGGAAGGGCATTTGTTTCTATTGACAATGCAAAGGAAAAATATTTTGATGCTTTATTCATTGGAAACTAGGCTTTTAAATAGCCTTTGTACAACAGAATCAAAACAGAAAGCTCCTAAAACTAAGGAAACAATTCAGCTAGCTAAAAAATGGAAACAGAAAGAAAAATAAGTTTGAGACCTATTCTACAGGCCTTTTATTCACTGACACAGTAAAAGAAAAAAAACCCTTCAATCCCTCATTTAAACTAAAATATAGTAGCATTTAGTTTACTTCTGGTGCTTCAACCATTCCTAGCATATCTTGAAGCTTTAAGAACTATTCCATCTTTATCGGCTTTGTCATAAGATCTGCTATCTGCTCATGCATTCTACAATGTTTCAACATTACTGTTCCATTGCTCACCAAGTCCCTTAAGAAGTGAAACTTCACATCTATATGCTTACTCTTTCCATGGAACACTGAATTTTTTGAAAGCTGTATAGTTGAGCTATTGTCACAATTGATTATACTGCTTCCCTCTACCATATGACCGAGATTTTCAAGCAGTTTTCTCAACCAAATACATTGACAAGCACAAGATGCAGCGGCTATATATTCGGCCTCCGTGTGGACAAGGTTACAACAGGTTGTTTTTTCGAAGACCAAGAGACAACTCCCTTTCCAAGCAAAAACACAAATCCAGATGTACTCTTTATGTCATTGAGATCCCCTGCAAAATCACTATTGGTATATGCAATTAAACTAGTCATTCCTTCATTCCTATAAAATATTCCCAGCTCCAGTGTTCCTTTAAGGTATCGAAGAATCCTCTTTGCTGCACTCCAATGTGCCTCTGTTGGAGAAGACATAAACCTGCTAATGAGACTCACGACATACATTATATCTGGTCGTGTTGCTGTTAAGTACATAAGGCTGCCAACAACTTGTTTAAACATTGTTGAGTCAACTTTTTTTCCTTATTCATCCTTGCAAAGCCTTGTCCCTGGAACAATAGGATTTCCTACTACATTACTATTCTCTATTCCAAACCGAGCTAACACTTCTCGAGCGTATTTTAGCTTGCATATGAAAATTCCATTCTTATTTTGAATTACTTCAACTCCCAAGAAGTACCTCATTTTACCCAAGTCGGACATATCGAACTCATGCATCATTGAGATCTTAAAATTTTCACACATAATTTTATCACTTCCAGTGTAAATCAAATCATCTACATAAAGACTCAATTAAAATCTTACCACCCTCCTTTGCTTTTGTAAAGAGTGTATGTTCGCAGAAGCACCGTTTAAATCCTTCACGAGAAAAGTATGCTTCGATCCGACTGTACCATGCTCTTGGTGCCTGTTTGAGTCCATACAATGCTTTGTTGGGATTATACACCTTATCCTCTTCACAATGTTTCTTGAAACCCAAAGGTTGTTGTACGTATACTTCTTCTTCGAGATCTCCTTGAAGAAAAGTACTTTTGACATCTAATTGAAACACCTCCCATTTATTCTGTGTCGCAGTTGCTAGAATGAGCCTAATTGTATCCAGCCGAGCAACTGGAGCGAATACCTCTGTATAGTCAATTCCGTATTATTGTACATACCCTTTAGCAACTAACCTTGCTTTGTACTTTTCTATCTCTCTAATTTCATTTAGTTTTGTCTTGAACACCCATTTGACTCCGATTGGTTTGACACCTTTCGAAAAATTACATAGACTCGATGTGTCATTCATTTCTATGTAATCAATTTCTTTCTCCATTGCATCTCTCCATTCCTTACTTTTTACAGCCTCATGGTAGGTCACTGGATCATCATCTGACGTTATCATCATTACAACTTCTTCTTGTTCTTCTTCAGAAAGTCCCTCCCCAGAAGTATACTCTGACATCCAAGTTGGTGATTTATGTTGTCTCTTTGGCCTTTCTGGTTGAGAGTTTAGATTGATTTCATCACATGATTTTAATGAATTGTTCCCTCCTTCCGGTTCAGCCCCATCATTTTCTTCCCTTTTATCATTGTCACTGTACTCCAAGACATCTAAGCTTTCTTCATCATTGCTTCTCTTTCAGTCCCAACCTACATTTTCCTCGAATACAACATCACGACTTATGCAGATTTTATTTGTGGTCGGATCAAGGAGTCTATATGCTTTGGACTCTTTGCTTACTCCAAGGAATAAATGTGCTTTGCTTTTGTCCTCTACCTTGCTTCTTCTTTGATCTGGAATGCGTACATGTGCTAAGCAACCAAAAATTCGAAAGTAGTCTACCTTTGGTTTGATGCCATTCTTAGCTTCTTGTGGAGTTTTGTCATCCAAGGCTGCTGTTGGACATCTATTTAGGATATGAATGCACCAGTTTGCTGCTTTTGCCCAATACTCTTTTGGCATATTCTTCTCAGCTAGCATGGATCGAACCATGTTCATGATTGTTTGATTCTTGCACTCGGCAACTCCGTTTTGCTGAGACGTATAAGCTGCCGTGAGTTATCTGTTAATCACGTGCTCTTTGCAAAATTCTGTGAATTCGTTTGAAGTAAACTCACCGCCCCTATCTGTTCTAAGGCATTGAATGCTTGCTCCAGCCTCCTTTTCCACACATGCTTTAAAACTTTTGAACATGACAAATGCTTCTGATTTCTGGTTTAGAAAAAATATCCATGTCTTTCGTGAGAAATCATCAACAAAACTCAATATGTACCTTTTGCTGCTGTTTGATGTCGGGGTAATAGGACCACATATATCCGAGTGTATCAGCTGCAGTTTATGTGTTGATTTCCATAGGCTCTTCTTTGGTATGTTCTCCCGGTGTTGTTTCCCTACCAAACAATTTGAGCACAACTTCTGTGGAGCTGTAATGGTGGTTGGCAGCCCTTCCACCATTCCTTTGTGTGATAAGGCATGTAAACCTTTGTAGCTTAAATGCCCAAATCGACAGTTCCAAAAGTGTGACTCATCCATGGACTGGATCTACATACACCTTGGAGCTTTTGAAACCATACCAGCTAGAAAGTAGAACATCATATTCCCACTCATGTCTGAGTGCATAATCACTCCCTTTCTTTGATGATACACCTTGCATGTGCCATTTTGGATTAGCATTGCTAACCCCTTTTCCTGTAGTTGACCTATACTAAGTAGGTTATTCTTTAATTCAGGAATGTAATACACATTTGATATTACCTGAACAATTTCATTCACTTGCATCCACACACTTCCTTTTCCCATAACAGCAATACGACTGTCATTACCCAGCTTTACAGTTTGTTTAAAACTTTCATTCAATTCTGAAAACCATTTTCGATTACCACTCATATGGTTGTTGCACCCTGAATCGAGAAACCAAATTTCATCTCTAGTAGCTTTGTGTTTTTCTATGTAAGCCATGAGTAGAAGCTCCTCGTTGTCATCAAACTCTACAAAGTTTTCTTTTCTCTCCCATTCAGGACATTCATACTGATAGTGTCCTATCTTGTGACATCGATAGAATTTAATCAATGCTCTATTGGTTGGCTGCCTCCCTCGACCTCTGCCTCGGCTGCTTCCAGCCCTGCCTCGAACGCTTCCAGCCATGCCTCGGTCACGAGTGTTTCTCTCTTCATATGTCACCTTTAATACTTTCTCTTCTTCTATTCCCTTCCTTCGAAAATTTTGTTCATGTACGACCAATGAGCTTTATAGCTCATCAACAGTTAGGAAATCTATGTCCTTTCCCTCTTCAATAGATACTACAATGTAATTGAATCTCTCGGTGAGAGTTTGTAGTATCTTTTCCTCAATTTTGATGTCTTGCATGTCCTCTCCATTGTTACGCATGTTGTTTTCAACCAACATTACCCGAGCAAAGTATTATGTGACCGTCTCATCTTCCTTCATCTCCAAGAGCTCAAACTCCCTTCGAAGAGCTTGCAGTTGTGATCTCTGCACCCTTTAACTTCCTTGATACTTTCTCTTCATTGAATCCCACAGTTGTTGAGCAGTCTCCTTCTGAAGGATTGTCTTCAAAATGCTCTTGTCGATGGTTGCGAATAAGTAATTTTTAACCTTCAAATCTTTTAGCTTTAGATCTGCTCTCTCAGCTACTTGTGCCTCGGTTTCTCTTACCCCTGCCCCTGGTTCATTGTAACCTGGATCAATGAGATGCCACCACTCTTTTGATCGAAGTAGATTTTCCATCAGCATACTCCAGTGATCGTAATCGCCATCAAATTTTGGAATGCTCAGTAGGTTTTTCCCATCCTTCGCCATATCTCTTTTATGTGTTTTCGAAGTCAGACTCCAATGCTCTGATGCCAATTATTGACAATGCAAAGGAAAAATACTTCGATGCTTTATTCATTGGAAACTATGCTTTTAAATAGCCTTTGTACAACAAAATCAAAACAGAAAACTCCTAAAACTAAGGAAACAATTCAGCTAGCTAAAAAAATGGAAACAGGACGGAAAATAAGTTTGATACCTATTCTACAGGCCTTTTATTAACTAACAGTAAAAAAAACCCTTCAGTTTCTACATTTTAATTATAGGATAAGGTTATTTCCTGAAAAGCTTAAGTCAATATGATAAGGGCTATATGTTATCAACAATGTTTTTTCTCATGGAACAATAAATCTAAGAAATAAAGTCACTTGATGGAAATTAAAAGTGAATGGACAAAGTCTGAAGCATTACTATGGAGCAGAGAATGCTGGTCTCATAGACTTGGTTCCGCTCCAACAATTTAGACATATGATTGTCTAGCTAAGGACGTAAAAACTGCTACATGGGAGGCAACACATGTGAGATAATTCTAAATTCAATTTAAATTTTTTAAATTAGTTTTAATTTTTAATTTGAAATTTCTTGAATTTTTATATAATTTTCTTGAATTTCAACACATGAGAGTATAAATGATGACAATCAAGATACCAAAAGACGTAGCTATATTATGTCCACATGCAAAGAAAATATATAAGTTTGTTATTAACTACTTACATGTTCCAAAATAACTTTAATTTGAAATTATTGAGATATATTACAAGTCGAACAAGTTCACTATAAATTATTGTGAAGACACATCAAGTGTGATGATAGATCTTGCAAGAGTTATTAACAAATTCTAAGCTAAGGAAGACAAACATAAAAGAGACTAGAACAATATCAATTTTCATTACTCATCTCAAACAAGATATAGCAGCATAAATAGTAGGGTTACTGATACAATTGGGCCTAGGCCTCTTGGAAAAGGATAATAGAAATAAAATTAAAGATTGGAATTCCTTAAAATACCCCCTTAAAATTGTACACATTCTTCAAGCCATTGTACTTTCTTCTAATTCGAATGGGCTTCAGCTTATCAATACTCTCGGGCCCAAGAGGGACCTTGTCCTTAAGATCCAAGGAAGAAGAAGGAAACGGGATGTGAATGGGAATGGGCCCGTGTGGGACAGCATGGGAAGTAGTCTGCATGTTAGAGAAAGGAGGCAATGAATGGGGAGAGTCTTGAGTGGGGGAATATTTTAGTGGCTCGAGGTGGATAGGTACCAAGGAAAGTGGGGCGGTGCATGTGGGATTGGGATATGGGGAAGGGAAAAAGTCTTGTTGTCTAATGTGACTAGGCAGTGGGTAGTGTGAAGGTTTAAGCATGTGGGAAGGCATTTGGTAATGTTTATTTGACTGTTGGACACTTAATGGGGAACAGTTGGAGGCATTAAGTGGGGATGTGTGAAGGCGCGTTGGAGAAGGGACAGGTGGGAAGTTTGGGGACGTTGGATGAGAATTTAAGCTAGTGGACTGCATAGATTTAGGAACTGAAACGTGTGAAGTTGTAGAAACATGCTGAATAGCTGGTTGTGTACTTAAACCTTATGCCTTAGTGTTCAGTTTTGTTTTCTATTCCAAAGTGATACTTGAGTCTCCATTCTTGACCACACTTTCAACATTTGAACTTTCTTCAGCATGTTTTTCCAAAAAACTTTCAAGATTCGCTTGTCTTTTTTTTCTGAAATTAAGAGGTCGCTCCACTTTTATTAAGCCTTATTTCAACAACATGTCCGAGATATGCAAGGGAAGTGCAGGTGTGTCTCTATCTTCTTCACCAAAGTAGGGGCGCAACATTAAAACATGAAGAACGGGGTGTATTTTTGACGAGGAAGGAAGATCAAGCTCATAAGCAACTTCACCCACATGCCATATGATTTTAAAGGGTCCAAAAAATCTTTTTACGAGTTTCTGAGATGATCTAGACGCTACTGCTTGTTGGCGGTATGGTCACAAACGAAGGAGGACCAAGTCACCAACCTGAAAGGTAAAGTCCAACCGTTTTTTGTTTGCTTGAGTTTTCATCTGTATTCTAGTTTTGTGTAAGTTCTCTTTGAGCTGATGGAGAATGTTTTGACGCTGCATGAGTGAAGAGTTTAAAGGCTCAACCGTGGTCAATCCGTCGAAATAGTCTGGAAAAGTTGGAGGAAGGCAACCATATAAAGCGGTAAAAAGAGACATCTGGATTGCTGAATGATACGAGGTGTTATTCAAGAGTTCTGCCAAGTGCAAGAACTTGAACCATTTCTTTGGTTGGTCACTTGCAAAACACCGAAGGTATGTTTCTAAACTCCGGTTGACTACCACTGTTTGGCCGTCTATTTTCGGATGGTAAGGTGTACAATACTTAAGTGTGGTTCCTTGTGCTTTGAACAGGGCTTTCCAGAAAGTACTTAGGAACAAGGGATCTCTATCAAAAACGACTGATCTTGGTATCCCATGAACGTGGCAAATTTCAACGGAGAAGCGGCCTGTGAGATCTGACGCAGTGAATCAGGTGGGTAATGCAATGAAGTGGATGTACTTAGTGAGTCGGTCGCAGATGACCTAAATAACTGTGTCCAAAGGAGTTTGGAAGATGAGTGATGAAGCCATTGTAAGGTCTTCCCAAACCTGCTAAGGTATAGGTAAAAGTTGTAACAACCCTTTTTTGTGTCTGATACTTGTTGTGTTGGCAAACATCACAATGCTTTATGTAGTTTTTTTCATCTATGTAGAGTCCAGGCCAAGCAAAGGATGTTCTAAGTCTTGCAATGGTTGGTTTGAAGCCAGAGTGGTCAGCTACTGGGGTATTGTGGAACTCATGTAGAAGAGCTTGTCGTAGTTTAGCACACTCAGGTATGAAGATTTTTCCGTTAAAGTAAAGCAGTCTATTTACAAACTTGTAAGTGATGTGTTCATCTGATTATTTTTGTTGCACTAGTGCTTGTCCTTGTAGATCTGTGGCATAAAAGTGATGGAGATGGGAAACAAGGTCTGGAATTGAAGAGGACATGGCTAACAACAAGGATGCTTCAGTTGGAAACTTTCTGCTAATGGCATCTACGACAACATTTGAACGACCAGGTTTGTAAAAGATTTCAAAATTGAACCCCTGTAATTTGAAAGCCCATTTTTGTTGTTCTGGAGTTTGTATCTTTTGAAGCAATAGATTTCTAAGACTTTTTTTATCTGTATAAATGTGAAATTGTTGTTCGATATAGCGAACATTTCACGCACGTATACTGATGAGGCATGCATACGAGGACACATTTTCTTGCTGAAGAAAGCAATAGAATGACCATTCTGCGAGACCATAATGCCAATAGCTACACCAGAGGCATCAGTTTCGATAAGGAATGTTTGTGTAAAATCTGGCAAAGCTAGGACCGACATGTCGGTCATTTTTGTTTTCAACTCTGTAAAGGCGAGATCTGCCTATGTACTCCAAGAACATTTAGTGGAACGAAGTTGTCATACCCCAAATTTTACCCTTAGATTCTTTTTTTTTTGCATATCATCTAGGTCATTCATTGTATGTATGACTAACCGTTTTGTCAGACTTTGTTGTTTGGGTTCATTTGTGAAATTCAGGTTACTGCTAAAGGCTCAAAAAGTTGGTCAATCAAAATTTTGGATAGGTCCTCAACTAATCAAGTTCCCCTGCTCTCAAAGGACCATCTCCAATGGTGATCTAACATAACATGGCCTCCCTACAAGTTCCAAGGTTCAAACTTGCCAGGCTAGGATTTTCCTCTGGGTGTGAAGCAAATGGATGGATAAGATGAATTTTGTTTCTCTTCAAAACAATAAAAGACCTAAGAAAATTGAGGTGTGGTTTGCTGCAAGATTTGAGAATCAGGAAGCCTAAGGCAATTTGGCTTATTACTGATCATTGGGGAAAAATATGAATTCCAAGGAGTTTTCACCTATTCCTGGTTTAAGACATTACTTGATCAAGATGAAGTTTTTGACTAATTTAGAGCGTTTTTGCTTTCGCATTTGATAGATAGATTCAAGGGCATTGAGATTTTTTGAAGTACAAAGGATGAGTTTTATTTGCAAGCTCATAGAATTCAGGTTTGAGTCTAAGAACAAGGTTTGTATGTTTTGAAAATGTACATTATCAAGGTCCCTTTAGGAATAGTTTTTGTGATTGTTGACAAATTTGCTTCAAGATTTGAAAACTCTAAACTTCAAATTACAAGTCCTTTCAAGAACTAAATTCAATGTCAAAGCTGGGTGATTTCATTTCATGATAAGTTGAATGCATTCCAAGAAAATTCCATAAAAGCCTTTGTTCAAAATTACAAGTTACTTTTGATATGTTTTGAATCACAAGTTTATTTGGATAAAAGGAGAATTTCAAGTGTGTTATTATTCAAATTGCATTGTGAGTTGGTCAAGTTAACTTTGTCCAAATGCCTCAAAGTTTAATCATAATTTTACTTTGATGACAATTAAGGAAAGAATCAAATTTTTTCAAGGATACAAATACAAGTGGTCTTTTATGTTAATTTAATGTTTGGTTACAAATATGAGGAAACAGAAAATCCATGAAGATTATATGTCTCAATTACATTTTCAGTAAGCCTGTTGCACCGTTGATACAAAAACTCTCAAGCAAAGCCTCAGGCTCAAGGACTGTCTCAACCAGTTTCACATGTGTAGAGTCCTGCAGCTCCAAAATCTAATAATCATATGCAAGTTCATCTACAAATGCATCCTAATGCTCCAGTTCAACATACTTCTCAGCCTCAGATGCAATCTCACATTCCCATGGCTCCTAATGTACAATCTCATCGGACGCATTCTTAAGGACCCGATTAAATATCCCGATAGCATGACTCCAAATTTCAAAAGCTTTTTAAAGAGCTTGCTTAACAAGGCACCTGAAACTCGACTAACTTTGCCTACACTTCTTGAACACCCATTTGTTAAAGAAACTGACAATGAAGTTGAGACCATGGAAAAAATAAGCACACATTAGGTTTGGTGGACCATACTACTTCACCACTTCAGAATGAAGCTCGGTTAAATGGTCCTAACATGAAAAAAAACAATTCTAAAGTGCTTGAAGAGTCTCTTAATTTTTCAAATCAAAATGATGTGGTTGAGTCAGGATGCCAAAGACTGGACAAACTTGAAAGTAACTCTCGCACTGTCAAAAGTGCAAAAGTAATTGGTCAAGACGATGAAGCATTGAGATTTGTTCTGCAACCCCTGAAAAGATGGTCGAAGGGATATCAAAATATTTGCAGCGATCAAGATCTTCCTGCTTGAAACCAGTTCAAAAGTTTCAACCAATGGCCAGTTTCTATAACTTGTTGTTATGTACCTCACTATACACACTTATCGTGATTTGCTTCTTGCTTCAACCTATACCAACCAAGCCAAACTTCTAACCTGTACCACAAAACACCAAATGTATATCAGCATTCACTAGTTCAATTCATACCACACCATACAAAATTCACACAAACTCAAAGCTATTCAAATCAAAATCATGATCATATTCCATAATCCCAAAACAATTTTTGTCAGTATTATGAACTCATCCATTCACAATTTCAAAAACAATTCAATTTCCGAAAACCAATTCAAAATTTCAAAAACAAATTCAAATAACTCAAAACCAGCTCAATCAAGACAAATTCATCGGTCCAGGCAGGTTTAAATATCATGGCACTCACATTCAATCCACTGTAAATAATTTCATCAAAATCACCTATTCAATACAAGGTATGAAGCATGATTTCAATAATACGGTGATGAGAAGGTATTCAAAAATAAAAGGGTTATGTTGGGTCCACAAGAAGTCAAGCAAAGGAAGATTCAAACATGGCATGTGGGACCTAGCTATGTGGCACTATCAGACAAATTCCTAAGGGGACATTTTCTGAGGATCGTACAATTTCAGAGTGGTGTTTGTACCTCTGTACCTTATTCTTCATCCACAAGTTTTCAAAGAAACCCTAATTCTATCAGCTATAAAAGGGTACACTATTCATTGTCATCGACAACAACCCCTAGCGCAGCTAACAATCCAAAATCACTATTCCCAAACCATATTCAGAAAAGCTCTTACAACGAGTTTTTTTAAGCTTTTCATTAAGGCTTTAGAAAACTCAGAGCTAAACCAGTCATACAAGGAAGGAAAGAAGGAGAGTTCGAGTTGAAAGAAGAAGTGTTTTGAGTAAGTCACCTGAGATTCTTCAGAAGGGCGTTGAAAGTGATTCTTCATGAGGTATCCTTCCAATCTTGACCCTTTCGCCTGATTTCGCATCTGCGTTGATCTCTTAGTGATTGTTATTTTTTCTGTTGTTTGGATTTGCTCGTTTTTGGTGGATTTTAATTTAGGGTTTTCTTTTGGGAGTATTTGCAATTTCTGGTTTTGGTTGGGATTTAGGGAAATTAGGTTTCATATTTGGAATGAGAAGAAAAATTTGAAGAGGTTTAGTGTATAAAGTTTTGGTTTTGACGGTGGATCGCTGGAGAAGACGGTGGTTTCCGCCGTATCTTCATCTTCTCCGGCGACATCTTGCAGTTTCCGGTGAGGGTTCCTTCTTTGTTTAGCGAGAGAGAGGCTTATGCAGAAAGAGAGAAAGTTTTCTGAATGAGCTTTATTTCCACCGTTGCTTTGTTTTCTTTTGGCTTTTCGTTCTTTGTTTTAATGTACGTGTCTAGCTATGCCGGTGACAAGTGTCACCGGTTCCCAGGTTTCCTCATTTTGCATGTGTTACACCTGTGAGAGTCCATGGTGATCTCTCACTTGGATCCTGTTGGTTTAGTCTCTTTTTGATCAGATTGTAGATCTGACGGCTTTTAGGTAAGGTCCAGGATAGAGTCTCCTTAAACTCTCTTCACCAGATCTGGCAGACCATTTAGCTTTTGGGCTTTTTAGTGTTGTTGTTAGCACCCCCTCCCAAAGAGCCCTTTTAAGTTTCTCTTATGTCTTTCTTGCTGTTTGCACCTCTGTTACCTTTTTTTTTTAATTAATCTTTTTTAGTTGGTTTAGTTTAATTTAGGTTAATTTTGTTTAATTAATTTAGGGTTAGATTATATATTTAGTTTTTTATTAGGTTTAATTTAGATTAATTTATTAAGATTAATTATTTTTCTAATTAGATTTTAGTTACTAACAAACACTTTAGTTAAATATTAATTAGTTGGGTTTAATTAATTAAGTAGTTATTTATTTCCCTTAGGTTTAATTAGTACTATTTATTTAGGTTTAATTAATTAATTTTAGTTAGGTTTATTTTGTTTAGTTTTAACCCAATTAGGTTTTATTATTCTAATCATTTTGTTTTTTTTTTTTTTTTGAACTTAACCTTTGATGTGTATTGTAATATGTCTTTTACATTTAATCTTGCATTTGTCACTTGTTCCCATCTGTGGCTCATCCTATTCCAAAGGAAGGATACTTTGTTGACTTATAAGTCATCTCCTCATTTAGTTTAGTCCTTCCCTTTTTCTTTACCTTGACCTTATTAGGATCTTAACCTTTGGCCTCATTAGAGTCTTTCTTCCCTCTTTAACCTAGTTTTAGGTTAGGGTTTTTGAACCCTATGTGAGTACTATCATTATAGTTACTTACCTTTATTTTCTTGGCCTTATGAGAGCCATTTTGTCTTATAACTTAGAGTTAGGTTTGGATTTTTTGGACTCCATGTGGGTACCATTATGATGTGTACTCACTTTCCCCTTCGACTTTGTTTAAAGTCAACCTTTAGGTTGGTTTTCAACTTAGACTTGGAGAGTTATTTAACTCTATGTGAGTATCATGATCATGAATACTCACTCCCCCTTGGAACCTTGATCATTATCAAGAGTTCTTCAACCCCAGTTAGGCGAACTACGGAGGCTCTGACTCCTCTTTCCTAATCAGCACACGTAGGCACAAGATGTGATATCTTGTCGAGCCATTTTCCCTTATAACTTAGTCTTAGAGAGTTTTTTAACTCTATGTGAGTATCATGATTATGGTACCCATTTCCCCTTGGAACCTTGATCGTTATCAAGAGTTCCTCGTCCCTAGTTAGGTGAACTACGAATGCTCTGATTCCATCCTTATTAGGATACGTAGGCACAAGATGCGATATCTTGTCGAGCCATTTTGCCTTATAGCTTAGTCTCAGAGAGTTCTTTAACTCTATGTGAGTATCATGATTATGAGTACTCATTTCCCCTTGGAACCTTGATCGTTATCAAGAGTTCTTTGTCCATAGTTAGGTGAACTACGAATGCTCTGATTCCATCCTTATTAGGATACGTAGGCACGAGATGCGATGTTTTAGGCAGCATACTTAGTGTATATATCCATAGGTCTTTACCCTTACCCCTAACATAGATGCCATAGCAAGCAAACCATAACATAACACAAATACAAATAAGAGGTTCATGTAGAGTACTACAGATATCTAGGATGCTAACACCTTCCCTAGGTATAACTAACCCCCGAACCTTAGATCTCTTAGTAGTGTCTTTACATAGCGTAATTAGGGTTTCCGATCTTTACCCTTTCCTTTGGATAAATCAAAGCTCGGTGGTGAACTTCATGTTTTGTGATTCAAGTTAATTAATAGCTTGATATCTGATTCTCACCGCAACAGAAGTAAATTGGTTAGAGGAGCGGCGAGAGTGGCGTAGTTGCGCACAAAGCGCAGATAAAAACCGGTGAGGCCGAGAAATCCCCTTAATGCCGTGAGAGAGCATGGTATAGGCCAATCCAATATTTCCTAAACTTTATCAAGATCAGCAGAAACACCCCCTTCAGAAATAATATGACCTAAGTAATTCACTTTTTTCACTGCAAAAACACACTTAGAAAATTTGGCAATAAAGGAATTAGACTTCAACAAATTAAAAATAATGTCTAAGTGAACCAAGTGATCACTTAAGGAAGAACTGTAAATCAAAATGTCATAAAAAAAACTAAAATAAACCGCCACAGATAGGGACGTAACAGCTCGTTCATAGCTGCTTAAAAAGTAAACGGTGCATTAGTTAGGCCGAATGGCATTACTAGAAATTCGTAATGTCCATCAAATGTTGTAAATGTTGTTTTATGAGTGTCTTCCGATGAAACTCGAATTTGGTGGTAACCCGAGCGAAGGTCTATCTTTGTGAATACTTTTGCATTACCCAATTCGTCTAGTAGTTCGTCAATGGTAGGGATAGGGAATCTATCTTTGACTGTTACTGAGTTAAGGGCTCTGTAGTCGACGCAAAAACGCCAGGTGCCATCTTTTTTTTACTAGGAGGACAGGGGAAGAAAAGGGGCTATTACTTGGGACAATAATGTCGTCCCTTAACATGTCATGGATGAGGGTGGTCATAGCTTCTTTTGTAGAATGAGGGTAGTGGTACGGTTTGACATTGAAAGGTTAGGTGTTAGGGAGAAGAGGGATGTGATGATTGAATGGTCTAGTTGGGGGAAGGCCAGGAGGACCTTTAAAAACTATGGGGTAGCGCTTTAAGAGTGTTGCAATGTTAGGATCAAGAGTTGTTGGCTAAAGAATTATAGGGGCAGATGGGGTGGGGAAAAAATTCACTCTGGTCAGAAGGTTGAAAGGTTAAGAGGTGAACAAAGGCAATAGAGTCGGTGTGAATTAGGTGTTTGAGCTGATGGAAAGTAGTAAGGGAGGGCAAAGCCTTAGGGTCGCCTGTAAGGATTATAGGGTTGTTGTTGTGATGGAAAGTGATGGAAGGAATTGAGAAATCAGCATGAATGAGACCTAGAGTTTGCAGCCAGGCCAATCCAAGCACTACGTCAGTACCCTTAATCGGTAACAAGTAGAAAGGGATAGAGAATGGTTTTTGTTGGAGGGTTAGTTGGAAATTATGACAAATCCCTTCACACTGAAGATGTGAGCCATTGCCAACCATGACAAAAATTGGGGAATGGGTTTAGTGGGTAAGTTGAGATGGTGCGTAATTCTAGGTTGCAAAATATTGTGAGTACTTCCCGTATCAATAAGAACCATAACCGGGAGTCCACCAATTGAACCTTGAAATTTAAGGGTTTGAGGAGGAAATTGGCCTGTTAGAGCTTGGGGGAGTTGGAAATAAGTGTCAGTAACTTCTGCCTCATCAGTTTCATCATGGGATGTTTCAATTTGGGTTTTTGTGGGGGTTTCCTCATCAGCAAGTAACAAGAGGAATCTGGTTGTTGCACATTTGTGCCCGAGTATAAAATTTTCATCACAGATAAAACAAAGACCTTGAGCACGACGTTCTTGTAGTTCGGTATTGGATAAACGATGGATAGGTAATTTTGGGGGTGAGGTGGGGTAGCTTTAGGAACAATGTGGGTTTGAGAAGGGGTTGAAGTTGGAATTTGGCTGGAGGTAGTAGTTGGGCGGTTGTAGGAGTGGGAGAAATTTTTTTGAAATTTGGGTTTAGCTTCAAGCAATTTGGATTCAATTAATTTGGCATGTCTAATAGCTTGAGATATAGAAACTAGTTTTAAAATTGCAATTTCATTCTGAATGTCGGGTTTTAATCCGGAAATAAAGCAGTTCAGGATGACATCTGTAACACCCTTTTCTACCACACAATTATCGCAGCGGAATAAACATAAAATCATAGTAAAATCAGAATCACCTCAAAGGGTGCACATTTCTCAATAAATTCAAATCAACAAAATTGCTCCGTAAACAACGGGTTTTCCTCAAAACAACCCAAAATGCCTTTAAAGGGCAACAGAACCACCATAACCACAAAAATCCCACAAAAGGGTTTATTAAAATAAACCATAGTCATCAAATAATCAATAAAATAACAGCCAAATAAAACTCAACATGGTTCGACTCAACGACCCAACCCGATGTTACACTATTAGAGCAAGACCCTCTACATCGACCAAAATGCAAATAACTTCAAAAGTCCTCAAAAGCATCCACGGCTAATCCTGATCACCTACACGTTATCCACGTGGAGGCAACATTCAAACAGGCAGGGTGAGTAATCACAATTCATTATAATCAATATAAAAATAAGATATGCATAAAATGGCGTCATAATCATAAACAACATCATCTGAATCATCAATAGGGTAAACAGTCACAACATCATAAAATCACATCAATAATGCCACATAAATGCAATGCACAACAGGACTCATGCATGTGGTACCAATCGTCACAATCGATGGACACTTAGGCCATCACCCTTTAAAGATCCCCGTCAATTGGGTCGGTTCCACACAAGAACCGGAGCACGTCATAAACCACTTCACATCCACACAATGGGATGGAAGCCACAAATAGACCGAAGTCTAACATCATCATCACTGGACCAAAGTTCTAACATCATCACCAGAATATGCTATGAATGCATGATACACAACATCAATCATCATCATCATCAAAATATCATTATGTGCATCATCATTCATCAAAACATCATGTTAATCATGTCACCATATAGTCATCAAAAGATCACAAATCATCATCTCAATATCATCAAGAACATCATGGTAATTCATCAGAAATATCACAGCACCAAAACCTCAGAACATCACAGCGTCATAAACCAAATTTCGCGAACAGCGGATGCTCGCTGCTGAGTTCGCTGAGCGAACCTGCTCGCTGGGACCTTCGCTTTGCGAAGCTGGCAGCGAAGCCCCAATCCCATACAAAACCCAGAGAGTTCCTCGGTCTGCCTCTCCTTGCTCCTCTATTCTTTGTGCGAAGCCCTTCGCTGGGACATTCGCTGTGCAAGCCCACAAAATCCCATCTCAGAATTCATCCCAATATCATCACACAGTTTATCGCGCATTCGCTGCGCTGCTTGCTTTGTGAGCCTGGGCGAATGTTCGCCTTGCGAAGGAATGGTTCACTTTGCGAACCTACGATTTCTGCAATCGCTGCTACGCACCAGTAGCATCCCAGCCCCAAAAACCTTTACGATTCCAACTTCAATTCACCCCAAAACACTCCCAAAACAGTCCTGAAACATCAAGCCAATCAAAGGCATAAAACCTATGACTATTAGGTCGGTTAATTTCACTATTCTAACTCGAAATACCTAAACCTTCACAAATTCTCAAGATTCCCATAAATCCCTTTCTCATACAAGATCCCACATATCATCAAATAAGGTTTTTCCTCGAAGGCTTATTTTTACCCGAATCAATTCAACCCTTAATAATCCATCATCGATCCTCAGAAATACCTCTAAATCATCAAGAACTCATAAACCCTTCAAAAACCCCAAAATCCTCAAAATCCACTTTAACCACATCACTCCCTATGTTGAAAACAATGAAAGGCAATACTCCCCGTACCTTAGATTGTCGTTCCGGAGTTTTCTCTACTGATTCTTTGGAAGCCTTCATGAATCCTCACCCTTTTTCCTTTCCTCAGAGCTCTGCACTTTCTCCTTATTTTCACGTTCCAATCAAAAATGAATCCTATTCCTTTCCAATTCCTTTTTGTTAAACCCTTGGGCTTCCAAAATGGGCTTTCCCCATAATACCCTCACTAATCCTCCTCAAAAGTCCATCTTACCCTTAATTCCTCTAATATTATTTAAATTAATAATAATACTAATATATTCATATTATATACTATTATTTAATTAAATAACCGAAACTCCACGAAAATGCCATCGTCAACACAAACCCGCAAAATTCACCGAAAATTTACAAATATTATATTTAAATAAATTAAATAAATATTCTAATAAATTTGGGGTGTTACAACTCTCTCCCACTTAAAGAATTTTCGCCCTCGAAAATTACCTCAAAGAAATAGAGTCGGATACGACTCCCTCATCTGATCTTCGCGTTCCTAAGTCCAACTTTCGCCGGCTGGTCCACCCCATAGCACCTTCACCAAAGTTATGCCTTTACCCCGCAGTTGCTTCATCTCTCGACCGTCAATCCGCACCGGTAAAGTTTCCATTGTCAGGTTATCCCTGACTTGTACATCATCCATCTGAATCACATGCGACGGATCCAGAATGTATTTCCTCAACTGAGATACATGGAACACGTCATGCAAATTCGTAAGTGACGGCGGTAAAGCAATTCGATAGGCTACCTATCCTATCCTTTGCGAGATTTGGTATGGACCAACAAAACGTGGAGTGAGCTTCCTAGACTTCAAAGCTCGACCCACACCAGTCACTGGCGTCATCCTCAAAAACACGTGATATCCCTCTTGGAATTTAAGTGTCTTCCTCCTCTTATCATGGTAACTCTTCTGACGACTCTGTGACGCTCTCATCCTTTCTTGTATCATCTTAATCTTTTCGGTCGTCTCTTGCACAATCTCAGGTCTGAGTATAGCACTCTCTCCTGACTCATACCAACATAAAGGAGTCCTACACCTCCTCCCATACAAAGCTTCATAGGGCGCCATTCCAATACTAGCATGAAAACTATTATTGTACGTGAACTCAATCAACGGCAAATGGCTATCCCAAGATCCTCCATGATCCAACACACAAGCTCTCAGCAAATCCTCTAAGGATTGAATAGTCCTTTCTGTCTGACCTTCCGTCTGCGGATGATAGGCAGAACTCATCCTCAACTTAGTACCCAACGCATCTTGCAAACTCTTCCAGAACCTCGATGTAAATCTTGGATCTCTATCCGACACAATACTCGAAGGTATCCCATGCAACTTCACAATCTCCTCAATGTACATCTCGGCCAATTTCTGCATAGAATGATTAATCTTTATCGGCAAGAAATGAGCCGATTTAGTTAATCTATCCACTATCACCCAAATTGAATCATTTCCCTTAGCAGTCTTAGGCAATCCCGCCACAAAATCCATTGAAATACAATCGCACTTCCATTCTGGAATTCTCAATGGCGGTATCATACCTAAAGGCTTATGATGCTCAATCTTCGACTTCTGACAAGTCAAACACGTATAGACAAACTTCGCAACATCCTTCTTCATACCTGGCCATCAAAACAACTTTTTCAAATCCTGGTACATCTTCGTAGCACCAGGATGAATACTCAACCTACTTCGGTGTCCTTCTTCAAGTATGCTCTTCTTAATATCTGGGACATCTGGAACACATACCCTGTCTCTGAACATCATCACACCAGTATCGCCAATTCGGAATTCTCCTCCGTTACCTTGGTTGATCAAAGTCAACTGGTCCACTAACTTCAAGTCAGATTGTTGTCCCACTCTGATCTCTTCCAGAATGCCACTAGTCAACTTCAACATTCCCAACTTCACACTGTCAGGAGTCTCTTCATATACCAAACTTAAATCTCTAAATTGCTCAATTGATTCCAATTCTTTCACCATAAGCATCGACATATGCAATGACTTCCTGCTCAATGCATCAGCCACTACATTTGCTTTGCCCGAATGATAACTCAAATCAAAATCGAAATTCTTCAACAGCTCTAACCACCTTCTCTGCCTCATATTCAATTCTTTCTGATCAAATAAGTACTTCAGACTTTTATGATCATTGAACACTTCAAACTTAGAGCTAAACAGATAATGTCTCCAAATTTTCAGCACAAACACCACGGCGGCCAATCCCAAGTCAAGTTTAGGATAATTCCTCTCATGAACTCGCAATTCTCTCGAAGCATAGGCAACAACTTGTCTATTCTGCATCAATACTCCACCAAGACCCATCTTTGACGCATCACAATACACCACAAAAGATTCGCTCGGATTAGGCAAAATCAACACTAGAGCGGTCGTCAACTTCTTCTTCAATTCCACAAAACTCTCTTCGCAAGCTACGTCCCACACAAACGATTGACCAACAGACTTCAGAGTCTCCCACTGTAACACAGCATCAATCTTAGAAGGATCTACTACAATTCGACCACTCAAAATCACATGGCCAAGGAAACTCACCTCCTTCAACCAGAATTCACACTTTGAAAGCTTTGCATATAACTTATTTTCCTTCAATACTTGTAACACAGTTCTCAAATGCTCAGTATGCTCTTCTTTAGACTTAGAATATATCAGAATATCATCAATGAAAACCACCACGAACTGATCCAAATACTCATGAAAAATATGTTTCATATACTCCATGAACACACCAGGTGCATTGGACACACCAAACGGCATCACAGTGTATTCATAGTGACCATACCTCGTCCTGAAAGCTATCTTCGGAATATCGTCGGGCTTAACAGGAATCTGATGATAACCAGACCTCAAATCAATCTTATTAAACACACAAGCACCTACTAACTGATCCATCAAGTCGTCGATTCTCAAAATTGGATACTTATTCTTGATAGTCACTTTATTCAACTGCCGATAATCAACATACAACCTCATACTTCCGTCTTTCTTCTTCACTAACAGCATAGGAGCACCCCACGAAGAAACACTTGGTCGAACAAACCTCTTCTCAAGCAATTCTTCCAACTGTTTCTTCAATTCACTTAACTCAGAAGCTGACATCCGATAAGGAGCCATCGACACTGGACTCGTACCTGGTATTAAGTCCACCGCAAACTCTACTTCCCATTCTGGGGGCAAATCACTGATGTCATCTGGAACCACATCTGGAAATTCACATATAACAGGTAAGTCGACACTTGCAGCTTCACTATCAATCTGCAACGATGCAAACATTGCAAACACCAGGGCTTCATTTTCCATAAGCTCGTCTACTTGCCTAGCAGATAGGAACATCAACTCTCCACTATCACCAAACTCAGGAAACTCCACAGTCTTAGTATAACAATTGATATGGACATGGTTGAACTCCAACCAGTTCATTCCAAGGATTACATCGATTTGGTGCAAGGTTAAACACACCAAATCCATCACAAAAATCTTCCCAAAAATCATCAAAGGACATCTCAAACACACAAAAGTAGTAGTAACAGAACCATTAACAGGAGTCTCTATTAGCATACTACCATTCATATTAGACAACTTCAAACCTAATCTATTAGCACATTCAAGCGAGATAAAAGAATGAGTAGCACCAGTATCAAACATAGCAACCAACTCAGTATCATTAATAAAACAAGTACCTCGAATCAGTTTGTCCTTCTCTGACACTTCTGCACCACTCAAAGCAAACACTCTGCCACTGGTCTGAGCAGCAGTAACTGTCTTCTTCGATTTCTGACACTTGGTACTGATGTGACCCTTCTCACCACAATTGAAATAAGTTGGACCCTCACCCTTGCAATCAGTAGTTCTATGACCCTTCTTACCACACCTGTAGCATCTCAACACACTATTAGTACAAACATCAGCACGGTGACCTTGCTCGCCACACCTATAACACTTCCCAGAAGTGGGAGCTGCTCCCCCACTTGTCTTTTTCCACTCTGAAGCCTTCTTCTTCCCTTTGTCGGCTGAAGTTGTATAAGGTTTACCTTTATACTGCCCGTTCTTCTCACTCAACTGCTTGTAGTGAGGAGATTGAGCTCGGCTATCCTCATCGTAGATTCTGCTCTTGTCCACCAACTCAGCATACCTGCAGATCTGTTGATACCTAAGACCCTACTTAATCTCTGGTCTCAGGCCATTCTCAAACTTGAGGCATTTGGACATCTCAGCATCAGCACGGTTGTAGTGAGGACAAAACTTCACCAGCTTCTCGAACTTCGCAGCATACTCTACAACAGTCATATCTCCTTGCTTCAGCTCAAGGAATTCCACCTCCCTCTTAACATGAGCATCCTCTGGATAATACTTTCCCTGAAATTCCTGCTTGAACACAGCCCAGATTATCACAGTGCCAACATCTTCCAGTCTCTGACGGGTGTTATCCCACCAATCCTCAGCCTCTTCCGACAACATATGAGTTCCAAACTGAACTTGTTGCGCATCATTACATCCCATTCCTCGGAAAATCTTCTCGATCGCCTTCAGCCACTTATGTGCACTTGCTGGATCGTGAGTACCCTCAAACTCCAGCAGATTGTTCCTCCTGAATTCCCCCAAAGCACGAAACTCATCTGGGACTCCACCATTCAGATTGAGTTACGCCACCACATTAGCAACTGATTCCAAAGCATCAGCAATAGCCTGATCATTTATTCCAGCCATCCTGTACACCACCAACAAGGTTAGAAGAAACAAAACATCGACAGTGTACACACACTTGTCGACCGACAGGGACTGACATCACGTAAAAACTTGGCCGGACGGACCGACCTGCTCTGATACCACTAATGTAACACCCTTTTCTACCCCACAATTATCGTAGGGGAATAAACATAAAATCATAATAAAATTAGAATCACCTCAAAGAGTGCACATTTCTCAATAAATTCAAATCAACAAAATTGCTCCGTAAACAACGGGTTTTCCTCAAAATAACCCAAAATGCCTTCAAAGGGCAGCAGAACCACCATAACCACAAAAATCCCACAAAAGGGTTTATTAAAATAAACCATAGTCATCAAATAATCAATAAAATAATAGCCAAATAAAACTCAACATGGTTCGACTCAACGACCCAACCCGATGTTACACTATCAGAGCAAGACCCTCTACATCGACCAAAATGCAAATAACTTCAAAAGTCCTCAAAAGCATCCACGGCTAATCCCGATCACCTGCACGTTACCCACGTGGAGGAAACATTCAAACAGGCTGGGTGAGTAATCAAAATTCATTATAATCAATATAAAAATAAGATATGCATAAAATGGCATCATAATCATAAACAACATCATCAGAATCATCAACATGGTCAACAATCACAACATCATAAAATCACATCAATAATGCTACATAAATGCAATGCACAACAGGACTCATGCATGTGGTACCAATCGTCACAATCGATGGACACTTAGGCCATCACCCTCTAAAGATCCCTGTCAATAGGATCGGTTCCACACAAGAACCGGAGCACGTCATAAACCACTTCACATCCACACAATGAGATGGAAGCCACAAATAGACCGAAGTCCAACATCATCGTCACTGGACCGAAGTCCTAACATCATCACCAGAATATGCTATGAATGCATGATACACAACATCAATAATCATCATCATCAAAATATCATTATGTACATCATCATTCATCAAAACATCATGTTAATCATGTCATCATATACTCATCAAAACATCACAAATCATCATCTCAATATCATCAAGAACATCATGGCAATTCATCAGAAATATCACAGCACCAAAACCTCATAACATCACAGCGTCATAAACCAAATTTCACGAACAGCAGATGCTCGCTGATGAGTTTGCTGAGCGACCCTGCTCGCTGGGACCTTCGCTTTGCAAAGCTGGCAGCGAAGCCCCAATCCCATACAAAACCCAGAGAGTTCCCCAGTCTGCCTCTCCTCGCTCCTCTATTCGTTGTGCGAAGCCCTTCGCTGGGACATTCGTTGTACGAGCCCCCAAAATCCCATCTCAAAATTCATCCCAGTATCATCACACAGTTTATCGTGCATTCGCTGCGTTGCTCGCTTTGTGAGCCTGGGCGAATGTTCGCCTTGCGAAGGAATGGTTCGCTCTGCAATCGCTGCTACGCACCAGTAGCATCCCAGCCCCAAAAACCTTTATGATTCCAACCTCATTTCACCCCAAAACACTCCCAAAACAGTCCTGAAACATCAAGGCAATCAAAGGCATAAAATCTACGACTATTAGGTCGGTTAATTTCACTATTCTAACTCGAAATACCTTAACCTTCACAAATTCTCAAAATTCCCATAAACCCCATAAATCCCTTTCTCATACAAGATCCCACATATCATCAAAGAAGATTTTGCCTCGAAGGCTTATTTTTAACCGAATCAATTCAACCCTTAATAATCCATCGTCGATCCTCAGAAATACCTCTAAATCATCAAGAACTCATAAACCCTTCAAAAACCCCAAAATCCCCAAAATCCACTTTAAACAAATCACTCCCTATATTGAAAATAATGAAAGGCAATACTCCCCATACCTTAGATTGTCGTTCCGGAGTTTTCTCTGCTGATTCTTTGGAAGCCTTCACGAATCCTCGCCCTTTTTCCTTTCCTCAGAGCTCTGCACTTTCTCCTTATTTTCACGTTCCAACCAAAAATGAATCCTATTCCTTTCCAATTCCTTTTTGTTAAACCCTTGGGCTTCCAAAATGGGCTTTCCCCATAATACCCTCACTAATCCTCCTCAAAAGTCCATCTTACCCTTAATTCCTCTAATATTATTTAAATTAATAATAATACTAATATATTCATATTATATACTATTATTTAATTAAATAACCGAAACTCCACGAAAATGCCATCGTCAACACAAACCACCAAAATTCACCGAAAATTCACAAATATTATATTTAAATAAATTAACTAAATTTTCTAATAAATTTGGGGTGTTACAACATCAGGAGGTAGTGCCAACACTTGTGTACCCAATTTTTCAAATTTGGCTTGATATTCCACTACAGAACCTTCTTGTTTAAGTTTAAACAATTTGCCTGGTGGTTAACATAAGTGGAAGGACCGAATCGTAGTTCCAAAGCTTTAGTAAATGATGGCCAATCCGTGAGCAACTGACTTTGATGCATCCATTTAAACCAGCATAATGCTTCACCCTTCATGTAAAAGGACATCATAGCTAAGCGATTTTCAGGTGGTAACTGATAAAAAGAAAAAAATTGGTCCGCTTGAAACAACCATTCCAAAGGATTTGAGCCATCGAACATGGCGAGTTCCAATTTAGGTGTTCTAAAAGGGGGAAATGAAGGGTTTTGCGGTGTGTGGGAAAATGAGGGTTGTTGGCCGAAAAGCATGTGAGGCTGCGCGAAAGCTGTTGGTGTATTTAAGAAGGGTGGATCTATGAAGGGTTGGGATGAGAAAAATCTGGGTATAGGAATATATGGGTTTGTTTGTGTGTGTCTCATAGGGACAGTGGTTATGATTAGGGTTTGGTTGTGGGAGTGTGAAGCTGAGTGAATAGGTTAGGTGGTGGTCTGGGTGAAAATAGGTGAACTATGTGAGGTGGTAAGATGTGACAAACCAGAGTTACTATGGGTTGTAGTCATAGAAATTAGGGGATGGAGATAAGTGATACCTGAGGAACTAGCTGAGGTGTGTGATGGAGTGAGTTGTTGTTGTTCCTTTTGAGCAGCAAGTTTGGTGAGGATTCCCATGATAGATTCATACCTAGAGTCATAAATTTGCTTTTCATTATCCATTCTAGTTTGAATCTGTTCCAGATCTGTTGTTGTTTTGTCAAATTGCTCATCTAATTGCCGCTGGGTCTGATTCATAGCATTATCAAGATGAATATGTGCTGTTTGAACTTCTTCTTCTATGATTTCTCTAGAAGAAGGGTTATTAGGTTTAGGATGAGCCATGAGTGTAGGTAATGAAAGCACCAATGATAGATCTTGCAAGAGTTATTAACAAATTCTAAGCTAAGGAAGACAAACATAAAAGAGACTAGAACAATATCAATTTTCATTACTCATCTCAAACAAGATACAACAGCATAAATAGTAGGGTTACTAATACAATTGGGCCTGGGCCTCTTGGAAAAGGATAATAGAAATAAAATTAAATATTGGAATTCCTTAAAATACCCCTTTAAAATTGAACACAGTCTTCAAGCCATTTGGGCTTTCTTCTAATTCGAATGGGCTTCAGCTTATCATGTGATGTGTTGTTTAGGTTGTTTATCTCAGACTCAATATAGTGAGCGACAAAAAAAGTAAAACATTATATTCATAATTTGAGAGCATTCTAGTATGTATTATATATTTAGAACTTGTGTTCATTATTAATTAATTTTATTTATGATGTCTATGCAGAATGAAGAAAGTTATTTTTTTAATATCCAAGCCTTTCAAGCTAAGCTTTTTACGTTTTATCCTTTGCATAACCCCTTTGAGCCTAGTTTCCTTTGTTTGCTTACAATAACCCTGATAATGAACCCATGGAATAAAATACTCCTACCCTACTTCTAGTTAGGAAGATAAGTTCTCAACTATTCTAGTTTAAGTTTGAGGTTGTAAAAGAAACCATTAAGTTTTTGGTATCAATTACAAAATTGACTTTAATTAAGTTCATCTTGAAATTAGGTAAGTTGAAAAATCAACTTGAATTGATATTGATAAATTGAAGAAAAAAGAAAAGAAAATTAAGTGATTCAAAAAAGGAAAAGTTGAAAAATCAAAAGAAATAAAAATAAAGAAAGAAAGAAAAAAAGAGAATGAGGAGAAACGGTTCAAAAGTTGAAAAAAAAAAAAGTTCAACCGATGCGAAACAAAAGTTTACTCAATTGCAAAAGAAATGATATAGTCTCTAAGAATATTCTTGAAATTTTTTCAAATAGAGACAAATATTGGACCAGATGCCTGGGACAATATGTATAACTGGTTTATGAGAGATGACATATTCTTGGGACATATCTCAAACACGGTATTTGAGACATTGAATATTACAACACCCTAAACCCCAACATACGATTTTAAAATATAATGCGGGAATAAAAATTAAAAAAGGTATCATATTTTCTCAGCATAACATCTTTCTAAAAATATAATCACACCGGAATTAAACAATTAAAAGCATCTTCAATTATCTCATGAAATAGTACCCAACTTTATTAAAATCATATGTAAAATAAACTTAATAATTCACATAAAACATCATAAAATAATCTCAACCCGTGTGTGTTACACTATCAGAGCAACTTATGGAAACTAAACAACACAAAAACAATAAATGAAGAAGTCCAATCACGCCATCCTCCATACTGGATTAAAGTCTTTCAACACAGGATAGAAGTCCAAATCTAATCTTCGATATACATGATGCATGATGCTACAAACAAATGAAAAAAAAAAATCTCCATCCGAACCTCCTACTCCCATTATCAATTGTCGATCACAACACAGGATCGAAGTCCTTCCACGTTGTACCAAATTCCTACAACACTTGACCGAAGTCCTACAACATTGGACCGGAGACCTACAACGTGGTTCCTCATTAAACCAAAAACTCAGCATAACTTAACACTTTTCATCATAACTCAACATAATAATCAAAATATATTATTTTCTCATCAATACTCATCAACAACGTCAAAGCAGCATTGAAATTATGTTTCCTTCTAATCACACACAGGTTAACCATGGATAGTAGAAATTAATAAACATCACAGATTTATGAACTCGACTTATCAAAATGCATCAAGGGATAATATCAATTACTCCTGCCTTTTCAAAAGACATCAACACTTCAACAGATTATAAAAGAGAATCAAATCATATTAATCTTCCTAGAAAGGTTTTGCGCAAACCTTCACTCAAACATCATCTAATAGGAAAAATAAAGGGAAGAAGGAATGAGGGTAAGGCACCCACACTATCTATCTGCTTAAACATCCATACATGAATAATTTATCCCCCTTACCTTGAATTGCAGATCAGTGGAGTTCTTGGCTTTTGGAATATTTCTCTTACGTATCCTCCCCTACTTTTTTCAAACTCACTCCTGCTGACTAGCATTTAAAGAAAAAGAGTTTCGGCAGTTTTTAACACACACATCGTACACCATGGTACAAACAAGTTCACAAACCCTAGCCCGAATTGAGCTACCTGCTCTAATACCAACTATGTAACACCTTAAATCCCAACAACAATTTTAAAATATAATGCGGGAATAAAAACTCAAAAAGGGTGTCACATTTTCTTAACATAACATCTTTCTCAAAATATAACCACATCGGAATTAAACAATTAAAAACATCTTCAACTATCTCATGAAATAGTACCGAACTTCAATTAAATCATAAGTCAAATAAACTCAACAATTCACATAAAACATCATCAAATAATCCCAACACAAGTGGTACACTATCAGAGCAATTCGCGGAAACTAAACAATGCAAAAACAATAAGCAAAGAAGGTCAACTAAGCCTTTCTCCAACATAAGCAACTTCTAATGCTCCTCAAACTCTACCTGGGTATCTACACCATAGGTGTAAAGAACAACACATGAAACAAATAGGGGGTGAGAATATGTTCACATATGTTAATGATGCATAAAACATGAAGGATATTCCACATCAACATGTAATAAACCCACACAATGTACAACATACAATCATTATTCAATACGTAATTCCTCTACTTGCATACATGTAATACCATCCTACAACACTGGATCGAAGTCCTACAATATTGGATATTAGAGTTATGTAATTGAAGGATCCTCAACACTGGATCGAAGTCCTACAACACTGGACCAATGTCCTAAGCTAATCTTCGATATACATGATGCATGATGCTACAAACAAAATTCCTTCAACACTGGACCGAAGTCCTTCAACACTGGACCGATGTCCTACAACACTGGACCAAAGTCCTACAACCCGGTTCCTCTCCAAACCTAAAACTCAGCATAACTCAACACTTTTCATCATAACTCAGTATAATAATCAAAATATATTATTTTCTCACCAATACTCATCAACAACATTAAAGCCGCATTGAAATTATGTTTCGTTCTAATCATACCTTTTATTCGAATAATTATTTAAAATATCACATGAAGTTGGAATCAAGCCAATGATATATTCTAGAAAGCTTAGATTGTCTATTTTAAGAATCTAATTTTTATTTTAGGACTTAATACCTCAATCAATTTAGTTTAATCAAACGACAAGAACTGGTAATGTCATTGGGCATAAAGTTTCGTCTGACTTCAAAAAAGAAGAAAATATTATACAATTATGATAAAATTATGAAACTCTCCTATCTAAATATTGTTGAACTCTCTTTCTAATGCAACTGAGGGCAACCCAAATGAACTTATGAAACTCAAGTTATGTGTGAAACACAATGACTAACACAATACTAAATTTGACGACACCTCTGGTATAAAAAACAGCAAATTGTTACTATTATAACACTCTTAGACTCAGTTTTAACTCTCCAAAACTCGCCTATTTTTCCTATTTGAGTTCTAACCGCTCCAACACAACCGATAAATAGAACACTGATCAATATGACTCATCAATCATAGACTTCAACATGTTATCACACCAACATCATGAATTCAACCATTTAAGGATGATAACTCTAATATTGGCCCCCTTTACATCGAGCTGCAGATCACTGGAGTTCATGCCCTTTATAATCTTTCTCCCTTCTCCTTTTTAAGCTCTCTCTAGGTTATGCCTCATTGCCTCTTTCTCCCAAGATTTTCACATAATGTGAAAACTTTTCCATAACAACTTATTTATTTATTCACCCTAATTTAACTCATTCTCTTGTCACCCCTCAAGTCTCCTCACACACATAATATTACTATTTTCTAATTTTATTTTAATTATATATTCTCTATCATTATATTAATTAAATTAAATTATTATTCTAATTCAATTATTTCTGCAAATCTCACCACACATTTAGCTCTTACTCAATTCACCCATCACTCCCTAATTTTAAATAAAATTCTATTTTCTGCCAACTATAAATTATCTCTAATTTTTTTAATATTTCAAATATCTAATTAAATTAAATATATATACTAGAACTCTCCAAGACTCTATTAAAAATAAAATATTAAAATTAGGGTACTATAACTCTCTCTCACTTAAAAGAATTTTCGCCCTTCAAAATTACCTAAAGGAAAGAACTCCCCATACTACTCTCTCCTCTGATTCTATAACCCCATCATCACGCTAACCTCCAAGTATCCTCCCCACTTTTTTAAACCCACTCCTACTGACTGGCGGTTAAAGGAAAAAGAGTGTCGATAGTGTTTCACACACATGTCATACAACAGAGTACAAACAAGTTCACAAAACCTAGGCCGAATTGACCGACCTACTCTGATACCAACTATGTAACACCCTAAAACCCAATGTAAGATTTTAAAACATAATTGGGGAATAAAAACTCAGAAAGGGTCTCAAATTTTCTCAGCGTAACATCTTTCTCAAAATATAATCACAGCAAAATTAAACAATTTAAAACATCTTCAATTATCTCATGAAATAGTACTCAAATTTATTAAAATCATAAGTCAAATAAACTCAATAATTCACAAAAAACATTATCAAATAATCCATCCTCAAGTGTTACACTATTAAGATGACTTGCGGAAACTAAACAACATAAAAATAATAAACGAATATGGTCAACTTATCATTCTCCAACATAAGCAACTTCTAATGCTCCTCAGACATAACCTGGGTATCTACACCATAGGCGTAAAGAACAATACATGAAACAAACAAGGGTGAGAATACATTCGCATATGCTAATAGTGCATAAAATAGGAAGGATAGTTCACACCAGTATAAAATCAATCCGCACAATGCATAACATACAATCATTATGCGATGTGTAATTCCTCTACTCCCATGCATGTGGTACCATCCAACAAAATTGGATCAAAATCCTACAACAATGGATATTAGAGTTATGTTACTGAGGGATCCTCGATATTGGACAAAATTCCTACAACACTAGATCAAAGTCCTAAGCTAATCTTTGATATACATGATGCATGATGCTATAAACATATGCAAAATATATCCATCCGAACCTCTTACTCCTATTATCAACTATCAATCACAACACTGGACCGAAGTCCTTCAACACTGGACCGAAATCCTTAATATATGACTAGAGTCCTTTTATACTGGACTAAAGTCCTACCACACTTGACTGAAGTCCTTCAATGTTGGACCAAAGTCCTACAACACTGGACTGGAGTCCTGCAACTAGGTTCCTCTCTAAACCTAAAACTCAGTATAACTCAAAACTTTTCATCATAACTCAACATAATAATCAAAATATATTATTTTGTTGTCAATACTCAATAACAACATCAAAAGCACACTGAAACCATGTTTCCTTCTAATTATACCGCATATTCAAATAATTATTTAAAATATCAAACTGATTCGGAATCTATAAAATGGATATGTTCTAGAAAACTTATAATGTCGATTTTAAGAATCTATTTTTATTTTAGGACTTAATACCCTAATCGGTTCAGTTTAATTAAACAACAAGAATTGGAACCGGCACCGCGCAGAAAGTTTTGTCTGACTTCAAAATAGCACAAAAATTATTCAATTATGATAAAATTATGAAACTCTCCAACCTAAAATATCATTGAACTCTCTTTCTATTGCAACTAACGGCACCAAAACGGACCTAAGAAACTCAAGTTACGCGTGAAACATGATGACCAACGCGGGACTGAATTTGACTACACCTTTGGTATAAAATTCAGTGCACTACTACTTTGGTAGCACTCCTATACTCAATTTACCACTTCAAAATAAATATTATTGTGTTAGCTTTCTAACGCAACTGACGACACCTCAAATTGACTTACGAAACTAAAGTTATGCCTGAAATAAGACGATTAATCCCCTTCTATGTCTACCTGTGATTTTCTGTGTTTTTCTCTTTATTGAACTGACTGATAATGTGAAGATATAATTATTTATTTCGACTCGATTCACATGCAATTTAATTTCGTTTTACTTGTTTTTCGTATTATTATGTTGTGTTATGTTTGTGTTTCAGGTATTTGTCGAATAAGAGCATATGTGCGAGAAAACCGGGAAAAAGGCAAGAAAATGAAGAAAAAGAGCAAATTCTGCCATTTTACTTATATGGTGTTCACCGTGGACAAACAGTGTTCGCCGTGAGAAAATGACATTCTCCGTTCCTATATGGCGTTTGCCATTTCCCAGGCATGGCGTTCGCCATTATGCTGCAGACAGTAGTTTTTGCGAAGTTAGCAGTTTTTAGCAGTTTTCTCCAACTTCTTTTCCCTCCAAATGCTTGCACGACCAAGGGAAGTTACAGGGGTGTAGAGCTTTATATATAGAACCTCTGGGATAGTTTCTGGGTGTCTGAGTTTGTGCGCAGAAGCGCTCTTCATAGTTTTAGGCATAAATCACAATTGTAAAAGTGGTAGTTTCTCACATCGGGGAACTACCACACCATTAGTGTTTAGGCCTATAATTTGTGTAACACTTGGATCAACAATCTTGTCGTCATATTAATAGAAGATTATTTCAGTTCCATTTTCTTTATTTCAATTCCCGCATTTATTTTAAGTCATTTATAGGTTCTTTGTATTTATCACTTTATTATTATTGTTGTTCCGTTTTACAACTGTCAAGCATGTTCTCCTTTATTACGTGTATCATGTTCAGTTTGTTTATGTTTAATTCCATGTCCAGTTAAATTGTCTTGAGTCCGGTGTATGAGGATCGTCGTTACCGACGGGACTTGGTAGAAAACTCTAGGTGCGAAAGTATGATTTAAATTTTGTTTTGGTTTTAGTTTCTAATTGTAAGTCTTACTATTTCGACACGAGAGTAAGGAACAAACTAAGGTTCGAGCCGATAACGCAAGAGTGTGAGGATTGAACCGGATAGTGGAAACTAGGCATCGATTCTAAAAACAGCGAGAGCGCTTTAGGTATCGATTAGGATCTAATTGGCTTTCAAAATATGCTTTCTAATAAAAACGGGCGAGCGAGAGCAAAATCCTGTGGTTAGGGAGTGTGGCTTTAGTCAATAGCGCGGGAGTGTGAGACAGAGTTTTTAAATCGATATTTTCTACGGAATGTAGTTTAATTATAATTAGTGCCTAAAATCTGTAGAGTCCCTTAGGAACACGGGATCCATATTTTGGCCTCTCTTTATTGTTACATTTGAAAACTCTAAAGATTTGACTTAAATTTTGGTAAAACTCATTGTCAAACAAAAGGATTCAACATTAAGAAATCTGCCGAACACAAAGATATCGAAGGAGATGTCATAGCATGAAGACTCGACATCTGGACTGCTATAGCAGATTATTTAAATCTGTTTCAAATCTGCTCCAAGTTTCTAGGCGTGTTTAGCAGTGGATCAAGGAAAGATTTGTTTAAAGATTTAAAGCCCAACTGAATACTCTATATAAGCAGACTTAGACCTAGGATTTTACATGCCTTTTTGTAACCTAGTTCTCTTGCGTAAAAATAAGGGTTTAGTGTTTTGAGAGTCGTTTGCTCTCTAGGTTATAAGTCTCCCTTTGTATCAGTTGATGCATTGTGGCAGATATAGGTGTTGCACAGATCCATAAACCTTGAGGTATTGGATTGTGTATTGTTCTTGGATGAACCTTTTAAGAAAATCCAAGTTAGCTTGTTTGTCAAGTATGCTTGACAGAATTTTGTATTGACAGGGATGATGTAGAAATCACAGTTGGTGATTAAGGCAAGTGAGTGGGGTATCTCGTATCAAAGAGGTTGTTCTTTGATAAAGTCTTCATTGGGTATATATTAGGATATAAAGTTGTAAACGAGGGAGTTTAGCTTTGTAACAATTCTACAGGTAGTGGAGTCTTCTTCTTGGATTGATATCCCCCAGATGTAGCTGAATTGCATCGAACTGGGTTAACAATTATTGTGTTCTTTATCATTCTGCATATTTACTTTTCTGTTAGGGTTCATGATAAACATGTTGGAACAGATGTCGTAACATCTATGTTGTTGTAGTTCTGATATTCAAGGTATCAGGCTGCTATTTATGTTCCTATGTTTAAATGTTTATGTAGAACAATGTCTTGACATGTGTTAGAATATCTGCTATCTGTTATGCCAGAATTTCAATTGGTATCAGAGCAGGCATCCTGTCTATTTCTGGATGAAATCTTTGGGAGATATTTTTTGGCGTTTAAACAAGGAGGAGTTTTGAAGATCAGATCAATGAACTCAGACATACTCAAGGGTATTAATAGATGGGATGGATATTCTGGATCGAAGGTAACAACCCAGAGGTTGTTCATGTTGCTGAGGAGGTTCTACAACAACTGCAGGAGAAGTGGCTAGTTCTCTTGTTAGGGTGTTTTATAAGATGTTCTGACATCTTATTAGGGCAAGTAGAATTTGTTCCTTGGTGGTTCGCTGCATGTGTTTCTGATGGAAGAGCTCTAGAATTATGGGATTTTGGAGTTGTTACTGAAGACAGATGGTGGAAGGTCTCAATCGTCGGCCTCTATATGTAAAGATATCTGCATTCTTTTATTCCAAAGTCGGGAGCGATGAAATGAAGGGATTTGTTGGAAGATGTCTGTTATGGTGACTTGGTACTTGGAAGCTTGGTTTCATGGTACAGTTTGAAGTCAGTTGAAGAGGAGAGGAATTGAGTTTAGATTTATCAAGTTCTTGCTCTGGGAGTTTGATAAATTATTGATCGGCTAGGTTGTCAAAGAGATTTGAGAATTCTCTCAAGTCCGCTCATAAAGGCGTCTCAGTCGTGCATCTGGAGTCTTCTAGTTTTTCTACTGACTAGAAGGTGTTTCTATGAAACATAAATTTGAAGAAAGTGGAGGTGATTTATTTTCACTATCCAAAACAGCAAGGAAGGATTCATCTCTCTTAGCTCGAAGGTTGGATCTAATCTGATTGGAGTTTTCAGAATTGTTGAGGTAAATAAGGTTCGTTCAGAGAGAATCTTAGTTACTTGAGTCAAGGGTGGCAACCTTAGTATCTCAACACTGTTTGTCAAAGAAGATACTTGCAAAAGACTGAATACTTGATAAGTGTTCATGAAGTGATCTGGTGGAGCTTAGCTACAACTATGAAGAAGGGTTATTGGACAAGGATTTAAGATCAATTGCTATTTGTGGAATTCACAAGTATTTAATTGATTATCCTTGAAAGTCAAGATTGCTGATGTTCAACAAGATGTTAGAACATATCATCATCAGAGTTTGTGCACAATCATGGGAGGGGTACTGCATACACTTAAGCATTTGTTTTGGTCTTGGGTGTTGACCTAAGAATCTGCTTCAGTCTGGTGTGACAAAAACATGTGATCTCTGGAGAGTTTCCTGGCAAGAAACGGGTCTGGACAGTGGTGCTGATGAAGATGAAGATGAAGACATCATAATCTTGATGGTTATTTCTTGGATCAGTTTATTTCTGATCTAGGTACTTGGGAGCATATGATCTTGCTCAGTTTTAAGGTCAAGGTTAAGTTACCTCTGACTTTCTACAGACTGCTCTACTAAGGAAAGTGGAAATATTTGGTATGGCTATGGTGTAGTCTAGGACTACTTTATCTTCTGAAGATTCAGACGTGGCAGGTGTGAAGTCTTTGGAGTTTCAAAGCAGTTATTCATCAAGGTGTGAGCTTGAAGGGAATATATGTGATATAGTTAAGCAGGATGGAGGTTTTCTAATCAAACTTGGTTGTTGAATCAAGTCTATGAGAGCATGGAACTCTTGTTCTGTAATAGGGAAGAGGTTCTTCTAAGTGGCAGAAGGAGGAGTTGAATTCAGCAGTTGGATGTCGTATCAGAATGTTCTGACATCTAGCTTAACATTAGGATCTCAGTTGGTGATGTGGTACATCAGCTAAAGATAAGGTGATCAACAGGCGAATGGAAGTTATGGATGCTTCAAAAAGGTTTATCTCTTGCAGTTTGTGGGAACTGTGGGTTGAGAAGATGTTACATGTCTAGAGGCTTGGTGGATCCAAGATGTCTTGCTATGGGGCAAGTAGTTCATGTGACTTGAAGATCAAATTTTATTGGCGGATCAGTGTGTCTTGTGGGAGTTCTGAAGAAAAATGAGATCAGTCAAAAGGTGGCATTTGGTTGGTTTCATGCTGTACATTCAAGCAGGGTGCTTGTGTCGCTCCCGGGATTTTCATCCAGGTACAAACGCGAAAGTGGCGTGAAAAAAAGAAAGAGAGTCACCAGCCAGGCATTTTTATCCCAAAGAAAGGGAAGGGTAATGCTGCACAAACCCGAGAGAAAGGAAAGAACGAGGTCTTGCGAACCAAAGAGAATGGGTAAGGGAGTCGGTTACGTGAAGGGAAGGTTATCGCACCCCTTCACGTCCATCGTACTCGACGGGATCCACGCTTGAAGTACTGCTCAAAGGGTGATAGAAAAGATGTTGGAAAAAGAATAGAAAGAGAACGAGAAACAAATATAGGGAAAATAAAAGAAGTGCTCGGATGGGCCCTACCCCACTGCATACGTATCTCATCGGGAACATGAGAATCACAGCGACGTAGTTCCCCTAACTAAGGGAAAACTGTTTATGTTTTTAGGGAACGGCTAATGTTCTAGCTCAGGTGTTGCAGGCTCGCTGAATCGAGTGTGTTACCGTATTGCAAAAGAACAAGGAGAAGCACGTCCGTACGTTGAGAGTGACTGAGATGAGAAGAGAATTCCCGAAGGAAAGACGTCTTTTGTTTGTTTGAAGTTTTTTAGAAGTCTTTTATTTGAAGTGTTTTGCATAGGTAAGTGTACCCAAGCCTTTTTCAATGGAATGTGCATCTCATGCATCATTCCAAAATGAAATGATGATGAAGTACACTAAGTATGAGGAAGATCCTCAAACTTACTTCCAAAGTTAAAGGCTTAAGCACACTAGCATATTCCCTTTATTAAATGTTCTTTGTTATTTTTTTTAATGAAGAAGTGTTTTTGAGTTTGTTTGTGAAATCACTTCATGTTAAAGACTTGTACATCATGCTAGAAAACCTACAACACATTCCAAGATGGAATGTATGCAAGCCCCCCCCCCCCCCCCCCCCCCCACACACATGGAATAAGGCTCATGGCACATGAAGAAGCTTCAACCTTTATTAGGTGTTTTGAAATTGTTTTTGAGATGAGAGAAGAGAGACTCAAAAGAAACAAAGGTAAAGACTAAAGGGGGCTAAGACTCACCCTAATGTTATCATGGTTGGATGTTCCTAATGGTTTAGTGTGGTTTAGAAACCTAAGTCTAAAATAAAAAAGAAGAAGAGTGAGTTCTAACTTACTTCAAAGATTGAAGTTAAGTTAAGAACTCAAAGGGATGAAAGAGATGAAATGTCAAAGAAGCATAATATGCTTATCACAATCACACATTGAAAGCTTTAAAAGATAAGAAAAGAGGTTGTATGTGGGTGCACACCCACACACTTGACTTACCATTAGCCCCTGAAAATGTTAGCAAAACAACTTAAAAGTAAGGAAATAAGGAGAGAAGAACAAGTAAGGATCAAACAGGTTAGGAACTAAGGAAGAAGGATCCTAAAGGTGTAAAGAAAATTCTACACAAAACAACATATCATGCTATCCAAATAAGAAAATAAAATGGAAGGAAATAATGAAAACAGCAATAATTACAGCTCATAAGTGCAATGCAGCAGTAAAATCTATCATCATGTACCAAACAGCAATTAACAACACATGTTCAGCCTACAAAATGGGTGTAAAAAGCAAATAGCAGCACATACAACAGCATATATGTGTATAGACAGCAATGAAAAATCAGGGGCAGCATGCACTCACAAATGATTTATTCATAAAAGAACAAACATGTTTCAAGCCTTGTACATTATTCAATCAAACATGATCACAATCACACCATAAATCATGGTAAATAATTCTTGAAATCACCATGGAATAATGCACATTGTAAGAGAATACACAATATTAAGCATGTGAACAAATTAAAACAAATGTGCACCTATTGAAATAGAAAGCAAATGAACATGCACATAACAATTCCAGCAACACAAGCATCAATTAACAATTAACAAGCTCAATGTGTGTGCATTATGTGATCATTACATCAATTAATCAACAACGCAAACATAAATGTTCATCGATTAACAATCAAAAACCGCGTGTCCAAAAATCATGCTCATACAATAGTGTGAAGTGAAACAGCTCAAGAATAGTCCACAAATCATCAACGTATCAATCCATGAAGTTTAGACATGCAAGAGATCTCAAACAAGCAAGAAAATGTAAGAAAAACACAATCTGCTTCAGTGGTAATCGGTTACTCACATAGGGTAATCGATTACTCAGTTGAAAATTGGCTAAAAACGTGAAAATAAGGCAGAGTAATCGATTACCCTGTTAGAGTAATTGATTACCACTGAAACAGAGGCAGAAAATCAACTTTGAAAAGCACTTTTCAGCATCAAATCACTTATCCAAGCATCCAAATGATCATGTAAACAATCATGCATGAAAATTGAGTTCAATCACAGCAAACAAACATCAATTAGATTCAACAATCATCAACGTCAAGAATCAAATTCAAGCGCCATGGATCCAAATCAAAAATTACCAAAGATCTACATCGAATAAGTTGCAAATAAGCTAAATCAAGTATAGATTTGAAGAAAACCAACCTACAAAGCGGAGATTTGCTTTGGTAATTGTTGCAAAGTGATCTTGGTGCAGAAAATTAAAGAAAACCAGAGATTCCTCGATTAGTAGCCGAAACGCGTCGAAACCGAGCAAAGTTGGGAAAAATCACCGAGATCGAACTTGCACCAAAATAAATGGTGTGAAACCCTTGGACTGAAGTAGAGTAATCTGAACTTCCAGAAATCCCACCAAAGAAAGCCAAATGATGGAGTTTGAGCTCAAGAATTAATCACTTTTCAATGTGAAAAGTGATTATCCTTCAAGAAATAAGAGCTTTTTGTGAGGGTTTGGAAGAGAGAATTGAGATGAAGATGTAAGAAATTTGGTGAATAATGGTCAATCCTCTAAACATGAGTGAAGGATTTCTTATATAGACTTTAGGTTTGGAGTGTGGGAGGTTTGGGATTAGATTTGGACTTAGCTTTGGGTTTGGAGCTAGGGTCGGAGTTAGTTAGACTCAACTCACCGAGTCAAGGAAGTTAACTCGGTTAGTTAGGATCAACTCGGTAGTAATCCCAAGGTGAATTTCAACATCCAAAGGTGGAGATGCTTGGAGAATAAGGAATCACAACTGGTGTATGGGCGTGTGACTTGGTCTGCAAGCAAGGCCTTGGTGCCTATGGAATTTCAGTGTGAGACCACCATGTTTGAGCCCTCATATGATCTCCATAACTTGTTCAAATGAGAAAATGCCCAACATCAAAGTTAAAGAGGACATGGAGATGAACAACTTTGATGTTCAACAATTTTTCATTTGAAGCCTTCTTGATGTAGAAAACTAGCTTGACATTTGGCACGCCAAGTGTTTGATGAAATTATGGCCTGGAGGCCTGAATCTGCCTTGCCATGACTTGAGATTTGCCTTGATTTTACCAAACTTTGATTGATCATAACTCCCTCAATTTTGATCCAATGGAAGAGTTCTTGGTATGGATTTTAATCTTGGAATATGATCTTTAATTGGCTTAACTTAGGCCTGAAGTTTGAACCTTTTATCATGGAGAAAGAATGCCTTGAAGTAGAGTGCAAAATGGCCTAAACTTTCCATTTTTAGAAACCCTAAGTTTTTATTTTTGGCAGTTTTGTGATTTCTTGATTTTTCCATGAATCTCTTGACATTTCTTGATCAAATCTTGTCCAATGAACATATGTGACTTGAATTTCATGAATTTAACCTTAAAAAGTCAGGAGTTGACTTTTTCCTTTGCACAGTTGACTTTTCCCCAAATTTCTTAATTCTCAAGCAACTGACCAATTGAACCTCTTCTGAAATGAACCAATGGGCAATCCTCCATCCTTAGATGATTGACATCATGTAGAAAACATTGAGATCAAGTTTGAACCAAAATTTCATCAAGAGACTGCTTGAATCCAAAACCCTAATTTTGACTGCCTTTGCTAGGAGATGATGAACTGCCCAATCTTGATGAATTCCCATCTTCCAATGACTTGTGGGATCAAATGAGATGATATATGATGAAAGAGGCCTTTGAGGCTTGTTTGAAGACCCTTGGCTCTTGTTCTCTTGCTTTGGATGATCAATACTCTGAAAACCACTGATCACATGCCCTATGATGAACCAATGTTGAATGCTTTATTTTTCTATGACTTGAATGCAATGTAATGCAATGAAAGCACATGCTAAATAATATGAAAAAAAGAGGGCAAATTTTGGGGTATTATAGCTTGGAACTAATTACTCTTGGGCAAAAGGGTAGTTGGTTGAAAACGTAAGAAGGTTCTGGAACTGGTTCATCTTGGAGCTTGTGGTAGAAGTTCTAGGTTGAGGATGGAAGTATGCCTTCTTTTGGTGGATGAGAGTTTATTTCTCTCTTTGGTTATCGGAGTCTTTTGATCAAGCTGGTGGCACAGTGTTATTTGAAGATCTTCAGTTGGATTACTATGCAGATAGTAAGTCCAGTGGTGGAGCATATCAAGAACCATGGTGTGTGGTGTCTTGATGTGTGGAAGATGTTCTAACTTGATGTTAGGACATTATCTGGGCTGGTTATCCTTGGAGGAGGATTCTTAAGTTCTGGTCTAGGAACTTGTTGCCTACATCGTGTCTAAGGAGTATCTATCTTGTCATACAGGAGAATGATGGAGTAGAAGAACTGCCTTGGAAGGATGGTGTAGAAAATACTGAAGTGGATCATGTGTTGATTGCATAGAAGTCTGAATACGGATATTCACCAATTGATCAGAAGTATTCCAGGTTATCATACGGGAGAATGATGAAGGAATGACTGTCTTGGATTGTTGGGTATCTATCTATTGATTGACCTTGCTAAGGTTAGATGAAAAGCTTGTGGAGGGGATAATGCCCCTATTGGCAAGTCATGCTAAAGGGAAGTGGATCAGTTTGGCAGCTGTGAAGTTCTGAAGCATGTATACGGTATCTGACACCGTAGTAAGAAAATAAACAAAGAGGTATGGTATCTCTTTGAGGAATGTGGATCATTCCAGATTAATTGGATTTTATCCCAGGGAACAAGGAGATCTATACATGAGAATTCAAGAGGAATTCGTTTGGTTTATGGATAGTTTCTGGAAGAGGGGGATCAATGGATCTTTGATCTTAATCTAAGAGTTTGTTAATTTAGGATGGTGATCCTAATGAGTCCTCACGGAAAGCATAATGGTTTTCATGTGTGAGTGATTATTGATTCTTGTCAGAAGAAGCAATAAGTGGAGTTGATGATTGTGTTCAGCAGGTAGGTTGGACAGAGGGTGCGCTCTTGAAGACATGAAGATGCGTCTTATGTTTTCCATTCATCAGCATAAGTGTTCATTGGAGGAGAACTGGTTATCTTAGATAGGGGGAGTTGCTCCTTGATCTAAGATATATTACTGCAGGGGTGCAGTTCAGGATCCACATTGTATTGTGCGTCAAGCAAGCTGTGATTATGTTTCCATCCTGGGAGAATGAGATGTCAAGAAGGATGTCTTGACATTAGTGTACTATTGCAAGTTAGGGGAAACTTGACAGTACACATTACATGGTTCTTAATGGATGATTAAGAATTATTGGTTAGGTCTGGTAGAATTTATCTTTATCTGCAGAATGTGATCATAAGACTATGAAGGTATTGATCAATACATAAGTTTTCTTTGGTAGACAATGTCTAACATGATGTCAGAACATTATTAAAGACATAGGACAAGTCTCTCTGGTTATGTGCTTGTGTGGATGGTTTTGACAGTGGAGAATTTGCTCGTGCAAAACATGCTTTTCGTTCTTGGAATTCCTTTTGGACAGTGCTCTGTTAATGCTTTAATTGACTTGACTGGTGTCATTTCCAATGGTTCGATGATTCTTATGTGAGTACTTGGGTATGTAAAGGGGAATTTCCGGATATGAAGCTGCTCTAGACACTTTTGTCAAATTTTGGCTAAAAAGGGGGAGAAAATAGTATCTGCAGTCTTCTTCATGTCCTAAGTGTCGTTTGTGTCTTGTGTCCTGAGTTAAGAACACAGTCATGTGTTTAGGGGGAGTTTTATCCTCCTCCTCATGTACACCAACATAAGGAAAAGTTAAGTTAGGATTTCTGGAATCTCAGGAGTCTTAAATTATTACTTATGAGTTGGTTATTCAGGTTGACACGAATACAGGAGAATCCTGGTTTTATTGTACAAAATGAGTTTTAGCCAAAATTTGTCAAAATGGGGAGATTGAAGACTCTAAAGATTTGACTTAAATTTTGGTAAAACTCGTTGTCAAACAAAAGGATTCAACATTAAGAAATCTGCCAAACACAAAGATGTCGAAGAAGATGTCATAGCATGAAGACTCGAAATCTGGACTGCTATAACAGATTATTTAAATCTGTTTTTAATCTTCTCCAAGTTTCTAGGTGTGTTTATCAGTGAATCAAGGAAAGATTTGTTTAAAGATTTGAAGCCCAACTGAAGACTCTATATAAGAAGACTTAGACCTAGAATTTTACATGCCTTTTTTTAACCTAGTTCTCTTGCGTAAAAACAAGGGTTTAGGGTTTTGAGAGTCGTTGGCTCTCTAGGTTGTAAGTCTTCCTTTGTATCAGTTGATGCATTGTGGCAGATATAGGTGTCGTGCAGATCCATAAGCCTTAAGGTATTGGATTGTGTATTGTTCTTGGATGAAGCTTTTAAGCAAATCTGAGTTAGCTTGTTTGTCAAGTATGCTTGACAGAATTCTGTATTGACAGGGATGATGCAGAAATCACAGTTGGTGATTAAGGGAAGTGAGTGGGGTATCTCGTATCAAAGAGGTTGTTCTTTGATAAAGTCTTCATTGGGCAGATATTAGGATATAAAGTTGTAAACGGGGGAGTTTAGCTTTGTAACAATTCTACAGGTAGTGGAGTTTTCTTCCTGGATTGGTATCCCCCAGATGTAGGTGAATTGCACCGAACTGGGTTAACAATTGTTGTGTTCTTTATCATTCTGCAGATTTACTTTTCTATTAGGGTTCATGATAAACATGTTGGAACAGATGTCGTAACATCTGTGTTGTTGCAGTTCTGATATTCAAGGTATCAGACTGCTATTTCTGTTCATGTGTTTAAATGTTTATGCAGAACAATGTCTTGACCTGTGTTAGGACATTTGCTGGCTGCATTTCCAGAATTTCAACATTTTCTAAGTTTCATTTTAGTTTTCATTTTAATTCCGTTTAATTCAAGTAATCTTTAGCCTTAGCTTTACATCGCAGCAATAGATTACGGTAGGTTGACATTGGTCTCTGTGAGTTCGATAATCTTTTATATTACTTTGATATTTCAGTGCACTTGCGGGCGCATCACTGACCCAAAACTCGCCTATTTCACCAATTTGAGTTCTAACCGCCCCAATGGAACCGATAAACACAACACTGATCAATATGAATCAACAATCATAGATTTCAACATGTTATGACAAGAACATCACAAATTCATCCATTTAAGGATGATAACTCTAATTCTTGCCTTATTATAAGGGATCAACGGGGAGAATGTCAAATTTAATTGTGCCTTATTGCATGGCGTCAACATAATATATTATCAATTCAATACACATAGGTTAACCATGGATAAGAGAAATCAACAAACACCAAAGATTTATGAACTCTCCTTATCAAAAGGCATCAAGGGGTAATATGAACTACTCACGCCTTATCAAAAGGCATCAACACGTCAAGAGGCTATAAAAGATAATCAAATCATATTAATCGCCTTAGAAAGGTTTTGCTCAAACCTTCACCGGCCTCAAACATCATCAAACAAGAAAAAGAAAGGGAAGAAGGAATGAGGGTAAGGAACCCTCAATATCCATCTTCTAAAACACTCATACATCAGTAATTTATCCCCCTTAACTCGAATTGCAAATCAAGGGAATTCTTGCCCTTTGGAATCCCTCTTCATTCTCCTTCCTACGCTCAAACTAGGTTCTGCCTTTTTCTCTTAAGATTTTCACGTACTCTGAAACATTTTCCACAAAATCTTATCTATTTATTCACCCTAATTTAACTCGTTCTCCTCTCACCCCCTCAATTCTCCTCACCCCTATAATCTTACTATTTTCTATTTTATTTTAATTCCATTATATTAATTAAATTAAATTATTTTTCTAATTCGATTATTTCTGCAACTCTCACCACACCCTTAGCTCTTACTCAATTCACTTATCACTCCCTAATTTTAAACAAAATTCTATTTTCTGCCAACTATAAAATATTTCTAATTTTTTTAAATATTTCTAATATCTAATAAATAAAATAATTAAACTAAAACTCTCCAAGACTCTATTAAAATAAAATATTAAAAATGGGGTGTTACAACTCTCCACTTTAATGAATTTCCTTCCTCGAAAATTACCTAAAGGAAACAACTCCCCATAATACTCTCTCCTCTGATTATCTAACCCACTCATCATGTTAACCTAAACGTATCCTCCCCCACTTTTTTCAAACCCACTCCTACTGACTAGCGTGTAAAGGAAAAAGAGTGTCGATAGTGTTTCATACACATGTCGTACACCAGGGTGCAAATAAGTTCGCAAAACCTAGGCCACATTGACCGACCTACTATGATACCTACTAGGTAATACCCTAAACCCCAACGTACGATTTTAAAACATAATTGGGGAAGAAAAACTCAAAAAGAGTGTCAAATTTTCTCAGCATAATATCTTCCTCGAAATTTAATTACAGCTGAATTAAACAATTAAAAACATCTTCAATTATCTCATGAATAGTACTCAAATTTATTAAAATCATAAGTCAAATAAAATCAACAATTTACATAAAACATCGTCAAATAATCCATCCTTAAGTGTTACACTATCAAAGCGACTTGCGGAAAATAAACAATGTAAAAACAATAATCGAAGAAGGCCAACTATGTTATCCTCCAACATAAGCAAATTCTAATTCTCCTCAGACTCAACCAAAGTATCTGCACAATAGGCGTAAAGAACAACACTTGAAACAAACAGGGGGTGAGAAAACATTCACATATGTTAATGGTGCATAAAACAAGTAGGATAGTCCATATCAAAATATAATCAATCCATACAATGAATAACATATAATTATTACGCAATGCATAATTTCTCTACTCCCGTGCATGTGGTACCATCCTACAATACTAGACCAAAATCCCACAACACTCGATATCAGGGTTATGTTATTTAGGGATCCTTAACACTGGACAAAGTCTTACAACACTAGACGGAAGTCCTAAGCTAATCTTCGGAATACATGATTCATGATCCTACAAACAAATGCAAAAAATTTCCATCCAAACCTCTTATTCGCATTATCAATTATCGATCACAACACTGGACCGAAGTCCTGCAACACTGGACCGAAGTCCTTCAACACTAGACCGGAGTCCTACAACTCTTGACCGAAGTCCTTCAACATTGGACTTAAGTCCTACAACACTAGACTGGAGTCCTACAACTTGGTTCCTCTTTGAACCTTAAACTCAGCATAACTCAACACTTTTCATCATTACTCAACATAATAATAAAAATATATTATTTTCTCCTCAATACTCATCAACAACATCAAAACCGTGTCAAAATCATGTTTTCTTCTAATCGTACCTCATATTCGAATACTTATTTAAAATATCAAACGAAATCTAAATCAAACAAATTAAATAAATATGTTCAGAAAAGATTATAATGTCGATTTTAAGAATCTAACATTTTTTAGGACTTAATACCCAAATCAGTTCAGTTTAATCTAACAAGAATTGGTACTGGCACCGGGCAGAAAGTCTCGTCTGACTTCAAAATAACACAAATTTTTTTACAATTAATTTAAAATCATGAAACTCTCCAGCCTAAAATATCATTGAATTCTCTTTTTATCACAATTGACAACACCCAAACGGACTTACAAAACTCAAGTTACGCGTGAAACACGATGACCAACACAAGACTGAATTTGACTACGCCTCTGGTATAAAAATCAGCAAACTGCAATTGTTGTAGCGCTCCTTTACTCAATTTAACACTTCAAAAGAAATATTATTGCGTTAACTTTCTAAGCAACTGACGTCACCTCAAACCAACTTACGAAACTCAAGTTAGGCCTGAAATAAGATGATTAATCCCCTTTTATACCTACCTGTGATTTTCTATATTTTTCTCTCTATTGACCAGATCCAAAACTCGTCAATTTCTCCTATTTGAGTTCTAACCGCCTCAATGCAACTGATAAATACAACACTGATCAATATGACTCAACGGTCATAGATTTCAACATGCTATAGCAATAACATCACATATTCAACCATTTAAGGATGATAACTCTAATTCTTGCCTTATCATAAGGCATCAACAGGGAGAAGGCCAAATTTAACCTTTGCCTTATCGCATGGAGTCAACAATATATATTATTAACTAAATACACATAGGTTAACCATTGATAATAGAAATCAACAAACGCCAAATATTTATGAACTCGCCTTATCAAAAGGCATCAAGGGGTAATATCAATTTCTCCTGCCTTATCAAAAGGCATCAACACGTCAACGTGTTATAAAAGAGAATCAAATCATATTAATCGCCTTAGAAAGGTTTTGCTAAAACCTTCACCGGCTTCAAACATCATCTAACAGGAAAAATAAAGGGAAAAAGGAATGAGGGTAAGGAACCTTCATTATCCACCTACTAAAACACCCATATATGAATAATTTATTCTCCCTTACCTCTAATTGGAGATCAATGGAGTTCTTGCCTTTTGAATCTTTCTTCCTTCTCCTTCTTAATCTCTCTCTAAGTTCTACCTCTTTGTCTCTTTCTCCCAAGATTTTCACATACTATAAAAACTTTCCCACAACAACTTATCTATTTATTCACCCTAATTTAACTCATTCTCCTCTCACACCTCAATTATCCTCACACCCCTAATATTGGTATTTTCTATTTTATTGTAATTCTATATTCTCTATCATTATATTAATTAAATTACATTATTATTTTAATTCAACTATTTCCGCAACTCTCACCACATTACTTAGTTCACCCATCACTCCCTAATTTTAAATAAAATTATATTTTCTCCCAACTATAAAATATCTCTAATTTTCTTAATATTTCTAATATCTAATTAAATTAAATAGCTAAACAAAAACTCTTCGTGACTCTATTAAAAATAAAAAATTAAAATTAGGGTGTTACATATACCAGAAAAAAATTCACTCTGCAAGCAAGATTATAAATGCAGAAAGAAAATAAATAGCTTAACAGTTCAGTGAAACCACACCTATGTCTGGGGGGCACTCTACCCAAAAAAGGAAATCCACTATCTTAAACTAGTACAATTTATCTTATAAGAACATCATCCCCGTGATGTTCAATGCCTCTTTCTAATCCTAGTGACTTTCTATTTTGGTCTCCCTAGAAATATGAGAACCCCTCTCACTTTCTTTTAATCACTAATCCCAAGTGACACACTTCAATTAACAATTTCTCTCAATCATTATTCTCAAGTGATCAACTTAATAAATAAAGTATTGAATGTTGAATTACAAATCAACTTTATCCTTTGAATGGGATGAGCTTAAGACATAAACGGTGACTTAGTAACTAAATCTTCAAATTAAAGCATTTAAAGGGCTTATCTTCTAATCAAACAAAACAATCACTTATGGATAAATTATTAAACCAAAAAACAACAACTAAGCCTTATCCCACTAAGCGGGGTCGGCTACATAGATCAACTTTCACCATAATGTTCTATTAAGGACCAAGCTTTTATCCAAATCATTAATCTCGAGATCTTTCTTAATAACATCTTTGATAGTCTTTCTAGGTTTTCCCCTTCCTCTAATTATTTGCCTTCTTTCCATCAGGTCTACCCTCTTTACTACAGAATCTACTAGTCTTCTCTCTACATGTCCAAACCACCTAATTCTATTTGTCACCATCTTCTCCACTATAGGCGCTACCCCGACACTCTCTCTAATATTTTCATTTCTAATTTTATCATGTCGAGTCTCACCACACATCCACCATAAAATCCTCATCTTTGCTACACTTATTTTATTCTCGTGTTGATTCTTAAC